>JAQPZY010001503.1:1352500-2552500 GCA_029931535.1 Margaritifera margaritifera | reverse complement strand
AGCTAAGGTGATTTGTGTTGCTAGTCCTGGTGTGGGAGAGCCCATTAGGATAATTTTCCCAATTTGTTGTAAGTTATGTAAATCAGAGATGCATGATGAAGAAATAATAGCTGTTACAATTTGTTGCCTTGCATGAGAGAGTTAATCATCCTTGTTAATGATTATTGGCTAGTTCATGATTGGTGGAAAAGATTCTTTGAGTTGTGTTTTACTCTATACCTGTAATCATGAAAAAGCAATGCAAAGTTAGGAGCAAAGTCTGCATCTGTAAGTTACTGCATTACTATACAGTCCAACAAATAGTGACAATTAAGTGGAATTCATTACTAGATCACACATTTTGGAAAGTGATGCTAACTGAATTCTGATTCTGTTTGATAATAGATTTTAAAGGCAAAAACTTTCAGTGCTTTTATGTCCCACCATAACAGTTGTAGAGGCATATAGTTTACATTGACTGTCTATCTGTTTTGTCCATTCATCACACCATGGTTAAGTTTTGGTTTCAGGCATTTCATGCACAGTGGTGGGGCAGCTGTGTTCCATGAACACATTTCAAGTTTTATTTCTTTTCAGTGAGATTGTGATTGTGTGTGTCTATGTGTGTGAGTGAGTGGTGATAATGTATAAAAATGCTAAGTTTACCAGCTAGTTTTGTTCGGAAGTGTATACAGATTTCAAAGAAAACAGGTATTTTATTTTGTTTAATTCAAATTGAATTTCCAGTATTTTCTACAGGCTTGTAGAACTAGTAGATAACTTATTCACAATTGCACAATGTTGCTTCCTGTGATTATGCATACTGATCCCATTTAGGACCACAAAAACCACCTCATTAATATGCATACATCTGGTGCATTAGTGAACTTATCTGAAATCTTTAATCCCATATTCCAAGTTTAATAAAAATCAAATCAGAAATATTACCCCAGAATGGACACAGGCAATTGTTGATGGTTGCATTAATGACAATGCACAATACATGAAAGCCATGCCATAAGCTCACTTAGCTTTATGGTCAGGCGAGCTAATAAAAAAGTATGTTTTACTTTTCTCGATGTTTCTATTCACCACAGATACAGGGGGTCAGTACTTTTGGGCTCAAGTCTCACTAGCTGGACTGTACATTTTTAATTTCCCCATTTATTTGATACAAACTTACATTATAAACTTTTATTGAAATTTTGATGTCCACCAGCTTTAGATGGTTTGATCTGTGGCTACTCTCATTTACTAAGTTTATGCTTATAAAACATGTATACTCCCACCGCTGACCAAAACAGAAAATACCCAACAGTTAAAAAACTCACAAAAATGTTAAAAAATGCAACGACGGCATGAAAATCTAATCAGGACAGCTACATATTAATACAAACATGCCAATCAAATTGAATTTGTCTATCTCAAATGTTTTATTTTTCTTTCTAAATCTTGCAGACAAGGTCATCATAAAAGATGTACATGTCCCTAAAGCTAACAAATGCATAAAAAATTGAAATATCACTGTAATAGCCCCCCCCCCATCCCAATCGAATCAAGTCATCAACATATGTGCACAAATATCCCTGTTAAATTTGTCTACATTTGCAGGTTTTTTTAAAATTTTGGATTAAGTATTAAGTAAACTTGTACTTTTGTATTAAGTAAACTGTACTTTCGAAGTTTCAGCATTCAGAGATCGACTAGTATCATTTTTTGGCACTAAAATCATGATAACTACATGACTAAATGTACAGTCATTACATTGTCCTTAACAGCATGAAAAATGAGTTACTAACCATGATTCTTTGTGGTTTTTGTTTATTCATCAGCATACACCTCATATTCATGTTCAATGTATTTAAAACAATGTCACCCAAGTTTTCTGTCACCACTCTATCATGACAATACCTATTCCAGTAATTTTTGTCAGGAAAAGAATGATCTCAGCTTTATTTGAAGGATATTTAAGATCCATTTTGCTTATCACTAGTAAAATTCTCATGAACTCACTGTGTATTTCATCTTTTGTACATTTGTACATTTGAAAATGAAATATTATCATTCTCATTGACCTGTTTTATTTGTCTGCAACTAACATGTAACTAGGTACATTTCTTCTTATAGGATCTACAAGGATGAGAAATTGAGCAGTAGCTTAGAAACTTGAAACGATGCTTCTTCAAACTACAATGTAACTCATGTGTTGTAGAATCCTTTTTCCAAAGGTTACATATAATTCAAAGATTTTTGGGGGGATCAGCATTATTAGTAAATCAACCTGATGCATTGTTTAATGCGTGGTACACACAGGCTTGGCTTTCTCTAAGCTATGCCTCATTTCAATATGAAATCCATCCATCCATCAAGAAAATAATCAACAGGACAAAAGCCTACTAAATGGTCCTCTTAAGCAGATATTTTGGAAACAGATCACATTGTATATTTGGACACTTTTTTTCAATTAAGCTCGAAAATCTTGAAATTTTGGAATACCTATATTAAGGAAATTTCTACAAGTTCAAACAGAAAAGTGCCAACTTTAAAGTGGTGTCTAAATTAGAATAAATATGGTGATTAATTTACTGTCAAATGCTGTAAAGGATAAATGAAAGAAAAGTCTGTCTTGTTTGTGGCTGTATCTAAGATTTTTACACCAGGAAAAAATTAAATCTATACTCTAGTTTGTTGAAATAAATTTAAATAAAAATGATGGTTAATATTTTTAAAAAATGAGAATGAACCATAATTCCTTAAAAAGCAACAGGGGTGAAAAATGAGTCAGTTAAGCCTATAAATAACTTACAGTTGTGCTAGTTGTGGTGGAAAAGCCCCATTCTCAATGGCCAAAATGTTGTTGGAGGTAAGGTACCTGTGTGTGAAAAAAGAAAGTTTAGTAATAACAAACCATTAAGTACCATGATATGTGATTGGTCTGAATGATATCATCCTTGTTGAAATTTAGCTTACAGTAATTACCATTTAATATATGCTACAACTATCATCCTTGTTGAAATTTAGCTTACAGTAATTACCATTTGATATATGCTACAACAATCATCCTTGCTGAAATTTAGCTTACAGTAATTACCATTTGATATATGCTACAACTATCATCCTTGTTGAAATTTAGCTTATAGTAATTACCATTTGATATATGCTACAACTCTCATCCTTGTTGAAATTTAGCTTATAGTAATTACCATTTGATATATGCTACAACTATCATCCTAAATGGGAGTTCTAGAGTGCACTTCTGTTGTCTTAAATAACATTATTATGATGTATAATATACTATTATTTAAAAACTAAATACTAGAAATGTGTCCATATGATGCACTTAAAGGGTTATGGTATAAGTCAAACAGGGGCATTAATTCCATAAAGATTTGCAAGAAAACAATAACAGGAGGTCCAAATGGTCCGGAGATCACTCAGCTGGCTGACATCTGCCTAATAGCCAATTGCAAATAAAGTTGGCCAAGAAATATGGATCACTAGGACGCTTTCTGTTGAATTTTCTTCCTCTGCTCTTGATTGCATATGTTATGAAAACAATTGTTTCAAGGTCTCTCCAGTTTTTGTATCCACATCCATATTTGATATCACTTCAGCATATTTGTCCAATATTGAAAAATTCCTATGCCAGGAAGTATTGTGTCAAAGTTACTAAAATTATGCTCAGCTGTTTCTTGAGTTAAAGTTGTGCAAATGTTTCTTTTTTGTTTGTTTTTTAAGTAATGGCAAATTTGAAAGGTATTCAAGCCAGAACACTTTCTGTCAAATTTAAGCAGTCTGTAAAGCATTTTTTGAGATAAGTTATTGCAAGATTTTTCTACTTTTAGTAACTGCTGGCTCTTTTGATAGCAGATTGGCATTGTTTGTATAAATTTAAAAGCTCTTCATGCCAGAATACTTCTTGTAAAATTTGGTCAAATTGTGTTGAGTGGTTTTTGACAAGTTGTGTAAATGATTTTCCATTTTTAGTAATGGCAGCCAGAATTTCTTTTTCAGAAGAAGTCTTTTGAAATGCTTTTTTTTTTTTTTGCAACAGTGGTCATATTGATGACAAATAAGCATTATTGTGTACAAAAGTGAAAGCCCTCTATGCCAGGATACCTTCTTCAAAATTTTAGTCAAATTCTGTTGAGAAGTTTTTGCAAGGAATTCGTTTAAAGGTTTGTTTATTTTTAGTAATGGTGGCTATATTTGATATCATAACAGCAACAATTGTGAAAAGTTAAAAGCCCTCAATGCCAGAATTCTTTCTGTCAAATTTGGTCACATTCTGTTCAGAGATTTTTGAGAAGAAGACATTTAATTTTTGTTAAGTTTTAGTAATAGCAGCCATAGTTGATGGCTGATCAGAACTAATTGTATAAATTTCAACGGATATCATGCCAGGAAGTTTTCTATCAAGTTTGGTCAAATTGTATTCAGTGGTTTTAGAGAAAAAGCTGTTAAGAGGTTTTTATATTTTTAGTAACAGCAGCCATATTTGACAGTGTATTGAAAAGTCCTCATGCCAGGATGCTTTCTCTCAAGTTTGGCCAAATTCTATTAAACAGTTTTGGAAAAAAAGTAAGTTTTAGGTATTTCTGTTTTTAGTAATGACAGCCATATTTAATGGTAGATCTGCATCATTTGTATAAAATTCGAGGCCATCTAAAAGCCAGGATGATTTCTGTTAAATTTGGTCAAATTCTGTTGCAGGGTTTTTGATAAGTCATAATAAGTTTTTCCTATTTTTAGCAACTACAGCCTTATTTGATGATCGATCAGCACCATTTGTATAAATTTATGCTAAAATACTTTCGGTCAACTTTGGTGACATTCTATTGAGTGGTTTTGGAAAAGAAGTTAATTAAAGGTTTTGTATATTTTTAGGAACTAAAGCCGTATTTTATGGTGGATCAGCATCACTTGTATAAAATTGAAAGATCTTCATGCCAGGATGCTTTTTATTAAGTTTGGTCATATTCTGTTCAGCGTTCTTGGAGAAGTCATTTAAAGGTTTTATATTTTTCGTAACAGTGGCCATATTTGATGGCAGATCTGCATAAAATCATACAAATCTGAAAGGTGTTCTGTAAATGCTTTCTGTAAAGTTTTGATTTAATTCTTTTTTTAGCAGTTTGGAAGAAGAAGTTATCTTAAGTTTTTTCTGTTTTTAGTAATGGTGATCAAATATTTTATGACAGATTGCCATCATTTGTACAAATTTGAAAGGTCTTAATAACAGGATGCTTTCTGTCAAATATACCATATATGCTTCCATATAAGCCGATACTAACTGCAAACTGCATAGACCCAGATCTGCCATCGCATAATATGATGGCAGATCTGGGTCTATGCAGTTTGTAAGGACTAATCAGTAGAACAAACAACAAAGACCCTGATCTGCTGGTGCATTATGCGATGGCAGATCAGGGTCTATGTTGTTTTGCATTTGGACCTAGCTTATATGCAAGTACATACAGTAATCAAATTCTGTTCAGTGCAGTTGGAGAAGAAGTCATTTAAAAGTTTCTATTGTTATGAAAGGTGGCCTTATTTGATGGCAGATTTACATCATTCATACAAGCTTTGTAAGACCTTTATGTCAGATGCTCTGTGCCAAGTTTGGTTGAAATTGGTGCATTCTGAGAAGAAGTTTAAAACAGCAACTGTTCACTGACAATGGACAGGTTTTTCTATTATTTGTAATGATAACCATAATTGAAGGAAAATCAGCATAATTTGCATGAATTTAAAATGTGTTCTTGCCAGGATGCTTTCTGAAAAATTGGATCAAATTCTGTTTAGCGGTTTTTAGAAGAAGTAAGTTTTTTTGCTTGTTTTTAATTATGTTGGTTATATTTGATGGCAGATCAGCATAATTGTATAAATCTGAAAACCCTTCATTCATGCCAGAATGTTCTCTGACAAATTTGGTCAAAACTGATCCAGTGGTTTTTAGGAAGAGGCTTAAAACAGTAACTGTTGACAGATGCATGAGACATGACGGATTCAAGGACTTTCCATAAGTTTCACTTGATTTCATGGCTAGTTGCACCCAAAATTAACCATGTCCTAGGTCTTTTTAATATAAAACTTCATAACCAAATTTGGTTTCAAACCATAAAGTCCTTCAAGTGGAAATAGAAAGGCACAATTCTAAGTAAAACAGTGGGCAATAACTCCATAAGATTTTACGAGAAGAGCTGATAATCGAACTTGGCCTAGGTATTCTTAATGTAAAGTCTCATATCAAACTTATTGAAATTGAAAGGCAAATTTCTAAATCAAACGGGGGCAATTACTCTATAAAATTTTGCCTGAAAACAGTGAGAATACAAAATATGAACCTAGGTCTTCTTCATGTAAAGTCTCATACCAAATATGATTTCAATCCATTTTAAGTACTACAAATGTTACTGAGCAAAATTAAAGTGAAGAGCAAAGTTCTTAGTCAAACAGGAACCATAACTCATGAAAAATGTTGCTTGAAAATTCTGAAAATCCATAAAGTTCTTAAAGGCTATTGAGCAGTCACAAAAATTTAAGGACAAAGTTCTGGCTCAAACAGGTGCCATTACTCAATAAAATGTAAGTAGAAAATGGTGAAAATCAAACTTGACCTAGGTTATTTAATGTAAAGCCTCATGTCAAATTGGATTTCAATCCACGAAGTGCTTCCAAAGTTACTAAGCAGAAATAAAATTTGTGACATGGCATGATGGGCTGGATGGACATGGGGAACACTATATACTTCTTCCATAGACATGGCAGGGCAATCAAAAAAGCAATCAATAACCACCTTTAAATTTGAGTTACTTATTGAAAGAAATGAAAAGGCCCAAGACACCTCAATGGGCAATGTTAGTTCAGGTACAAATAACAGGGCTTATTCTGCAGCATAGAGTCTTTTTGATGCTTGACCAAACCAAAGTAAAAACTAGTTTTCTCCTTGGATATCCCAGAGAATTTGACATTTCATGAATGATCGTTCCGCAAGAAAGATGGTGAAATATAATATATTGTAAATGCAATACAGATGGTTATCTCTAAGGGTAAATTTTCTGAATGTATTGAGTGAAGCATATATAGGTGCTTTTTTATTCCAGAACACATAAATAGAATTCAAATATTTCACCAAATTAGAAAGTTATTGTCACTTAAAGCTTCATATTCCACACAGCTCATACTCATTCAGAATATATCACTGCCATAACAATGTTCTAAGCCTTAGTTCATCATCTCCATGGATTAGTACACTAAAAGCTTGACTGGTTCCTACCATTGCTCCCTATGCATGCATTGAAATTCCATCAAGATCGAGGGTAAAATGACCAGACTAAATGTGTTGGCACAAAGACTTTACATTGTGACATCACAGATATAATATGACATGTGCTCATATGCTACCTTAGAACCACACTGGCCTTATGTTCCATCACTGAAAGTAAAGAATCCTAGGAGTTTTTTCTCCAGTATGTTATACAGAAACTTCAGATTCTGTACCAAAGACAGAAATGAGCAAACACCACAGTAAATACAATCTAAATTAAGTGTCATACTAATATCAAAGAGTATGGTTTCCTCCAGGTGGCATTTTACCACCAAATTTACAGTATTGTTGCAAGGTGGGTGAGTGGGTGGGTATCCTACTACTGTGAGGATTATGCTAAGATTTGTGCATCTGCAGCCATTCAGTTCAACAGGAATGTCGCTAATACCCCTCTGTGAACTTCAATGGATCCATGAAATCATAACGTGTAACCACAAAACCTTCATGACAAATCCTCAAATGTTCACCTAAGCCAAACAAATGCTTTTTTTTAAAAAGTCATAAATTTTGTTGGAAGGGAAGTTCTTTTTTTTTTCAAACAACAGAATGCAAGGTAATTGTGAAGCACTAAACCTTACATGAGATCTGTCATTATCTACATGTACTTAATTATCTACATGAACTTAATTGTCACAATGTACATGTAATTAAAATCAAACCACACAGATCTTATATTTTTTGTATCTACTGACAGAAAGCTTGCAGAAATTTCATCAATAGCAAAGAAATTCCACACATTAAAAAAATGCCAAGAAAAATCCATAAAATTGTTATTTTCCACTGCAAATCCATAAACTGTTAAAGAAAAACATGTAGGTGTGGTCATCTTGGTCAACATCCCTTGTGCTATGTGAGCTAAAACTTCCATTTACTAAGTAAGTAAACTTGGCAATATTAATGTTTTAGAAAATCATTTTGTGAATTTACATAATTTATAAAAATCAGTCTGTTTGAACATTTATACTAATTATATGAAAAAGGAATACTCACAATATATTGAGAGTAGTGAGGTTTGAAAAATCCCCTTTGTTAACAAAAGTCAGTTTGTTGCCTGTCAGAGAAAGTATTACAATGGATGGTAGACTGGTACGAGTCTTCACTGCAGTTGGCACATACTGGATCCAGTTGCTATTTAGATCTCTGTGGAAACAATAGATAACCATATACAATTTGGCAAAGATTGTTTTAATCTAATTGGTTCTTTGTGCTTCTATTTCATGTTAATTAATACTTAATGCTTGTCTTTCTTTTTATATCAATAAATTTACCCCCCCCCCCCCCCCACCACCACCACCACAGGTAATAACTTGCAATTAATGCCATGTATATTTAAACTATCATACTTGTATCTCATGAATAATACAGGTACATTCCTTCAAATAAAGTATACAGAAAAACCATAGACACATTATTCAGCATCAGATTTATAACATGTTTTTTTAAATATGCAATTAAAAATGAAAATAGGAAACAATAATAGAATCCAGCAAATGAATCCACATACATGATGTAAACCACATTATGCAGTGGTCCGTCACTGCAATGCTGACCAGGAGAGTCAAGCAAAATACATTGTGATATAGGTGAGGTTGCCTTATACTGGGGTACATTATATGGAAAATATATTTCCAGTATAATGGGATCCATGACTATACATGTGTTATATCAGTGACCATGTTATACTAAAGTGCTTTATAGTGAGGGATCATAGTAATTTGTATTCCTTTTCAAAGAATGAAAGTAAGTTATGTAGCACTGACAGTAGTGTAATAGGAACTGGTGTAAATTGAAAGATCAGTGATTGGTTTTCATAACTACTCAAGCAAAGATTTTAATCTGTTTTAGATAATTTTCTATATTTTTTAATGGACAATGTCATTTTCATGTACTTGGTAATGGTTAAGATGCTTGTATCAATGTCATTTTCATGTACTTGGTAATGGTTAAAATGCTTGTATCAATGTCATGTACATGTAATTGGTAATGGTTAAGATGCTTGTATCAATGTCATGTACATGTACTTGGTAATGGTTAAGATGCTTGTATCAATGTCATGTACATGTAATTTGTAATGGTTAAGATGCTTGTATCAATGTCATTTTCATGTACTTGGTAATGGTTAAGATTCTTGTATCAATGTCATGTACATGTAATTGGTAATGGTTAAGATGCTTGTATCAATGTCATGTACACGTAATTTGTAATGGTTAAGATGCTTGTATCAATGTCATGTACATGTAATTTGTAATGGTTAAGATGCTTGTATCAATGTAATTTTCATGTACTTGGTAATGGTTAAGATGCTTGTATCTTCTAAACTTTAGCAGTTTACCAGCATCTTTGCTATCTGCAATATTTGTTGCACTTGGGTTATGAAAACAATGGAAGGCTATATTAACTGGAAGCTGTTATTAAAATATTTTACTCTTTCTAAAAGATTTTGTTTTAAACAAGTAAAACAGTTTGGACAGTTAAAGAAAGAAAGCTTCAATTGTTTATGCAAGATTATGGAAAATCATAACTGATATCGAGTGCTTGGTTGTTTGACTTTTCCATCCAATCTTCACTTATTTTGAGTAATCATCACTCCATTAATTGACAGAAGTAAAATTCAGCCAATTGAATAGAATCCAAATTCATATCCACATTATATTTAATATAGTGCCCTTGTACTTTGAGAGGTACCACTGTAATAGCCAGGATGGCAATATGCTGACATACAAAAACAAATCTAATCCTGTAAACTGCGGGACTGCTAATTTTTATCAGCAAAGAGTTGATGTTTTATACCAAAAAATTCAGTTACTCATGCATCTTATCCCCTCATTTGCTATATACTTAATGTACCACAAAGGAATATATCTCCTTGTTTATTATATACTTCAAACCAAATCTACTGTATATACTTGCATATAAGCCGATACCAACTGCATAGACCCAGATCTGCTGCTTCATAATGCGCCGGCCGATCTGGGTCTATGCATTTTGTAAGGACTAATCAGTAGAACAAACAATATAGACCCTAATCTGCTGGTGCATTATGCGATGGCAGATCAGGGTCTATGTTGTTTGCATTTGGACCATGCATATGCGAGTATATACAGTAATTCATTTAGCATTAGCGTAACTATTCAATATTTTCCCATATTGACTGTTGTTAAGGTATTATTGCAGAGAAACTTTTTGCACATATCATTGTCAATCATGTGATGCAAGACTAATTTTGTTTACAGAAAAGTTGGTTTTGGGAGACAATGGAGGCAGAGCAATCAAATTTGAGGTTTTAGAAACAATTTACAACGTGGTATAGTGGTCAATGCAAATAGTGAGAAGACAGTGTATATTATCCATGTATTGACCATTTCAGTTTCAATTTTGCTGAAAAGAAAATAAAATCATAAAATCAGTAGGACTGCCACTTGAAAGGACACATATTTTATATAATCTAGAGTTGATTTTGTACCAACACCCACAGATCCCATATTTGAAAGCAAAATAAAAATTGAATATGATGACATTCTTGTCTCCATGAACTATGCAACAACCATCTTTAAAGGTGCATCATATGTGTATTTGTATGGATCATGCCAACATTTGAGTCATAAAAAGGTTAGAGTATTCTTAATTTTTATTTACCTATAAAATAGCAATAAACAAATTATGTTAGATGAATAATTTTAAACTTACAGAACTTGTAGTGTTGGGATGCATGCAAATGCCTCTGAGTCAATGTTGCTCTCATAAATTATATTCGCTGCCAAATATAAGTTTAATATGGATGTAAGGTTGCAATAGTCAGTGGCACGAATATGAGTTATTCTGTTGCTGCTTAAATACCTGCAAAATAAAAGAAAAAAAATCATGCATAAATAATGATAATCTGAAAAGAAAAGGAGGAAGACAGTGATAGTTTAAAATAACATGACAATAAATATTGGGACAGTAAAATTTCAGAATACAGGGACAGTATAAGCTGAGAAGGTGTGCATGCTGCTAGTTGAGAATGTTGAAACAGTGATAGTTGAAAATTATAGGACACTCATAGTCAAGAACGTTGGTACTTATTAAGGGAGAATACTGACATAGTAATATCTGTGAACTGTGGCACAGTCATGGCTGTAATTACTTTGAGATCAAAAGTTGAGAATGTTTGGATAGGTGAGAATGTTCGGACAGTGCAAGTAAGTGATAGTTGAGAATTATGGGATATTCAAAGTTGAGGATACTGGAGCAGTATGATAGTTGATAATGTTGGGGTGGTGATTGTTGAGAATATTGACACACCAGTACGCTACAGGAGATAAAGTCCTGACATAAATAGTCAATATAAACCTATTTTTCCATAATTTGTATGTATAACTTGTGGATAGAGGTTTAAAATTTCATTTATCCGACTTATGTTTTAATCTAAATAGACCTATAATGTTCCTGTAATGGCATGAATATAAACAAATCCAATATGCGCATACAGAAAGTGTAAATATAAATATATTTCATTATAATCGAATACATTTAATGAAAAGTTGAACCTGACTTCGATTTGACAAATACATTACAACTTCAAATGATTAATTCTCAAACCTTCCACTTTGTTGCCTCCCTTTATTTATATTGTATATACCTAGTTGGAGCATGTTCTTAAAACATTTCTGTTTATTAAGTTCATATCTAAATTTAGCTTACTTGTTACTTACTTTTTTGTGAATAAGAAAGAATTAAGAGTTGTATGTGCTTTTCATCATTGTGACTGTGCAACAATGTAATATGAACGTAACATGAATGTAATATGAATGCAATATGAATGTAATATGAATGCAATATGAATGTGAATATGCATATAATAGAGGGTCACAAGGAGGATAAGTTCCATGCAATTATGTCACCCTGTTTAAATAAAGTTGTTATTATCATTATCATTATTATTATTATTATTATTATTATTGCATTATGGGATTAAAGTGTGTGTGTGTGTGTGGGGGGGGGAACTACACCATCATCTTTTAAGTGAATCAATAAACAATAATGCCAACAAATTTTGGTGTGTTCAAAGCTGAATTAAAATGCTTTAAGTAAGATTTTTTAATTTTAATATTGTAAAACAAATGTAATGAGAAAATGAGATAGTCTATGTGGAATCTATCAAAAATCTCATTTCTGAAGAGAATTGCCATTAAAAACTTAACTAATTACTTCACTAATGATACAAAAATATTGAAAGCTTATCCTATTAACTTTATCCATATGGAAAAAAATTAAACAAATACTGATGACAGTCCAACTTAATAGAGGCAAAACAATGGGCAAAAGATGGAGTGAATTAAAACACACAGTCCCATTGGGAAAAAGATACTTAACATATTAGGTGTCTTAAATGTAATCAAAATAGTTTTTTAGCATTATATTGAAAATATGATTTATTTACATCCATCAACATGCATAATCTAGCCTATGTTGTGAACAGTCATTGGTGTCAGCCTTGATCTCTTGTATCAGCTCATCACCAACACTGAGTAATATTAGCACAAATGGTTCCTGGTTTGAACTATCTGAGGTTTCATCAGTCACAATTGAAAAGAATCCTTGATTTATTTTGCCCTGTCACCTTGTGCAATACAAAACTGGCCATGATCTGCAGGAGTTCATTTTGTATGTTGGCACATATATACTTTTCATGTTTTCAGCTTAGTATCTGCTTGTTGCCTTCTCTGTGGAGTTTCAGAAGTTGTGTAAGGTTTTTGTCAGATTCATCCATGTCACTGTAGAGAGCTAACCCTTGCCTAGTGAAGTAACACAAGCTGAAATTTATTTTCATAAGGCAATCTCGATTTATTTATTCTCTTCTGAATGCACCTGGCAGTATTTTGCCAATATCATTGGTCTCTGGGAGTAAAGTTATTACTTCATCCATTGCTTCCTTATGACAATTTGATTGTTTGTACTTTTGCATGTTCACACAAGCATCTTTCCAATTGAGTTTTCCTTCATTGTACATAGGGATACAGTTGTAACAAGATGCCAGGTCTTCGGATTCTTCATAGTGTTGTCACGATCAAACTTTGAACCACTGTGGCAGAAATTAGTTTTGAACTGGACTTTTTGCCCAAAAGAGCATAAGTTATTTGCAGATCACAAAACATAGAAAGCATTTTCATTTGTGAATAATTTGCAATTTCTATCCTCTTGCAACTACTATGAGAGTCAGCACCATTTCAACTCAGAATTAAAAAAAGCAATATTCATTTAAATTATTTGCTGTCAGTAACATCGATAACCATCCAACCAGTCAAGTTCAATAGCATCTGAACAACTAAAATGTTAGATTAGCCATAGCATTAATCCTCTATTACAAGCACGAGTGAGAAATGCTCCGGAAAGTTTAATCATCTTTTGTTTGCATAACAACAATTTTTTGCTCCAAATCAATACCTTTGATTTGTGAATGGTACACTTCTTACATAATTCCTTTTGTCTGTCTTGCTACATGTGATTGTTAAATGAAAGGACCAAATCACCAATTAATCCATCCAGTGATGATATTATAACAAGCAAATTTGGTAAATATTTATCCCCTACCAACCATGGTGAGGTTACACAAATTTACAATAATGAAATGTAACTATGACCTTTAAGAAAGAGCTGTAAAGTTACTGGGCAGACATGGAAAAGTAACCAAGTTTCATTGACCTATCTCAGAGGAAATTAGACAATATGCAGAAAAGGGGTAAACAATTGATCAGTGACATTGACCTTAAAGATAAAACCTTGACTGTGATACATGAGACATCATAAAGCTAAGAATCATTGGTGTACCTTGGTTCATCCCTGTACCTCAAACAGCTTTTATGATATAAATCAGAAACAAAAGAAACCTTAAAATACTGACCTGTGACCTTGACCTTAAGGATAAAATCTCAGATGTGCAATGCAACACATTTTCTAATGACAATATACAAGTATACCAAGCTTCACTCATTTATCTTTAACAGCTCTTAAGTTAGAAAGCAGAAGAGCAAATGTGACAGAAACTTAAAATACTGACCTGTTACCTTGACCTTGAAGATATAACCTCCCAATGCGGTACAAAATACACCTTTTAGAGATAATATATAGCTATACTAAGTTTCAACCCTTCATCCAAAATGGCTCTAAAACTTACAGAGTGGAAAGGAAAGTGTAATGGAAAAATTCAGCATATAACACAATGACACTGACTATGAAGAAAATACTACCAATGTGGTACACAACACACCTGCTCATGATGACATATATGTTCCCAAGTTGCATCCCTTAATCTCAAACAGCTCTAAAATTAAAGAGTGGAAAAGAAAGTGTGATGGAAAACTTAAAATGTTGAGCCATGATAGTGACCTTGAAGATAGGAACCCCTAAGTGGTTCACAACACATCTTTTAAAGAAGACATATATAAGTTCACCAATTTTGTTCCCTGGCTCAAAAGGCTCAAAATTTATAGAGTGAAAGGGACAGTTAGATGGAGACCAAATATATTAAGCCATAATTTGACCTTCAAGATAGAACCCCAATGTGGTACCTGACATACCTTTTAATGATGATGGAAACATATGCAAAGTTATGTATCTTAATCTCAAACAGCTCTAACGTTACAAAGACAAAAGGAAAATGTGATGGAAAATTAAGATATTAAGCTGTGACCTTGATCTTGAGGATAGGAACCATATTGTTGCAAAAGACAAACCTTTCAATGATGACGTATGAGTATAACAAATTCTTATATTGACTGCTGACCTTGACCTTGAAGATAGGACCCACAATATGGTGCACGACACACCTTCTAGTGATGATGAACAAGTATACCTAGTTTTATCCCTTAATCTCAAACAGTGTGTTAAAGTTATAGAGCAGAGGGAAAAATGTGATGAAAATATAAAATATTGAGCTGACCTTGACTGTGAAGATAGGACTCCTAATGCGGTACAAGACACATGTTTTAGCAATGATGTATAAGTATGCCTTAATCCCTTAATCTATAATGCCTTTATCCCTTAATCTATAATGGCTTTAAAGTTATAGAGTGGAAGGGAAAGGGTGCTGGAAAACCTGAAATATTGAGCTGTAACCTTAACCTAGAAGATTGGACCCCTATATGATATGTGACACGCCTCTTAATCACAAATGCTTTAAAGTTATAGAGTGGAAACAAAAGTGTGACAGACAGGTGGAAATGCAGATACTATGTGCCCTGCTTTTCTTTGAAAAAGTACGAGAGAATAAAACACGTCTAATCATTAAAGATGTTTTTTATACAATAAGGAAATGACAAAAAGCTGATTGATTTTTTTCTTCTTTTTTTCATAATATTATTTTTTGGCAAAAGAGTGGAAAGGCCACGGCTGTACTGCCTTGCAATGGCCTTGAAAAAAAACATTATATTCATCTGTATGTCACAGAGAAACATGGTGTCACCCTGACAACAGTGCTTCTGTTGTATATCATATATTTTATTTCCACAAGTTTGTGATGTTTTACCAATCAAATAGTACTTTACATTTGAGTATGCATTAGAATATCATTTTAATGTCTCATGAATACCTTCTATTTACTGAACTCTTTACAATATATTTAACTGGTAAATTACTTACAGACTCTGCAGTGCAGGATAGGTTGAAAAAGGAGTGAAGGTGGACTTCTTTCTGATATAGATGGATCTCTGACTTAGAGGAAAAGCTTCTTCTCCATATTCTACAACATCTGAGATGATATTGTGGTCTGCATGTCTGAAATTGAATGAATAAAATCTGAATTTGTCATTTATAAATTATGTGCAGTCAAATGCCATTCAGTTGGCTTTTGGGAAGATATTATAAAAATATGAGGCCCAAGTGGGGCCTGATATTCCTCACCTAGTATAAATGTACATTGGTCTATAAGGCAAATGTTGTAAGAATAAGGCTGGTGCCTTGGGTTGAAAGATACCCATCTCAGGATGATATATATCTGTTTGGTGGTATTTAACATGCTATTTAATTGTGTTTCTACTTTGAGTAACTTCAGCTGGATTAGATTGTGCATTGGCATATTTTGTATGAATGCGAAAGGTGTTCATACTAGGACTCCACCTATCGCACTTAGCTTTTTTTTGTTTTTTTTTACAGTAGCAGATATCAAGCTAAGGAGCATATTTGTGTATTTTATGCTGACAACAAAAAATGCACAAAGAAATTTTTTAATGCATTAAAATGACACAAAACATTTTAATTTTAAGTTGTAAGCATATTGTTCCTGCTGTAAGCAAAATCCATTTTGTATGATGGCACATTTGGTTTGGTTCAGTATGCTGCCAGTTCAAGATCCAGATGTTTCATGCATGTTTTGAATGAAAGTTTACTACGACATCCTATTACATGTGCTGTAGCATCTGAGCATTTCCAAGAACTGCTGTCATTATGCATCACATCTGAATGACCCGTATGTAAACATATACTCAAGAAGTTCACTTAGCCGTCAAGTTTAACAGTTGAAAGAAATACTCTATACATTGTAAAAAACAATTGTAGATTTCCCTTACACGTACACATTTAAGTAAGTGATCAAATCCCATTCATACCATACCAAGATCCAATCCCTTTTTTGTATTTTCCTTCATAAAATTGTGCCAAGCACAATGTCAACAAATTGTTTGCTTCACAATTTACACAATACAAGCAAAATTGGTGACATGAAAATAAGCTCTTCGATAAAAAATTCTTATCTAACTTGTGAGGGGCCCATTAAGGGTGTATTGTCAAACTTGTGATTTTTGTTTCAATGTAAGTTCTTAGATCAGTAGTATGAAGGCTAGTTAATGAACCCTGTCATGCCTTCTAATTCATAAAAGGTGTTTTCTAGGTATGGGACATACAATTTAAGTTTATGGAGCTTGGGGTTAGCTACAAAATGCCATTTAATATAACATAAGAATATCATTAATCATAATTATTTAATGGATCTAGTACAAATTGGAAACACAAAGATCTTAATTAAATTGATGAATTTAATTCTGAAAGTTGTTTTTAAATGTGTTGCCTATACATAATATTTCCCGATTTAATATTTTTTTTAACCTTGATACCATACTACCAATGGTCACTGTATTTCTCAACTGCCATGGTAATAAGATGCACTCTTTAGTCTCAGCATCTCCAGTTAGAGGTCACCTCAGAAAACCCAGCACTTTGGCGGACCCATGGATTAGAAATGAGAATAATTCACCATGACCAGTGACTCAAAAATTGATTACTGATTGAGTAGAATAAAAATAAAAAAGAAGTACACTGAAACTTTTTGGGGTATTTTTTCTAAGCAGTAACACAGTAATAAGATGTACCAACCTACTTGATGACTCAATCAAACAGAGCCATATAATCAAGCTAGCCCTACCTAATCGGAGACGAGCATCATTTCTTGGTTTTCTACCTTGTCAATTGCTGTGGAAGCCACACCACTACCCTATAAACAACTTTTATAGAGTATGTTCTAAGAGACATTGACATCAAGTTTTGAGCCATTTGAAGGAACAAGTTGAAGAAAGGTTTACCATATGTTTGCTGTGGAAATCACACCATTGCTAAGGGAGCCATGTCAGACACAATTTTAATAGAGTGTGTATCCTAATAAACACTCCTACCAAGTTTCTTTGAAACTGATTCAACCATTCCAGAGAAGAAGTCCGAAATAGGTTTTTCACCTGGATGCTAAGGAGTAGCCACCCCAAACAAGATGATGAGATCTTCTGCTGCATTGAGGTGACCCAGTAGGTGAAGAAATTCCAAGGCTGAGATGCGATTCTTTGAGGGAATAGATGGTAGATGTGTTCTTGAGGGAGACAGACACTTTTCACATGTTTTTTTAACTCCATACCCATGTGGGTAAAATGCTGAGATGGTATAAAAATGGATTTGTCCTTGCTGACAATGAATCCAAGGATGGGCAGAAGTGAAACAAAGAATGTTGATGTCTTGATCAAGAATATAATCTACCTGGTGCTTTTGCAGAATGTCATCCAGGTGGTTGTAAATGTTGATGTCTTGATCAAGAATATAATCTACCTGGTGCTTTTGCAGAATGTCATCCAGGTGGTTGTAAATGTTGATGTCTTGATCAAGAATATAATCTACCTGGTGCTTTTGCAGAATGTCATCCAGGTGGTTGTAATTCATGGATGTGGCAAACAGCAGTACAATATGGAAAATTTTCCTATTGTAATTTTATCACAAACAGTTACATCTGTTCTTGTTTTTATATTGATCTGTACATTATACAATGACTACAAAATAATTTTCAATTCAATTCTTGTCAAATCTAATATCTGTGGAACACACAAAATAAATTCACCTTAAATTTAGCAGGTCATCTACTGTTTGTTTGACAATAATTTCTACCTGGCAGAAACATGCATATTGGTTTGGATTGCTTTATGGATCCAAAAAAGGATTGATTAATGTGTGACGACAGGGTGTTTATTTTTCAGACTAGTTTAGTTCCTAATTTGCATGATTGTCCCCATGTGCACTGTATGAAAACAGCACTGTGTATATGTCTAGGATAACAGAGATGGAGATGGTTCTCTTTGGGGAAGATATAAATTTTATATATCCTTGTACCACAGACAATAAAAAAGAACACAAAAAAATTAAAATAAAACAACTGGTGCTGGATATATCTGAGCCCAGATTATTATCAGAAATACTGATTATGTACCTAATAAGGTATGATAATTAAGATTTTCATGTACTTAACCTGATACTTACATCGCGTTAAGTTTTGGATAGTATCCCTCAGACATTACTTGGTGTGGAAAGGTTGGTAGTTTATTGCTGCTCACAAATCTAAATAAGAAAAAATATTGTAACTAAATTAAGAAACAATGATAATTCGTACATTCTTAAGTAAACATTTGTTTATAATAAAAGATATATAAATCCATCAATTATGGCACACAAAGTCAATTATATACTTCCAGGATTGGCACAAATATACTTTGTGATTATTCCTACATTCAAATTTTTTTTATATTAATTTTAACTCTGTAACTCTTATTCAGATTTGACATTTCTGAATTTTGTTGTGTCAAAATTTTTAATAATCCTATTGACTGAGACAATATACTTATTAAATGGAACTAACATATATATCATTTCATGACAGTTTTGGAAAGAATATGCTCACTTCACTATGCATACAGAAATGAATAAGACATCATATTATATGTTTCCCATGGTTTGCTGAAAAATGGAGGAGGATTTTAATCCCTTCTGTAAAGGGTGAAGGTTTACATACAGGCAGTTATTTTAGCAAATGTTTGAACCTTACTAACCATGTATGGCTGGTATATTTACATAATTTAAAATTGAATACAACACAATTAAATCTTTAAAGAAGAGAAAATTTTCTTAACAAAATAAGCAAATTTATCATCTCACTTGCCACTGTGTTGCTGCAGACTTGGTAACAAATGACCAAACAAGTCCTGTGACCTTGACTTCTGACCTTCTAACCACAGCATTTTTCTGTTAAACTAATAATTGTGCCAAATCTGATAACGATCCATGTATGGAAACAAAGATATAAACCTTTTGTAGGGCTCTCAAAAATGTATCTGATAAAGCTAAACTACAATTCACTCAATGACCTTGACCTTTGACCTTTGGATCTATCATCCCCAAGGATGCTCCCTGTATATTGGTGAATCTGGTTCAAAGTTTAATGTCTATTCATTGACAAATGGTGTAAGTCTTTATTAAACAAAAACTTAACCAACCATTGTGACTTTGACCTTAGACCTCTTGACCTCAACATTGGTTGCAATATGTTTCATCCCTTGTCATTTTTATTATGTCTAATGACAATTCATCCATGGTAATAGAACATAGTACTGCCAGATCCAAAAACTTTAATCACTATCCACCCACCTAAATATACAACAATTATTTCATGTGACTTTCACCTTTTACATCCTTGGCCTTAAATCTCTAGAGGTGCTCCTCCTTCCCACCACCATTGTAGTTTTCGGCAAAGTCTGATGATGATCGACTGATGAAAACAGGAAATATTTAACCCTTTCAAAATCTGTTAACCAAAAAGCAGATGCCGGCCGACCAGCTGGCCAGATGACAGTTGATTTGTGGCTGCTATGTCTTTCCTTTTTCAACTTATGTTACAGATAAGACAAAACGATGGTTTTCAGTGGGCACATGAAATCGAAATACTGTGAATTAATTTATTTTTGTGGGTATCATCCTTTGTAGTTTTACGAAAAATGGCCTTTTCATTGGTACTTAAATTCGTGGATTAGGGAATTGTACCCTATTGTTTCCACAGAAGAATACTTATTCATTGGGTCTTAAAATTCTATATTTGTAGTAGCCACAAAATCCACAAACATTGGCATACATAAACAATGATAAATTTACATTATTTATTACCATCTGATGTCATAAAATTGCATACCTTAAACCATTTTAAATTGGACTGAGTAATGAAGATTGTTCATTTCAAAGTGCTATTAAGTTGAAGCAACAAAAATGTCCAGAATTTGGATCAGAATCAGAAAAAAAGGATTGTTATCCAACCTACAGATTACGTAATTCCTTTCCAATGTTGGACCATGCATCATAAGCTATGGAGGTCATAGGAGTTTTCTGACTGTGAAGTCTCAATTCAGTTAGATTCTGTAAATTCTGGAAGGAATCACTGGTCA
The DNA here is from genome assembly GCA_029931535.1 of Margaritifera margaritifera. Taxonomy (NCBI): domain Eukaryota; kingdom Metazoa; phylum Mollusca; class Bivalvia; order Unionida; family Margaritiferidae; genus Margaritifera; species Margaritifera margaritifera. The sequence continues at coordinate 2,531,476 of JAQPZY010001503.1, read as the reverse complement.
AAGTGGCAAGCTTATTGTTGTTCAGGTCTCTGGAAAAAAGAAGCATAAATCATCATGTTGAATGAAAAAGAGAAAAAGTATATAGCTTTCTCATAAGTCAATCTAAATAGTTGTTCAGCTAGTTTGCAGCTGTACTGGTAAAGGCATGGATAGCAAAGTGATAATCCTGTCACTTTGCATATCTGCTGTCCTGGGTTTAATGCACATTTCCAGAATGTGCTAACAATGCTAAGAAGGTGATAATCAGAGTTCCTGCCTAAAAGGCCACCTCAAAGGACAAACATATAGGGATTGCCATAAGGGGATTTCAAGGAATATATTTTTGCAGACATGTATTTTTGAAATGCTCCTTAAGGCAGGTTTAATTGTTTTCCCCAAAAAATGTGGTGAATAAACACCAGGTTTGATTGATACAAAATGTAATGCAGATATTACAAAAGATAAGTAGAAATGTGTCCATATGACATGGATGCCCCCACAAATATGATGCAAGGACAAGTCCTAAGTTAAACTGAAGAAGAATCCATAAAATGTTGCAAGAAAAAAGTAAAAATCAAGGGAGACCTAGATCTTCATAATGTAAAGCCTCATTCCAAAGGACAAGGGTCGATTTTAAATCCAAAATTAACGATAAAATACAGTGTTTGTAGGAGTATATAGTTATACAATAATCCCAATATGAACACTGCAGCAATATACAGTAAACACTGTGAAATTAACAGTTTTTAAAAAGGCATGTGTGCATCCAAAACCTAAAATTTTGTCAGATTTCCTCAAAAACTACCAATGCAATTGAGACTCCTCAAAAACTACTAATGCAATTGAGACTCCTCAAAAACTACCAATGCAATTGAGACTCCTCAAAAACTACCAATGCAATTGAGACTCCTCAAAAACTACTAATGCAATTGAGACTCCTCAAAAACTACCAATGCAATTGAGACTCCTCAAAAACTACCAATGCAATTGAGACTCCTCAAAAACTACTAATGCAATTGAGACTCCTCAAAAACTACTAATGCAATTGAGACTCCTCAAAAACTACTAATGCAATTGAGACTCCTCAAAAACTACTAATGCAATTGAGACTCCTCAAAAACTACCAATGCAATTGAGACTCCTCAAAAACTACTAATGCAATTGAGACTCCTCAAAAACTACTAATGCAATTGAGACTCCTCAAAAACTACCAATGCAATTGAGACTCCTCAAAAACTACCAATGCAATTGAGACTCCTCAAAAACTACCAATGCAATTGAGACTCCTCAAAAACTACTAATGCAATTGAGACTCCTCAAAAACTACCAATGCAATTGAGACTCCTCAAAAACTACCAATGCAATTGAGACTCCTCAAAAACTACCAATGCAATTGAGACTCCTCAAAAACTACCAATGCAATTGAGAAACATTTTGATTTTTTCTCAAGACACTTTTTGTAACCATCTAATACATGTAAAAATTTCATGTGTGTTCTCATCTTTTTGTAACCATCTAATACATGTAAAAATTTCATGTGTGTTCTCATCTTTTTGTAACCATCTAATACATGTACAAATTTCATGTGTGTTCTCATCTTTTTGTAACCATCTAATACATGTACAAATTTCATGTGTGTTCTCATCTTTTTGTAACCATCTTATACATGTACAAATTTCATGGGTGTTCTCATCTTTTTGTAACCATCTAATACATGTACAAGTTTCATGGGTGTTCTCATCAGCGCTCATCCCTAAAGAACAGAAAAATGATGACAAACCGTGTTCTTCGTTCACCCATTATAATGTCCATAGCCATATGCCATATGAGATTAGAAAGTCCACTTCACAGTATCACAACAATTCTCTTTTCTTCGTCTTCAAATGAAACTGACATTGAAATGTTGATTATGATTTGTACAGAAGAATGTTTTTCTGTTGCTTTTGATTGCATTGGGGGGGGCATAATTTGGTGTAAATAATGATTAATCAGAATAATGGGATGAGTGTAGCTAAAATATAGAAGAGGTGCATGAAGGAATGTGAACCACAACAACAAAAACATTTACAATCTGATTATGTTATTTTTGACTAAAGTGGTCTGAAAAAATAGGAATGATAATAATGATTAAAAATGTATGTGTATTTTTTGTTACCTTCCTCATTTTTAATTGATTATTATTTTAACTGGTTTGTAGACCATATTCCACCCTTCATGAATTCACAATCTTGAACTCTGACAAACATGATCAGAATAAGATAATGATGTAATCACGTACATACAAGCCATAAAAGACAATAAAATTAGCATTTAACCCAGTTAACATCCAATATTTGTAGCAATATTATTCATTTCTTTCCATTTGAGGAATTATTTAGATACACAACTTCCAATTATTCTCTGCAATAGAGAAGACTGTAGATCTTGGCCGACAGTAGACTATAACATGATGAAATGAAAAGTGATTGTAACAGTTATAGAATAAATATTTACGTATAAAATACTTTTTTTTTACAAAAATGAAGAGAATCAGATCTTTGGAATATATTTACTTTTATTCTAAGGAATCTCACATGTCCATAAGCTATCTGTAAATTTTAATGTGCCTACCCACTTAGTAATGAAGTTGCAGTGGTGTAATCATTAAAAGGTCATGCACTTTTCAAATAAATATTACAGCAGTGGTTTGAGGCTAATTTGGAGCTTTACTTAAAATGCATATAAATAAGTTTCCTGTTATTTTTCCCTTCAGTGATTCTTGCATATCCCCGCTGTGCTTTTTCTTTATTTCTATCTTTTCTTTCTCACATTACAGATTTTATATGAATAACTGAAACTGTTATTTATCCAAAGATTTGAACTAGGAGCTTAATAATAACTCTGAAAGCATTTTGTGTTCAAATACTGTGATTTCAACTGGTTGCATCATGATTAATATTGTCTATTGGCCACTATCTACTTCATTTCTTATTTATCATTCCACTGTTTCCTGAAGTTGATTATTACAGATTTGTACTTGTGTGTGTGTGTTTGTGTGTCTGTGTGTGTGTGTGTCTGTGGGTGTGTGGGTGTGTTTATTTGATAGAGAAAGAGAAGTTGTGTGCTGCATTGTGTGGGAGTGTTCATGCACAAACTGAAAAGGTTGTCAGAACCATGCGACATGGTCAACAATACCTGCTCCATTTTGTTTCAGATTAATAATAAATGAATAGATTGATTGCCAGTCTCAACTCTGGTACAAATTATCTTTATCCCTGAGTAAGCAGTTCCTTTTTTAAAAAAAGGCCCATCGTCCCCATATTCGTATGTGTGTGTGTGTGTGTGTACCTATTCATTGCATGTATGCACATGTGTGAGTGTGTATACATTCTATATGTGTATTCACCCCACATTGATGCACATGAAAAGGATTTTGGAAGTTTTTCACACCTGAAAGTTTGTTGGTTTCCTTGTTTAATAGGTTAATCTAACATTATTAAAGGTGGTATACTTCTTTTCAAGGTTGAGTTCTTTTTTCACATGCTTAAAAATAATGTTAACATGTCAATTTAAAATTCAATGCCATTTGACCATGTTTGTTTTGAAGTACCGTGGTTTGGCAATATAAACTACTTGCCACAAAGTGAAATTGCTGCAGTGTATATATAAATATTCATAATGGACCATCCTTACTTTCCAAGTCATTTAATGTAAAGTTAAGAAAATTATGGAAAAAAAATGTATAAATATGGCACAAATTTCTCCAAAAACAAAATCTATTTCCATTGCATGATTATAGTGACCACTGAATATACTTGAGCTTAAGGGATAAATCCAGTGCCTGTTCCCTTATCGTCTTGATAATGAACACATCAAAGTTAATATCCTCAGTATGTGAAGTAACAAAACTGTGTTATACATGTTGCACAAGTGCCTCACATGCCACATGTTTTACAACTATTGCTTTCTCTCTCTCTCTCTCTCTCTCTCTCTCTCTCTCTCTCTCTCTCTCTTATGAAACTTATATAAAATGATCACATTTTGGACCAATCATCAATATAAGGAATAATTGTAATGAGTTGTTAATAATAATAATAATAATAATAATAATAATAATAATAATAATAATAATGACTATTTAAAGAAGAAGCTCATGTAGTCCACTGATCAATATTCTACAAGGCTTTCTACAACTACATGTATATGTTGCACAATTTTTACAAGTTATGGTGTCTTTAGACAACAATGCTATTAAAAACTAGATAACTGACCTACTGCTACTATAAAATATCTAAAAGGCATTCGAGATGAGTGCATATATGATTCATATAATGATTGGTAATGAACCTGTGCAACTCTCATTGTAGTTAAGTATATGAAAGTACATTGTTTTAAAGCAGAGTAGTACTGAATTACACAAAATCATACAAATGATTGTTTCTGTAAATGCTGACTAAGCTGATTCCTAAAACCCTTGGATGTGTCAGCTAACCTTATATAGGGTGGAATCCATATCTATTCCTTGAATGAGTCACTGCTGACATAATATAGGGTGGAATCTATATCTTTTCTTTGGATGAGTCAGCTAACCTTATATAGGGTGGAATCTATATCTATTCCTTGGATGAGTCAGCTGACCTTATATAGGATGGAATCTACATCTATTCCTTGGATGAGTCACTGCTGACCTAATATAGGGTGGAATCTATATCTTTTCCTTGGATGAGTCACTGCTGACCTAATATAGGATGGAATCTATATCTTTTCCTTGGATGAGTCACTGCTGACCTAATATAGGGTGGAATCTATATCTTTTCCTTGGATTAGTCAGCTGACCTAATATAGGGGTGGAATCTATATCTATTCCTTGAATGAGTCACTGCTGACCTAATATAGGGTGGAATCTATATCTATTCCTTGAATGAGTCACTGCTGACCTAATATAGGGTGGAATCTATATCTATTCCTTGAATGAGTCACTGCTGACCTAATATAGGGTGAATCTATATCTATTCCTTGAATGAGTCACTGCTGACCTAATATAGGGTGGAATCTATATCTATTCCTTGGATGAGTCACTGCTGACCTAATATAGGATGGAATCTATATCTATTCCTTGGATGAGTCACTGCTGACCAAATATAGGATGGAATCTATATCTATTCATTGGATGAGTCACTGCTGACCTAATATAGGGTGGAATCTATATCTATTTTTTGGATGAGTCAGCTGACCTAATATAGGGTGGAATCTATATCTATTCCTTGGGTGAGTCACTGCTGACCTAATATAGGGTGGAATCTATATCTTTTCCTTGAATGAGTCAGCTGACCTAATATAGGGTGGAATCTATATCTATTCCTTGAATGAGTCACTGCTGACCTAATATAGGGTGGAATCTATATCTATTCCTTGGATGAGTCACTGCTGACCTTATATAGGATGGAATCTATATCTATTCCTTGAATGAGTCACTGCTGACCTAATATAGGGTGGAATCTATATCTATTCCTTGGATGAGTCAGCTGACCTAATATAGGATGGAATCTATATCTATTCCTTGGATGAGTCACAGCTGACCTAAGATAGGGTGGAATCTATATCTATGCCTTGGATGAGTCACAGCTCACCTAATATAGGGTGGAATCCACATCTATTCCTTGGATGAGTCACTGCTGACCTAATATAGGGGGAAATCTACATCTATTCCTTGGATGAGTCAGCTGACCTTATATAGGATGGAATTTACATCTATTCCTTGGATGAGTCACTGCTGACATAATATAGGGTGGAATCTATATCTATTCCTTTTTTCATTACTTGGAAGTTTTTTCTCAACTTTTACTTTGGCTTGACTACCTATGATCATGGCATTTGACTGCATTTATCTTCATACCACTGTGGTCACACTAGTTGTTTACTTCGTGCAAGAAGAGTAGTACATGGTTGTTTCTGTAGATGTTGACTAAGATGCTTCTTAAAACGCTTGGATGAGTCAGCTAACCTTATATAGGGTGGAATCTATATCTATTCTCTGAATGAGTCAGCTGACCTTATATAGGGTGGAATGGAATTCCATGGTTTGGCTCCAGAAAAAGCAAATCTATTCTAAAAAAAACTCTTGAGTTTGGTTTAGGTAAATATAAATTGTTGTTTGAGATGGATCTTAGTTCATACGTATGTACATTTTCCACAAATTTAAAATTACATTTAAGATGGTCAGGAACTGACCCATATAAGGATTTGTAGACTAGTAAACCCTTTTGAAGTTGAGTTCTCTGTTGAAATGGAAGCCACTTAAGGGTTTTAAAAAGATTTGTTGTTGGTGTATCTAAATAAGCATAAAAAATAACCATAACTGCTCTTTTTGCAATTTCATTAGTCTATCTTTATTTTCTGTGTCACTATTTCCTCACATGGAACAGCAATATTCTAGATATGACATGATATAAGCATTGTATAATATCTTTCTCTGTTCTTGAGGGAGATAAAATTGTATTCTGTTCAAGAGATAAAGCAGTGAGTTTACTTTTTTAATGACCATATCAACTTGCATTTTCCAGCTCAAGATATTGTCAATCATGATGCCAAGCAGATCTCATTTTTAGACTGTTCTATATCTATGCCTTGTAGCATTACTTTGAAGTCATCTTTCTAAGCTTTTACTTGGCTCGACTACCAATGATCATGGCTTTTGACTTGGCTGCATTTATCTTTATACCATTGTGCTCACACACCAATTGTTTAATACTTTAACCAAATCCTGATTGAATTTAGTGCTAAGCTCATGGCCGGCTGATCTGATGTTATATAATGTTGTGTCATCTGCGAACATGTTAGCGGTAGATAGCTCAATGTGATATGGTAAATCACTGATGTACAGCAGAAAGAGTAATGGTCCAAGAACTGATCCCTGTGGAACACCTAACTTTATGAGTTTCTTATCTGAAAGTTTTTTGAAAACAGAAACTTGTTGTTGTCTGCCTTCAAGACAGGATTAAAACCAAATTAAACTTTCATGGTTAACTTTATATATGCTGAGTTTTTACAACAGGACTTTGTGAATAACAAGGTCAAAAGCCTTTGTAAGGTCAAGAAACACTGTACCTACCAGGTTACCTTCATCTATTGCTTTTAACCAATCATCCACCCTTCTAGTTAGTGTAGTGTGGCATGAATGATTTTCACGAAAGCCTGATTTTTGTGAATATAGTGAAGTAATTTCCAGGTAGTTTCAAAATTCATTACAAATATGTATTTCTAATATTTTCAAAAGTGAGGATAAAACTGATATACTGGTAGGTCTATAGTTATTTATATCAGAAAGATCTCCCTTCTTGTGTATTAGAGTTACTTTGGCCAGTTTTAAACTGTTTGAAAAAATACCTATAGAAATACTTAGATTGAAGATAAACATGAGTAAAGGTGCAATCACTTGAGATGAGAGTTTTAGGCATTTAACATTATCATCTAGACCTGAAACTGTTTCAACATTTAATTTATGTAATTCATTTAAAAGAATTCTAGACTTATTTGAGGCATTTTGAAGGATTTTTCTTTACTAAGTTTTGAGGAAATATGCTCATTTAATTCATCACTTGAGAAACTTGTATGAGCTGTGAGATCCACAATTTTTTCATTTATGTTCACAAAGTAATTATTTGCAATTTCAAGAGATTCTTGCTGAATGTTACCATTTTCATCACTAATATATCTAAATGTCAGACTATTGACGGATTTGCCTTTTAAGTAACTGAAGGTTTTCCAGAGTTTTTTAAGGTTCTTTTTTGTAATACTATATGATAATTCAGTGGAATAGTAAATTTTCCTTGCCTTTTGAATCACTGACTTGACTCTGTTTCTCCACAATCTGTAATTGTTGGTGTCTTTCAATTTATGAAATATATCCCTTGTCTTAAAATCATTCAATATATCACTTGTAATCCAATTGGGTTGATTTTGCTGATTAACTTGCCTTTCCCCCACCTGATGCATACGCAAAACAGCTTTAGTGTTGACATTCTGAACATTTTTCATTCTTCGCTATAATACACTGTAGCAATATCCAACTATAACTATTGTTCAATTTGAATAGCATTTTTGTGCAGAAAATGATTAAGAAATATATAAATTGTCCTTTTTATGGCAATTCTGGCAAGATTTTGACAGCTAGTCAGTGCTAAACATAAATATAAGTGAACGTTTTAAATGAAAATGAAAATAGGTGTCAGAGGTAATCAACCATACTTAATGGAAATATACAGATCATTAAAAAATGTTGCAAAAGCAAAAATCAAGTTTTATAGATACTGCCATTGAATACTGTGTGCAAAAGTACAATTTAAGATTATGTTTTTGGTTATAAGCTTGCTAGGGGCTTGTTAGCCATCATGTATATAATCCTCAAAAATAGGTGCCACAACAGAGGAGAAAACCATTGGCATTTTAATGTTTGGTTTGGTTTCCTTTATTGAAAGCAGTCCTGGATAAAAGTTAAATAATATTTAAGGAAGAGAGAGGGTCCTCTTTTGTCTATATGAGTTTCATCATGATCTGATTAGGGGCTGAAATTGGTGATTATCCTATCCTGTACTAATTTGCTTTAATTTCAATAAATCCTTCCAAATTTATTGACTGGAAATTGAAGGCAATAATCTAACAGGGGCCATAACTCTATACAGCTTTGCTAGAAAACAATGAAAATCAAACATGACCAAGGTCTTCTTTATTTAAAGCCTAATACTGAATTTGGTTTCAATCCATGAGTCCTTCAAAAGTCACTAAGACGAAACTGAAGGGCAACATTCTAGAAAACAGGGACAATAAGTCCATACAGTTTAGCCAGAAAACTGTGAAAATCAAACTTTAAATAGGTCTTCTGAACATGGGGCCTCATTCTTAATTTGACTTTAATGCATGAAATCCTTCAAAGGTTACTGAATGGTTATTAAAGGGCAAAACTCTAAGACAAATAAGTGCCATAACTCCATAAAAGTTTGTCAGAAAACACTGAGAATCAAACTTGACCTAGGTTTTCCTAATGTAAAGCCTCATTCCAAATTTGGCTTTAGGCCATGAAATTCTTTAAATGTTATTAAGCGAAACTGAAAGGCAAAGTTTTAAGTTCAATATGTGCCATATCTTCATAAAATTTTGCCAGAAAACAGTGAAAATCGAATTTGATCTAGGTTTTCCTAATATAAAGCCTCAATCCAAATTTGGTTTTAGTCCGTGAAATTCTTTAAAAGTTACAGAGCGAAACTGAAAGGCAAAGTTATGTCAATCAGGTGCCATATCTTCAGAAATGTTTGCTGTAAAAGAAAGAAAATAAATTGACCTACTGTCTTTATGATGCCTTATAACAAATTTCATTTCTAGTCATGAAGTCCTTGACAAGTGATTGAGTAAAAAGGAAATTTGTAATGGATGTTAAGTGATGTGACATGCTTATTGTGGGGACATCAAAATTGATCAAAAAAGGTCTAAAATCTATTGTGTGTTTTTTGGGGCAATTTAAAACATAGGGCAGTTCCATTTTAACATACATGGTCCCTAGGGAAGGCAGTTTCTTAAAAACAAATATATGCCAGGTTACTCTGATATTACTCAGAGTTCATATGAAAATGACAAAAAAATTCTAAATTGCATCTATGGGTGACTGCTCCACATGGAAAGTGTTTTCCATGGGTCCCAAGTATGTTTTACTGGATCGAACAGCCCATATTAAAATGTCTATCTTTGTTTTCTCTTTTTTAATTTAGATGTCATTTCATATGTATAATTGATACTTACAGATGAAGCAGACTTGGAATGCTGGAAAATGTGTTCACCGGAATTGCTGAAATGGAGTTCTGATGAATTTCCCTACAAAAGAATATGAAACTTAATAACATGGTCATAGCTATAACATATGAGCATTCAAAATGCTGTACCTTTAAAATTTCTCAGCCAAAATTTACAAAATTTTGCAGTGAATAATTCAAATTAAGATCAATTCATATGCTGTAATTAGTACAAGCAAAACTTTTAATTTTACATACATCCTATACTAATGGGTAGTTGAAGCTATCTCTGCCCTACGATTGGTCAAATATATCCCAAACTTTTAGGTGTCTATCTTAACAGAGTTGGACGGACTGTACATGGCACAGGTACACACCATGCAGCATGTATTGTGTACAAGCACAACTCAGATAGGCACTATCACAGTCATCACACATTCCTTGAAACAATGCAAAATGTACAATTTTAAGAAAACTTACAAGATCCTCAATTCTGGTAACTGTGCAAATGTTCCTGGTTCTATGAATGTCAGAAGATTGTTGCTAATGTTCCTGAAAAATATTTGATTGAGCTCCAAATTAAAGTAAACAAAAGCATTCATATCAAACATTGATAAATAAGTTTCTCCCAATGTCTGATGCTATTTAAAAAAGTTTCAAGTGCCTATGACAGAATCATGCAAATCTTGGTATAAATATAAGATTTTATCACAAAAACTCAATAATAATAATAATAATAATAATAATGAGGACTTAGTACAGCATTTAATCTTTAAAAGCACTAAGCACTTTATAATATCATATATGGACATATATATATATATATATATATATATTGACAAGAATACACAAATTTCATATAATATGCCAGGCCCTGTATTCTCGAACCTTTCTGAGCAAGATACCAAAAATGAAAGTCCCAAAACTTTGACAATCTATAATTTTGATTAGAATGAAGTTTGAATCACTGACCTTATGGCTTTTTCTTCATTTTGGAATCCTCTACTAGAGTTCCAAATTTCTATGATGCGGATGAAGCCAAAGTATCATATTTGATTTTCGGGTTTTGAACTTCAGCTAAAGTTTTTGCGCAGAAAGTTTTCAGAATACTGGGCCAGGCCATTTAACTATATCACATGTTAATGAGTGGTGCAAAATCTTTACAGTTAGTGTTAATAAATATCTAAAATTATCCTCTGTTCATTAGACAGGAGACTTAGAAAACTCATTAAAATATACAATACATGTATGCCACTCACTGTACTCAACTCATCATCAATTTTCATACAAATATAGTTACCACACATCTTGGGACAAGAAAAAATTATTTTTTTCTTGTTCCAAAAGTAATTAAGGTATTAAAAACAAATTCACTTGGAAATTTGTCCCAAAAGTTTTGAAAATGCCTAATGATGCATCAAATACAGAAATAATTCTACGATCTTTGATCAGACTGTAATAAAAACCTTTATTTTTCAATCTTTGGCTTGTTTTTTCTCTGTCCTCTTGTAGAAATATATCCAATGACACAAGTAAACAAGTAACAAGATCTGCAGGAAGTATGGGTCTTTCTCTCACCTTAGTGTCTACTGAGATCCCAATGGCTTATTTTTATTTAGTCTTGATTGCTAACAGCGGAGTTCCTGGTTTTAATGAGCGATCAGATTTCTGCTGAATTCGTACCTTGCATTTGTATCTGCCACTTGTGACTATCTCTTTAAGTATGCTAAGATAGGAAGATATATTATGTTTTTACTTTTTGTTTTTATTTGTGTTAATCAGACTGCATGAGAATTAAGAATGCACCCTTTATCACCTTGCAAGTTCAAAGGAACAATTTAGGATCCTAATAAAGTAAAGGTTTAAAAAAGCATTGTATTTTGTTTTTTTCTAAATGTCTGACATATGAAAAAATTATTTTTCTTTTGTCTAACAAATCTAGCTATCGGTGGTGCAGGGTTCATAAAGGGTCCAATATTAAATATTAAATATTAAAGGGTCCAATATTAAATATTAAATATTAAAGGGTCCAATATTAAATATTAAATATTAAAGGGTCCAATAACTATTAGTTCAAAACAGAGGAACATGTGTTAAGAAACAAGATTAGAATATAATATTGCCCTGTAAGTATCCCACTGATATCTATATAAGTTTCCAACATTGTCATTTATGAATCTAATAGTCTTTTTTGAAGGCACATCATCCTCGAATATTTTGTTCCCTTTGTATTGCACCATATGGTGAAACCAAAGTTTAAGTATGAATATAATTTTAATGATGTGCCCCACTGTCAGGTACATGTATCTATCCTACCGGTAATTCTTTTTATCATTATCTTGATGATGATGATTGATGATGATTGATTGATGATGATGATGATGATGATTGATTGATGATTGATTGATGATGATGATGATGATGATGATGATGATGATGATGATGATGATGATGATGATGATGCATAAACTAAATAGTTTTCTAGCAATGAAAGACTATTTGTATTTTAAATAAATAAAAAAATAAATAAATAAATGGGCGATGATTTATTATGCTTAACAGCATCACCATAAAGAAGCATGATCAATTAAGACTTTATTGTCCCCATCCAGATCCCCTGCAAAGTACTGTGCTAGAGGAATCTATTGTAAAGAATAATAGGCATTTTAAATAAATATATAGTTTTTAAAATAATTTAAATGAATAAAATCATTTGTACACAAAATGTTCCCAAATATTAGGAGAGTTCTTTTTCTGATGTTGCAAAGTCCTTTAACACAATACAAGAAAATTGAATTAAGTTTTCGAAATTAGGTGATACAGGTTTGATAACAGGACAAAATTAACTCAGTTACATTCACCGCTGCAAAGTCAACATGTACTATTCCATCTGACAGATCTGTATAGTAGGCATAATTGTCACAAGGAAGGATAATTTGTCACATACCGAACTGATTATGCAAATTTCATGACACTTAAGTTATCTTTGTCTGCCTTTTCATTGTTACAAGGAAGGATAATTTGTCAAATACTCAGCTAGCTATGTTAATTTTCAAACACTTAAATCAACTAATGACCGTCTTTACAAATGATTATTGATCTTTTCTTACATCCTTACAAATTTTTTCAGCTGATTATCTTATACAGTACTTGACAAAAAATAATGACCTTTAACAACGTTGAGATGTTTGAACCACATACATTTTCATATACAGGGATTTATCTCTGTCATATATTAAAAACAAATACTCGAGATATCTTGGATTTCATATTTGTTTTCTGAAATAAGTATTGTTTGAGACCACAAGAAATTTCTGTTAATCTTTGACAAGCATTTGCTTATATTATACATGACTTTTTGATAGAAGAATGCAGCCTCTAATAATAGAAAATTATAATCTTAAAGTAGGTCATTAAGGTAAAGTCACATAATACTTTAAATTATTTCTTGTATTACAAAAATATTTTCTCTTAAAAATTGTAAACTGTGTTTTACATGTTTCTAACACTCAGAGACAACAATTTTTCTTTTCTTTGATTCCATCATGTGTGACTTGTAAATGCACAGTTTTGCTAAAAATATTGTCAGTGCAACGTGCAGTGTAAAAGTTCAATACAGACTATAGTGGTCTATATTTTTCACAGAGAGTGATGGTGCATGATTAGAAAATGTTCATCTTGCTGGTTGACAAGGGATTTTTTTCCTTTGTAAAGATCTAGATCTACCAAAATGTGCATGATTAGATTGAGGTGGACTGTATTTACCTATCGTTTCATGTCTGATGAGATAGCCATGAGTGGCAGATGCACATGCGAGGTGCGAATGGGGCAGGGGTTTAATTGCTTGTTACAACCAGAAGCAAACATGTTGACTAGCCATATAGACCCTGCCAGCAGCAATCAGGACCAAATAAAAATAAACCAGTAGATCTCAACAGAGACTAACTCACAGCTGCTCTGACATCACAGTCATTGAAGTTGCCACCACCATACTTGAAATTTTTTACTCATGATTGTTTCAAGTTATGGGTCGCTTGGTGAATAAAAAAGTTGTTTAGTGCTTGATTTTCATTTTGCTGGGAACAGTAGTCAATGTATTTGTAATTGCTGAATTACCTTTTTCATTGATGTAAGAAGCCTTCCCTAAATATAGTGCCCAAGAAATGTGATGATCATTTTTCCTTGCTTATTTTCTCGGTCAAAATGATGAAATACAATTATATTTGAACTAAAATATTTGGATAGTGCTTCTAGTAGTATGGTTATAACTATATATTATGCAAAAGATATCAGTACTTCACATCCATTTTAGCTGAAAACAAAACCCAGAGAGTAGACCTTTTCAGGAAATACCCTACATCATTCAATCAACTTGATAAGGGATCAGGAAGAAGGTGCTGCCTGATAGGATGTGGATGTTTTATTTTCTCCAATGTGCAATAAGATCTCTTTGGCCTATTGTCAACTTGACTCTGCCTGAGACGTTCCAAACGGAAATTATCTTTGCACAGAGAATTGGTTTTAAACTAAGAAATCAATTAATATGAGCTAAATTCTCTAGTAAACACCCAGGTATTATTGGTAAAACTTTCGCAAACAAAGTACTAGATTGCGAAAACATTAACTGCACATTTTGCATGAAAATGGATAAATCTAAAATATTTAGAAGCACCTTTACAAACCTCAAATACACTTCAAAGTTAAGAGGTCACTGTACTACATGTAATGTTATTTATTTACTCACCAGCCACCTCTGTGGCAAACAATATACAGGTGAGACCAAAAGGGAATTCCAAGTGAAAATTAAAGAACACTTAAGGGACATCCATAATAAGAAGGATACCCCAGGTCTAACTATTTTAACCAACCTGACCACAACATTAATTGTATTCAGTATCAGATAATAGAAATCATCCAATCTGATCCAGAGCTCAATAGTAGCAGTATTAATCGGATAGATAGAGAACTTTATTAGATACACCAATTACATACTCTATAGCTGGTAGGGATCAACATCTCTGTTTAAATGGGAGCTCAGGCATTTCAAACTTGATAAGGGATCAGGAATCAAAAAGAGGGATTTAAATTAACTTAGTCATGCTAGCTAAACAAACAAAGGCCATGGAAGTAGCTCACTTTCATCATGGAAAAAAAATTACTGAAATGAAATGTTCCACAGTTTACAGTGCATTACCATGATTTTTAAAATAAAATTTAGGCTATTCTAACTTTTACAGTTTCCCATTATATACAGTAAATACGGTATACTATACCATTCACCTTGTTTCATAATTACATTAAATAATATTCAGATACGATCAATTTATAAGTGTGCCTGATTAGATCTTGGCTTTAATGGATAGGTTGAAAAATGGAATAAATTTAATAACAGTAAAATGTCTCGGTAAACAAGAGTAAAGCTTTTTATAAAATTAAACAAAAAATAACCCTTAGAAGAATGGTTGATCCCATGACTAACCATAGCTATTACAAATGTAAAATTAGGTAACATAAGTTTGCAATTTCACATCCAGCAACCTTTACCTTTGTTCATAGCCTCAATTAAAGAAGCTGTCCTTCCTCAAGCATTACTTAATGCTAATAATTTGAATACAGAAAACTTGAGAAAGGTGAAATTATCACGTGAAGCACAAAATGACAATTTTAAGTCGAGGGACACTGAATGGCCTTTAGAGCCCCAAAATCAACAGGAATGTGCATTATGCCCAATTGTTGACTATTTATGAAGTTTGATGAAAATTGGATATATGAAACTTATCAAGCAGAAACCAGACAAAAATTACAATGTTGGCTCCACTAACCTTGAATTTTACCTCTCACACTCAGAATCAATAGGGAGCTGCCCCGGCCCAAGAACTATCAGCTTGAAGCTTGATGAAAGTTAGGCCATTGAAACTTGACTTATCATGCAGAAAGGAAAAGGGTACGGCACAAATGAGGTCTGAGAAAAAAAGACCACAGCAAACTTAAGTTACATTGCAGAAACCACCTCATGTATGCATGGACTGGCAATAGGATAGACAGAGGACAGAAGGATGATTGGACTGACATTGCTATATCTGCCTATACCTTTGGTTGGTGGGCTAAGTAATGATATTGACAATTTCATTAATATACTCTTTAGAAATAGTCAATCCAAAGATGAAGTTCAAATATGGTGAAATCATTAGGACTGAAATGAATAACAAATTCTCCTATTTGAATATTCATTGAATGTATTCAAATAGGATTCGAATATTCGTTGATGTTAATAAAGGTATAAAATCCATCCTCTTTTTGTTGTCCACTTTGGTATTTATTGGAACCCCCACTCCCAGCCAAGCCAAATTGAAAAAATTAAGTCATCTAAATCTAATTAAATAAAAGTGTAGTGGTCTTGAGTAAATCTTTTGAGGATTCAAACAAAATATCAAATGAATGTAGATGTTATTTTCCCTGTTTATCTTCACACTCAGTACAAACATAAATGTTCCTTTAGTGCTGAAGATGAACGGTATAAAAGGACAGTCTATTTCAAACTCAATTACCTCTTCAGTTAAATGATCTCAAAAATTGCTCTGGAATGTGATTTGTTCACAATCTAAATCACATGGAACAATTAATTTAATTAAATTTGAATACGTTGAT
Organism: Margaritifera margaritifera; assembly: GCA_029931535.1. NCBI lineage: Eukaryota > Metazoa > Mollusca > Bivalvia > Unionida > Margaritiferidae > Margaritifera > Margaritifera margaritifera. Next base: position 2,515,088 of record JAQPZY010001503.1, on the reverse strand, counting down.
TGCAGTTGTCTGGAATTTCACATTTACTAATATATGCCTGACAAGTCAGACATGACTGACTTTTTGACTGACTATAAAATGCCCAAATCAGACATTGGGATTTTCTGCTAACTCATATCCAGACTTTTTAAATAGTTGTTTTAATTGAAACCCAAACACGGATATTGACACCTTTGTTGCAATAGGTGTGAAATGGCCTTGTGGCTTATGTAAACAGTATAATGTAACTTCTACCAGGGTTAGGTACCTGGGAACTGGTTTCCTGCCTTAACCTAGTTTGGGAGTAGACCATTCAATTTAATGGGTAAAGAGGGATTTCCAACAAAAAGTTGTAATTTTCAAAGAGGCATAGGAAAGAAAAAGTGAAATAATCCCTGTATTAATTGATATAAATGCTGATAATTATGGCTTTGTACTAATGCATAGCAAAAACAGACCATAGCAGGCTGTGTAATGTAACAGCAAACTCTTCACTTCTACAACTTAAATGATTATGTTCTATTGCCCGATGCTAAATTTATTGTTGTTGCTGTAGATGTTTATAGAATTGCATAAAAACAAATGATTTAATTTGTTACATGTATATACTTTACATACCGTATATACTCGCTTATAAGTCGACGTTTTTTACCTAAAATTCGATTCATGCAGAGTAGGGGTCGTCTTATAAGCGCGACACTTAAAAAAATATAAATCTTGGGGTAATGTTGGAAGCTCTAGATGTTTGCAGTACATACAAATACTGTCAATTCATATATTTTTACGTTTTCATGCCACTATTCCTATGCAGTAATGCATATATGATATGCACTGTTTTTATCCGTTTCATGACGGTATTCATTACACAATACATGTATCTACAGTTATTTGGATTTTAATAATTTGAAAATATTACCGGTAAATTAAATACTACCTACTGCAAAATGAAGTGTCCGTCAATGTTTACTGTGGGTGTTTACTAGTAAGTATATTGCCTCCATTTTCGTGCCAGTCCGAGCAACCTGTATTTGTATTAATAGTTGTGTTTTGCTGTGTAAAGACTGTGCTTGATGCAATAAAAGTTTTGATTTAATTTGTATTTTCCTTTTCTACAAGTCAGATTTAATTCCCAAGTGATATTTCCCAAGTTATCTGCCAGTGCATGTGGGCCGATAGGCCTTTGGCTTCTAAAGGGACTCACTTTGTTTTCAAGTTGACAATCCTTTTGATCGAGCCACGAATCTCTATACTTGTTCAGTGCCAAGTAGAGTTCTACAACTTCCTGTGCATATACTTTGACCTTAATCCCTTAGCATGTAAAGGAAACACACTCTTTGTTTTCCCACGTAACAACCCTTTGATCAAGCCGCGAGTTTGATACTTGTTCAGTGCCAAGAAACAGAGGGTGGTTATTTGAACTCCCTTTGATCTTGCCGCACAATTGACATGTGTTCAGTTGCAGCCTTTAATAGATTTCTGACTTTATGATCAAAGTGTTACTCACAGAGCCCAAGCTCAGTCTCTGCATAAGCACCTGCATATGACAGTAAAGCAGAGGAATCGGAGTCGGACTAGATTTACGATGACTAGACGACGACGATGATTTACAATGACTAGACGACGATGTAGGATTTCAGAACTTTATCAGACAATGAGGATTAATTCTTGGACTTGTACCAGATGACATTAGATAGTGACATTTATAGGATACAGTGAATCACAAAAAAGTGGACTTAACTTTCATTGTTTGTTTGTACTACATGTGGAATTAACATATTACGCTATATTGTGAATCGGATCATTCTGAACTTCTATTTTTATACCGGTATGTGACCTATAATTGAATTCGTGGATTTATCATATAAATGGATTTAAAATGTCAAGCATTATAGATTTCAATGGACTTTATTACACAAAGATGGACAAATTGTAAGTTGTCAATTTATTTGTGACATATTTCACTCAATAATATAATTGTATTTTACACTGGTTTTGTCTTTATTTTTCTTATCTGTCCAGTTTAGCTTGTTTATATTTCCAAAGCACATTTCTGACTCACTAAGAAGTCACCCCTTTAGACAGATCTGACTTGCAAAATACAACCCGACTTATAGTAGGGTCAAAGAGAAATTCACTTTTTGCAGCCCAAAAAAAAGGGGGGGGGGTCGACATATAGTCGAGTTGACTTATAATCGAGTATATACGGTATATAAAAGATCAATTAAACTACTGTATTGTAATGCTGTGAATGTTTATGTGTACCGTATATACTTGCGTATAATCCGATACCAACTGCAAACTGCATAGACCCAGATCTGCCGTCGCATAATGCACTGGCAGATCTGGGTCTATGCAGTTTGTAAGGAATAATCAGTAGAACAAACAACATAGACCCTGATCTACCATCACATTATGCGATGGCAGATCTGGGTCTATGTTGCTTGCATTTGGACCCGGCTTATATGTGAGTACAGATGGTATGTTCTAAAGTCATGTCAACTGTCCCATGTAAAAGAGTGATACAAAGCCAACATCTGCATTACTTACTTTTAAGAAAATAAAGAAAAGTATAGTGTCGGATTTTAAACATATTGGTAATTCCATAGCTGTGTAATGACTTCAAAACTTGAATTATACAAGACCAAATGCAGAACTATCTTGGAGTTAACTTTCCATGGTAAGAGGATTGGGTGGGGGGTAGGGAGTGATAATGGTTTGTGGGAGTTGCTACAAAAACTGCTCCCGACAGAACAAATGTACAACAAAAGTTGACAAATTTTTCGGAGCTATGGTACATTGATACATAAGCATACATGTGAACCTCCCAGATGGGAGGGTGTTTCTCCTGAGTTGAGGGGTGTCTCCCGTCCTTTCCATCCCTCCCATCACTCACTGAAATCTCCTGCGTATGCAAAATTATTATTAAAAAATTTAATTTGTTCCATTATTTATACACTTTGGTTCCAGTGAAGTATATTTACAGTAATACTGCATATGATCACAGGGCAAGACAATTTAGTTGCTAATATCAAGCAGCATAAAGCAATTAACATCCATTTGATTATGTCAGAAGGGTTGATTTTCTTCAGTGTTTGAAGTTTATAGATGGATTATATTATGTGTGAGCAGAAGTAATTCTGAAAGGATTAAAGATGTTAATTGATTATTGTTGGGTTACGAAAGAGCTCAATCAGCATAAAACAATTAACAATACTTTAATTCTCTCTGGAGGGTATGTTCTGCTTCGGTGCTTAAAGTTGTTGAGATCAATTAGAATTTATACTATGTATGATCAAAAGTAATTTGGACAGGATTAAAGATGTTACTTGATTATGGTTGGATTACTCAAGAGCTCAAGTGGCATAAAATAGGGTCGGTGTGACTTCAGTGTTTAAAGTTTGTCAAGCTGTCCAAGCATGCATTATCTCCCAATGCCAAAATGCCAAAATCTAAACAACAGAAATATCACATGAAATTCAATGATGGATGGAAACAGGAATTTCAGTGGTTGGAATCAAGTTCGAAGGGAGATGAATATACATTCTGCTCTTCCTATAAAGCTGATTTTAAAATCTGTTGCGGTGGCAAGAATGACATCACGCATCATGCAGAAACCCAATTCAGAGCCATTGCAAGTTTGCTCTAGAAGAAATGGTGCTCCAGAGAAGCAGCGCCTTCAGCAACCCCTACTCAGGAAAAAATACCGCAAACTCCATGGCACCACCCATTTCACCCGCCCCTGGTTACATTGGTGCTGACCCCATCTCATAAAAGCATATTAACCACAACAACAAATATGCCATCCATGTTCACAAAATCTGCATTATATGTGGATGAAGTTACACGTGGTGAGACACTATTTGCCAACTTTATAGTTGAACATAATCTCCCATTGATGGTAGCAGATCATTTTTCAGATCGAGGCAAAATAATGTTCCCTGACTCAGAAATTGCAGAAAAGTTCTCGTGCAAACGGGCAAAACTACTCGCATAGTGACTATTTTATTGATCATAAGAAATCATATTTTTAATTGTATAATAATAATAATAATAATAATAATAATAATAATAATAATAATAATAATACTATATATAATAATATGAATAATTTATTATATAAACTCACTGTCATGAGTGACCACCTGCAGAACGCGGCCAACGACCATGATTTTTAGGCAAAATATGTGTTCAACACTACTGTGAACGACCACATCACAAAAACTGATATAAACACCACTGACCTTGATTTAATCCTTTGTAAACATGAATGTAAACTAGACTAAAGAACATGTCACTTACTGCCATTGTAATCCATAATCCCTGGGAAGAATGAGGTCTTTGTCTTCATTTATAATACTAGCAAGTGATAATCATTTTCCGGATTTGATTGTCGTTATTAAAGAGTGTTTAATAGGATCATAATGATGACAGCAAAGGTGTCTGCAAATTAAGCTTAAAGTTACAAAGGGTGTGATGGTATAATGTATGCATTTGTGCTTTATGTGGAGAATCTTACTGAGATTAAAATAGCATTAGACCCAGGCAGTACCAATTTTGAGCAGTTCTGGCAGTCAGTCAGTAAGCTGAATCTACCTACAAGCAGGAAACAATTTAAACTTCTTGGTGGACTCAGTAGAGTTGTACTAACATTGCCACATTCCAATGCAGACACTGAAAGGACATATTCCATTCTTAGGAAAATTCAGGCTGACTCTAGAGGAAACCTGGATCCAGTAACAATACATCATCTCCTAGGTGTTTAAAATCAACAATGATGAGGACTGCCACCAATATAATCCAGGCACTGGCAGTGATCTCCTAAGAAATGCTAAAAATGCTTGTGTTACATATAAGGAGAGTATGAATGTCAACAAGTTACTGTGAAAGCACTGATTTGATGAGATGATGTGCATATTTTAATATTAATAAAGTTGATAAATTAAACTAGACTTACCAAGTCGACATTTGATTGTAATTTCATGAACCCCATAAGTGCAGTAGTGATCACATGAGATGACATTGGTCATGTGACTGATCAGTCTTTAGAGCATAAGAAATGGAAGCCTCAACGTCTTATTGGGTGGGAAGTATTAAGGGTGGGCATGTGATTACTAAGGCACTTATGGGGTTCATGAAATTACAATCAAACGTCGACTTGGTAAGTCTAGTTTAATTTAGCAATTTCACTTCCCCCATAAGTGCCTCGTGAGCCCATGAGATTTAAGAGAGAGGCTTCCATGCATGGAATAGATTAACAACAACTTGAAGAAAAAAGGAAGAAACCTTTTATGTGTTGTTAGTAAATCAGATAACCCATAAAGATAGTACATTAAAACAGCATTATGAAATTCCAGATGCTGACAAGACCGCTCTACTGAATTCAGTCTTGTCTGTAATGGGCTTGTCATAGAATATCCTGAAAGTACAGGCACTAGCCCAACTAGCTGCCTTCAAAATTGTACCCAACTGTGTGCCTTTAGCACAGGCTGCAGAAACAGATGCAGCCCTTGTGCTATGAGCCTGGAAAATGGATGTATCAATACAAGACTTTCTCATAACAGTCTTTATCCAGTTTGATATTGTGCCTTTAGCAACTTTTTTATATGGGGATTGTGTGCTGATGAATAATTGTTTTTCGGATTTTCGCAAACCTTTAGTCCGTTGCAAATAAGAATATAAACAATCTACAACACACAATTTTTTGTCATGTGGATGGGATTCAAAAACAAAGGGCTCCACATGGTGCCCTGGTTTTGATTGTTTCAGCAATGAAGGCATGTGTATTTGTACATAAATCTCTTATGTAAAACATTATTGCTTAGAATAGTTTGAGAAGTAAGACCAACTAATGATGAAATTGCAGATCTAGCTGTATTTACAGAACTATAACCTAAACCTCTATCTACTAATTCAGTTAAAAATTCTATAACTAAAGTGACAGGTGGGTCAAGTGGATTAATCTGTCTTTTATTTGAAAATAACATCCACTTTTGGAGATGACCCCAATACTGTTTTTTAGTAGATGTTCTCAATGAATTGATGATGATGATGGCAGCCCTGTCTGATAATCCTTGACTTTTGATTGCTGTCCTGATAAATTTAAGCCCATCCCGTCTGGGATCTGTCTTGGCCAGTTTGCACCCTCCATTGTCTGAAAACTTGGCGGTCCAGTGAAAACTCACAAAATTTGGGAAATGGCCTGCAACACTTTGCCTCTGCAAATGTGCACCCCAATCTGTGAAAATTATTGCTCACGAATAGCAAAAGAACGATAACTGCAACACTTTTATGCAGAAAATCGTAATTATGCTGTATATTTGTTGTTTTCTTGGATGACATTTTTGGGGGGTAACGCACACTGACCCACCCTTGGGACCCCAAAACACACTTTTTGAGTCTCAAAAAAACCCCAACACTGTCTGGGAATATGGCATGTATGGGGAAGTGAAATGTACATTTGTTCAATAGTTGTATTTTTTGTCCATTTGCATGCTAAAAACCAGGTCGATGAAAATCCTTCTTCTTTTAAGGTCAAAACTCCTGACCAAATTTTGACAATCTCCTGATCTGTCCTGACCTGGCCTGTCTTTTCTGTCACACATATGCATAAAGCTTTGTTGACTTTGATATGACCCCAATTATATCCATGTTCTTCATCAACTTGCCGTATTACACGTTATCTTTTTGAGAGTATATTAAATAGAAATGATGATGTAATGTGAGAAATGTGACTATTCAGAATTTTGACATTATGATTGCCTTGTGAGTTGGAGTTTGAATTTCAGGTCATTTTAGAGGTTTAAGTTGTTCCCTTATAAACTAATTCCTTCAAAACTGCATACCATCTATACTTGCGTATAATCCTATACCAACTGCAAACTGCATAGATCCAGATCTGCCATCGCATAATGCACTGGCAGATCTGGGTCTATGCAGTTTGTAAGGGCTAATCAGTATAACAAACAACATAGACCCTGATCTGCTGGTGCATTATGCGATGCCAGATCAGGGTCTATGTTGTTTGCATTTGGACTCGGATTATACACAAGTATATACGATAGTTTACATTTCACCTGGGCTTCTTCTGTTGTAAAATGCTGTCAAACTCACTGGGTAAAGAAATGAATATTTAAATACCAATTTTCTTTTGAATTAGTTGCAATAAGTATTCTTATTCTTATTCCAATATTAGTTTCAGCATTTCAAGAAAAAATACATTTCAATGTGAGACAACAGCAACCAGAAAAACTTACAGATGTACAAATTTTGATGTAGAGGCAAAAGGTTCTAAACTTTTCTTGGAAAGTTTAGTCATCTTATTCCCATCAAGTCCTCTGAAATAAAAAAAATTAAAAAAACATACAGTGTACATATAGAAATACATGCATAATGAACTTTGTTAACATTGATAAAATACTAATGTCACTGATGAGTATGAATAAAACTGATTTAAAATGACAAGCACATTACTCAAATTAAATATCTGATTATGTATACATGTTATTTGAAAAGTGAAAAAAACCCAGAATTTCATATTTTCCTTTAATATAAGAATGTATCCAGGATTTTATTATTAAAATTACTCTCTTAGTGAGAAAACAAAATCCAATTTACACCTAAACTCTACAAATCTGATAAACTGATAATTGTTTTAAGTACTGAGGTATGGTTATTGAAGATTCAAGGGATTATCTTAACTTTATTTTCTATCTTTATCAAATGCCACATTGAGGCAGAAAAACAAAGGAAAGAAAATTATGGATTGCAAATACATGAGATTGTTTTCTTGACAGTAACATCTGAAGTGTAACTGTAATGGATAATAACAACAAGAGTCCCTCAAAGGGAAGTGTGGACTACTGGCCAGCAATAATTTCTGGGAATCTATCATAAGTCCATTTCTTGTCCTATTATTAATTTTAACTACTGAGTATTGAAACATCTCTGATCTTCTTGAGAAACTCCAACATACAAAATTTGGTAACAAAAATATTTTCTTACATGTTCAAGTTAACATGTTCACAATATACCTGATAGTGTAGCACAAAATTATTTGTCATGGCCAGTGACCTTAAACCTGACATAATCAATAGAAGATCATTTAAGTGATTTGTCTCAGACAATGTCAAGATATATCCACATGCTAAGTTTGGTCAAATCTGTAATTATTTCTTTTGGAAAGAAAACAACATTAGTTATTGAACTGGTATCAGATATATCCACAAACTAGGTTTGATAAAAATCCATTCATACTTTCTTGTGTTATCATGCTCAAAAGGCACATTGCTTAAAAAACCCAAGTCAAAACCTTTGATCTTAAAATCAATGGCAGGGTCTGACTATCAACTTGTTTATTGGAATGCAACTAAATACAAAGTCTGATAAAAAATCATTTGTACATGTGCAAGTCATCATGTTCATAAGCTTATTGAAGCATGAAAATGCAAGTAATGACTTTTAGCTTGACCCCTTGAGGTCAATTGGGTCTGGTTTTCAAACTCCTTCACAAACGTGAGGATATATTGGTGGTCAGATCTGCACCATTTTCATTCAAGACCAATTATAATGCCAACATTCATGCAAGAGGAGTAGTGATACAAGTACTTTTAAGATGGCCACTATGGTACCATGTTGGACGTCAGATGAGCACTATTTTCATTCAGAACCAGTTACATATTCAATAGTGTTTTTGTGAAAACCCAATATCGTTCAGGAGAGGTAGCTATATCAAGATTTTCTGGATGGTTGTCAAGGCAGCCATTTTGGAGGTTGGATCAGCATAATTTTAATACATCAACAACTATATATTGCAATATATAAGAGGGCTTTAAAAAAAAAAAAAACAGCCAAAAACTGACAAAAAATACGCCTGCATGGCCATCCATTCAGGAGAAGTAGCTGTAGCAAGACTTTGTACATTTTAGGAGGTGACATAGGCATTATTTTTATTTAAGACCATCTGAATATAGTGAGAAGTGTTTTTTAGCAAAATTTCCAAGTCAATATATTTGACCATACCTTCAAGTGGAGTAGTGATAATGATTTCTAAAATGACTGCCACAGACATCATGTTGAAGATTTGATCAGCACCATTTTCATTTAGGACAAATTACCATATATACTCATATATAAGCAGACACCAACTGCAAACTGAAAAGAATCATATCTGCCATCGCATAATGTGCCGGCAGATCTGGGTCTATGCAGTTTGTAAGGACTAATCAGTAGAACAAACAACATAGACTCTGATCTGCCGGCACATTATGTGATGGCAGATCTGGGTCTATGCAGTTTGTAAGGACTAATCAGTAGAACAAACAACATAGACTCTGATCTGCCAGCACATTATGTGATGGCAGATCTGGGTCTATGCAGTACATAAGGACTAATCAGTAGAACAAACAACATAGACCCTGATCTGCTGGCACATTATGCAACAGCAGATCAGGGTCTATGTTGTTTGCATTTGGACCTGGCTTATACGCAAGTATATACGGTAGGTATAATAAGTCTAAGTCTTTAGTGAAAACCCCATGCTTGTGTATATGGCTAAATGCTTAGGAGAAGTAACAAGATTTTTAAGGCCTAACTACATATCATAAGAAGTCTTTTTAGTGGAACCCATGTTGCTATGATGATCTGTTCATGAGAAGTAGCTACAACAAGATTCTCAAGAAATTCGATCAGCACCATTTTCATTTCAAATCAACTACATATCATAAGAAGTCTTTATGTGAAAACCCCATGTGAATCATGACTATCCATTCAGAAGTAGCTGCAGCAAGATTTTAAAGATGGCCACCAAGGCAGCCATTTTTGATGTCAAATTGGTACCATTTTCATTCAAGACCAACTAGATATCATAAAGTCTTTTAGTAAAAATCCCATGTCACAATGGCTATCTGTTTAGTAGATAACAAGATTTTCAAGAAGCCAACATGATGGCCATGTTAGAGGTTAGATTGGCATAATTTTTGTTACGGATGAACTTTACATCATAAGAAGTCCTTTAGTGAAAACCCCATGTAGAAACAACTATACCTTTAGAATGAGTGGTTAAGATAACACAAATTTCAAGATGGCACTATGGCAGCCATGTTTGATGTCAGACTGGCACCATTTTTATTTAGGACCAACTAGACATCCTACCTGTAAGAAGTCTTTTATTGAAAACCCCATATTGATATGACCATCTTTTCAGGTGGAGTAACGATAACAAGATTTTCAAGTTGGATATCCAAAAGGCAATTTTTTATTTAGGACCAAGTAAACTTTGGGATGAATGTGATAAATATTTTATTTGAATTTTTGAAATTGTAGCTGTAATGAGCGGCATGCCTAAGGTGCTGTCACAGAAAATTTATCAAGTTAATTTAACTTGAATAAATTTCATGTTTACTTACTCTGAAAATTATTGTCACTTAAAAAAGTGGTATGGACATCTGGTTGTACCAACACTAAGGGGGCTTGAAGTAATACAACTAATATCAATGAAAACAGAAATCAACTCTTACAAGTAAACCAAGGATGATACGTCTCCAAACACAAGGTGTGACAGCTGAGTGAACTGGTTATAAGAAAAACTCCTGAAAAAGATGGGATTAAAGAAATTGAAAGCAATGATACAAATTTTCATAAAACATACATATTTTCATACCTAAAGTAGAAATATTATTTTTAAAGATTAAAATATATGCGTTTTCCTGATGTTCCTTGTAAATACAATTTCTTTAAAAGTTTGATTTCATTAAAGCTCACTGAAAGGTTGGTTTGACCACTGTGTACTTGGGAACAACTATTTAAACTATTTAAACAATGAATGTACAATAAAACCAGGGGATGACACAAATTTCTTATGGGCAGATGTCCTATATATACAAGTTGAATATAAATGCAAAATTAAGAGACTGATTCATAAATGTTATCTTTACTTAGCAGGTGTCAAATATATTGAGGTGCCACTCTGACAGGGACATGTATTTGTAATTACTGGGGGTTCATCTATCCATCCCCTCTCTCCACCAAAGTGTATTACGGTGCATAGTCCTTTTAATGTGAAAGACTCCAGGGGCAGAAATGAAGGGGTGGGGAATGAAGTTCAAAGGGGTTGGATGGGTTATATAAATTATATGATTATATAAAAGAGGGAAAAGTTATACTTAAGAGGGGTCACAGGCCCCCTCAGCAGCAACCCCTCCGATCTACAATGGGATTCTAAGCAAACATTTATGTCTAAGTCTTATTAATGGAGAGCTTAACTCTTGAATGAATATAAAATAGAACAAATTTGGGTCTTATTTTAACTTTTGAAAAATTAGATTCCATTGTATTGTTATTTTTTTTACATCTGAAAGGTTTCGCTCTGTTAAACCATTTTAAAATTTTTTGGTAACACTGATTATCTACATTGTCACTTGTACGGATTCCCACAATTTCCTCCAAAGATTTATATTCTCAATTGATTAATCTTGGATGACTGATTTTCCAGACATAATCTTTGTATTCCAATGAGTATGGATAATTGGCACTGTAATGTATTAAAGACCATTTCAGCACAGTCATATATGGTATACCCTTCCAATTTTCTGAAAAAATACTTCACCGAATTATAAATGATAACTACAAACCTCGACAATACAAAAATTAAATTATTTTGAGCAGGTAAATGAATGTCAGTTTCAGTTGGAAGTATAATTTATAGCAGATTGTGGTGGATCAGAAATTCATATACAAATTTGTCATTGCTGCAAGTCATTGTGGGTAATTTTCTGCAAGATATAATATGTATGACTAGTATTGGATATAATTTTTGCAGAAATTTTAATTTCTATAGGGGGCAAACTACTAAAGTATAACACTGTATGTGTTGTACCCACAATGCCTAGTAGAAAATTACCCACAACAACTTGCAAAAATGGTCGATACTTTACTAAAGGAAAGGTAATGAATTATATAACGAGGAAAAGAAATTAAATTTTGTCAGGAGTGTGATATAGAAAGTCCCTGATTTTTCTTTATCAGAAATGTAGGTGGACATGGTGAACCCAACATTGGATAATTGATGCTTGGATAATCAAGGCTTCACTGTACAGTCAAACATGCTTTTGCTGAATTGTGCTAACAAGATTTTTGTCACAAAAGTCTAAATCCAACAAAGTTATAAATGTGTAATAATTGAAAAATTGCTACAATCGCCTGAAAATCTAATTAGTTTAAAAACATATGAATACAAACATGTCAACCAAATTTCATTTTCTATCTAAAGGGGTGTCTGGTTAATCATGCTAACACGGATTTTGTAAAAAAAGAAGTTTAAAGCCAACAAGTTCAAAGTTGTGTCAATAATGGAAAAATGGTCATCTACTTATGACAACAAATATGCCGACTAAATTTTATTTTGTTTCCTCAAGTGATTTAAAAAAACTGAAAAATAAGGTCACTGTCACCAGAACCTAATCAAGTCTTGGAACCTACTCAAGGAATGAATTATCCAGTTTGGTCTCGTATGGTGCAATAGTTTGTTTTAGCTATCATGCTTATAAGAAAGTGTTACAGACGTGCAGACAGCTCCAAACCAATGTGTCTCATCTCTTGAAGGGGAGGGGAGGGGGAAGCAGAACCTGAGACCACCTGTACATACTTAAAATAAGTTACAAAAAGAGGTTTAGCTTTACCATTTTCAAGGTTTCATACTAGAGAAATAAAGCTAGTGATCTATGTTTCTATTTTTCATAACTTTATTCTGCAATAAAAACTGTTGAACCAATAAAAAAATTAAAAAAGATTTAATTACTCTGTCAATTTCCTTCCAGCATCCTTAATTTTGTGGATCTGTCTCTGCTGGCATGTCTGTTTCTTTTATAATATCTATTTGAGGCTATTTAACTTCATAAGTACAATTCTAATTAAAAATGTGCCAATATAAATAGCAATGAGTTTTGTGTTGTAAAACATGTATGCCCCTATTGCAGATGCTGTAGATCAAAAAGTCCATGTCCCAAAAAAGTCAAAAATGTATAAAACTTTGAAATATTGCTATAGTGGCATGAAAATCTAATCGGGTCATTTACTTATCTATGCAAACATGTACACCAAATTTCATTTGACTACCTCACATGATTTTTTCTAAATTGTACTAAAAAAGTTTTGTTAAAATATGGGTCCAAAAAGTTTTGAAATGTTGTTATTCTTTTTTAAAAAAATGCTCTTATGGCCTGAAGATCTAATCAGGTCATCAATATATAAATACAAATTTCATTTGTCTACTTAAAGTGATCTTAGCTTAATTGTGCTAATAAAGGCTTTTATTAAAAAAGTATAAGTCCAGAAAGTAATAAAATGTGTAAAAAAATTTAAATTGCTGTAATGACCTAAAAATTCTAATCAGGTCACGTACTTATTAGCATAATAAACTTTCTAAAATTGAATGGCTCTAATTCTAGTAGCTTTTGTGCTATAGTGCTAAAATGTATTGTGGATTGACATACATGTGTATCGATGTACAGACAGCAGAAACGTAATATACTTCCTTCTGCTATTGCAGTGGGTGCATAAAAAAGTTGCATTACACCATACTTACACAATTCGAAGATTGGGGCCAGATACCCATCCTGATGGAATCCAGTACATCTGATTCCCCATTAGAGCTCTAAGATGAGAAGAAGAAAAATATACTTGTAATACCCTACATATTTGAAAATAAGAAATGTGTCCAAAAAACCCATTCTCCTGCCATTAATTTATAATTAAAGAAATCTTGGTTCAAGATACAAGAGAAAACATCTAAGTCAAACTGCAACAAAAAAAGATTAAGTTAACAATCAATATTGACTATACCGTCTATACTCGCATATAATCCGGGTCTAAATGCAAACAACATAGACCCTGATCTGCTGTCGCATAATGCACCAGCAGATCAGGGTCTATGTTGTTTGTTCTACTGATTAGTCCTTAAAAACTGCATAGACACAGATCTGCATTATGCAATGGCAGATCTGAGTTGATGCAGTTTGCAGTTGGTATCTGCTTATACATGAGTAATATGGTAGGTCTTCCTGATATTAAGGCCTATTCTAAATTTGTCCTACAGAAGTTATTGGATTGAAATGAAATTCATTTTGCAGTGGCAAACTTCTTAGCTGAAATGAGATCATCACTCAAAATCTAATGGAAGAAAATGAAAATCTAAATTGACCTAGATCTTTCATTATTAGGCCTCATACCAGTTTTGGTTGAATTCCATGATATCGTTCAAAAGGATACTGAGCAGAAAGAAACCTGATGATGTAAGGGCAAACTTCTAAATTAAACAGAGCCATATCTTAGTCAAATGTTGATGAACTATTTTAACAAGAGTACTGCGAATGGTTACATTATATGCCAGCCTGTGTTTCTTCGTCTTCTAAGTTGGCACTAGTAGGGCATTCCTGACTCTGGAGATTGTTGACTGATGTGTCTCAATGAGTGTGATCTTTAAGCTAATCTAATCATTATTTTCTTATTAGGCTTACCATAACTATGACATTTTGCCTTAAGATCCCCAAATCTATTGGTTTCCTTTTACCCTAAGTGCAAGCCAATAACAAAGTTGGTCAAGGAACTTACTCTAGAACAAAGATACTGTGCAAAACCATTTTTCTTTTGAGTCACAGTGACCTTGACCTTTGAACTTTTTATGCCCCACTCAATAGTCCTCTTCCATACTTTTAAGTGCAAGCCCTCCACAAACTTTGATCAAAGTTCATGGTCTGGAGATAAAGTTATTATGCAAAAAACTTTTTTCTTCTTCCAATCACAGTGACCTTGACTTTTGACCTTTTGGCTCCAAAATCATTAGGCTTCCTTCTTTCCCAATTTGTCAGGTATCCACAAATTTTGATGTAGGTACAATGCTGAGAACTGAAATTTTTGTGCAGAAACCATTTTTCATTTTTAAGCCACAGTGACCTCTAACTTTTTACTCGCAAATGAATAGACTTCTTTCTAACCCAAAGTGTAAGTCATCCACAAACTTTTGTGAAGATACATGGTCGAAAACTGAACTTTTTGTGCAGAAAACATTTTTCAGCCAAAGTGACCTTGACCTTTAATCTTTTGACCCCGCAATTAATAAGGTTCCGCCTTACTCCAGGTGTAAGCTATCCACAGAGTTTAGTCCAGGTCTGTGGTGTAAAACTAAAGTTATTGTGCAGAAACCATTTTTCTTCTTTCAGTCACAGTGACCTTAACCTTTGACCTCAAAACTGATAGGTTTCTTCCTTACCCCAAGTGCAAGCCATCCACAAAGTTTGGTCCAGGTTTGCATTATAGAACTAATGTTATTGTGCTACAGCAATTTTTTTTTTTCTGATAGGCTTCTTCCTTGTTACAAATACAAGCTATTTACCAAGTTTGGTAATGGCAGATGGTGGAGAACTGGAGTTATTGTGTGGAAATGAAATAGGAAAGAGAAAGACAGATTGATGGATGGATGTTCAGACAGATGGACAACTTCATAGCATGATGCTCTCCACCTTATGGCAGGTGTGTGAAAATTGAGCTTGACCTCACTTTTTGAAATAATTGAAGCCTCATAAAAAATTTTTTTATCAATCCATGAGCTGCTTAAAAAACAAAAACAACATTTGTGACAAATTGAACAAACAGATAGACAGACATGGTATCATTATGTGCCCCTCCATAGAACAAGGTATGGGCAAGAGGTATAATAACCATGGCATGTATATATCATTAGTAATTCTTGTTCAGCATCTTACATATTTTGAAGCAGGGTTATCCTTGAGTCAGGTGTATTTTCAACTGAAATTATAAGTACATGTTCAACGGGAACAAAAATGGTTTTGGCAAGTTGGTGTTGTACACATACCAAGTAACATGAATCTGTTGCCAACTGTATTTGGAAAAATGACTACTATACTCATGTATAACCAGATACCAACTGCAAACTGCATAGACCCAGATTTGCTGTTACATAATGCACCGGCAGATCTGGGTCTATGCAGTTTGTAAGGACTAATTAGTAGAACAAACAACATAGACCCTGATCTGCTGGTGCATTATGCGACAGCAGATCAGGGTCTATGTTGTTTGCAATTGGACTTGAATTATACATGAGTATATACGGTACATAAAATACCTAAACACTGATATTAATCTAGGATGATGGATAGATTGAGATATGGCTAAACCTACTCATGTACAGACATACACACAGATGTCAGAGTGTTCACCATGTCAAGCTTCCACCTAGATAACAAAATAGTCATGTTATAAATAAAATGTTAAAAATTATTACTTACAAATGTGTAATTGTGCTAGGCAGTTTCCATCCCTTGTAGTTTGATGATGTCATTACAATCTGATTGTAGGCTAGGTTTCTGTCAAAAGAGATTTTGATACAAATTTATATAGAAAAAAAAATTTCATTTAAAAAAACAACAAAGTATTTAAAAAATGTAATCTATCTGACAAAACTACAGACACGATGCAAGTTTGATTAGAGAGAGAGACTCATTATTATTTTTGCTTTAAGTTTCAATCTGTTTCACAATTTAAAGCTGGTTGTTTCAATTTTGTCAATGATGATGATGATTTGATGAAGATGAGGAGGAGGAGGATTATAATGATGATGATTTGATGAAGATGAGGAGGAGAAGGATTATAATGATGATGATTTGATGAAGATGAGGAGGAGAAGGATTATAATGATGATGATATATGTATTTGATTCTGAAAACTATGGGCTAGCTTAAGCTGTTGCTATGATCTTTCAGATGCAATAGAAATTAGGGAATTACTTAATAGCTAATTACTTAATATTACTTAATTACTTAATATTAATTACTTTATAAGCTACATTATAGTATATCATTTTCAAAATACAAATATTTTCACTTACAAGAATCTAAGAGATGTTCTGGAGATATCAGGCATAACTGTAATCCCAGTATCATGAATGATCCTGAAAAAAAATTTCCTTGTCAAAGTAATGGAACAAGAAAGAATGTTTAACATATAGAGGTAATTAATTTTATTACATATTTTTTTTTGTCATTTGAGGCACAAATGAAATGGCTACATTCTTATTTAAAGCTACATGTATTTTCCTTAAAGATAATGTAATTTTTTACAAATTCTAAAAAGGTACAAAAATTAGTTCTCTCCTCATGAAGTACTACACATATATTTTGAATATTTGGGAGTCCTAAATATTGGATGAATATTGGGAAATGGGTACTCATAGCACTGCCTGTTGCTAAATTGACTCTTCCATAAGCTGCTTGTGATTGACAGGGCCAATTAGCTAATTAGCATGGAACATGCTCAAACTATATAGTGTAAAGCATAATATAAAAACCTGAGAATGATTTGGATACTTCTGCTATATGTACACTGAACATGCAACAAAGTTAGATTTATTGTAAGAAACTGCAGAAAAATGGCTTCAAAATTAATTGAGCAACCCATAACTCTGACATTTGTTCTCCATAGTAGAAAATAGTGGCCACATCATTGATTTTATTAATTTATGAACTTTGTTTTATAGAGAAATGCTGTCTTATTAAAACATTTTCTCAATTCAACTTAGTAGGAACAAATATGCAGGAATGAGGCATACATCTTTGATGAGTCAAGTAAAAGACCAATGAGATGTGGAAATGTGTGGTGGGATGGTGGAGATAACTGGTGAACTAGAAGATTAATTGTTTGTCCAAAATCCACTAAAAGAAGTACAGTGTGCTAATGAAATTGTTACAGTAACTACTTTGGCCAAAAGTCTTCATGCCAAGAAAAAGATTCAAAAGGTAAAGTTTGAAAAATGTTCAATATTAGAATACCCATAAAACATTTTAACTGAGCTTTACCTATGAAAGTATGGAAGACATATATATGAACTGTAATGACAGGCTTTTAGATGATTTCAGAATTACGAGTGGTGGAGTTAGAGGGGTTGGGGTCTAGTTAAAATAACACACTTTTCAGAAAAAAAGAGATAGTTGGCCATTTTAAGCAAATACAAACCACCACTTCTTAAACTTGATGCCTTTTTGTAAAGTTCCTGGACACACTCCTGCTTTCATCAGCAAACTAACAATATGTTCATGGAACATGGATGTCTGACCACAACAACTGGACAACTGACCTAAATGTAAAACTTATATTCTATTCAGTGATTTTGGAGGTGTTCAAATGTCTTTCCATTTTTAGAAATGGCAACCGTATCTGATGGCACATCAGCATAATCTGTAGGTGTGGGGGACAGACAGACAAACAGATACATTCAACAATATGTTTCTGCATAGCAGATACAATAATAATTTGCCAGTTAGAATACATGAAAATTTTGTTTTGCAAATATGCTAAATCTGTTGACACCACCTTTTTAAAAAAAAAAAAACTAAAATGTAATGATTTAAAGTGGATGGATACATACAGCATGCGAAGACTGGTCAGATTCTCAAATGTTCTGTCCTCTATCAGCTTGAAGTTTGGACAGCTGAGGATTGTGCTGAAATTAAAACAGAAGTACACTCTTATCTTGTAAATCCAAAGCAAACATAAATAATTTGTTTTTGAAAGCAAAATCATGTTTCCCCCTCCACTCCTTATCATGTCCTTCACTTGGGACAAAGGTATCACCCTGTGACCATGAAATAAGGTCACGGTCATCAGAACCTAATTAGGTATCTAAATATACAGTTTAGTCTTGTTTGATTAAATAGCTGTTCAAATATCTTGCTTACAAGGTCAGTAGGGCAGACAGACAGATGGACAGAATAAAACCAATATGCCTCCTTCCCTTGAGGGGGAAAAGGGAGACATAATCACAACATTTAACAAGAGGTTCATGTGGGGCTGAGATTGCTCAACTTACTGACATCTGCCTAATAGCCAAAAGCAAGAACAGTTGGCCAAGAAATCTTTGTCAGTAGGATTCTTTTAGTTGAAATTTTTTCCAATGCTGTTGATTACGTATGCTATAAAAACAATTGTTTCAAGGTTTCTCTGGTTTTTGTATTTTTGTCCATATTTAATGGCACATCATAATCATTTGCCCAATATGGAAAGGCCCCTATACCTGGACACTTTTGTGTCACAGTTGGTCAAATTATGTTCAGCAGCTTTTTCTTTATATAAAGTTGTGAACAATGCTTTTGTTCATTGAGTAATGGCAGCCATGTTTGAAGGTGGAACAGTATCATTGTATACAACTAAATGGCATTAAAGCTAGGACACTTTCTGTCAAATCTGATCCAAGTCTGTTAAGCTATATTTTAGAAGAAGCTTTTAATAGTTTATCTATTTTAGTAACAGCATCCATATTTGATGACAGATTGCATTGTTTCTATAAACCTAAATTCTCTTTGGGTCAGAATGCTATCTGTAAAATTTGTTCAAATTCTTTTGAGTGATTTTCAGAAGAAGTTGTTTAAATAATTTTACATTTTTAGAAATGGTGGCCATATATGATAGCAAATCAGGATCATTAGTAGAAATTTGAAATGTCTCTTTACCAAAATGTTTGCTGTTAGATTTGGTTATTTTCTCCTCAGTAGTTTCTGAAAAGAGTTCATTTAAAGTGTTTTATATATATATATTTAGAAAGAAGTACCAATAATCCAGATTGTCCTATAAGAGGGTTTAGTTTTGAATTACCCATATTGTCTCTAATTGTTAATACATTTTTATAATAATGTATTACAACTGTGAACAAACTATCAAATGACAAAAATTTAAATCACTATATTCAAGTGATTCTTAAGTATAAATATTTGTAAAAGTTTAATAATAAGAACTTGCCTGTACAAATGTTAAATAAAATGTGTCTTTCCTGTTAGAGGCAATGTTGGGAAAGAAAATGACCTATTACCATATACCAGTCAAACTGTAACCTGACTAACTCAGTCCCTGTCAATTTGGGTTAGAGATGAACAAAAAAAAAAAAACAGTTTAAGTTCTATATCTGGTGAATATTCTGGAATCAAATATTGTCTTGTTTTAATATGATAGTGAGGTATGTGGGCATTAGATAATAAGAACTTGCCTGTACAAATGTTAAATAAAATGTTTCTTGCCAGGTACAGGCAATGTTGGGAAAGAAACTGACCTATTACCATATACCAGTCAAACTATAACATAGTCCAATACAGATGGATAGCTGACCAATACTACCAATGGAAAGGTGTGAGGTATTATGTCATCAAAGCACAATGAATCACTGGACAGGTGGGTGTGAGGTATTATGTAATCAAAAGCACAATGAATCACTGGACAGGTGTGAGGTATTATGTAATCAAAAGCACAATGAAACTTGTTCATGCTTTCAGGTTTGATGCTCTGACATCTCAGTACTGTCACTTATATATACAAATTAAAGCAGTCCTAAGATCAAAATTTATTAGGCATTTTTCATAAAATATTCAACATAGACTTAAACTTTACACTTATGCATAAAAATATAAAACTTTGATTTGTATAAAGTGTTCGGCTTATGATTAGGTGGAGCTACATCTACTTTGATAATAGATCCATTAAAGAAATGTGTCCCACGGGTTAACCCACACCTAATGAGTAGGTGGAGCTATATCTACTCTGATAATATGTCCATTAAAGAAATGTCTCCCACAGGTTAACCTAATGAGTAGGTGGAGCTATATCTACTTTGATAATATGTTCATTAAAGAAATGTCTCCCACAGGTTAACCTAATGAGTAGGTGGAGCTATATCTATTCTGATAATAGATCCATTAAAGAAATGTCTCCCACAGGTTAACCTAATGAGTAGGTGGAGCTATATCTACTCTGATAATAGATCCATTCAAGAAATGTCTCCCACAGGTTAACCTAATGAGTAGGTGGAGCTATATCTATTCTGATAATAGATCCATTAAAGAAATGTCTCCCACAGGTTAACCCACACCTAATGAGTAGGGGGTGCTTATAATCTGCTCTGATAATAGATCCATTAACAAAATGTGTCTGGCAGGTTAACATACACCTTCATCTATGATAATAGATCCATTACAAAATGTGTCTAACAGGTTAACCCAAATGCTCATCTGTTGTGGTGTTGATGATGTCAGTCCCGAAGACATAAATAAAGTGATATCCCTAAACTTTACTTACTTTCTGAGAAAAGATAACACAAATCTGTAAAATGTTTCACTGGCCAAAGTACATCTTGAACAATTTGTTAATGTGGCACAGTAATGAATATATTACAGATTTAGTAAATTGATCCAAGTAATTTGTACATTATTTTGCATCTTTGGTTATAGTGTAAAATAAAGACTTTTTCTGTACAAAAATGGTTATCAATAAATGGGTGAAAACTTTATACTGTGAATTGACTATTTTCCATAAGGTAGCAATTTTCATGGGTTTTATGGTTGCTGCAAACCAAGCATTTAAAGACCCAATATACAATGATAGTCTGTTGAAACAATAGGATCACTCATCTAATCCATGAATTTAAGTGCAGACAAAAATGACATTTTACACACATACCAAAAGAAAGTTGATACCCATGAAAACGAATGAATTCACAGTTCTTAAAACGATGAGATTCAACAAATGAAAAATATGATCTTACATGCTGGTAGTTCCCACATCAAATATCTTAGAAGAGATGTTAGGAAAGGATTGCTGAACAAGTTTCCTGTAAAAAAAAAAAAAACAACAACAAAAAGAAAAATAATATTAATAGTCAGAGATAAACAAGGTAGGCTTCTTCTGTTTTTTTTTTCATAAATGTATTTATTGTACTGGCTGATGTGACTGGTTACAAGTTTTGTATAATGGATTGATATGTACTGACTGATGTGACTGGTGTCAAGTTTTGTATAAATGGATTGATATGTATTGGCTGATGTGACTGGTGACAAGTTTTTTTTATAAATGGATTGATATGTACTCACTGATGTGACTGGTTTCAAGTTTTGTATAAATGGATTTATATGTACTGGCTGATGTGAATGGCTACAAATTTTGTATAAATGGATTTATATGTACTGGCTGATGTGACTGGTTACAAGTTTTGTATAAATGGATTGATATGTACTCACTGATGTGACTGGTTTCAAGTTTTGTATAAATGGATTTATATGTACTGGCTGATATGACTGGTTACAAGTATTGTACATGGATTTATATGTACTGGCTGATGTGACTGGTTACAAGTATTGTACATGGATTTATATGTACTGGCTGATGTGACTGGCTACAAGTTTTGTACATGGATTTATATGTACTGGCTGATGTGACTGGTTACAAAAGTAATATACCATCAATATAGAGCATTTTTAAAATTAGAAATCTAGTTTAGACTGCTAATGACTAAATTAGCCAAAAGGAAAACAGGAACCATTTTTATTTGTACAACTTATTCATACCTAAAAGTAATAATTATATGTGAAAATGAGAATGAGTATTATCTGGAAACAAAATTGTATGTAAGGATAATGCACACAGTGACCTAATTACTTTCTGAAGTGGTTTTCATAAGTTTAAAG
The DNA here is from genome assembly GCA_029931535.1 of Margaritifera margaritifera. Classification (NCBI taxonomy): domain Eukaryota; kingdom Metazoa; phylum Mollusca; class Bivalvia; order Unionida; family Margaritiferidae; genus Margaritifera; species Margaritifera margaritifera. Next base: position 2,492,598 of record JAQPZY010001503.1, on the reverse strand, counting down.
GACATTTTAACAAATATGCATTAAGATTCTGTGACCAGATCTGGAGATATGCATTGTTACCATCTGAAATCGTGAGTTTAACATGTAACAGTTTTAATGATGATGATGATCATGATGATGTGGGCTTACATAAAATGTTCTAATCCTTGTTCATATTTTCTACAAAAAGACCATACTTGAACCCTATAGGACAGTAACTCTTGGAGAACATAAATGTAAAGCTAACAAGGTATATAATACAATATGTTATACACAACATTCTTACACAGTTCCTGCGCAGTTGGTGATAGTACTTGTAAGTGGGTCACACGAACATCCTGTACATGTGGGGATGGAGTAATGTGTGGATAATAGACGGTAGCTACTCTTCAACCAGTCATCATGGGACCACAGGCCATTCTGTCGGTCATCTGCAATAAGTCAGAAGTTAATGCTTTCTAACCCATGTGACAGGAAAATCTTGAGGCTTTATGATTGTTACTTTTCTTGTATTGGTATGGTTCTATCAGTGTGACTACTTCAGTGTGGTTATCTTGGTCTCTGCATGATAGTTTGATGGTATCATAATGTTCAACATGACTTTCATGTTTGTGTTTCAATAATGAAATACAAATAAAATAACTTTTTTTGTTGCTTCTATCAGAAGAACAAATTTGTGGGAAAGACAATGTAGGAGTTGGCCCCAAAATGAAGAAACCCCATTGAAGAGATCATATTATTTGTCCTTTGCTTGGCAAGATTTGCAGGCAACAACTATTGTATAAACCCATTAACCAGGATTCCCTATGCCAATTTAAAACCCAATACAGATTCATTATTCCTTCATGTTCATGATAATACCATTCTTACTTTAAAGTCCCTTGTATTTAAAGAATAATATCCCATCCTAATGACCCACAATGTAAGAATTGACTGAAAGATTACATCATGTTGTCTTCAAAAGACATATTTAGAAATTCCATACAAGAATACTGTGGACCTTATGTGGTCTGGAACTAAACCTGTTGTGCAGAAACCAAAATGTTTCATTAGACTTACCATGACCATGACCTCTGACCCTTAGACCCCAGAATTCATAGGTTTCTTTATTACCCTAAGTGCAAGCTATTCACAAAGTTTGGTCAAGGAAACTTACTCTAGAACAAAAGTTATTTTGCAAAAACAACTTTTTTTGAGCCACTATGATCCTGACCTTTGTCTTTTTGACCCCAAAATTAATTGCCCCATGCCTTACGTGCAAGCTCCCCACAAACTTTGGCCAAGATACATTGTCTAGAACTAAAGATATTATGCAAAAACTATTTTCTTCTTTTCAGTGAGAGTGACCTTGACCTTTGACCTTTGAACCTAAAAATCAATAGGCCTCTTTCTTACCCAAAGGGTAAGAACTTAAATGTTTGCTAGAAATTATTTGTCATATTTCAGTTACAGTGATCTTGTCCTTTGGCTTGTTACCTTTTGACCCTAAAATCAATAGACTTCTTCCTTACCTCAAGTACAAACCATCCACAAAGTCTGTGATGTTTAACTAATACTATTGTGAAGAAGCAATATTTCTTCTTTCAGTCATAGTGACCTTGGCTTTTGACCCCAAAATTAATATAGATGTCTTTGTTAAGTAGTATAGTGGGACGATATGGAGACAAATGGGAATTAACATTAGCTAATGTTAAACCTATGGAAATTCTCAAATGGGACTGTATGGCAACAAACAGCAATTTAACATTACACCTTTAGTAATAGGTTTAACGTAATGGGCCCCTATGACCTCTAACGGGAAATGAAATGTGAAAAACGTTCATAAATTTAATATTGTGAGCCTGGGGAAATGTATGGACAAGATGGGAAATCCTATGTCAAAAAATGTATATTGTTCACTTTTAAGTGACACTTTAACTTTCCTAGGACACTGAACCATTTCTGTCCTGGTCCAAAACAAGAGTTTGTCAGCTTTCATGAGTTGAACTCTCTGCAGTTGTATGTATAAATCCTCTTAAATGACAGTAACATCAGTAGCGGTGTCAATATTCATAGCACATTCCTGTCTTTGAACTATGGCATTTGCTATCCAAAGTTATGCTCCAGAATCTATGCCACCAAGAAATCTATAAGATTCAAAATTATCTGGGTTCTCTATCTCTGAAACATTTTTCTTAGTTCTCCACATCAATGTAAAGTGTCTCATTTTTGAACATTTATTGCATGTTGCATATTTTGCAGGATATTTGTCTCAGTTGTGTGGATCTTTCGCACATCTTTCGCATCTCTGCATGATCCAAACGCTGTATTTCAGTTAGCCATTTCTCCATAGTTGACTGGGACTGGGTTTACTTGAAGCAACATAGTTCCTCTTTTGTGAATTTGAACTGAATTGGTATGGTACCTTCTTTTTATTTGACTTTATTACATTAGCATTCAAATTGGAATTTACGTGTATCCCTCCCTGGATTAGAGGTCGTTGTTTCTTCACAGCCTCACACTGTCTAGATAAATTGATCACCTTTTCGAAACTAAGTTTGCTATCAAGTTAGAGTTGTTCTTCCAAGTGCATGTCTCTCCGTCCAACAACAATTCTATCTAGAATCAATTCATCTTTAGCATTATGTTTGAGAGTGTAATGATGTAACAAATGCATCGGCGGATCCATCTTCCTCTTCTCGTCGCTGGTTAAATTTAGGTCTTTCAAAAATAACATTTCTGCGCAGAAACAGATGACATTTAATTCAGCTACCTTCAAGTTATGTCTACAAGAGTGCAAGAAAATAAAATCTTGCATCATTCATATGGTGAAACCTAGAATGGTTTGGAAAACAAAACAGACAGTAGTGATGACTCTTCAATAAGTAATAAAGTACACATAAAAAACAATCTGTGAAAAATGGAAATAATTTTTCTTCAGAAACACCAAAGACAAGTGCTAATCATGGTTATAGGACAAGGTTGGTCTTCTATAAGTTCATCAAAGAAAGGTTTCCGTTTCAAATGCTTTAAGTTTAAATGTTGAAAACATAAAATTTGAGACTAGAAAGTTTCAAATAAATCACAAATACTGCAAATCCCCCCCAAGAAAATAATTAACATTAACATCTCATTTAATTTTCCCTCTATGTGGCTAATTCACTCAGCATTATCTAACAGATATTGCAAGTCCACCCCACCCTCTGAAAAAATTTACGTCTCAATCTTCTCTTCATGTGGCTAATTCACTTCACATTTTCTAACCCCCAAAAAATGCTTGTAAAATTATTGATTTGAATATTATTATTAGATTTGTAAGCATCGTTGCAAGTGAATTATATGTTGAGGATCAGTTTAGAATTGTATTTCCTATTTAAATATCTTTTGTCAATAGGCAAGTTTCTTGTCTATCGCCTTGGTCTGACACTGTCGTTTCAACTCAGAAAAGCATAGACTCCAATAAGTTGGAAATAAATGTAGCCGCTTTCTCTACAGGGACTTGGGACTTGAACTCTTTAAATTTCACCAAGTAAGTGTAAGCGCTAGTTCTAAATTTTCTGGAAGTCACTTTATGAGTGGTTTGAAAGTGAAAACAATTCCTTAGGGGCTACTGAACGATTTTCTTTCTTTTTTTTTTGACAAACTTTGCTATGATGGTCTTATGGAAGAGGAGGAGAAGGATAATATTGGACATGGATTGATCATTTCCACTTCAAAATCGCAAGGGTGAACTTCTGCCAGATCTTCTCTTATAGTATGAGGTGGCAGAGTACGTCATCATTGATTGGCTTCAATTTAATGAAAAAAACTGACTTTTACTATTACAGTAGCACACAATTTTGTGAAAACATCACTTCTACTGTTGCAGTAGCACACATTTTAATGAAGAAACTGTCTTTTACCATCCAACTAGTTTCTCTTCTTTCACTCCATTTTTAAGGAAAAAAAGTTTTTTCTTAATAAGCACAGACACTCCATGAATGATGCACAACTTCATGCCAAATTCTGACTTAGTTTTACAGTGTTGCATATGTAACTCTTGTCCCAACAGCTCATATGTCATATTTCACTCAGCATATGACTAGGTGTTGGTTAGTAGATAACTAAGTGTTGGATAGTAGATAACTAGGTGTTGGATAGTAGATAGCTATGTGTTAGATAATAGATAACTGGGTACTGGATAGTAAAATACTGGATGTTGGATAGTATATAACTGGGTGCTGGATAGTAGATATCTGGGCATTGGTCACTCCAAACAGCGTGTTGGATAGTAAGTGTAGTTTAAATATTACATTTTCTATCTTGTCTCCAGAGAGTCCTATTATGTTAAATCTATGGAAATGTTTTAATATAGAATTTCCAATCTTGTCCTTAGAGAGTCCCATCGTGTTAAACCTATGTACATTTTTTAACATTACATTTCACCAGGCTCATAATGTTAAACCTATGAACATTCTTAAAGTTACATTTCCCGTTAGAGGCTCATAATGTTAAACCTACGGACTAAAGGCGAAATGTTAAATTCCCATTTGTCACCATAGAGTCCCTAACATGTTAAATCTATGGCATAATATTATTTCCCATTAGTCGTCATACAGTCCCACACATCTTAAACCTATGGAAAAAAGGCTCAATGTTAAATTTCCGTTTGTCACCATACAGTTCCTTTTGAGAATTTTCATAGGTTTAATATTAGCTAGTATTAATTCCTGCTTGTCGCCATATTGTCCCACTGTACTACTTTCTTATCTCATATGCAAGCCATTTACAAAGTTTGGTCAAGATATCTGGTATAGAAGTCAAGTTATTGTGTATAACCTGTTTCCTTCTTTCAGTCCATATGACGTAGACCTTTGACTTTTTGAGCCCCAAATTGATAGGTTTTTTCCCAAATGCAAGCTACTTACAAAGTTTGGCAATGGTAGATGCTGGACGACTCAAGTTAAAGAATAAACGGGCGAACGAATGGATGGACATAATGACACCATAATATGATATGCTCCGCTTTATGGCAGCCATATGAAAACCAGAGAACATGGCAGAAATTAACAAGCCCAGATAGGCAAGTATCATTGCACCATGTACATACTAGAATAGAGGGTCACACCTGGAACTTAAGAGATGCACTGTGAACATTTTATTTCTGTGTTAACCACGTATAAGCAAATTAAAGATAGGGTTTTGAAATCGGGTGGTTGTACCTGTACAGGTATGGAACCAGGCCTGGCTATCAAAACAATAAAGTACATAAATGACCAATCAGGTGTCAATTTAGAGATCTGTTTACTACCACATCAAAGAACAAAATGACATAGCCTAGTTAATCCTTCTTCTGTACCCCAGATCTGTCTTTAAGACAAATAATTGCCCTGGGTATACCAATCTTGTTTTATGAACTTCTAAAAACATGCCATGTAAATGTGTTTTTATAAATCTTCCTGATTTTGGATGAAATTACTTGATAACATTTCCTTGTAACTTCTAATAGTGTAACTGTATAATAGAGAGAAACCAGTTGATTGTATGGATATACTCAAGCAGTTTAATATGTTTAAACTAGCATTAAGGTATACTGTGCACAGTTATTCCAGCACAATGAGTCAATCATAAAACATTCTTTGAATTAAAGGTGAGACTGGTTGAAAATTAAATTCTTCTTTTATAGCGTTTCTTCTGCGCCCTTCTTGTCTGCTTTGACAATATTTGTAGACAATTGGAGATCTGTTTTTATTTTTATAACTATTTTGGAATTATAAGAATGTAACTTCATATTTTACTCAATTCGTGAAATCAAGAAGATTGAAAATCGATCACACACTATATATGAACGGACTTTGCTTCGCTACAGCCATTATTGTAGCGTGTAATCAATTTCTCAAGCTTCATGACTTATGGACACTGTAAAATATGAAGTCAAGTTCTTAAAAAAGTTTGGGTTTTAACCAACGATGTCTAAATATGCAAGTGTTACTAAATCTTTTGTATATATTATTATCAGCAGTACTTTTAACACATGAACTGCTAAATGTATGTCAATGCCCACTGAATACATTCTTGTACCTTGTGTGTAGGAAATGCCTTTTGAGCCATATCTGTCATTCCAATAGGCTTCTGCTTGCCAGTATGTGATCTGTGCATTGCAGCATCCCAGCCAGAAACTGGTCAACAAGACAACAGTGGTTTCCACATAAAAAGCATGCTTCAACATATCAAATGATATGTATGCCTCCTCTGAAATGGAAATTGAATTGAAATTATTTAAGTATCTTCTAATTTTAATGTTAAAATTTTCATTTGCAATAATCAACTACCAAACTAGTCTCAGCTGAGAATCCGATGTTTCTTTACCAATGATGTAGATCAGCTGATACTGAATCGGTAGTTACACAGTTTGTTTAACAGAAAAAGGGTGCACTGTCTGAGAAATTTTAAGAACCCGCTGAGAAATTAGATGACTTTACGAACTTGACTGTAATTGACATTATTATAAGTCTGCTACGCCCATTGTTTTTCATATGATTACAGATGTAAACCAGATTTGATTTTGTTTTATCTGCATAATTAAATTTCAAGTAGCAAAGTATAAACAAGGGTCAGACAGGAACACAGTTCTGTTAAATGGTGCAATAAACAGTACAATGAAAGTTACAGAGAGTCAAAATACAGTCTAAGTTGTGTATAACCTCAGTATAATAATTGTAGAGAAGACCAGCTAAATGTGACCTTTATATGCAAATTCTGTCCAAGCACTTTTTCACTTTTTTCAGTGATAACCTTTTTATTTTTGATCTGATACAAAATGTTAGTGACAATGTTCCTTAACGACAATACAATGAGTTTTGTCAGAAAACTGTCCACTTTATGAATGGCTTCCTGATGGATGATTCTCGTCTGGAATTCACTCAGAGTTCTTGATATCTGAGTTCATCTCAGTAAGTAGGTGGACTCATGTATTAGGGATTCTGGGAGAAAAAACTTCAGAACTTACATCAGGCTCTGCCAAACCAAAACAAGGTTTTTCTGACCATGTATCAGAATAGATGCACACAAATAACCACCAACTTCCCATAAGTCCAACCTTTCCAAAATGTAAACTAACATCGCTAATCATATGAAAATTTTCGTTTGTTTGACAATTTTGCAGAAAAATTAAGTCTCTAAATCACGCCCAATGCCAACTTGGTAATACATCAATTAATCAAAATTATCCATAATTCTCTTTCACACCCACCTGCATGCTTATCATTATGGGTAATTTTTCATTCCTTGGGACTATCGAGGAATCTCATTGATTTCTCCTGTTTTTTTTTTTTGTTTTTTTTTTTAGCACAGAAACAACATCCGACTTTATTCTTCAAAATATGCATATATGGTGATTATGACAAAAGTTGCTTATACTTTGCATGATTTAAAAAAATGGTATTCCTCTAACAAGCCCCACTCATTAATCATTTATGTGAACCTTGGACCAATGGTATAATCTATCCTTGACCATACCCATAGATTTGGTTACTTGTCTTTTATTGTCTGTGTGTGTGTATGTGTGTGTGTGTGCATGTGTATGTGTGTGTGTGCACATCAATCCGAGCACAGCATCATAATTAAAATAAGGTAGCACTGAACAGTTTATTATGATTGGCCATGAGATAAAGTTTTAGCTGAAGAGACATATATACTTTTTATCTTCGTTATTTTCCCTCGTTATCTACATTGTGTCAAGAAAGCATGATTTCATGTTGTATGCACCATGAGATGATTCTAGTGCAGAATCATATTTGTGCTTGCTGGATTCGAGACTAAGTTTTGGCTAAACTGGTAACCAGCCATTTGATGTGCTCACAAGAGCCACGGTGTCTCAGTGGTTATCTAGCCATACATCGCGACCGGAAGATTTCCGGTTTGAATCCTACCATTGGATCAGCCTGAGTCAGATACCATGGTGTGTCCTAGGGCAAGGTACTTTACTCCAATTGCCAAGAGCTGTGGCGGTAGGTTAGTTGGTAAAGCGTCTGACTCGTAATCCAAAGTTTGTGGGTTCGATACCTGCCCAGGCCAGCCAGGGTCAGCTTCATTGAAGTGTCTTTGTTAAAGGCGTGTATCTCCCATTTCTTCGGCATGATAAATCCAAAACTGTGTTAAAAGTGCCATTAATATCAAATAATAAAAATATTCCAATTGCCTCAGCACAAAATAATACTTGTGTTGCTGTGCCATAAAGCACCAAACCAAAACTACTGCGCTCACTTACTTGTTACACTTGTGTAGCGAGTAAGGGAGCACAACAGATAGCCGGGAACAATTTTAGAGTTTTGGCCTGGCTATGTGCATGAGCAGCTACCCATTTTCTCTTTGAGCTGTTTTTATATGTTTACCAACATTTTCATAGTGAGCGATTTTGTTGGAAAGTCCATTCATGATCCACTTTCCTCTTCATCAAAGTAATATTTGGGACCCAGTTATCACTGATTTTGCTAAGTATAGGTTCTTTATGGAGTTGAAAATCAGGAGTTTTAGGGATTTTCAGGCATTGTGTAGACTGGGGTTGGTGTGACTCTAAAGGGGGTAATCATAGAAGGATCAGCTTTGCCATGCCAATATTTTTTAAAACTGATTTTGTTTTCTGATTCTCTGTTGAGTTTAAAAATGTATATATGTTGGTGGTTATGGAGTTTTATTTTGATAGCAGATGGATTCAATAAGGAGAGGATACATCTTCGTCTGCTACCATAAATGAAAACTTTGAGTGCTACCTTAATGAGCATTTACGTCCTGTTAAGGTTTTCTTTGTTGGATTTTAATTTCATACTGTTGTTTGGTGGAGATCTTACAGAACCATGCGTGAGTCTGGGTGAACAAGACTAGGGCTTTTTTACAACTCTAAATGCATTAAATTCGTTCCTACATACTTTTACAATGGATACAAAAATCCTTTATTTCATCAGACAGACTTGCTATGGAGGTGTTTAACTGAAAGTCTTAAATAATATATAAAGGAAATCATTTTCAATGGCAAGAACAAAGCTGCTATTCCGGTGTATGACACATTTAATAGATAGCAAATGTTGTACACTTTCTAGCCATTATGTTGCACAGCTACTAGAGTCTTAAAACACCTGTAGGTGAACGGCGGGTAGCTTGCATAATTCCTAAAAGCAATAATGCTAATTCTACCTTTGGATTAATGCATTGTATTCTTCAGCTGCTGATGTTGCTATCACGTGCAGTTAATGTTTGAAGTATTCAACTTCAAAAAAACAATTTCATCACGAAATTCGAACTCAAATTGTAAGTAAAATATTTATATGACTTCATCTGTAAAAATTAGAATTATACAACTTTCCAAATGTTTCTCACTTTAGAAAATACTTTTTCTTGATTGAACTTTATTTCCAGTGAAAGTTAAATGCAGTTAATATCATTATGGTTATGGTCACATATAATTGTCTTATTTTTCTCACACAACTTTGGTAAAAGGCAATATATTAAGTTGGTTTGTGGGAGTCGTATTGTCAATATCATGGGGCAAGGGGAGAAAATTATGGCGGAATGGGACCAATTTCTCTGCAGACAAGACAAAATATTTTAAGAATAATTTATACGAATCAGTCATTTTCTAATCTTTCGATAGATTTCTAAAGATTTCTATCATTATTTTAGAAGCAGCTCATTCCGCTACTCCCAATACAATAATATTGCTTTGTTCTAGAGATCCTCCATAGATGTACAATAATATTAATAAATTAATTCAACAACAGTGAAGAATACACCGCTTGACTAAATGAACGAATCTTCTTCTACTGCGAGAAACTTAGACATACCAGAAACCAGGTTATAAGTGTCGTGCGAAGTGCAAAACTTGAGTATTTTAATAAATTAGCTAATACCTTGAAAAAGGCACTATTGGTCTAAACATTTGGTGGAATGTAGCCAAACATTTTTTTAAGCAGAACAGAAGCTCAGAGTACCCGCCCTTTATATGCAATAATTAATATGTTCACTCAAGCCTTGATAAAGCAAATTTATTTAATAAATACTTCTCTGAACAGATCTTTGTAACCGACACTTACACTACCTCGCCATCTACACCTCTTCTTGAAATTACCCTAATAGTATTTACATTAGCAGACACGATTTGCAAGATGCACTTTCAAATCTAGACATTAGCGAGGAGGGGATGATGAGATCAATCCTAGGCAACTTAAGGAAGGTGCTTCAATATTATCTCAATAAAGAAGGGGAAAAATATTGTTTCTAATTATAGACCTATTTCCCTTCGAAGCTGTCTAAGTAAAGTATTTGAAAAATGTGTCTTCAAACATTTGTATAGCTATCTTACACTCAATAACCGAATTAATTACTTACGATCTGGTTTTTTAGCCCTAATGGTTCAGTGGTTGTACATTTGAGTGATATTTATAATACCTTTTGCAAGGCAGTCGATGAAGGCAAATACATTAGAGTGGTATTTTGTGATACAAATAAGGCTTTCAAGAAAGTCTGGCATACGAGTCTAATTGATAAACTGGGAAATATTGGAACTGGCGGTAGATTACTGGAATGGTTTAAAAATTACCTTTCTAATAGAACCCGAAAAGCTGTTATAGAAGGTTGTATCGAAGCTTCTCATCTCGGCCAATATGATGTAAGAAAGCAAAACAGTCCCGAGGACAGCCAAGTGCCCCATAATACTTTAGTTGAATGTCGTCGGGACTGACAGGTAAATGTGGTCAGATGGGATTTTGCAGAAACTTAAAATAAGGACTATAAATAATGCCATAAAACATATATAAATACATAATAATAATTCTATAGTTAAATGACGACAAGGTCTATTTACAATGAACAAAAACAGTATTCAAGAGATCTACACTATGGTCCTAGAAGTCCAGTTGCTTTCAATAATATAAATAAATTGCGGAGGCAAATTAAACTGGATTAGAAGAGAAAAGTGAAGAGGATAAAATAGTTTGAACTTAAAGATTGGTTGATAACACAGTCTATTTACACATTACACAATCGGGCCAATAAAGGATTCAACTATAGAATGGTTTATGTTAGTCACGTACGTGGCCAGTTTAAAGCAGACATCATTGATATGCAAGCATACCAAACGTATAATAATGGTTATGAATAAATTTTGAGAGTGAATGACTTCTTCTGAACATACGTCTTGGCTAAGAAAGATAAACAAAAAAGGGAGATGACATACACGACGCTTTTATAGAATTTTTCTCTAATTAGAGAAAATCAGAGCAAAATACTGTCCGAAGAAGGAAAGGAATTTTATTACCTAAAGGGTCAAAGAATTATTCACTGATTCAGGTTTCATTTTTCTAATGTATCTTTCTGATCCCGTTATACATATGATATTTTTATGATAATGCATCATTTATGACGTTATGTCAATGACATAATTGTTTATAAATATATAGACGTCATCCGTTTCTTTCAAAATATTTTGTGCCTGAAGAAGCATATAGTAAATGCGAAGCTAGTTGCACAAATTTATCGGCGTTTGTGTTTTTTTTAAATTTAATATATATATATATATATATATATATATAAACACACACACATATATATATATGCACATATATAAATATATATATATATATATATATATATATATATATATATATATATATATATATGCAATAAACTGACAACAGTGCAAAACTAGTTTTCAACTAGCCCAAGCGCTTTCAACTCTCAATGAGTTTTGCAAAGGCAAACACAAAACAGAGACAAGACAAACCATAAAAACCATAAACAAAAAAAGCCTTGAAATAACAAAAGTTTACATAACTATTTCTACGGGAATTACATCTTGAAAATGTCTGATGTGTCGTCTAGTTAGCTTCAACTTGACTGCTGATGCTGCAAATTAATTGGTTTTGACCTACAATGGGATGAGCCATATCGCCATCTGTATCGCCTTCTGTTATTTAATGTGATCACCGTTTGTATCGCCGTCTGTTATTTAATGCATCGCCGTCTGCCATTTAATGTAAACTGGTGTAACCGCAGATGATATCCCGGATATTTCGTTGTTTCCGTAGGGCGAGTAATGACCATAGCAATAATTATACCTGGAAGAACTACAGGGGAAAAAAAAGTGTATAGCAGCTAAAAATATGTAAGGGATACTGTGGCGTTGAAAATAGCACATACATGTCACGCTAGAAACGACTCAGGCTCAAAAAAGATTTTAAAAGCAATGTTAATTAAAATGTATAAATTGAAAAGAGTTGAAATGTGATGTTTGCTCTAAACAAGTGGCCTGCGGACTTCCTGTGTGAGTATAATGACCGCATTTAGTTCAGCTATAGATATCAAAATCACAACTGTTGTGGTAGATCTTGGAAATAAATACAATCACTAATAAACCCACGTTAGGTGGCATGTGTTCCCTTTTCAATTACAAATACTCCCTTCTTTATTCAAAATAAAATCATGTTCGTTTGCTTCCTTTAATCCCTGCTTGGACGTCAAGGCCTCTGCTCACGAAGAATTTATCCCCAATACCAAGGAATGGTTGGTTTTGGCACTTGTGGGTACATTATCACAATGGCGGTGAATATATACCACACAAACCCTTTAGTAACTGTATTCTGGACCTAAATTATATCATCAGATATTGTTTTTCGTTTTAATAGACCGAGTTTACAGAAGAACACGACCAATATTATTATTTCCAAATAGAACCCATATAGACCCGAAAACACTGTTTATACGAGAGTTTTCTTCTTCTTCTTTTTTAATGTCTACCATTGTGATGATTGGGCATACTGTGATAAAAACAGAAGTATCTCGTGAGCTTCTGTTCACTCGGATTATTAATACTCATTTCTTTCATTCTCATTCTTCCTTCGTTCCTCTTTTATATCTTTCTATGTTTGTGCTCTCTGTCGCTTTTCTTCTTCTTTTCGCATCTATCCTTCTAAGCCCAGAATTAAAAATTAAAAGTAAAATACTTAGGAACTGTTTCATCCCAAATGGTTTTATTTTAAGTCAATATTGGCTGTCAATATTTTGATCTTAAATAATGTTTGATTTATTGATAATGTAACTCTATCAAACATTTAAACTAAACAGCGATTTCGTTAAAAAAAATATTCTCGCGAGAGACGAAATTCCCCCTATTAATTGTTTCAAACAATAGAAAATGAAAAAACATTGAAATATGATAAATAATATCTACTTTTGACAAACAACATATCAGAGAATGCCAACCTTCTTTGAAAGCACTGTCATGTCATTAATTTTTCTCAAATGTATTGACTTAAATTCTCCATGGATTAATGTATGAAACTGGTCTGTTGAATGTCTTATAAACGTATGAAACTGGTCTGTTGAATGTCTTATAAACGTATGAAACTGGTCTGTTGAATGTCTTATAAACGTATGAAACTGGTCTGTTGAATGTCTTATAAACGTATGAAACTGGTCTGTTGAATGTCTTATAAACGTATGAAACTGGTCTGTTGAATGTCTTATAAACGTATGAAACTGGTCTGTTGAATGTCTTATAAACGTATGAAACTGGTCTGTTGAATGTCTTATAAACGTATGAAACTGGTCTGTTGAATGTCTTATAAACGTATGAAACTGGTCTGTTGAATGTCTTATAAACGTATGAAACTGGTCTGTTGAATGTCTTATAAACGTATGAAACATCATTTGTACAGAACACAACCAAATTTTACTGATCTGAGCTTTAAAACGAAAGCAAAATAGTGGCTACGAGCAAAAAAATGGTTTAAAATCGATGTTCACGAACATTATCAGTAGACCAGTAGATGTGTCATTATCAGAGCGTGACTATTTTGTTGCTTGTGTTTTGCTCGCATTCCTGTCCCTGAAATGTTCGATGTAATATCTAACCCATAATCTCTTTCTTTTCGTTAGCCTTTAATAGTTTGGTATGGTTGTTTACAATTAAAGTTACCTGTCCTAAGCATGTTATCAATGATTTTTACTTACAAATACCTTTATCCAATAGTACAAGGCATTTACATCTCACCCCCCCTCTCTCTCTCTCTCTCTCTCTCTCTCTCTCTCTCTCTCTCTCTCTCTCTCTCTCTCTCTCTCTCTCTCTCTCTCTCAAAGCAATCATCGGAGTTCAAACTAAATTAGACGCGACCTCTAAAATTTCTAAATAATACTTCTATTAGAAATAGTTATGTAATGTTTTTTAATTTTGTAAATTCAACGCTTTCTTTTGACACACGTAATGTATTTCTGGATCCGCTGCCCTTGAAAGGACTGTTATTGGCCAATAGATATATATAACAAAGTATGCGTTGATAAAAGGACTGAAAATGAGTATATACATTTATTCAAGTAGTTTTTACAGTATGGGAAGACAACAATTGTCCATGATTTGATTTTATATGTCGTCTTTTGCTCCCTTTTTTAGGATAGGCGTGGCTTCAGCAGATTCATTGCCATGGTAAAGAACCAGTTTAATCCCAAATGGCTTTTTGTATCTGTCAAAATTGGCTGTGAATATCTTTATCTTAAATAATGTTTGATTTATTGATAATGTAAAATGAATCACACATTTAAACTAAAAAGTGATTTCGTTTTTAAAACAAATTCTCTCAAGAGACGACGCCCCACTAATATTTTTTTCGCACAATAGAAAATGAAACACATCGAAATATGACAAATATATCAACCTTTAACATACAACATATCAGAGGATGCTGTTTTTTGTTTGAAAACAAAGTCCTGTCATTAACTTGTTTCACATGTATTGACATTTATCCTCCATGGAATAATGTAAGAAACTGGTCTGTTGAATGAATCTAAAGGTATGGAACATCATTTGTATAGAACACAACTGATTTTACTGATCCAAGCTGTAAGACTGTAAACATACTGGATGCAAGTACATAAATGGTTTAAAATCGATGTTCACGAACATTATCAGTATTTAAATTATTGTTACGGGAGAGCCTCTGTATGAATTGAAAACTCCGTACGAAGATCGGTAGATGTGTCATTATCATAGCGTGACTATTTTGTTGCTTAACAATTGCGTTTTGTTCGCACTCCTGTCCCTGGAATAGTCGATATAATACAGGACCGATAATCTCTTTCTTTTTCATACGTCTTTAATAGTTTGGGGTGGTTGTTTACAAATAAATGTATCGATCCTAAGCATGTTGTCAATGATTTTTACTTACAAATATGTTTATCCGATAGTACAAGACATTTACATCTCTCTCACTCTCTCTCTCTCTCTCTCTCTCTCTCAAAGAGATCATATGAGTTCAAACCAATTAGATGCGGCATCTAAAATTTTAAAACAACACTACCATTAGACATAGTCGTGAAATGTTTTGTTCATTTTGTAAATTCAACGGTTTCTTTTGTGTTTATTGTTTTTCTTCTTTGTTGCAGTTTTGTAATTGCCTTCGACAAAGATTCAGTGAGAGTCGCAAGTGCTTCGGCTCATTAAAAACTAGTTTTGCATTGTTTAGTGTCAGTTTTTTTTTTTTTTGCATTTATCTTAATCAGTTCCAGACACGCGATCTCTTACTGGATCCAGTGCACTTGAAAGGGTTGTTTTTCGCCATATATATATATATATATATATATATATATATATATATATATATATATATATATATATATATATATATATATATATATATATATATATATATATATATATACAAATTTATAACGACGCAAGTACAAAATAGTTTAATAACGTTTCGAGCTAAACAAGCTCTTCGTCAGGGGAAGAAACAATTTACGTGCACAAAACAAACACTAAACACAAAAGCCAAGAAAAATTCTTGACTCCTACATGTTTCAGTGATGGGGAAATGAACAAAAGATAGACAATAGAAGAAGGAAAGAAGATAAAATTAAAAAGAGGGTCTAAAACGTGTAACTACATATCTATGTTATGCTGCTATCAGCCCAACAAAGTTGTGTAAAAAATTCAAAGAAGTGTTTATCGTGCGTATCACCGAAATGATCTCTTTATGCCAAATTTGTTTCTTCCCTAATTTCGATAAAATTAGCAAATCATGTACTAGATGTATACTACAGAATGGAACTAATCGCTAGGATGTGTACGACTTTTTCACCCTACGGGTGAATTCAGACGTACACTGAAATGCAAATCGTTATTTCTAAGTAGAAGAGGAAATGACACAAGTTTGTTTGCGCACTGATAGACAATTACATAGTATTTATAAATTCTTTCAATAAACGTTTCACTAATAATGATATAAAGTACTATTTTCAGTGAAACTTACATGACTAAGAAGATAGTTTTAAAATTTTCTTCTAGTCTACACTTCTAAGATTTAATAATAATAATAATAATAATAATAATAATAATAATAATAATAATAATAATAAGAAGAAGAAGAAGAAGAAGAAGGACTGATTCAGTGCATTTTACTATATTTCTAAAAGATACCCATTTGCGTGTTTTAAATAAAGCTTCATTGGATGTTAAATATTTGCCGGTCTTCATTGCGTGTTTTAAATAAAGCTTCATTGGATGCTGAATATTTGCAGGTCTTCATTGCGTGCAAAAAGATAAGAGGAACAATGTTCCAAAATATTGGAATAATAATGAAAACGAGGTATTATAAAACAATTGTAAAAAAGTAATTCTTGATTTGGGTGTTAAAAATACTTTTCAAGAGAAATAACTTGAAGGAAATTTTGCCAAATATAGAGTTGATTTCTTCATTGCATGATACAGTGTCCTTACCTGTGACTCCTAACAGTTTTCCACGAGTAACACATTCAAGCTTGTCATCCATAGTGCACAGAAAGATCCTTTTTTGTCATTTAACTTTTCTTGTGAGTAGTGCTAATTAGTGATATCGTGTTTTTTTTAAAAAAGAATTTATGCACAAATCATTATTGGTACACCAAGTTTGACATGTCAGAATTTGTCTTACTTTCAATTTCATCAATATCTGTACCTACAGCATGAGCAGCTGTGTCATCCGCATACCTAAATATGTCAGTATGGTCAGATACCAAGGAAAAGTCACTGATAAACAGTAAAAAGAAAAGTGGTCCTAAAATTGACCCTTGAGGAACTCCAACAGTAACACGGGATGGATGACATAAAATGCCATTATAACAAGCGGTTTGAGATCTGCTGTTTAACTATCAGTGTTAAATTTGAACATTCATAAATTCCTAATTTCTGTTGTAAAATATTGCCATTGGCCAGTTCAAATGCCTTTCTAAGAATCGACAGTAATACACCAATAAGATTCTCTTTATCAATTTCCCGATACCAAGAATTATTATTTGTTTAAAGCAAAACCTGATGGACCAGCGAAGTGTCATAAGCGGTCAAACGATGAACAGATCAGAGAGATGACAGAGAGACCTGATAGACCATCACAGATTCATAAGAGGTCAAGCGATGGACAGGTTTCAGCAAACCCTGATTATTCCAGCGCAGTGTCATAGGAAGCCAAACAATGGACAGATCAGACAGATGACCAGCACAATGCCATAAGAGGTCAAGCGATGAACAAATCACAGCAAGATCTGATAGGCCAGTCAACATGTCTTTCGAGAGTTTCGAGACTTTTGCTAACAAAAGATAGAGGGGGGGGGGACTCCAGCACTATTTCAATCGTCAACAAAAATATATTTGTTCCTGGTTTAACAATGCAGTCTATAAACACTTTCAAGAGTTTCACCGACAAGCCATCAAAATCTGTAGGTTTTGAATTAGACATTTTTGCAATTTCCTTTCTACCAAATCCTCAGTAATATTTGGTATCTGACAGAAACTTTCATTTGACATACGTTCAATATCCGATCATGAATCAAAGTCCTTGCCGATATGTAACCCAATACTACAGAAGAAATAATTGAAACTATTTGCAATTTAGTAAAGTAGTTAACGACTTCGCCATCAACAGTAAAAATGTTAGTTCACGAATGTGATTTCGATGAAGGTAGAACATCTTTCAATTTTGTCCACATTTCTTTTGCTTTGTTTGATGACTGTTGAACAGCTTCATCTAAACAATCTCTTTTTACATCTCTAATTTTTACAAGAACCTTATTTCTAAAATCCCTATAAATAACTCAATCATCTGTACATTTACTTGTTGTCGCTTTCTCAAGTAGGAAATCCATGGTATACATGGGCTATAATATATCACTATTAATCCACTTCTCAGAATATGATCTGATTATATGTTCTCTGTATGCTAAATTCTGATCAATTATATGAAATAATAATTCCATGAAGGCTAACCATATAGCTGTTATATCATCATGAATCTTAATTGTGTTCCAAAGAACATTCCTTAGCTATTCCTCGAAATTTTGTTCATCTAGGTTTTTGAAATTGCAATCTTTAATACCCATGTGATTTTTTTGCTTAATTTTGTTCCTTTTCCGAACTGAATATACCATATGATGATCTCTAATCCCAAGGGGAATAATTCTAGAATCAACATACATATACATATGGTCAGTTAATGTGATTGTGTTCTTCGTTTTACGAGCTGACGTTGTAACTAGTTGATATTATAATTATTATTTGTTGATAAAAAAAAAAAATTACTGAACTGGCATCACTCAAGGTATTCTTCAGATATATCGGGTTTGATAAAATTACATTCATACTTGTTTGAGAGTGAGTACAGATAAAATCATGAATCAAGACCGTTGACCTTGAAAATTTTCAGGATGGTGATCAAAGCAGCCAGTTTGGAGGTTGAATCAACATCATTTTAATATAGGAACAATTTTACGGTGTCGTTTTTGTATTTCTAAAATATGTACGTATGGCCATCCATTCAAGAGAAATAGCTGTAACGAAATTTTTCGCGTTTTGGGAGGTCATATTGGTAGATAACAGTGTTGTATTTGACGACTTGAAGATGTTAATGGTGGTTTTACTGTCGCATAGTACTGGTAAAATGGATATCTGTAACTAAAACCACCTCTATCGCATATTGCTGGTAAAATGGGTATCACGTGACAGTAAAACCACCACTGTAGCATATTCCTGGTGGATATCTGTGACAGTTAAACCACCATTATCGCATATTGCTGCTAAAATCAATATCTGTGATAGTAAAACCACCATTAACATCTTTAGATCCTCAAATTCAAGACAGTTATCCCCGTTCTTACACACTTTGGAATTTTTTAAAAAAAAAATAGCATAGCACGTAATTGTCCATTTGCACTACGTTGCAGGGATAATCACGACATCACAATGGTACACAATGAACCCAAATTTGGTGCCTTCATAAAATGTCCTTATTAATACATACAAAGCTGGTGGGAACAAAGCATCCAGATTAACAGATTTTCACTACATAAAAGGCTTTGTTTCTAAACAAAGGTTAAATGCAAAATAAATTTGATATGTTAATAGCACCGTATTATTGATTTTGTGGGCCAGTGATATTACACTGTATACAGTATGAATTTAGATAACACAAAATTCATTCAAGATATTTGAAAGAAAAGTGTACATACTGAACCCAGATTTGGTGCCTCTGTAAATTGCTTATACAGACAGTTTTAATATCAGTATTGTTATGTTAAGCCCGCAAATAACCAGGTTGTTTTAAAACATAGGTTTAGAGCAATTATCGTATTGTCGTTTAGAAAAAAATTACCTTACAAAATTGGAGCTGATTTGTTACTCAAAGTTAAATATGTCTTTTTGAAGTGGAACCAGGACCCTGTTTGTTCTAAATGCCTAATGTCAAAATAACAATTATAGGAAACAGATTTCTTCTATTGGGTTATTTTTAAAACTTATTTGTTTGTCTGGATTCCTTATCAATACATACAATATTGGTGGGAACAAAGCATCCAGATTAACATATTTTCAATACATAACAGCCTTTGTTCCAAAACAAAGGTTAAATACAAAATAAATCTGATTTGTTAACAGTACCCTACTATTGATTGTGTGGGATAATAATAATACATTGTATACAGTATGAACTTGGGTAACGCAAAATTCAATCAGATATTTGAAAGAAAAGTGTGTACAATGATAGGGGAAGGAGTTTTTCATAATAATCAATATAGTATCTAAATCATTTAAATTCTGTTTTTAAATGGGCTAAAGAAGGAACCTCTGTAAATTAATATATTTATCAGAAACAAGTACTGATATGGAGGTAACCATTCTTCATAAAGATTTCGTCTGGAATTTCAACTCGAAGCCAAGCAAGATAATCATTCCAATGGAAATTGTATTCATTAAGAATGATTCTTATTACTTCCGAATGGGTTTCTTGTGATGCTATATCATATTTTCCTGGCTGATGTTAAGAATATATAAAAATGATACTATAAAAATTGTTTCGTTGTTTTTTGTGGGGTTTTTTTGTTGCTTGGGCTCGGGTATGTAGAATAGATCCGATGCGCTTTCCTGTATGTCGTAAAAGGCCCGATGCGCTCTCCTGTATGTCGTAAAAGACGACTAATGGAGGCAGGAGTCGCGGAAGCTCAGCAGTTAGCATGCCAGACCTGCGACCGAAAGGGTGCGAGTTCGAATCCTACCATCAGACCATCACGGATCGGCTACTGTGGCGTGTCTTTGAGTAAGACACTTTACAATAATTGCCTCGGCACTACATAATTACAATAATTGCCTCGGCACTACATAACCTGCTGATGTTCCTGTGCCGTAAAACAAACCAAACCAAACTTTATAACAATGATTATAAAAGGTGCATTTGCAGTATATATATATATATATATATATATATATATATATATATATATATATATATATATATATATATATATATATATATATATATATATATATATATACTGGAAGTTAAAACTTTCATATCTACCGATACATTGGGAGATTTCCTCTAATTGCTATTGTGTAACGTTTTCCCTTTGCATCACTTGAATATCCACTAAAAAATCTAATCTAATTTAAGCGTTGTCATTCAACAGCGTAGCTACATGACCATGAAAAGAAAATATATTTTCCTCCATGTTTTCGAAGAGAAAAGAAGTAACTACTAGTGGCAGTTCTTTTCCTTCTCGCTGATGAAATAAACTTTCAAAATCTAAACTTACCTTAATATTACTTCCTTTTCACTGAATCAACAAATCAAAGCAATTATTATTAATCCAGAGTAAAGAATTATTACATTAAAGATAATAGCACGTAACATTTCTCAAAAGTTTTGTTCTCAAATAAAACCTCTAATTTCTTCTTCTATTTTCCCATCAAATCAAATTTTAAAGGTAAATTCACCATAATATTTGACTGTTTTAGTGAGAAAACAAATCATCCACTTTGATCAAAAATATCCATAAAACACAATATTTGTAGGATGATCTGGTAGTCAAGTATGCATTCAGACTGGTTTGAGCTACTTTCACATGACTAACAGTGAGTAGCAACTCGATTACTTCAACACCTGTAATGTAAGCCTCAGAATACAATGTATAGTGTTGAGAAGAAGTTTAGGCTGTCAATCGGTCGGTATGATATTGTTCACAAGAAAAATAGGTCATGCCTATACTTTAAATCATAAATCACTATGGATATTTGCTTTTGCTATATTAATATCAGATATATTTCATCATGTGATGCAAAAACTCAACACTTTAACAAGTGGCAAAACCACGAGTCAAAATATATAATATTTTTGTACCACAAGATGAAATATATCCAGTAATGTTGCTCCTGGAGTTAGGCTTTGAAAATAAAACTCAGCATTTAAACTCAAACCCCTTTATAAGCTCGCCTCAACTTCAATCCACTTGGAGGTGTATCATAAAAAAACAGCGATTTAAAAGAATGATAGCTTTGGGAAAACATTATACAATATTTGTCTATATATCTGACTATTATTCAAGTATTAAGCTGCCGTCGACATGAAGAGATATTTATATTACATACGCGATCAAGACGACGTCTTTTACGTCAATAAGACGACTTACCGATTGCAATTTGTTGACATGATTATGTAGATATGATATTTATATTACTTAGGTTGCTATATTGTGGCAACATGTCACTAGGACAATAAAGATATACTAATTTGTCATCATATCCATATAATCATGTCAAAGCATTGACATCGGTAACTAGTTCTGTTGACGTAACAGACGTTGTCTTGATCACGTATGCTATGGACATATCTTGTCATGAAGATGGCAGCTTAATACTTTCAACTACAGAATCCAGTGAGATAGCAGCGTATTTTACATTGTTGACAAGACAGCTAAGCGTACAGAAGATATACCTTTGTTGAGCAGTGGACAGTTGTGAGTCCAATATCTCTTGTAAAAATAATTGCCATGCCTAACTGACAATGAAGTTTCCATTTATTGCTCTAGGTCACCAAATGTTCGGTTTTCTTGCCATCAGTATAAATCCTGTAGGAATATGTTTATTTGAAGATCACTTGGCTTGATGGTAGATCTTGTATTTGCACATATAATAATAAGGATATGTCTTTTCAAGGGTAAGAGATATATGAATTAAAAGATATGAAAACTGTTTCACCAATAATTTCCATATATAACCTATTAGGTATACAAATAAATGTACATGATTAGTGTTATGTGTCACCTGAAAGACAAGGGGGATCATGTGTTAAAAATAGTTTGAAGATTATAGGGGCAAGATTGGAAATCCTATCTAAAAATGTCCATAAGTTTAACATGGTGGGTCTGTTTGGCGGGAATCGTAACATTGTAACATGATGGATCAGTTTGGCGGGAAATGTAATATTGTAACATTATGTGTCTATCTGGACTTTAAAGGGACATTCTATGCCAAAAATAAATGCCCACAGGTTTAACACGTATCGGTCTCTATGTGGCATAAGGGGAATTTAACAGTGAAGATGGCACTCTGGACTCTAACGGGAATTAACATTACGCCAGAGGTTCAACATACGTGCGACACTCTGGCCTCTAACGGGAACTCTGCATAGGAATGGCACTCAGGTCTCTAATAGAAATTTAACGCAAAGATGTCACTTGGGGAACAAAAATATCACTTGGGGGTCTATGGGAAATTAGCATTATGACCCCATAGTGTCGCTTTTGGGAATAGGGAGGTCAAAGGAATATAGAAAAGTAGTGGGTCTAATGAGAAATGTAATGTTAAAACTATATTTACCAACCAATACAAAGTGGCCTACTCTTCATTACCCCCACCCATACACATTTTGACTGACCAGCACAAATAGCAACTCATCAACACAGGGCAGGAGTGGGATTTAAAATAAAGGGATATAAAAATAGAATTTAAATGCCTTATAAACAAAAATTGACTCCCCGATCCCCTTACCGCCTTAATATCCCCCTATAAACAAAGTTAAAATCCCCTTCCCCTACCATTCCTTTGTAAAACAAAACTAACACCCCCATACCACCTTCATAATCCCTATAATTTTACCAATGGGGTGAAAGAAGAAAGAAGTAAGAATGCACACGCACATACACAAACATATCCCTAATAAATCCTGTAATAAGCCCATGTAGGGTTTATACTTTCTTGTTAGCCTAGATCTTAATTCTTTCACTAAACTCCTATCGATTGTCGCTTGACAAACATATTGCCAGAACATTTTGTTGCAAAAAATATCCAGTGTCAAGCTGACCTTGGTTTATCTAATGCTACATTGGTCGTCCTAGATTTAGGACGATGAGGTAAAATGTGGCTGTAGTTTTAGAATTCGTATAATCCTGTTTTTCGATTTTACCAATTCACTGTCAGTAAGTGTGCAAAAATTGTCATTGTGAAGCCAGCCAGATTTGGTTTTTCTGTTTTGTTACAATAGTATATGGAA
Organism: Margaritifera margaritifera; assembly: GCA_029931535.1. Classification (NCBI taxonomy): domain Eukaryota; kingdom Metazoa; phylum Mollusca; class Bivalvia; order Unionida; family Margaritiferidae; genus Margaritifera; species Margaritifera margaritifera. The sequence continues at coordinate 2,468,824 of JAQPZY010001503.1, read as the reverse complement.
CGACCTTGATTTACCTAATGTTACAGAGAGAGAGAGAGAGAGAGAGAGAGAGAGAGAGAGAGAGAGAGAGAGAGAGAGAGAGAGAGAGAGAGAGAGAGAGAAACACTTAGACAATTTTACGCAAAAAAATCCAGTCAACACCATTTGTTGCTAAATCAAAATTTTTAATAAGCCACGCTAACTTAAACGTCAGTAAATGAAGAGATAGTATTAGGACTAGTCTCTTCCTCTTCATGCACAAATACCAACTATTAAACATGAACATATTTACAAGGTTAACAACATTTTAGAGTAAGACTAGATTTCAAATAATCTAGTACAGTGTTATTTTGCCGTACAGAAAATAGATAGCCATAATGTTCACAAAACCACGTCTATTTTGGCACAATTTCTAGAGAAATCACGATCAAAACAAGTCAATACATGTTCTAATTAGAATCCAAAACTGCGTTGATGAAGAAAATACACACAATATTGTACACATACTATTGAATCTGATCCTTGTAATCGCACATTATTGAATTGAGTAAAGTCGATGATATCGTCTTCCAGAGGAGGTAATACATAGGAATTAAAATATTCCACACTGTGATCGTTGGGAAAGTAAACAGCTACCCAATGGGTTACTGAGAGATCACTACTGTCTGCGTCGATGACTTAAAGTTGAACATCTTTAGATTTTTGATGAGGAATTTCATCTTTAGCACACACTACTTGTTTCCACCCGCTTTAATTTCTATCATTCCCTTTAAACAAAAATACCATCTCTACCACCCTTATAATCCCTATAACCCTACATGTAAAATCCAAGGATAGTAACAAGGTTTGAAATATACACACAATACACGCAAACATACTTATATACTATCACACATGGAGTGAAAGAACAGAAAAGGGTAGGATTGCTCACACACATTGACAAACATAACGTTCTATAGATTTAACATGTGCTGGCCTCTATAGGGTCAAACAAGAATTTAACATTAAGCTTCCATGGCGAAAAATGTATAGGGTCAAACCGGAAAATGTAATGTTCAAAATGTCCATAGGTTTAACATGTGTGAGCAAACGAAATGTAATGTGAAAACTAGATCTTCTATTTAACACTCAGTTATCAACTATCACACACCTAGTGATCTACTATACCACACTCAGTTATCCACTATCCAATACATAATTATCTAATATCCAACACCCAGTTGTCTACTATTCAAACAGCCGTTTGAAGTGACCATCACTCAGTTATCTACTATCCAACACCCACACTATACCATCAACATGCCATTTGGAGTGACCATCACCCAGTGATCTACTATTCAGCACCCAGTTATCTACTATCCAACACCCAGTTATATACAATTCAACATGTCGTTTGGAGTGAACATTACCTAGTTATCTACTATCCAATACCCCACATTGGTTCTTTTGAGTGACCAATACCCACTCATCTACTGAATACACAGGGTAGGATGTAAATGAATGGGTATAAAATAGAATTTAAATCCCTTATAAACAAAACTAATTTTTCTATCGTTCTATAACTTCCTTAGTATCCTGTTATAAACAAAGTAAAGTGTGTTTGAATCTCTGATCTATGCTAAATAAGCTAATCAAGACATAGAGACATTTACGTTTTTAGGTATATTCTCATGAACATGAATCACAATGAAATTTCAAAACACACCATAAAATTCCATTTTCCCCCTTCTTTTTAATTGTCTTTCTTTTTTGAATTTCTTCACTGGAACGGGTTCTTCTGCTGTTTCTTCTCCTTGTCTTGCTTTAAATTTCTTAGCTGGAATGGGTTCTTTTGTTTCTTCTTCTTCTTCTTCTTCTCAAATTTGCTCTTTTTACTCTTGTTTCACTTTCTTGGGGCGCTCTGTAGACCAATACCCTTTATCTTGACAATGATAACATGTATCTTTACGTTTGTCTCTCTTTTCTGTTGTCTTAGAGGTTCCTTTTCCTTGACGTTGTGGACATTCTGGAGCCCAATGTCGTATCTCTTGACAGACATAACAGGTGTTTTACTTTTATTTCGCGACGAGTAGTCAGGAGTTTTTCCAGAAGTCTTGTTGGAAGTGTACATTTGTATGACTCTCTGTAAATCTCTGACGAGAAGTGTGATCTGTTGTGGCTCTTCCATCTTTACAAACTGGAAATTGCATGAGTGTATTCCTTGGCCTCTATATACTACTGTTACAGTAAAAGTCACTTTCTTCACCAAATTGTGTCGCAATGCAACTGTAAAAGTCAGTTTATTCACCAAATTGTGTGCTACTGCAACTGTAAAAGTCAGTTTCCTTTCGCTAACACGTGTGCTACTGACAATTTAATTTCATAAAATTTGGAGACTATCTCGACGCATAGTACTGATTATAAAATATAGTCGAATGTCAAACTTTCTTGCTGGTGTCGGTACCGAAACACAAACAGAATCTATCTTGAGCTTGAAATCGAGACAGAAAAATGCATGTCTCGGGATTAAAATGTAAATCTTCTGTTCATTATTTGTCTTCTGCTTGGCCAAACAGAAAACATATTATCTAAGTAGTGTCAAAGGTATTATGAGGCTATTTTGATTACTATAACGCTTATGGAAATTCAACAATGGCGTTTAGGGCACCATAGAGCTTTTGGAAATTTAATACTTGGAGTCACTATTGCCATAATGAGAATTTAACATAGATGTACTGACCAGCACCACGAGTAGAAGTTAGCTTTTCACTAAATGATGTCGTACTGCAACTGTAAAGGTCAATTTCTTCACTAAAGTGTGTGCTAATGCAACTGTAAAAGCATTCTTCACCACAATGTGTGCTACTGGAACAGTAAAATTAAGTTTCTTCACTAAACTGTGTCTTACTGCAACAGAAAAAATAAGTTTCTTCAGTAAAATATGTGTTATTGCAACATAAAAGTCAGTTCCTAATTACAGAGTGTGCTCCTGCAACAGTAAAAGCCAGTTTCTTCACTAAACTGTGTCGTATTGCAACAATAAGAGTAAATTCTACTGCAACACTAAACGTTTTCACATTAAAGTATGCGCTGCTGTAATAATAAAAGTCGCTGCAACAATAAAAGGCAGTTTCTTTTACTAAAATGTGTGTTATTGTAACAGTGAAAGGCACTTTCTTCACTAAAATGTGTGCTACAGCAACAATAAAAGTCAGTTTCTTCACTAAAATATGTGCTAATGCAAAATTAAAAGTCAGTTTCTTCACTACCTTGTGTGCTACTGCAACAATAAAAATCTGTTCTTCACTATATTATGTGCTACTGCAACAATAAAAGTAAGTTTCTGCACTAAATTGTGTCGTACTGCAATAATAAAAGGCAGTTTCTTCACTAAAATGAGTGCTATTGCAACAACAAAACTCAGTTCTTTACTAAAATGAGTGCTATTGAAACAATAAAAGTAAGTTTTTGCACTAAATTGTGTCGTATAGCAACTGTAAGAGTCAGTTTATGCACTACAATGTGTGCTATTGTAACAATAAAAGTCACTTTCTTGACCAAATTCTGTGCTACTTCAACAATAAAAGACCGTTCTTTTCACTAAATGTTGTATTACTGCAACAATAGAATGCAGTTTCTTCACTAAAATGTGTGCTATTGCAATAATAAAAGTTAGTTGTTCACTAAATTGTGTGCTACTGCAACAACAACAAAAAAAAATCAGGTTCTGCACTAAATTGTGCTTTACAATAAAATTCAGTTTCTTCACGCAAATGTGTGCTACAGCAAGAATAAAAGGCAGTTTCTGGACTAAATTGTGTCCTACTGCAAGAATAAAACCAGTTTCGTCACTAAAATTTGTGCTATTTTAACAATAAAAGCCATTATTCCACTAAATTGTATAATACAGCAACAATAAAAGGCTGTTTCGTTACTAAAATGTGTGCTATTACAGCATTGAAATACACTTTCGTCACTAAGACGTGTGCTACTGCAACAATAATAGTCAGTTTCTTCACTAAATGTTGTGCTACTGCGGCAATAAAAGTCACTGTCTTCACTAAAATGGGTGCTACTGCGGCAGCAAAAGTGAGTTTCTTTACTACATTATGTGCTGCTGCAACAGGAAAAGACAGTTTCTGACTGACTTCTATCGTTGCAATAGCACACATGTTAGTAAAGAAACTGCATTTTATTGTTGCAATAGCATAGCATTTAGTGAAGAACCTGACTTTTATTGTTGCAATAGCACACATTTTAGTGAAGAAACTGACTTTTACTGTTACTGTAACACACATTGTTAGTAAAGAACTGACTTTTTATGTTACAGTATCACCTGTTTTAGAGAAGAAACTGGCTTTTATTGTTGCCGTATTACACAATTTAGTGAGAAAACTGACTTTGATAGTTGCAGTAGCACACAATTTAGGGAAGAAACCGACTTTTATTATTGTTGTAGCACACACTTTAGGGAAAAACAGATTTTTACTGTTGCAGTATCACACATGTTAGTGAATAACTGACTTGTATTGGTGGAACAGCGTACACTGTAGTGAAGAAACTGACTTTGGCTGTTGCAGTGGCACACAATTTAGTGAATAAACTGACTTTTGCTCTTGCAGTAGCACACAATTTAGTGAGTGGGTATTGGTCACTCCAAGAGGCGTGTTAAATAGTAAATGCGGGGTGTTATATTGCTGGGTGATGGTCACTCCATACGGCGTGTTGGATAGTAGATAACTGGGTACTGGTAACTCCAAAAGGCATGTTGATGGTGTAGTGTGGATGTTGGATAGTAGATCACTGGGTGCTGGATGGTAGGTAAGTGGATGCTGATCACTTCAACGGTGTGTTGGATAGTAGTTAATTGGATGTTGGACAGTAGATAACTGTGCGCTGGATAGTTGATCATTCGGTGATGGTCGCTCCAAACGGCATGTTGATGGTATAGTGCGGGTGTTGGATAGTAGATAACTGTGTGCTGGCTAGTAGATAACTGGGTGATGGTCACTCCAAACGGCATATTTAATAGTAGATAACATGGTGTTGGATATTAGATAACTAGGTATTTGATAGTAGATAACATAATGTTGGATAGTAGATGTAGTTGTATCATTACATTTCCGTTTGACACTATACTTGCCCACACATGTTAAACCTATGGATATTTTTAGCATAACATTTCAAGTTTCACTCTATACATTTTTCAACATGGAGGTGTAATGTTGAATTCCCGTTTGACCCTATGGAGGCCCACACATGTTAAATCTATGGAAAGTTAAGTTTGTGTATGTGTGTTAGCACTCCAACACATTTGTCTTCTTTCCCTCTATGTATGATAGTACATAAGTATGTTTGCGTGTGTAGTGTGTATATTTCTAACCTTTTAACTCTCCTTGCACTTTACGGGTAGGGTAATAGGGATTATAAGGGTGGTAGGGATGGCATTGTTGTTTAAAAGGGAATGACAAGGAAGTTAAAGGGGTGGAATCCAGTGGTGTGTACAAACGATGAACTTCCTCATCAAAAAACTAAAGACGTTCGAGCCTATGTTACCAACACAGACAACAGTCATCGCTCAGGAACCCATTGGATAGATGTTTTCTTTTACAACGATCACAGTGCGAAATATTTTAATTCTTATGGATTACCTCCTCTGGAAGACGATATCATCGACTTTATGAGAAGAAATGCTGTATCTACTCAGTCCAATAATGAGAGATTACAAGGACCGATTCAATAGTGTGTGGACAATATTGTGCGTATATTCTTCATCAACGCAGTCTTGGATTCTCGACTGAAAGACCAATTTTTTCTTTGAGCCACAATGACCATGACCTTTGTTTTGGTGACTCAAAAATTAATTGGTCCATGTTTTATGTGAAAACTCTCCATAAACTTTGGTCAAGGTACAAGGTCTAGAACTAAAGTTTTCTTCTGTTAATGACAGTGACCGTGACCTTGGACTTTTTGAGCTCAAAATCAATAGACCACTTTCTTACCCACAGTTAAAGAACTGTCATATTTGTGGAGAAACCATTTTTTCAGCCACAGTGACCTTGACCTTTTATCTTTTTAGTTTTTGATTCCAAAAATCGATGGGTTTTTTTTCTTACCTGAAGTGCAAACTATCCGCAAAGTCTGTAATGTTTAACTAATACTATTGTACTGAAGTACCTTTTCTTCTTTCACTCACAGTGATCTTGACTTTAGACCCCAACATTAATATAGGTGTCTTTCCTATCTTAAATGCAAGTAATCTACGAGGATTGGTGAAGGTATCTGGTATAGAAGTCAAGTTATTGTGTGTAAACTGTTTCCTTCTTTCAGTCCATATGACTTTGACCTTTGAATTTTGAGACCCAAATCGATAGGATTTTTCCCTCAAATCCAAGCTACTTACAATGTTTGGTAATGGTAAATGACGGAGGACTCAAGTTATCGTGTCGAAATGAAGGAGAGGATGGAGCAGAAAAGAAGTAAGAGGGAGGAATTTCAAGTTTCCACCAAAGAAAATAGGGAGAGAGAGGCAGATGAGCCTAATTTTGGACTAACTGTCTTTCATAAACAGAGACGCCCCTGCTGTTGTAGTCAGGCCAGTGAGCTCCAGCATGCTGGATATCAGTAAGATGTTTGATCCAAGTCAAAAAACCAACGGCCTTTTTGAGGCCACCTAGATCTCTTGGAAAACAGATACAATTCAATCATTGCCAATATTTGCTTGTATGTCTTTGTATGTCTATTCACAACTAAAACTTAAACCCCAGTGTAATAGTATGCTTGTGTATAGGTGAGCACTCCTACCCCTGTGCGTAATAGTATCTCACTGTAAGTGATAATAGGTTTGTGTGAAAAATGTGTTATTGGTTTTTGAAGCAAAGTTTTTGTCATACTCTTTTCTTTTTCTCTCTGTCAAGAATTTAATTTTTCTAAGGCGAAAAGTTTCTTTTAGGTCCTCGTGATTCCTCATAACTTGTATTATATCTTCTGTGTACTATACCCAGAGATGTTTTCCTTCATGTTCGCGCCTCCACTTTGAGGAATGTTTTTCTTCACAACCGCGTCTCTAGTATACAAAGCGGTGAGTTCGCCAGTCTTGCCAGATTCCATCATTCACATTCTAAGTCTGCCATCAGTCGTCAGAGCGTAAACATCGTGTGGCCGATCAGTTGTAGATGAGAAGGGTAGGGGACTATCCGCGGTTGCCCCGGATTGTCTGGTGCAGTGTAATATCCCCCGACTCCAACATCGAGCTGCAGCACGTGAGGAAGGATGGGGATTACCTGCCATATACGGATTAATCCTGCGCAGTGAACAGTCAACCTACTCCCCTATCGGAGCCTAATAATTGAGGGAGCAAGGCACAGACCAGCTACTTTCAAAGAGGGCCCAACGGTTGGAGGGTTGGAGCTCGAGCAGCAAGCCTGGCGCCAAACACGGAGGATGGATGCGAAGACCTGGTCCACCTGCAACCCAGCCACATGAGAAGTAATCACATGGGACTCGCTGCTCCAAGAATGGCAGACTGTATGGGGCTTTCCATTTGGGTCTGAAAACCTATTTTGATCCCAACTCTTGGAAAGAATTCAGATTTGACCTTTTCGAACCACCGTCTAAAACAAAACTATAATTTCAGCAAAAAATAAGTAAGATCACTAAATTATTAAAAGGTAACTTATACCCGTATTAATTTACATTTTTGGAAACGTTAGGTACATTCTGTACACTAAAGTCTAAATTTAATGAAATAAGTAAATTTCAACTAGATAGATTATTACAACTAAAATATGTGGCTAACATATAATTGGCCGATAGGGACAGCCCGAAGTAAAAAAAAAGAGCTGGTAAGAATTGGACAAAGAGAGTGTAAGTGGCTGCCGCTTTGCGACTCCGGACATGACTTTTCTAACTTGGCCTCAAACGGACATTGTGCCTATATCAATTAGTACACCGTGAGTACATTTTAAATAGTGTTGAATGGCTAAAGGCCAATATACGACGGTAATTTAGACTCAGTCAATCAGTCTTGCCATTTTTCGTCGACTCGTCAACAACAACAAAGAAGAATGAGCAGCCAGCACTGCTAGATTGGTAAATTGTGTGAAGCCACAGCCTTGTTGGAGAGAACAGAGCGACTCTTGGACCAGACGAGGGAATAATACCCAACTAATTCAAGGCATCTCGAGAGGGGACTGATCTCTTTCCAAACGGGGAAAAAACTCATTCGCGAAGAAATGAAGGAGGAGACGACAAAAATAAAGAGAGTTTGGGCTGAGGAGGCAAAGGAGCGGGACAGACAGAAAAAGAAGGGGAGGCAAGAACTCCTCAACGTTAGATGGCAAATAGTGCAGGAGAGGCTAAGTGCCAAGGAAGAAGAAGAAACCCAACAAGTCATCAATCCTTCGAGTCACTCGAGATGGGGTAGTAAATGTGCTGAGAGCACATCTCGGTCCAGGAGGTGAGGCATGTGTTAACCATTTTTAATGTACCACCCCAAAGGTCCTTATGTAAGGCCACCCAGTTCTCTCAGAAATGAGATACTACTCGATCATTGTCAATCTATGTGTTTCATGCTTGTGTATGTCTTTGTCTTTTGTCTATTCACAACTAAAAATTAAACCCGCCCCAATGTAATAGTATGTTTGTGTGTGTATGTAGGTATAATATGTGTGTTCGCATTCTGACCCTCTTGTGTGCGATTTCGTCCTCCTTCGTTTACATCCAACTTTTTCGATGGTTTGTAGATGTGTGGGTGTTGGTCACTGTAAAGGCGTATTGATGGTATAGTGTGTGTATAAATTCCTACCCTTTTCCTTGGTTAGTAAGTGTGGAGTGGTCCGTAGATAAGTGGGTGTTGGTCACTCCAAACGGCGTATTGGATAGTAAGTGTGGGATCTTGAATAGTAAGTGTGGGGTCTTGAATAGTACATGACTGGGTGAAGGTCAGTCAAATTGTATGTTAAACCTTTGGACGTTTTAACATTAAATTCTCCTTGTCACCATACAATCCCATTTCAATATGGCGGACGTAATGTTAATTCCCATTGTCGCCATACAGTCCCATTTATCGCCAAATCATCCCCTATTACTATTCATGTTTTATGAACTTCTAAATACATGCTGTGGAAAGGTGTGTTTATGAACCTACATAATTTGGGATCAAATTACTTGCTAAAATGTTCTTGTATCTCCCGTATCAATTTAGTCAAAGAGTGTAACTGTATACTAGTGAGGAACCACTCTATTGTAAGATCTACTCATGTAATTAAATATATTTAATCTATCACTAAGGTATACTGTGTACACTTATTCCAGCACAATGAGTCAATCATAAAACATTCTGTGAATTAAAGGTGAGACTGGGTGAAAATTAAATTCTTCATTTATAGTATTTAACACAAGATATACACTTGAAGTTTGGAATTTGACCTTAAAAATGTCTACTGACTGTACAAATTATTTCTACATAAATGGAGTTTGATACATTTATTTTACCAAGCCCTTGTAAAAAGCATTTAGATTGGCTAAAAAAAAACCACACACATCATTTGACACGGAAAAACTAGACGTTATTAGTGCATGACACCAGACACAAAATTACCGGTACTTATGTACTCATGCGCCCTTCATCTGATCTTTGACAATATTTGTAGTCAGTGGTTAAAATATAATTCCGTAATTTATTTTTTTGAGATTCGTTATTATTTATATAACTATCTGGAATGATACAAAAATTTAACTTCATTTTATAGGATTTGTGAAGGCAAGAAGATTTAACACTATGCATGAACGGCCTTCATTTCGTTACAGCCGTTATTTTAGTGTAATCAATTTTCAAGCCTCTTGACTTTACGAATCCTGTAAAATATGAAGTCAAGTTCTTACAGATGCATTGAACTTTAAACTAGCGATGTCTAAAATATGCGAGTGTTGCTAAACATTGTGTGCATAGTATATTTATCAGCAGTACGTTTAATACATAAGCTGCTAAATGTATGTCAGTGAATACATTGTTGTATCTTGTGTGTAGTCTATGCCTTTGGATCCATATCTGTCATTCCAATACTTTTCTGAATAAAACTATCGGTACTGTGCATATGGGCACTGTGCATTGCAGCATACCAGTCATAAAATGGTTAACAAGACAGAAGTGATTTCCACGTAAAAAAACATGCTTCAACATATTAAATAATATGTATACGCCTGCCACAACCTTTCTGAAATAGTAAATTAATTGAAATTATTGGGGTATTTTTTTGTTTTAATAAAAAATTAAAATTTGCATTTACAATAATTAGCTACCAAACTAGTCTCACCTAAAATGCTTTTTTTTTGTACCAAGGATGCAGATCAGCTGTTACTGAAACGGTAGTTACAGAATTTGGTTAACAAAGAAAGGCTACACTGCCTGAGAAATTTTAAAGACCCTTTAAGAGATTAATTGACTTCACGGACTAGACTTTAATTGACATCATTACAAGTCTGTTTTGTCCATTATTTTACATATGATTACAGACAACTCAATTCAAGAAACAAAATTTTGAAAAATTATCTACACAATTATACTTTATGTAGCAAAATATAAACAAGGGTCAGACAGGAAAACAAAGTCTGTAAAATAGTTGCTTAAATGGCACATTGAAAGTTACAGAGAGTAAAATTACGGTCAGAGTTGTGTATAAGCTGTGTATATTGATTATAGAGAGGAACAGCCAATTGTAGTCTTTATATGCAAACCCTGTCCAAACACGTTTTCGCTCATATTTTTCATCGATAACCTATTTATATATGATATGTAACAAAATGTTCGTGACAGTGAGCCTTTCGAAATTTTTCTCACTTTAGAAAATCCTTTTGCTTGATTAAACTTTATTTTAAATAAAGGTTAAATGCAATTATTATTATTATGGTTCTAGCCACATATGACTGTCTTATTATTCTGACACAACTTTGGAAAAAGGGGATATATTGTAAGTTGGTTTGTGGAATCGTATTGTCAATATCATGGGGCAAAGGGTAGGAAATTAGGACGGAATTCGGCTAATTTCTCTGCAAGCGAGACAAAATATTTCCACAATAATTTCTACAAGTTAATCATTTTCTAATCTTTCAATTTATGAACAGGTATGTAAGATTTCTATCAATATTTTAGAAGCAGCCATTCCGCTATTCCCAATACAAAAATAATGCTTCGTCCTGGAGATCTTCTGTGTATTTACAATAATATTAATAAATTAATTCGACAACGCTGAAGAATGTATCGCTTGGCTAAAAGAAAAAATCTTCCTCTACACTGAGCAAAATTTAGAGATCTTATAAACTGAGTTATAAGCGCCCGTGCGAAGTGCAAAACTTGAGTATTTAAAAAATTAGCTAATACCCTTAATGATGACACTATTGGTCCAAATATTTGGTTTAATGTCGCCAAAACCTTTTTAAAGCAGACCAGAAACTCCGAGTACCCCCCCCCCCCCACACACACACACACTTGATACACAATAATTAATATCTTCAGACAAGCCTTGATAAAGCAAATTTATTTAATAGATACTTCTCTCAGCAGTCCTTTGTAGACGACACTCCAACTACATCGCCCTCAGCAACTCTTCCTGACATTACCCTTAATGGTATTTACATTAGCAGAAATGATGTAGGAGATTCACTTGTTTAAAATCTAGACATTAACAATGCTGGGGGTTGGAGGGATTGGAGGCATGATGAGATCAACCCTTGGCTACTTAAGGAAGGCACTCCAATATTATCCCGACTTTTATCAGAAATGTTTAACAATTCGCTCTTACCATCATAATTTCCTAAAGCGTGGACACTGGCAAATGTTACCCCGATTCACAAAGAGGGACACAAATATTGCTTTTAATTACAGATAATTTTCCCTTCTAAGTTGTTTATGTGAAGTTTTTGAAACGCGTGTCTTCAAACATTTGTATAACTATGTTACATTAAATAACCTAATTACTCATTTACATACTGATTTCACTCATATAGATTCATTGGTTGTACAAATGTAATATTTTTAAATACCTTTTGCAAGGCAGTCGATAAAAGCAAGGAAATTAGAATGGTATTTTGAGATATAAGTAAGGCCTTCAACAAAGTCTCGCATAATGGCCTAATTAATTAGCAAAGAACTTTTGGAACTGGTGGTAGATTACTGGAATGATTTATAAATTACCTTTCTAATAGGATTCGAAAAGTTGTTATAGAGGTTGTCGTAAACGTTTTGGCTTAACTATTGATGAATCACACACACACACACACAGAGGAAATAATTATATAAGCGTGGAAAGGGATAGACATATTACCAAGTTTGAAATTCGAACTTGACAGAAAATCATCGAGTTTCTTTATTTAACCTTTATAAGATTTTGTTTGGAGTATGGAGATAACTACAGTCAGTATGACAAAGATGAAATATAAAAATTACAAGCTGGAGCAGGAAGAACTGTTTGTGCGACAACAAAATCTATATACTAGAATTTAGGAACAAATAAAATGGGAAAGACTTTCAACAAGATGCTACAAAAAGAAAATGATCACATTTTTTAAAGCTGCACCATGGTATGACTCCTGTATGCCTGCGAGCATTGGTTGCACCAAGTGTCCTGCAGGTTAGTAATAGACAACTTAGTGATAGCTCAAACCTCCAAATGCCTTTTGCTGTGACTAATTTACATCAAAATTCATTTTTACCAAAGTCTATTATTGACTGGAATCTTCTCTCTTTGGAGAACAGGAACAACCCATCACTGTATTATTTAAAGTTACACTTCAACAGGAAAGAAGAACTTAAACAGGAATCTAGAACTAAATTCCAGACTAGTACTATTAGCGTGAGAGATCAGCATTCAAGACTTCGAAGGGGTTGTAATTCCTTAAAATACGACCTAATTAGAAATCATTTTTATTAAACAATAATTGTTCATGTGGTGAACCAGAGAAACTGCAAAACATTTAATTTTAGATTGTTTGCATGAATTGTGCAATACATACATTGTCCCAAAATATAGACACATCTTAGTTACAATTTGGTAACCCCTCGCAATCGCATGAGGCAAACGAAGAGATATTCAGCTTAGTCAAATATTTCTTAACAGAAACAGCGAGAATTATCTAGTATTTTTTGGTATGAACCAAGGTGCTTATTACTTTTTCTTGTGCATGTTGTATATTTCTATGTAGCAACATGTTTTAGCAATCAATGCTCATTAATTTTGCATTCATCTGTTGATTGTCTTTCATTCCGCACATCAGTCAGATCATCTAAGTTAAGATTATTGTCAATAAGGAGAGAGCTAGAAATAAGCTTAAGCTTGTTCCTTAATCCTCCATGTGTCTTTTAACGTGATATTTTATGTACTTTCTTTGATAATGTTTGAATTAAACACTGTTTAAACCAAATTAAACATTTTACAAAGTTAGAAATTTTATAGGAGAAAAATTTCACATAACTGTATTATTAAACTGAATTCTAATATTAGAATATTTGATAGACTTTAAAAAGTAATTGTTTACATAAATACAACAAGTGCGTGAAGTGTACTTTCCTATAATCACAGTAGCTCTTATGATACTGTAACTATGACTTACAGCCCAAAATAATTACACCAATTAAAAGTTATGATCATCTTGCCAGCAATGATTTGATCGTGATGTAGATAGATAGAAAATGGGGAAGGCAAAAGGATAAATAAATGATCGAATGAAACACTGCAAAATACACTGCCTTTTATCAGTTAGGAGCAGACATTGCACATTGGATGCTCCATAAACAGATGAGAGAAGGGTGAGAGAAATATATTAGCTTGAGCGGTGTTCAGGAAAAGGGAATGATAATTATTGTCGGTGTGAACTGTAGGTCCTTATTCTTTTACTATCTTTTGAATCTTAAAGTTTGATCTAGATCTAAATAAAAACACTTGATACATTCTATTATTTTAAAGTATTGCCATATATTGGCTAATTTTGACGAAAATTGGAAGGTATTCGTAGATAGTTCTGTCTACAGACAGTGACCTAACATGACTTATTAACAGTTGATAGCTCTCAACGTCTGAAGCTGGTAGTGTTAAATGTATTTATAATCCTCTGTGGTGTCTATCGACTCAGACTCTCCTTTCGAATGAACTCCCCGGCTAGCATGTGAAGCCTGCCATTTTAATGTTTTGTGCCCATTTAAGATTTCCAATGTTTCATAAATTGTGTAAACTGGGCCCATATAAGGGTTACTCTGAAGCCAAAATGTTTAATGAATCCGTGAAAATAATGACAAATATTCTCTAATTTTTTAATCATTGGGTATACAAAGGAAATACTTGGATATTTTCCCCAGCTCTGTTGTGTTGAGATCTAGAACTTGTAAAGGTACGAATGAATTATTTTGCCTGTGTACATTAAGGACATAATCATCGGCGACAAAAAATGCATTACTATAAGTATAATTAAATAATTGTAATTCAAGTTACATCAATGCAACACATTTCCAGTCGTTTGTATGAAATGATGATAATCTCTAACCTTGAAAATAAGTCTGAAACAGAAGTTGTTATGGACTGAAAATTGCTACCATTCGTAGACCTCAAGAGCTATGTACCACATGTATATTACTGAATCGAACTAGTCGTTAGAAAGTGTTCGACTCTGGCTACAGGTGAATTTAGACGTATACTGAAATGCAAATCATTATTTCCCATTACAAGAGGAAATACCACCAGCATGTTGCATGTGAATTGGCTTTGTCCTCGAGGTCACCTGAGCATAGATCATCCCTTTCTATGTATTTCGTATTTGATGCAACACAGAATTCAGCACTTCTTGCCCCTTTGTGGATCGATCATTCATTACGAGATTTTATCTCTGAATTTAAAAAAAAAGGCACTGTCATGACGGTCTTATATATATATATATATATATATATATATATATATATATATATATATATATATATATATATATATATATTCCACATGACATATATGATAGATACTGGGCGTGGTTTACCGACTGCATAATTGGTCGGTTAAACTTCTATTAAGACGTGTGCTTTTTAGTACTTGGCAGTGATCGTAATGAACAAACTTGTCACTGACATTTTTCTATCAGATTACAAATAGTAAGGAAAGCGCCAATGGTAGTATGGCCGAATTGCACAGCTTTGTGTTGTCAAAATGGTGTAGTGCTTCTTATGATGCATCCTATGTATCAAGTTACATCACCGGGCAGCAGTAGTGTCTAAGATAGTTAGCTAGACACAAAAGTTAATGCAGTTCACTGGAGCATGAAATATAGCTCAAAGTAACAGTTTTTAGTGAAGAGTATGTTCTTTTTCATGAAGCATCTACCTACCAAGTTACATGATTGTATGGAATACTGTCTGAAGAACTGAAGTTTACACAGTGGTTTATACAGAGTACTGGAGTGTAAAATATACGTCACAGTGACCTAATGTTGACTTTAAAGTTTAGTATTCTTAATGACATATCTACATATCGAGTTACAGGACTATGCAAACATTAGTGTCTGATAAACAAAGCTAAATGCAAAGGTTAATATATGTCAATGTGGGAGGAAATACAGGTCACAGTGGCCTAGTTTTGACTGAAGGGTGTAGTACTCGTCAAGATGCATTTTTGTCCCAAGTTATTTGACTCTGTAAGCAACAATAAAAGAGATACTGAACGAAGCGCAAACCCTAACCTAGAGAAATTAAGCTCAAGGCACATGTGAGCACAAATCACTCAACAATGAAATATCGGTCACAGTAACCTAGATGTCACTGATGACTACAGTACTCCACATGACACAATTATATAGCAAGTTATGTAATTACATAAGCAATAATGCCTGAGAAAATTAGTTACACGACCTAATTTTTACTAAAAGGTGCAGTACTTGACATTAGCCATCTAAATACACACTTACATGATTCTACGATGAATGGTCTGAGAAAATAACCTAAACACACATAACTTAGAGAAACTGAGCTCAGTGCAAAGGTACGTAAATATCACTGAATCATGAAATATAGGCCATGATGACCATGATTTCATTGGTGGTTGTAGTAATCCTAATGATGCAATTATATATAATCTTATGACACTTCACAGGCAATAGCGCCTGAGAAAATGAACCAACGCAAAGGTTAACACAAATCACTACACCGGTAAATACAGGTCAGTGACCTAATTTGCACTGAAATGTGTAGAAATCCACATGACACATCTAAATACAGTGAAACCTCTAAAAACCAAAACCCCAGTAAGCTGACATTCCCTTAACATCGATAAATTTTTCAGATCCCAAGTTTTTCCTTGTTTAATTTCAATAAAATTCAACTCAGTAAATAGACCAACAAGTTGTTCTCCACCTTTTGTTTTTTTTTAGCCACCAGTAAAAAAACAAAAAAAAAGAAAAAACGTGGAGAACAACTTGTTGGTCTACTCAGTAAACAACAACCCCTCTACTCTGAAAACCCAAAGAAAATGTTGGTACCATGTGTTTATTTTACACTAAATGAAAGTCATAGCACCGAAACATAATATTAGAGCACGCGGTCCTTAAACAGCCTAAGTCTATACAGACTAAAATAAAGCGTAACAATAGAACACGTACAGGGAAGTATTGATAAGGAAAATCATAGACATGATCAATACTGATCTACCCTTGGCCCACCAAATATGTTGGGTGGTATTGTACATGAAGAGGGATACAATTCAGGGTCTTTCCCGTAAAAGTGTTACCTTCTTAGATCAATGGAAGTAACTTATAATGAATGTTCTTGCTATATTTCTAATGCCATTTTTCGTTTAGCAATGCTGTGACTCTCAGGGCTTCTTTGGTACATCTTTTGATAAATATGAATTGCTTTAATATTCGCGTCGCGTAAAATAGTCTTTGCTCTTGATTTAATTTTTCTTCCTTTTCGTTTGTTCTTTTTTAATGTCTACCATCGTATTGATAAGGCATACTGTGATATATAAATGAGTATATTGTAAGCTTCTGTTCACTCGTATTATTAATACTTCCTTCTTTCTTCGTTCCTTCCTTATTTCTGTCTGTGTTTCAGCTCTCTTTCTCTCCTTCTTTTTTCAAATATATCCTTCTACGACCAGAATAAAAATCAAAAATAAAAATACTTAGGAACTGTTTCATCCCAAATGTTTCATGTTATCTGTCAATATTGGCTGTCAATAGTTTTATCTTAAATACTGTTTCATTTATTGATAATGTACATCTATCAAATATTCAAACAAAAAAGTGATTTCGTTTTTAAAAAAAAAAAAATTCTCGCGAGAGACGACACCCCACTAATACTGTTTTGCACAATAGTAGATGAAATACATTAAAATATGACACATACAGATGCACAAAATTCCTAAATATCGCATATATCTGCTTTAACTCTCGAATGGCTAGTGATGTTTATGTGTACTTGTATGTAAGAAGGTAAGAGGACAGACTTGATCTCATTTCATTCTTAAACGAAAAAAAACCTTCAGTAAACCGGATACTACTCAAAACCAACATTTTAATTAGGTATGAGATGCTTTCAATTATGAAAGGTTCCACTTATGTCCCTCAACGAGTAGAAGTGGCTGAAAAAATGACCAAAACTCCAATCCCAACCTAACTCTTCTAAATGATATTGTGAAATACTGGAAATTAAACCAATTGGTTGAAATCCACCAATCCATGGTAAAGTATTGCTCTTAAAACCAGCGTCACGGAGATGGAAAATTAGGGACCATAACTCCTGTAAATGATGTTGTAGAATGCTATAAATCAAACTGATTAATTGTCTTGTCAATACAAAGCTGCATGCTAAATTTGGTTTATATCCATTAAGTCTTGGTAAAGTTATGCTGAAGAAACAAAAGTTAGAAGTATGGGAAATCAGGGGCCATAACTCCTGTAAATGATGTTGTAGAATGCTATAAATCAACCTGATTACTTGTCTTGTCAATACAATGCTGCATGCTAAATTTGGTTTATATCCATTAAGTCTTGGTAAAATTATGCTGAAGAAACAAAAGTTAGAAGTATGGGAAAACAGGGGCCATAACTCCTGTAAATGATGTTGTAGAATGCTGGAAAACCAATTACTTCAAGGTATCATCAGCATAAAGCTGCATACCAAATTTTACTGAAATGCAACAATTACTGGTAAACTAAAGCTGCTGCACAAACTAAAGTCAGGAGGACGGAAACTCATTCACCATAACTACTGTAAATGATGTTGTAGAAAGCTAGAAATCAAACTGATTTAAGGTCTCATCAATATGCAGCTACATGTCAAAATCCAACAAATCTTGGTAAAGTTATGCAGCAGAATCCAAAGTCACAAGATTAGGGAAATTAAATGAGCATAACTCCTGTAAATGATGTCGTGAAACGTTGGAAATAAAACAATTATTCAAGGTATAAAAAATATAAAGTCCAGCAATTGTTTGCACAGTTAAGCTGCAAAAAGAAAAGTTAGAATTTTGTTGTGTACTTTACTTTTTCTTAAAAAGAACTTTATATTTAGATTAAAATGTAGCAATTTAAAGTGCTTAAGAATCACCTGACAATTATCATTAAGGTTTTACCTATGATAATGTCTACACCCTAAAATAATTACTACAAGATGTGCATAAGTATGGTAACGTTTGCTCTTATACAAATGAATTATTCCAAATTCACTTAGAGGTTTTGCCCAAATACTGGTAATCAAAACAATGTGTCAAATTTACACAATGTTTGGTGTCTGATATACAGAGAAGTTGTTCTATCTATTGACTCCAGGATTTGTTTTAACACAAGTTTTATTTTGTGAAGAAGGTGGTTGACTTTTTTAAATGGTTAATAAAACAACTTCCAGATCTGTCAGCCATGAAATGTATGAAAAGTATTAAATAAACCCAATTTGGCCAGATCACATCTCGGATTAAGTCAATTACTATTAAAAACAATTTAGATGCGACCTATCTAGTTTGTTTTAAAAATAAATCTTACTATTTCGAAAGCTTAACAATTTCGTAAATTTAAGAACAGGACCAACCATTTTCTTTCTTAAAGCAAAAACTAAGTATCACTGCCAATGCTTATTCCAATCGCTATGACGAAATTTAGATGTATACATCGCCCCTAAGAGTTATAAAGCTTTTGGTTTGACAGAATCTTTTATGTAGTGACAGTAATTGCTCCATACACATCTGAAGTGTGGAAATTACATTGATAGTTTTCCATGATCCGCAAAACTTCCATATAAAAGACAGCAATCCCTTATTTACCCATGTATAACACACACCAAACTCTGAACAGCATCAATCCAGATGGCCACTAAATTATTTATATGAAAATCAGCTTCCACATTCTCAAAACTTTTTAGCACGAAACTCAACCTAAATTTCAAAGTCTGGAAACTATGACAGAACATAACTTTAATTAGAATAAAACTAAAATCAATTCTTTATTGACTTAACTGTCCCTTTATTAGATAGCTAAATTTAGGTCACATATGTGGACCCAAAATATCATATCTGATTTTGGTGTTTTGAGCTTGAACTTGAGTTACTTGCCCAAAAGCTTTCCAACATAGGGTATGCACTATGCTCCTTCTACTAATGATTTCATAGACCCTGATCTGATAGCGCCTTATGCAATGGAAGATCTAAGTATATAATAACCCCAGGTTTGTGCAATATACATGAGCAGATATTTTACCTATAAAAAGTGTTCATACAAATATTAAAAAGTAGCAGTTTTAAATGGCTTAAATTATATCTGTACGAGAAGATCCACATTTGCTAAAGTTTAATACAGCAAGAAAAACTAATGTCAATAAGGTATGACAATACCTAATTACAGGGTTAACGGTTCAGACTAAATTTTTGGGGTGTCCATAAACGTTCTTCGTATATCTCTTCCTAACCGCCAATTAAAAAACCCTAATGATTACAAGAAGCTGATCACGGTCTGTATGATTTGCCTATAATTGAGCTTTTGGAAAATTATTGTTGTCACATCAAGATATATCCACGTACCAAGTAACATGACTCTGCCGCCAACTGTACTTAAGAAACTGATCGCATAACAAGAAGCCATTAGTTGGCCAGAGATCGATTACCTGGCTGACTTCTATAATTGTGATTTCTTTCAAATTTGATCAAATTATGTTAAAGGGCTTTGTAGATGTAGTTAATAAAAGTGTTTCTTTTTTTAGTAGCAGCAGCTATTTGACGATGGATTGGCATTATTGGCACATATTTAAAGCCCTTAATGCTAAGTTGCTTTATGTAAAATTTGGTCTGATTCTGTCGAGTAGTTTTTGAGAAGTCATTTTGAAGATTTCCAATTTAAGTAACGGTGGTCATATTTTAATGACTCATTGACATCATTTAGATAAATTTGAAAGCCCTTTATGAATATTTTTTAAATTTTTTTAGTAGGGATGTCAAATATGGTCTAATATCCGATAAGCATCTTCTGAGAACTAAACATTTTAAGTTTTGTTTTACTTTGTAATCAGAATATTTGTGTCTGATAGGCATCATTATACGAAATTTGAAGCATACGGATATCTGTGACAGTAAAACAACTATTGCGGCATATTGTTGTTAAAATGGAGATCTATGACAGTGAAGCCACCACTATCGCATATTGCTGCTCATATCGATATATGTGACAGTAAAATCACCACTATCGCATATTGCTGCTCATATCGATATATGTGACAGTAAAATCACCAATATGGCACATTGCTGGTATAATGGATATATGTGACATTAAAACCCAAAATGTAGCATATAGCTGGTAAAATGGATATATGTGACATTAAAACCCAAAATGTAGCATATAGCTGGTAGAATGGATATATGTGACATTAAAACCCAAAATGTAGCATATAGCTGGTAAAATGGATATATGTGACATTAAAACCCAAAATGTAGCATATAGCTGGCAAAATGGATATATGTGACATTAAAACCCAAAATGTAGCATATAGCTGGTAAAATGGATATATGTGACATTAAAACCCAAAATGTAGCATATAGATGGTAAAATGGATATATGTGACATTAAAACCCAAAATGTAGCATATAGCTGGTAAAATGGATATATGTGACAGTAAAACAACCATTGGCATCTTCAGATACTCAAATACAAGACAGTTATCTCCATTCTAACACACTTTGGAAACTTTCGCTTGAAAAATAACATAAAATAAAATTCTCCATTTGCATTACGTTGGAGGGAGAATCATAACGTTACAATAGCATCAAAATTAATTTACTTGGAAAAATGTAATGAAACTTCTTAACTTGATTACATACTGAGCCTAAATTTTGTCCCTCTGTAAAATGTTTATACAGTCAGATTAAATGTCAGTATTGTTATCTTAATTCCGCAAACAAAGGTTATTTAAAAACCTAGGTTTACTGCAATTGTCCTGTAATCTTTTAGAAACAATTACCATACAAAATTTGAGCTGATTTGTTACTCAAAGTTGACAGGTTTTACTGAAGTGGAACCAAAACAGGTTTTGTTTCTAAACAAAGGGTAAATATAAAATACATTTGATCTGTTAACAGTACCCTACTATTTATTTTGTGGAGCAATAGGAATACGTTGCATACAGTTTGTACTTATGTAACACCAAATGCAATCAAGATAATTGAAAGAAAAGTGTGCAATGATAGAGGAAGGAGTCTTTATGATAATCATTATAGTATCAAAATTGTTTTAATTCTCTTGATAAATGAGCTCAAGAAGTAATCGCTGTAAATTCTAAACTTTATCAGAAATAAGAACTGACTTGGAGGTAACCACTCTTCATAAAGATTTAGTCTGGTATTTCCACTCAAAGCCAAGCAGGATATTCATTCTAATGGAATTTAAATTAATTGAGAATGATTCTTAATAATTCTTACTGGGTCTTCTGTGACGCTTTAGCATACATTCCCGGTTGATGCTAAGAATATATGAAAATTATACTATAATCTTTTTGTTAATTATTTTTTTGTATAATAATTTTGTTATTTTCATTTCTTTTTTTTTTTGTCTGGGGTATGTAGAATAGGCCCTATATGCTTTCCTTATGTCGTAAAAGGCGCGAGTCGCGGAATCTCAGAACCTAGCAAACCAGACTCGCGTCCAAAAAGGTGAAGGTTCGAATCCTATCATCAGATCATCCTAGGTCGGCTACTGTAGTGTATCCTTGAGCAAGGCACTTTACCCCAATTGTCTCGTCACTAAATAACCTACTTGTGTTCCTGTGCTGTAAAACAAATCAAACTTTATAACAATTATTATAAAAGCTGCATTGGCTGCATAGATATTGGAATATAGTTGTAGGTAAAATTTTCATATCTACCAATACATAGGGAGATTTCCATCCTAGATACTTACTCATCAAATTGCTATTGTGTAATGTATTCCCCATCTAACGCTTGATTACACAATAAAAAATAAAATCTAATTTAAGTGTTACTACTCAAACACCATAGGTACATGACGATGAAAAGAAAATAATTTTTTCTCCGTAATTTCGAAGTGGCAGTTCGTTTCCTACTTTCTCATGAAAAAATTGAAAATCTAAACTTACCTTAATCTTATTGTCTTTTCAGTGAATCAAAGCAATTATTCTCAATCCAGAGTAAAGAATTATTACATTAAAATATAGCACATAAAATTCTCAAAAGTATTGTTTTCAAACAAAGCCTCTATTTTCTTCTTCTTTTTTCCTATCAAATCAAAAGTAAAGGCAAATTCACCATAAAATTTGATTGTTTTGATGGGGAAAAAATCATCCACTTTGATCAGCAAACATCCATGAAATGCAAAAATTTGTAGTATGATCTAGTAGTCAATTATGCATTCAGACTGGTTTGAGCTATTTTCACATGATTGACAGTAAAGAGCAACTTTAGTACTTGAGCACCTTTAATGTATGCCTCAGAATACAATGTATAGCATTGAGACGAAGTTCAGGTTGTCAACCGGTTGGTATGATATTGTTCGCAAGAAAATTAGGTCATAGCGATACTTTAAATCATAAATCACTATGGATATTTGCTTTTGATATATTAATACCAGATATATTTCATCATGTAATACAAAAACACGACACTTTAACAAGTGGCAAAGTCACGAGTTAAAATATACAATATTTTTGTACCACAAGATGAAATATTGAAGCGAGTATGGCTGCCTTTGGAAACTATTTACTTATCAAGTGCATGTGCATAAATTATTATGCTTGCAGATAACAAGTAATCTCCTTCCTGTTTTGTGTACCTTGTGAGAAAGGAAATTACTCCATATTTTTGGCACTGAATAAATACACTTTAAATATTTAGATGTATAAATAAAATTATAACCTTTCATACAAAATGTGTCCAAGTTCGAGGACGAACTTTTCAACAAGACGGGGGTAGTGAAGCAAACCTGACTACCTTTTGAAACTATCTACTTATCAAGTGCATGTGCATGGCTTGGAGACAACAGATAATCTGCTTTTATGTGTTCATTCCCCTCATGTTGTTATGTTTATACCTGTTTCAAATGCAAATAATATGAACTGTTAGTAACAGTTTTTGAAAGGAGAATATTCTACATAAGAAATTTAATCTTTGTATGGGTATATGAATGATTGGTTCAAATATTCTACATAAGAAATGTAATCTTTCTATGGGTATATCAATGCTTGGTTCAAATATTCTACATAAGAAATGTAATCTTTCTATGGGTATATCAATGATTGGTTCAAATATTCTACATAAGAAATTTAATCTTTCTATGGGTATATGAATGATTGGTTCAAATATTCTACATAAGAAATGTAATCTTTCTATGGGTATATCAATGATTGGTTCAAATATTCTACATAAGAAATTTAATCTTTGTATGGGTATATCAATGATTGGTTCAAATATTCTACATAAGAAATGTAATCTTTGTATGGGTATATCAATGATTGGTTAAAATATTCTACATAAGAAATGTAATCTTTGTATGGGTATATCAATGATTGGTTCAAATATTCTACATAAGAAATTTAATCTTTCTATGGGTATATCAATGATTGGTTCAAATATTCTACATAAGAAATGTAATCTTTGTATGGGTATCAATGATTGGTTTAAATATTCTACATAAGAAATGTAATCTTTGTATGGGTATATCAATGATTGGTTCAAATATTCTACATAAGAAATGTAATCTTTGTATGGATATATCAATGATTGGTTAAAATATTCTACATAAGAAATGTAATCTTTGTATGGGTATATCAATGATTGGTTCAAATATTCCACATAAGAAATGTAATCTTTGTATGGGTATATCAATGATTGGTTCAAATATTCTACATGAGAAATGTAATCTTTGTATGGGTATATGAATGATTGGTTCAAATATTCTACATAAGAAATGTAATCTTTGTATGGGTATATGAATGATTGGTTCAAATATTCTACATAAGAAATTTAATCTTTCTATGGGTATATCAATGATTGGTTCAAATATTCTACATAAGAAATGTAATCTTTGTATGGGTATCAATGATTGGTTCAAATATTCTACATAAGAAATGTAATCTTTGTATGGGTATATCAATGATTGGTTCAAATATTCTACATAAGAAATGTAATCTTTGTATGGATATATCAATGATTGGTTAAAATATTCTACATAAGAAATGTAATCTTTGTATGGGTATATCAATGATTGGTTCAAATATTCTACATAAGAAATGTAATCTTTGTATGGGTATATCAATGATTGGTTCAAATATTCTACATGAGAAATGTAATCTTTGTATGGGTATATGAATGATTGGTTCAAATATTCTACATAAGAAATGTAATCTTTGTATGGGTATATGAATGATTGGTTCAAATATTCTACATAAGAAATGTAATCTTTGTATGGGTATATGAATGATTGGTTCAAATATTCTACATAAGAAATGTAATCTTTGTATGGGTATCAATGATTGGTTCAAATATTCGTCATCTGGGGAAATATCTTTGATGCCCAGTTTGTACATGATCGTGTTGTAAAATATCTTCACTTACCTTCTACTCTGAATGGAGAAAAAAGCAATTGTATCCATTTTTCTCCAGGATTAAGGTATAATTCATGTATTTTCATGATGTTTCTTCATCAGTGTGATGAAATTGTTCATGTTCAATTTTTATTCTGCTTACAGTTCATTGATAAATGAGTGCTATTGTCGCCGTTCGAAATCGGGCGCCATTTTTACTATTGTTGCCATTCAGCTATTTTTCGAATTCTTCCATTTTTGGTACTATTCGTGAAAATTGTTTCTTTGGTCGGTTCTGGTGTGTTCCTAAAACCTATAAATAGGAGTGAAATCCGCGGTTTCGGCAGTTGTGGTTCAGCTGGGTTCCAATGAAGATCTAAAGACCAAACAAACAAAAATCTCTTCATCTAAATTTGGATAGTCAAAAGTTCTTCGTATATAATAGCAAGTTACTGACACACTGAATCATTAAAAATATCTTAGTGTCAGAGAACACGGTGTTTCATTGTTCATTTTCCAATACAAACATTGTCGCTAAGACACTCTCCCAATTCTACCAATTACCCATCACATGTGGAACATATCCAATTGCGTAATGGAAGAGTTCGTAATACAGTTTTTTTTTGTGAACTCACCAAATAACCACAAAACACATTAGACATTTGAAAGAGCATTTGGAGTGAAGATAAATCAACCTCAATGAGTCTACGCTACCTCAATCTAGACGACAACTCAGTTTGTATATAAATAATCATGGAGAACTTGTCTCACCTATGGCATATGGCAATTCCTACAGTCGCAATGACTCAAAGTATCACAAACCAGCAACCTTTGACGACTTGACCCATTAGCAAGATTACTTAGTACATTTTGAGTTGGTAGATGAAATTAATCGGTGGGACGAACTTCCAAAGGCTCTTGAACTTGCAACTAGCTTACGACGGGCTGCACAGTGAGTTTTGAGTGACCTACACCCCGACATGCGAAGAAATTATAGGAGTCCAGCCAATGCACTGAAACTCGGTTTAGACCTGAAAACCAGTTCGAACTATACAGAGCACAGATCAAGATTTGACTGCGGAAAAGACGGAAACCACTCACTGAATTAGCATAGTACATTAAACACCTCGTACGACTTACATATCCAACTATACCATTACAAGTTAGAGAACAACTAACCAGATATTACTTCATTGACTCCCTTAATATTTTGAGCTTGAATGGGTACTGCTTTAATCAAAGTCTCAGATTCTGAATGACGCCCTACGAGTTGGCCATGAGTATGAAGTATTTCAAAAGGGAAGGCATGGACGCTTGAACCCTAAACATTGTGTGCGAATGCAAAGAGAAGCTTGAACGAGAATAACAGCATATCTACAGAGAAAGACAAAAAACCAGATGAAAATGATGATATACTCAGAGAAATTCTATAAAGAATAGGCAGCTGGAGAATCAAAGTAAGATAATGAAATCACCTAAAATAAGAAGCAAAAAGTAACAAGAAATGTGCTTATTGTGACAAGCTTGTACGCTGGGAGAGCGAAAGCTTCGAACACATGGATAATGAAGGAATTTTGGAACAGAATAGACAGACAACCAACACCAACAATCAACTGAAATATACTAACAGAAATGTCAATGTGGCGAGAAATGAACTCTGCCGTAGCAGCGGGTCTAGCTTCAGCTTATGTTCAATACCAATGGCCCATGAATGAAGTGAAATATTTTAGGGTTGCAATTTGTGATATAGGAGTAAATGCATTAATTGACACAGACTGCTCAATCGCAGTTCTACATCTTCAGAAATATTACTACCATTGAGAAGTGTAAAGTTTCGCATCAAGATCAATAATGAAACTCCAACACATCAGTTTCGTTGTAGCTTAATTGGAGGCGCCTCTTGTTCTAGGATATGACTTTTTGCATAGGCACAACTGTCCAAAAAATGTTAGAGAAAGGCAACTTATGATCAATGGATAATGTATTTCATGTCAGCGAGAAAGTTATATGTCATCTGTGTTTAGAATTACATTATCTGAGGACATCACGGTGACCGCCAACTCTAAAATACTGGTGACGGGAAGAATACAAGCTGAAATTATCAGCTGCAAAGAGGCAGTTGTGGAACCTTACAAGTCACACTTGGCACAAAATGGAATACTAGTCGCAAAAACTGTCGTCAACCCAACCTTATGTTTCATTCCACTTTGAATTGTTAATTTGTCTCGAAGATCCCACAAGCGTTATAAACATCCATGTGCTGCAGTTTGTGAACCAGTCGCTTCCACTTTTGATCTGGAAGAAACAGAGGATGGGGATTTTGTAGGAAAAGTAGATAAAATCACCACCACTTCTTGTCCTCGGGTACAAAAGCATTTAAAGGCTTTGATTGATGAATCAAGCAAAAATTTACATGGCGCTCAGAAAGGCTGTTACGCAAACTGATGTGCAAGTATGAATCAGTAGTTGCTAACTCTGAAAGTGATCTTCGTCGTACAAATATAGTTAAATATAGAATCTATAGTGGTAATGCTGCTCCTATAAAATAGCATCACTGAAGACTTCCTTTGTCTAAGCGGCAAGCCACAGAATATGAAATCAACCGAATATTACAAAATGGCAATATTGAACTTTCTGAATCTCCATGGGCATCATCCAGTGTCCTTGTACAAAAGAACGATGGGTCCGTGAGATTCTGTGTAGATTAATGCAGGCTGAATGACACAATACTGAAGGACAGCTATCTTCTACCATGTATTGATGACACCTTATAAGGTTCCAGGTGGTTCTCAACTTTGACTTTGCCAGTAGCTATTGGAAAGTAGATGTTCATCCAAATGATGCCAAAAAGACTGGATTTGCTACACCATGCTGTCTCTTTCAATTTAAGGTCATGTTTCAAAAGTCAATGAGCGCTTTAGAAATTTCAAAGAATATATGAAATAAATAATTCCTCTGTAAAATCTGATCTCAAATGGACTCCCACAAACTGATCTAAAACAGGAATTAATTATTTGTTTACCAAATCCCTATTTATACACATTTTTACTTTACCTATATCCTAACAGGGTCGTAAGCAATCAAATGAAAAAAAAAACAGTCTAACTGTAAATAAGAATGGCTTTGAACTCAAATGGTTGTAAACATTCTGTTTAAAAGTGACCATAATCTAAAGTACAACTTATCTTCATGGACAAGATTTAAACACACATTATAGATTAAATATACATAACAATACAAGTTTGTATCTTGACCTACTTAGTGTGCTCTTTTGGGAAAGCCAAAGATGGTTATAGTGACTGAGAATTCCGTCGGCTCTGCGTTGACGTTGAGCAACTTGCACATAATGTTGTCTCCGGCGGCAAACATGGACGCAAAGCTTATTATAAACTTTCGTGTAACATCCCCGGGGGCAAGTCCATCAAGCTGGCCCCAAGATATTGGAAGCTTCCACACCTCCGTGTCAGACCCTCCTATATTTGAAACCAACCATTATACGTTTGGGGGATCCGGTAGACGGAAAACAGCACTTCGCACATTTTACGCATGACGAGGACGGAGCGACTAAAATGGGTTTGTGTACTTCATGTTGGACAATTCGCAAGGCTTCACCCACCACAGGGTGGTGCGTATTAGCGATATTGTCCTGGTGTATGTTAGGTCAGCCTTTGGCGCGCCGTCCCAGATGCTTACCTCAGTCATCGGTGGAGGTATGAAATTCGATGCTCAAAATCCGTTTCCGTGCTCGTAAACGCAGAAATAACCAGCGCTGACGACGTCCCAAAGTCGATAGCTAATTACCAGGACGCGATCACAACGACCGGAATTAAGATAGATTACGTCCTCAGGGGCGTCCTTTTGATGAACATGTCTGACATGGAGCTTAAAGATGGCACCAGCCAGGCATTGTCAGCGGTCCCACCGGGCAGAACCACCACCGTTTTTTTCTGCCACGGTTTTCAGAATACCAGATTGGATTCGGCGTCAGGGCTGGAGGCGGCTATGTGTTACCCCCGCCTGTTACTGCGAGCACGATTGTGTTTATGATGAACCCAGTGAGAATCGAGGATGTAAAAATTACCTGTTCGGGAAGAGGTTTTGCAATTTTTCAAGGAGTGTTGTGTCATCGTGAAGAATTCTGTTGATGGTCTCCCAGATCCAGTTAAACTGAGTCCTAAGGGCTTCTCGGTTAGCGCTGGTAGCCTTTTTAATGCGATCTCGTATCTCCTATCTGATTCTTTCGCTTTCTTCTTTGGATAGGCTTGTGTTGTTTTCCACCCGTTTCAACTTGTTCTTTTCTACGACGATGTCATTATCGAGCTCTGCAAGCTTCGAGAGTTTTTTTTTTATAGTTTCTCCACGAATTCTTTGAAACGCCTCCTTGATGCCCAGTATCTCTCGCACTGTGAGGCTGTCAGCTTCATGTGCTGCCGCTTTTTTGAGCGCCGTGTCATCAGATCCCAGCACTGCGAATAACTCAGTATCCGTCAGTCTGCTTGTTTCGGTAGGGATCATTTCTCAAGCTGTGACCAGCTTTCTTTGTGTTTCAGCAGATAGCCCTGCTTCGTAATGTCAATCAACGAAGTGCGCTTATTAAAGAAAGGACACGTGTGTTTCACAAACACCATAGCTGAACAGCAAGCATGTCTCAATTCTCAATACGAAAACAAACTCGATCCATTCCACTCCAACTGCTACGTGCTTGGTGTGAAGGGGGCCCTGAGCACTACTGTCATGACCAATAACCCAGGCACCATAGAGCAAAGCCAGCTGCTTTTTGTCAGATTTCCCAACCTCGGCAGTGACGATGTCATTGTGCACTGCATCGCAAGTGCTTTGAGCAGCGGCTCAACATCGCCGTTTTACACCAACCGTGCAGTCGTAAAAAACATCAGTCGCGCTACCGTTACATAAATCAGAATTACTCTTCAAGGAAATGAATTGGCCAGCATTGACGATGCCGATATTTGGAGTCTCTACATGGATCTGTGACCGCCTGAAAAAGACCGGACAAACGTCCTCTATCAGGGTGTACTAAACTCCAAAACTGCCACTATACGTGACGGCGCTGGTAATGCCGTCGCTAATGCCCAGCCCGACGTGTCTATTGCTGCCTCGTTTGGAAGCCGCTTCTTTGTGCCGCTCGACTTTGAGCTGCTAAATGACCACACGACATACTACCAGTCCGGCAGGGTTATCCGGAGAGCGAACAAAGGGGCGAGCTACACCATCAGCGGTATCTCTGGTTTACGATCCATCCAGAGCTCGCGCGCATGATCCGGCAGCAGTACAATGAGAAAATTGGTTATCTTGTACACCAAAGTGATGTGCCATTGCAGGGTTGTGGTGAACCAGATAGATGATATGTGGAACATAAACCTATACACTCCAGCGTAAAGGATGAAGGCGATAGTAGTGCTCTTTGAGGACGCGACACAAGATTTCTATTCCACCGTACGACGAACATTTTGGAAACCTCCGTTACCACGGATCATACTTGGCGGCTTTGAAGTTGGGTATACGATATTTACCAAACGCTTGCTAAAAATTAGTCCGGCCGACCTTGGCCGCCAAAACTCTGAAGATGCAGCAAAGAACCTTACCATCACAGCGGTGAGTCTATGGACACAGGACATGCTAATTTAACACTCGTGCTAACATCATCACGGATGCCTAATTGTCAAGATTGCTCTCATGGCTGGTGGGGCAATTGTTAACGACCTTTCATTCTCCGGCTAAAATTATCTTTTTCTAAGCTAAATTTAAAAGAAGCCGAAACCGAACGTGTTCGCCACGATAAGACAGTGGAACAGATCCAAGCTGCGCAGCCTGAGTAACAGAGCAAGCGCAGGGAGCGCCTCAATTACCTCAACGAGCGGTTGCGCGACCAACAGCTTACTGACAAAGCTTACGAAGACATCAACGAAACCGAACGCGACGAGCTTAAGCTTGCGGACTTTACACGGCCTCGCCTGAGCTGCAAAAATTCGAGCTTATGTTTATTGTCGGCGGTCTCGCCTTTGTTGGCTACGTGGAAAAAAATATTTTTAGCTTCGTCAGCGCAGGTATTGTTTGCACTGCCGAGTTAGAGAGGTAGCTAAACATTTGTAGATCACCAGCTGACGAAACGGACGCTGCTAAACTTCTAAAAACGGCAAACACGCAATGGATATTAGGCTCGTGGCAATATATTACAGACCGCGAGGTTGTTGGAAGGTCGTGGCAGCTATCAAAAAGCTGCAGAAGCCACCAAAGTCTCACAAGATGTTACCAGGGCGTGGCTCAAAAAGCAGGCCATGTAGCAGATTTACCTGCCGGCACGGGACAGAATCTCCCAGCCGCAGTTTGCTGTTCAAACCCCGAACGAGGTGCACCAGACCGACCTCTTGTTTCTGCCGCACGACCAGGTTAGGCGATACATGTGCAAGTATGCGCTGACCGTGGTTGATATCGCCTGCCGTTACAATGAGGCCGAGCCTTGCTAACATAGGAAGTTCCAAAGCCACCGACGTGTTGGCACTTATATGCGGGGGGGGGGGGGGTACTTCCCACGCGAGCACCAAACTGTACTGCGCTTTAGCCTGTTTTTTCTTGCGCTGCAACTTGGCCCTCACCTTGTCGCAGCTGGACGCCCGGCATAGCCGCGCCTCTGTGCGTGTCCCCTTTCCGCAGAAACGGCAAGGCACTGGTAACTCGTTTCCCTTTCACAGCCTCTGCTGTTGGACTATGCAGTAGTCCAGCAGACACGGAGCCTCATAAAACTCTACTTTACCCAGCAGAAGTCACTCGTACGCGTTAGTGCCATTCTTCTCCTCGGTATATCGTTTGGTTGGCCCCACTGGTCACTTGAGATCCGCTTCATCCTAATAAAGCCTCCACCACGGCAATAAGGATTACCTGTTTCTAGGTTCCTATACAAGAGCCTCCAGCGAAGGCGTTATTTTTTTATTTGAGCTGGTCTGTTCACAAGCTCTGCGGCTACAAAGCGACTACATTACTGGGCTTCAAACTGTGAACAAAAATTTGAAGAAAACTATGAAGGAGTTAGAACAATATACCTAAAAGGATTTAATCAAGATTTATGCTTTGGATGACAGAGACAAA
This sequence comes from Margaritifera margaritifera, assembly GCA_029931535.1. Classification (NCBI taxonomy): domain Eukaryota; kingdom Metazoa; phylum Mollusca; class Bivalvia; order Unionida; family Margaritiferidae; genus Margaritifera; species Margaritifera margaritifera. The sequence goes on along the minus strand of JAQPZY010001503.1, from coordinate 2,436,717 downwards.
AAAGAAACACTATACCAGCGTGTTCAAAAAGTGATAACTCTATTGAATAATAAATTGTGCATAGCCATCAAAGAGAGTAATCTCAGCATAGCCCACCGACTTGGCAGATTTGACGGTGAAGCCAAAGGGCACGTGGTTTGTACATTCATTTCAAGGATAAAGAAACCTGATATTTTGAGGAAAAGAAAGCTCTTGAAGGGTTGAAGGGATCACGGATAGTCATAAAGGAAGACAGTGGTATATAATGCAAAGATGCTGGGCCACCAGCACGTCTATTCTTTTTTTTTTTTTTAAACCTTATGTCGCTTACACTTCCATTTTCCAAACGGATTTTATTGTTTATAGTCCGCAAAAACAGCTCCAATGAGCTAATGTTTCTTATTATGTAAATGCAATTTGTACATGTCTAATTATTTTGAAAAATCACAGGACACCATCAATCTATCTTTCTTTTTTTTTCTTTTATTTTTTCTTTTTTTTTCTTAACACTAATACTTTATCTACAACACGATAATTTTCTCTTTCATAAAAAAGCAAAGCCACCCACCTTCCTATCAGCCAATTATTTTTTCACAAAACACGAGGCTACCAACCCTTACAATTTTAAGAAAAACAAACTAGGCCAAAAACCTCACTTTTTTAAAATAAAAAATCCACTATAATTTCTTATCCAAATGCAAACACCCAGGAGTTCACATTGACAAGCTAAATCTCGAGGTTTGGAATTAAGCCCACCCATCATGCTCTCAAGTAGTTGGCACCAGATGAAGTCATTAATTACAAAGAATTGACTTAGATAACCAGACTTAGATAACCAGACTAGATAATTAGACTTAGATAACCAGGCTCAGATAACAAGACCCAGATAACTAGATTTAGATCAATAATTTTTATAATTATAACTTTCTCTGTAGGAACTTCTAAAGAATCTAGTGAGGCCGTTGACGAACCATGGTTCCTCAATTACAAAATGTCACTATGTACTTTTTTAATTAAGAACAAAGTCATTTAAATGCATCATACAGCTTTGTCAAAGAGGCCCAAAATATGTATGATTTTTCAAATACGTATCCGGGGCATTTTGATAAATTAATTGACTTAGGAATTATCTTGGAATCGCAACGACGTAGGCTTGGAGAACAATACAACAAAAAAGTGAAATGTTATTATATTATATAGAAACGTTTCAGTCGCTGATGTTGACTAGTGAAACGGATGAATACATTGAAGCATCGAGAGAATATTGTTGTTGTAGAAGTAGTAGTAGTAGTGAAGATTACCAAGAATAAATTCATTAGAGAGACACTTTTAGTATTAATATAACGATAGCTTCCACACTCGCTAACCAATGGAAGAGATTTAGGTCTAGAGAAGCAAAAACCACATCTGAGATATACAAACGCTCCAAAACGTTTAAAATCATTGGATTTGATGCTGTGAACGACAATGTACGGGTTGGTGCAGTACTTGGTGACTGATCATTTGAGCTCATTTGGGCCGGCAAGGACTTAAACACATTTTGCATAAGCTGATGTATTTGTTTTTGTTATTGATTATTCAGATAACGCGTCGGTTTATTTACAAGACCCTCGTACAGTATTTCAGTTTAAAATAAATGAAAATTGTACTCTACATAATATATAAAAATTCAACGGCATTTGGGCGCAATAACTGTAAAGTTGTATGCCTTGGAAAACGTGAACTATGTGGCAGAACATGTCATTACGAATACTGTAAATCACATTTGCTAGCGTTACGTGTTGGTTTAGGTGCTCGACCATGTCTACGATGTGGTATCTGAGTAAAGTCGCGTAATCAGCTTTGCCGACCATGTGGATTTGTTTGCCAGTATTATCGAGCACGCAGGCAAAGACTCACTAACACTACTGTAAAAATACCCGACGTTAAAGCGCCCGACAATGCTGTTGAAAACGATAAAGAAGTAAATGAAACAATATCCAGAATTGAAGCGATTTCAGTTTCTGATCCTGGTAAAGTAAACACGATAATACAAAAATGTCTCAATAAGACAATGATTTCCCCTTATATAACAGTATGCCATCTGTAAATCAACTAAGGCAACTTGCGCAAGACCGTGGGATAAGGATTCCAAGCGGTATGAGTAAAGATAACATACTTGTAATGTTAGGACTAGCAGAGGAGCCACAATTAACTGTTAAACAACTTCGTGAAATAGGAGCGCGGTACAATATCAAGATTTCTTCACGGGCTGAAATAGCACAGGTAATTGGTGATGAACAAGAGCGTCGACGCCGTATCACAGATACCATTGCTAATGAGACTACCGCAAAACCACGGCAATTACAATTACCCGAATTTGAGTTACATTAAACTCGTGGTGACTTACAAGATTATAAGGCAATTATTTCGACCGAACACCCGCCAAGCAAAGACGTGGTGCAAATTCTTTCAAAGATGCGTCCGGGAATCGTATCAACGTTACAGCACACAGGTACCTACGCGGTACAGATAGATATTATTTTTCATTGGTATTGAGCATGCCACTTAACCGTGACAAGGATGGATTAAAAACCAAAACATATTTCCCCGTTTAATTCTATCCGTGGGTCTAGATATTTTCCAACACCAGCATGTTTTCCACGGCGAGCTGTGATTAATGTAAAAAGCAATGACAATCGATGTTTTGCATGGGCGCTCTTGTCTGCGTTGGTTCCCGCGATTGATAAAAAAAACCAGCCACGGAAATAACGACACTACCTTGGTGACCTTAGGTTTGGTAAAATAGAATTTAATATGTAAATTACTGACATCAGTAAGTTTTAACGACTCAACCCTGATATCGCCGTGAATGTATTTGTTTGGAATAAAATCCTGCAACCGATTCGATTATCCCCACATACACAAAACAAAGATGCATGCAGGCGATTCAATATTGATTTGTTACTATTGCATGATTTAGAATAGCAGAACCATTATAATCTCTCAAAAATTTCCCACTAATGGTATATCGCCACAGTAAGCACTAGGGTCGAAAATTTCCATGCAGACGCTAACCATGACTTTTACGTCGGTGGAATCAGTAAAAAGCCGCAGCGTACGATTATGCCAGAAACTGATAAAAACATCCAGAAATTTACTGCGGTGCAACGAAAAATAAAAGTACCGTATAACATCTGCGCGGACTTTGAATGTTTGAGTATCCCCGTGGGTAGAATCGAAGATTCCAGCTCTGCTTCCCCAACCAAAGGTATCAACGACGCATTTGCGTCCAGCACTGAGGTTCAGTCAAATACAACAAAAGTAGTTGAACATATTCCATGCGGGTTTTGCTGCATTGTTGTTAGATGCGACGGAGCACTGGAGCCAGCAATATTGTATCGTGACCAGGACTCAGTTGAGGTGCTTCTTAAATCGCTCGAGGTTACGGCGAAATGTATCACACAGCAGCTCTATTTACCCGCAGACATGATCATGACTCATGATAATATTGGTGAGTTTTCATTGATTCGCTGCAGTTTCTCAATTCCAGCCTGGATAAACTAGTGAGCAACCTTGCAGCACTAAGCGTAGCTTCCCATGGTAATGATAGTTTTGCAATTACTCGTCGATACAGCAGTGCCAACGATGAAACGTTTACCTTACTCACCCGCAAAGGAGTGTTTTCCTACCAGAACATGAGCGACTGGGACAAGTTTACTGAACTCAGTTACCACCGACGAGGCATTTTATTCGTCGTTGTATCGGGAAGGTATTTCGGCCAACGAATATGAATATGCAAACAAATTTTGGTCCGCATTCGAATGTAAAAACATGGGTGACTATCACGATCTGTATTTACGAACCAATGCGTTGTTGCTCGCTGACGTCTTTAAACCTTTTCGAGACACAGCCATGCGAGTGTATGAGTTAGACCCAGCTCACTTTTTTACATCGCTGGGAATGGCATGGGACGCGTTGTTATCGAAAACCAAGGTGGAGTTGGAACTGCTCACCGATATTGATAAGCATCTGTTTATTGAGCGTGGATGAATTTCTGTGGCGAGTCATCGATACACTTGAGCGTGGATGTATATGACAAAACCAAACCAAACAGTTACATCATGTATGGCTGGGCAATGATGTAACCCCTGCCAGTTTGAGGGTTTCAGTGGATTGATCCCGCGCACATGTACATACACGAGTACGATAGCAACGATAGCGGAAGCGCTGTCGGTGCCACACGAATGGTTGTCCCCTTACCAGTGCAGTATAGTATACGAATCCGGTGGCAAGTTACCGAATGCACCAAACTTGTTCCAAATCTTCGGACTCAAACCAACTATGTAGTCCACGTGAGAAAGATTTATTCAAACTAATGAACAATTATGTGTTCGGCAAAACGATGGAAAATCCGAGAAATTCTTTACCTGGATTATCTTGTAATAACCGTGGCCACGTTAGTGGCCCACGTGTGTAAATACGTTTAAACGCATCTGCGACACATACTGAATTTTTGGACGTCAACGGCTCCGCTTCTTTGTATCTGCTGGCGACATCTACGATGGTTAACGCGTATTTGTATAGTCGCAAATGACCTTTTTGTTCTCGTACCAGATCATGTGGAAGAAACACAAGATCGGCTTGGTGAACTTCATTAGGTGTTTGGATACCAAACCAACCAGGGGAACTTTTTCTTGGAACGGGTAGGTAAATTGGATATAGCGCTTGTTTAAGTAACAACTCTCGAGCAGCCCCGTGAGTGACCTTTGCCGCAGTCAGTAAGTTTCCAACAACAGCTTCACCTTTCCGATAACTGCGAGGACTGTAGTATATTGTTGATAAAATCCGTTCAGAAACCATTATATCAATGTACTTTACCTCCAAAGAGTGGACTTTGTCCACCGGTGGAACAACCTAGTACAATCTTAGCCTTCATGCCTCCTTTGATGATCCATCTAACAATTCTTTCTCCGAGTGTAGGACAGATCGCATTCAAGTCATGGATGAGATCTATATCAGCACGTTGACGCGCATGAATATCATTTGATGCTTGGTACGCGAGATCGTGTCGGTAACACGCAGCATCGACGCGGTTGATTGGTGATTCTCCAGGTTTCGTTTGGTTGTTAGAATCAAGTCCCATATCCAGCGGTGTACCATGTCCGCAGTAATTGTATCCAGCGATGTGTTTTTCACCAGGATATTTACTCCACGGTGTTCCCGATAGCTTCGCTATCGCAGCAGTGACATCACCGCCGTCAAGTTGGTTTTTAAAATCGTGTTTGCGTTTATCAGGTCTGGAACCGGAGGTGAGACGGCTTTACCGTCCGCTCACAAACGTGAACCTCTTTGCTCCATGTTGAACACAAGATTCCGGCTTGGCCATTATGTATTTTAACCCGCGTTGAATTTGCAGTACGTGTTTTGTGCGTCATCGCACACGCTATGAAAGCATTATTGTGTTATACAACAACTGAGATTTAACATGCATCACAAAAAAGAAACACGAAGATGCTTTTGGAAAAAACAAAGATTTTACTGTCATTTACTGTTCCGAGCAGGTAGCGCCCAAACCACTCAAGCACGGTTCCGTGTTTCCAAATCTGTTCTTGCGTTGATCATTTGTCCAGCTTGATCAGGGAAACCCAACTGTTGTCGAATATGATTTTACGGTGGTTGACGTGGGATCGCCTGTACGTGATTACGCCGTCGACTGACGATCAACGATGTTACGATGTACTCCAGGATTTTACGGATACGCTTCAGGCATCTATGGGTGGTTACAAGGTTGATTTTTTTTTCCACAATCGACGAAGCACCTTCGATTGATGACCTTGATCCAAGCTCAAATAATCTTGTCGTATACGACGGTGTGATGTTTGAAAGCCAAATCAATTACGCGCGAATATTTTCCCGAGGTCTATGTAAAAACACAGATGTGATCTATTTGACTCAACTATATGCACACGTGGCTAAAGTTATACGAGACAACTGTAACATATTAATGATATTTCGTGGTATTGACGGTCTCTCTAACATTCATTGGACTTGGTGTGCCGCCCACAACTCGTGAAATGAGTTTCGGAATATGTTTGCGGAGGTCACCCAACACCCACATCGTTTTCTCACTATTGACTTGACTGATGGGCCGCGCAAGTATCGCGCTGGATTAAACAAATCAGTTTAATAACCATATAATAACAATGGAAAAAGCCACCATCAATGTCATAGCTGAGTATGCTGATCGACGCGACAACGCTCTCCAGGATTGACTAAAACTTCTTCACAGTTATAAAGATTTCCGTGAATGTAGCAAAGATATGTTTGCATCGCGACAGGCAGAACGGGAAGACCTCACAGCGGGTTTTGAACAAACGTTGGCACCGCAGATTAAACCCACGCGTGAAACCGCGGAACAAGTGAAAAACGTCGCTGAAACAACCACCACAATGATTGGTCCGATTGCCAGTACAGCCCAAGCCATTGAACAGTTGCAGATTGCTCGCCCTGTGGCCCCACCAGTCCAAGAATAGGCTGCTGTGGTCCAAGAGAAGGCAACGGCGCTACCCAAGCGCAAGTCACTGACACCATGGACTAATATATTTAATGTGCTTGGTCTCAAAAAGATTGAGGAGGATGTCCTCGATTTTGCAAAGGGTTTTCCTTCCAACTGGAAAGAATATGTAGCAAGAACATATTGTAAAGCATTTGGCAACGATAAAGCATCTGACAATTGGGTTAAGTGGATATATCGTTTGAAGTTTAAAAAGAATTTTTAATAGGCCCAGAGTGGAAGGAATTTCACAAAAATGTTGAAGATTTTAAAAATCGACTTCCGAAACAGCAACCGGAAGATGAAGAATACACTGGTGATGGTATTGGTGATTGCACGACCACAGACCATGAACTCGTGGACAGGTTTCTAAACGCTTGTGGGATCAGTTCGCGCGGGCAACAACGCACCAGAAGTTATTAATGTTGTCGTATCGATTTATCAGCGGTTGCTCACTAACAACATCATGGACCGTGGAACATTTCGCACGTTGATGCATGAACTAATTGAAGACGTCGATGATGTATACCACACCGATGATGAATTCTGAAGTGCTTCCTGTTTTACGCGAAATCAATGCTGCGTTGCAGCGTGTCGTTGCTAATACAATCCCGAGCATTACTTACAATCTCATCAACGAAACCAGAATTGTATGTGACTTTCCCTACACTAATCACTGCGGGGCAATCCCGCACACTCGAGATCGCGTTAGCGTCGTTGCGCGATTATTGCAGTTGACCTAATATTCGATCGCGGCTGTTTGGGGGCTTCCGCGCAAAAAATTCGTTTGTGTTTTCGTCAGACGGTGGCACTACCTGGAATGTTGCACATCCCACTGGCGCATACGAACTTGAATCAATAAATAATGAGATTCGACGGAGAATCACATTGTTGACCGGTAAAGACCCCAACATGTTCATACGTCAACATGAGGCTACACTCAGCTCTGCTATCTCCATTAAATCTCAAAAGTACGAGGATGATACTGCGCAGTCGTCGTTAAGAACAGTTCTTGGTTGGGCTGAACATATTAATGAAATTATCCCAAACGAACGAATTTTACCCGCAAGACCCGACGGTACCAGGTACAATTTCGCGCCAGACATTGTCAGAATTAGCACCACTGCTCAGTTTAATCTAACCTGTAATGCTATACATTGGTCTACGGCCAAAATGCTTCTGCAATAAATGTTGTCAAACTGTACTAATTCTGGGTCACTGAAAACGAAAATGATGCTTAAAATTGTCGACTGGCTCAAGTTTTATAGATATGATACTGGGTCAGTATATACGACCCTTGACTTGGGAATGGCGGACGATAAGTGAGTTATAAAGGGAAGGGATCTCAATTTAAACCAGAAATGTCTAAAATATATCTCTGACTGGATCTATGAATAAAGTCATGACTGGGTTTGGACAGGACTTGCTTTTTAGGCAAAACAATGAATGATGCAATCTGAAGCTGGTATTGCGTCATACATGATATGAATTGCATCATGTTATTCCTATAAGTCATGGATGATGCAATCATAACTAAGCTTACATCACTCTGCTGAAGAAATTTATCTATATATCAGCTTTACAAATCATACAGTGTCGTGCTTTCTTATTTGTCAATGTTTGATTTTGCAAAGGGACACATTTCTGTTTAGCCAAAGTGAGCAGAAATGCCTCGTACTTATGTGAATAATGCAGATAACTTCTGCTATGTTTGTGGTGAAGTGACTTTTGCATCACCAAAGCCCAGTATAACCACTATGGTTAAGAAAGCCTATCACCTTTATTTTGACTGCAAAATTGGAGATCAGGACAAGAGGTGCGCCCACACATAGGCTGCAACACATGTGCAACAAATCGTCGCCAGTGGTCGAACAGGAAAAGGAAATTTATGCCTTTTGCAGTGATAATGATTTGTAGAGAGCCAACAGATCATATCAGCAATTGCTAATTCTGCACGGTGCCTCCAGTTGGGAAAGGTGTGTCAAAGAAGAAAAAGTGGACTGTGCATTATCCAAACATTCCATCAGCTATACGCCCAGTACGCCACGGAGAAGAACTGCCGGTTTCTGATGCACCAGAATCATTCTCACTTGAGTCAGACGAGGAAGAGGGAGAGAATGAAAGTTTTAGTCCTGAACCATCAATGTCACATGACCCATATTTTCTCCCATCCTCCTCCTCTGAACCACACCTCATAACACAAGGTGGACTGAATGACCTTGTCAGGGATTTGGAACTACCCAAGAGTAAGGCAGAGCTGTTGGGCTCCAGACTACAGCAGTGGAATTTCCTGGCAGGTGATGTTAGGGTTTCCATGTTCCGTGACTGTCAAAAGGATCTTGTCCCATTCTTCTTCATGGCAGTTGATCTTGTAGCCTGCAACAACATCGATGGTGTGATGGCAGCCCTCAACATCGTTCATGATCCAGATGAGTGGAGACTGTTCATTGATTCATAAAAGACGAGTCTTAAAGCTGTTTTGCTGCATAATGGCAGTGTTTTGCCATCATTTCCAGTTGGTCATGCAGTCCATATGAAGGAAACCTATGAAAACATGAAACAACTTTTGAGGTGCATAAACTATGATCAACATCAGTGGCAGCTTTGTGGCGATTTCAAGGTTCTTGCTCTCTTGCTTGGTCTGCAGACTGGATACACGAAGTACTGCTGTTTTCTCTGCGAATGGGATAGTCGTGCAAGAGATTCCCACTACATCAAGAGAGATTGACCACTCCGACAGTCATTGGAGCCGTGATGAAAAGTGTTCTGCATCCATTACTTGTTGAATCAAGGAAGATTTTGTTACCACCCTTGCACATCAACCTGGATCTGATGAAGAACTTTGTCAAGGCCATGGACAAAACACAAGCAGCTTTCAAGTACCTCCGTGGAAAAGTCGCCTACCATTGTTTTATTAAACGCTGCCGTTGTAAACTCGGTTGGACGGGCTAATATGTGGTCACCTTGTTGTTGAAGCATTTCCTGTACTCGCGGGAAGCTCGACTCCGCAAACGCTTATTGATTTTACATTAAACTACACTTAATAGTATACAAAATGCCTATTAACATTTACCAAAGAGGATTTGGCTGAGTTACCAGCTGGGTTGTTGCTAACTTTGACCCGGGCGAGCTTGTGATTTTCCAAGATCAAGCTGGAAAACTTAAAAACGTCTAACGTGGACAATCAAAATATCGTTTTAAAAGCAGATTTGCCTGAGTTTATCAGACGGGCTGATATCAACCCAGGCGAGCTTGTGATTTTTCAAGATCAAAATGGAAAACTTAAAACATCTAATGTGGACATCATTTATGTTGTTTTGAGGCTGCGAGGAGCCGTCGCGCAAAACCTGGCTGCGATAAATAAAACCGGAGCAATCAGAGACTTTAGTAAGTCTGTTTTTTTAAAGACTATATTGATATTGCTGCTGTTACAAAAAAAAATACCAAATTCAAGGAGTATTAACCAAAGAAGGAGAGGAAAACACTAACTTATTAACCTTAGCAAATGGTCGACTTGTTTTCCATTCTCCTGAAAATGGTCTTGATAGACCTAAACCTCATATCTTAAAAGTGTTCGAGTCCGGATCATACTTGCTTATCTTAACCGGAATTTTAAAGACTGGTGGGGTAGAATGATGATATTGATGAATGATTGGGCATCTTGGGTTTTTTCTCACCAATCTGACTTATTGACAGACCGGACACTGTTGTTGCAGAACTTTTCACACAGACAGTACCAGCATCATTAGTCGTGGGAGATGAAATTCAGTTTGAAGGACTCAACGTTCATCCGGAGGGGTACTTAACCGTCTTTGGCGTTTGTGTTTAAGATTAGATTTATCCTTACATATAAGTAATGGATTCTGACCGCGGTGATGAGGTTGCGGAATTTACTGACGGAGTGTTCGATCGGCTGACCAGCGATGCTAACATTGATAGTGATTTTGATGAATATCTGCTTCAAAATGGTGTTAAAAGACCCTCGTATACGCTCAAATATAATTTTGTTAAGGGTCAAATAGAAATCGACCGTTGAGACTACCCTGGTGTGTACATACCAACTCGAATCCAGCTTGGAATCATTACATTGGTACTTGAAAATACCCGATTGTTGGCTGCACCGCCAGATGTAAAAACATCCAGGAATTGTTTCTATAACGATGAAGTCATATCCACCCCGGTTAAATTCACAAACGAATTTGTTAAACGACATTGACTCAACCTAGGAGAGAAAAAGCTCGACTGTTATTCAACAAGGATGCACCTGTCCGTGTAATAGTTCTTGGGCGAAGACAAGTACAATCGTTTCAGACACCAACCAAGGGTGTAATCAATATGATTCTATATAAACGTAGTGCCCAGCCTCAGGAACGCACAATTGCCGGAGATTTAAGTATTCCACATGAATATATTTTCTATGATTGTATGGCGGTTGTACCAGTAGAAAAGGGAATAGGTTAGAAGTGAGTAATTGTACTACGCAATTATATTGTTAAAGCAGAATTATAATGGACCCTCGATGCTACCGACGCGAAAAAAATAATCGAAGCGGAACTGCAACTGGAGATGAAATCGGTCAGAGAACCTCGTTGGTCGTTGGTGCTATTTGTGGGCTTGCCACGGCAACAACTGTTGGCATATGCGTGGCTGGAATTACGGCCACTACAACTATTATAGATGCACTAAAGTAGTTTTATATACATATTTTTAATTTCATCTTTAATTGCGCCTGTTTCGGGTGATAGCTTTTGTTTTATATCATTAAAATCTTTTCTGAATCGTTTTACCCTATGATATAATTTATCAATACTTCCTTGTACAACACCAGTATTACGAACCAGTTCCCCATTTGTATATTTGTGGATATCTGTTTAAACTTGCTCGTTTCTATCTTTGACTTTTTCTAGTACGAAGGACTTATATATCTGAGAACACTTAATAGAATAATTATGCAAATTGTATAATAATATTAATTAATAAATCCACAGCCAGTGCTTGAAATACAGGGTAGCCTGATGCCTGTGACCCCTCCAAATCCAGATCAGGCACATCTCATATTCAAATTTAGTTGCCAATAAGGCTTTAAAAAAACAAACAAAAAAAAACAAAAACAAAAAAAAAAACAGTGCTATTTAATTTCCCAGATAAAACGCTTGATTGAGCAGACACAATGCTGCATTTTCCATGGTCGAAATGTATAGCTTATCATGTGCTGAAAATGGCGCTAAATCCCACAAAACCATACCAACCCACTTCTCATCATATATCCTAAAACTTTTAGTAGGACAAGGTTAGTCTAGGATGTTATTGCAAACAGTATCCCAAGCTGCATATCAAGATTCAGTGTCATCATAACATTAGATTGAATTTCATTGGAAGATTTCTGAAGTCAGAAAGAAGAGTGTATTTATTAAGTCTTTTAAAAAAATTTTATAGTAGTAATAAAGGTCTGGAAATGTTTTGGCATGTTAATATTTAAAATTAAAAAGGTAATGAAATGATTAGTAACAGAAAGAGTTCTCACGCCTGATTCGCTAGTGTCAAAGTTACAAAATGTGAGATTAATGCTGGAGAGAAGTTTTCCGCTGTGCTTGTTGGATTTTCAATGACTGGATTGAAACGATTATCGTGCATGAGGTTTAACAATGTTCTTGTACCGATTTATCAAAGATATTTATATTAAAGCTCCTATTACAATCAACATTACTGCTATCGAGTGAACATGGTCCTCTTGTAAAGACGAATACCAATCTGACCTTGTTAAGAAATAAATGTATAAACAACTGATAATAAGAGGTTTACATTTTATTTCATATCAATATAAGAGTTTGTGAAATTATGCAAGATCAGCATGGTCAGGTCAATTCATTGTCCCTTTGATAAAGAATTCGACACCTTGATGTCCAGGAGAATATTTCGGATTGTGTCTATCATGGAAAGCAGACGATTCGCTTTCTAAAATGGATTCATCAAATGATTCACTAAGCCAAGTTTCGATCATGCAAGTATGTTGGGTTTGAATTCTTCAAAAAATTGAAAGATTTCATCAAAGTTGAGCAGTATGCCACTTCACCAGTGGTTATGCATGTAAATTTACATCCCGGAGTAGAATGCCATATTGTATCGACAAAGACCTCATTCACACCAGGCACTATCACAGGTGGCTGACGTAAGCTTAATATTGATGAAAAGAAATAGCGTGAAGCAATAGGGTCCATTGTTAGAGCGGGTCATAGTATTGATCTGGTAACGTTTGACACTCTATGACTCTTTTTTCCTTCAGACTATTGCCGTTTTCAACATTAACCTTGCGTCAGCCAGCTGTGGACATTCTGTATAGTCATTAGAGTATAAAAACGACACTGCAATGAAAGCCGGGTGAGATCTCACTATGATATTAATGGCGCTGTCCTGGGTTTTCACGATAGAAAGAGAAATAATACGTACATTTGAAATGTGTTTGTCCGTGGCCGCTTGCTTTGAAAAAGGAATGGGCAATCAGAATGGGGATTTAACATGACTTCGGCACTACAATTGCGGTTAATGACAACACAATAGTCTGATTTATTATTTGTAGCCTGCGACGAGACCTGTTGATTTCAGAAACAAAAAAAGAGACTATACTCCGTCATTTTTTTCAGTCCAGCTGGGTTCATAACAATCTGCACTCCACTCCCGCAGACCTTTCCTTGGAGATCGTGATTAAAATAGATACAAGTCATTAGAGTCAATATCTGATTTTGTAATTCAGTTGTTCATAGCAGTATTCAATGCATAGTTTGCCTGAAAATCATGTCCACTGGTCATTTTCTGCAGGTGGTCGCTCGCGACAATGCATTTTGATAATACAATGAATCCGTTCACGATGATTTTGGTCCTAAATGTCAACAGGTCATTATAGTACCAATTAAGTTCAAGGACAGATTTAACTTATTCTGAAAAATAATAAATTTATTTAGACTTTCGTCACCTACAACAAATAGATTGACCATTAATTAAACTGGTCGACGGGATAAAATTCCATATGAAGATGGAAAATGTACGAAATGTCAGAACAATGTTTGGGTGACGAATTCCATTGCCTTTATGAACATATATTTTACTTCCCCTATTAATAACTAATTGACTCGAGGTGAAGATTCACTGGGCAGTGGTACAAGACCATTAGTGTGCTCAATAACCTGGTAAATTAATTCAATTCAAATCCTCAAAGGATTTCAGACCACAAATGCACATATGCACAGAGGCCTATGACTCCAATGAGAATGGACATTTGGAACAAAATAAATGTCCTCTAGCCACGTTAGGCAGGTATATTTCATCTGTAATAAAGAACAATTACTGATATATACTGACTTTGACATGGATTCATGAAATGTTCTTTATGGACAGGTTCTCTTTTCGCAAAGTGTAATGTATTTTTTTTTTGTTATGCCTCTTCGTGAATATAGAAGTAGCATATAGTGTTGCCCTTGTTTACCCATCCTTCCAATCATTCGTCTGTCACACTTTGGGTAAATTTTGCTTTAGATTAGGGATTGTATATATTGCGCAAAGGGGCTGGTAGGGTATTCCTGTTCTTTGTTACTGTACCCTTTTCTTTGTACACGTTTCATCCTTTTCATATGACATTTTATTTGTAGAGAAAAGCATTTGAAGAACTCCGAAAAAGACCATGAGGATACCAATCTACCCAATGCTGACTTCTCATCCAGCAGCAGACATTACTGATGCTGCTAAACATTAGGACTGAAAAAGCAACCCAGCATTGGTCTGTTGTAAATCACATTATTTTCAGGGGAATTACAATTTTATGAAGTTAGCAGAAGAACTAAATTTGAATACATGTTTGTTGCTTTTGTTGGGTTTATTAATTTATTTATTTTTCTTTTGTTTAACCTTCGTAGCAACATAACTGTATCATATGCACACAGCCAAGAAAAACAAATTGAAAATCACTTAAATCATACAATTTTCAACATAAACAAGAATAACAATAAACAAACAGCAACGCCAGCCAAAACTGATTTTTTAGCTCCCCAAGTGAGCATATGCTATGGTCGTTCATCCATTGTGCGTCGCCTGTTAACAGTTGTTATTGATAACTTCCCAGAAACCACTTGACCAATTTGCACATAATTGTGCAGGAAGCATTTTGACATCGAGGCCTTTAAAATGTGTTCAATTGATGCCGATCCATCATCCAATATGGTTCCAGTTACTAAAGTATAAAACCCTTTAAAAAACTTATTTTCAGAACCCGTAAGCTGAATTTTACCAAATTTTACAGAAAACAAAGTTCTTTCGCATTTCTTCAATTGATGAAGAGCCACTATCAAATACGGCTGTCATTACTAAACATAGAGATAACTTTTGAACGGCTTCTCAAATACCAATGAACAGAATTTGACCAATTTCACAGGCAACATCCTAACATAAATGTCTTTCAGATTTGTACAAATGATGCTGATTCACTATCAGTTACGGTCACGGTTATTAAAAATAGAAGACAAAAACTTTGACTCCTAAAGAAGGACCACTTAACAGTATTTGATCAGATTTTGACAGAAAGCATCTCGGCATAAAGAGCTTGAAATATATACAAGTAATGCCAACTCACCATAAAATATGGACGTCATTACTAAAAATAGAACAATCTTCAATATGACTTTTCTCAAAACACGCTGAACAGAATTTGATAAAATTTGATAGAAAGCATCCTAGCGTAACTGGATTTTACATTTGTACAAATGATGGCGATCTACCATCAAATATGACTGCCAATGATAAAAATAGAAAACATTTAAGCAAACTCTGAGAAACTGCTCAACAAAATTTGACCATCTGTAAAAGAAAGTATTGTTGTATGAAAGGCTTTCATATTTGTACAAATAATGGCAACGCGCCATCAAATATGGCAACCATTACTAAAAGTAGAAAAACCTGTAACAACTTCTCAAAAGCCGCTCAACATAATTTAACAAGATTTGACAGAAAGTGTGCTATCTTTTTGACAGAAAGCTTCCTTGCATATAATATCCTTTCTATCCTTTCAATATTGGACAAATGATTCTGGTGTGTCATCAAATATGGATGAAGATACCAAATATAATTGGAATACACTTTTAAAGAGACATCCTACAGACCCATGGTCAACTGATCTTGCATTTGGCTATTGAGCAGATGTCAGCAACGTGAGCGATCTCAGTCAGAATTTAGCTTCTTGTTTTTCTTTTCTTTTCTTCTTTTGTCATATTTTAGTGCGAAAGATTAGTGGAGATTGGAGAGGAATATTTTCTTCTGACGACAATTAGCTAGGTCATTTGTTTTGGTTCGGTGATATGATTACAGTGAAGAACAGTCAGACATAGCTTGGAATTTATATAGATATTGCTAGGGTCTGTATTTCCAATTCATGTTGTAAGATGGCATTTGAAGTAATATTCTTTCGGGTGCCAGCCTGGAATCGTTGGCTTACCTTTGATCGTTGGGGTTACACACTATCCAAGTTAGTATGATGAAGAAATTAAATGCTGATTCTGCAATTTTTAATTTCTAGAATTTCTGAATTACGGTTGCATAACTTGATTTAATCCTTTGAGAAAAAACCTTGTCATTATTACTCGACAACACAATGTTGTACGATAATTAGATATGCAATATCTATATACTGTAATTGCTTAAATACTTTGCGTTTGATATAACTTGCTGTAAATTTCAACCAGCCACAATTATCGAACAGCAACCAAAAGTAGGCATTATTAAAATATGCTTTCCAATCTATGACCAGTAGGCGCTAAAAATATTAGAACAATGATTGTCCTAATGAGTGTAATGCCTAATACTGTTACCTATGAATGAAATGAAACGCGGGCTGGTCTCAACAATAAGAAAATCAGGATTTTTTTTTTCTTCATAATATTCTTTTTATGGACAGAAAATATATAGGGTCGTCGTCTAGTTAATTGGAGAGTCTGGAAAGTTGGATGAATATCAGTAATTAAATTTTGAAATGTTTCTGGA
The DNA here is from genome assembly GCA_029931535.1 of Margaritifera margaritifera. Classification (NCBI taxonomy): domain Eukaryota; kingdom Metazoa; phylum Mollusca; class Bivalvia; order Unionida; family Margaritiferidae; genus Margaritifera; species Margaritifera margaritifera. The sequence continues at coordinate 2,420,180 of JAQPZY010001503.1, read as the reverse complement.
GAAAAGCATATTGGGTTTTGTTTTGTTGTTTTTTTTTTTATATTAAAAGCTAAAACTGCAAAATATACATTTACAATGATTTGTGATTAATTATTTAATATATGAAATGGCATAAAAAAAAATACATATTCATGTAATAACGTTCAAACAACAAATGTGTTAAAAATTTTAATATGGCAATACCATTTCAAGGTACTTTGTGGCTTTTGTTTGTGTTTGTTGGCAATGAGAGTAAAGTAATAATATAAGTGTGCATCTTTCCAGACTCGCAATCAACAGCTGGTTTGATCGGGCAAAGACGGAATTAAATTCTGAGTTTTTTCATAATTCCCAATACCCCAGTCAACCTTATTTACTGAGGTGGGCCCATATATTAAAGATTTTAATTTCAAAGAAGGATCAATGGGACTAATTGTTACAGCTATAGTAGAGCAATTGTTAGAAACTAATTAGCTGATTTCAGAAATTTTTTCCCAACTTATTCAGTTAGTAAAGGTAATAATACGAGATATAACTGACGACCTTTTTATGACCCTCCATGGTATGGGGATATAGTACTACAGTTGTATGTTTATCCCATATCCAATATATGTACATCCCGAAATTCTTTTGTGTACAACTACACCTGCATTGTTCTGTTGGTTGTCTTGAAACTTGACTGGTGTTATTGACATGTGATAAACATACACAGATTGTTCTGTCATCGCAATCTGACATGCTTTACTAGAGTTATTCTCTTTTGTGTTGTTAACAGTGAATAAAATATAGAATAATTCTTGTTTGTGCAACTAGTCCCACAGCTATTGACGAACCATGCACAAATTGGCAGACATCACTGACATGATACCAACATGTGCAGCAGTAATTCAAATGGTTCAGACAAAGTCCGGCACAAATTGTCCTGAAGTTTGTCCATAAATTCAGGACAATCCTCACAGTTTCAGGACATGTTAGTGAATGACCACCACATTTAGGTGACTATCGTCCTACTGATATTTGATTGTTGTGTGTAGATGTAATACAGAATCTGTAATTGTGAATTAAATGGAATTTATTTCGTATTTTACCTCAACAAAGTCAACTACAACATCATTTTTATTGTATTCTTGTTATAAAAAATAAACAACCCCAAAACTAAGGAACAATTCTTAAAGTTAAATAATATAAAACAGGTCTCGTGTATCATCTGCACGATGCACTAATTATTTGACTGCTTTTCTGCAAAAATTAATCTTAGTTTAGCAATTCTCCATAATTAAAGAGCATCTTGCACATCTGTGTTATTTTCTACATGTTTTCTAGCCATCATGTCTTGAGTTTTTGACTTTAGCCTGTTATGTAAACTTGTTAAAGTTTTGCTTTGAATGTTGAGGGCTCTCTTACATCATGCAGTATGCACAAGGCATGTTAGAGCCAACTGTACTAAGACTTCCAAATTGTAAAACTCTTCTTTGTGATGCAAGATAATCTGTTACCAGCGCTATGGTATCCACAGATTTACATATTGCTCAGCAAGCACAGTTCGCTAATTCATTCTACTCTCTCCTGGTCACCCCATCATTGATAATAGATGTGGATTTCTTCTCCATAGTTTCTTTTATTTCTTCCATACACTATACTTAAAGTATTAGACTATACTTGTGGTGGTCTCTTGGTAAGTGTGATTGGATGGGATTTATTTGGCAGCTAGACTTTCGCAGAGTGCCAAACAGTGTGCAATGCAGTGGACACTCATCAGATGGGAACTTTTCTGCACCATTCAACCAGTGACATTTTTATCCCTCCCTGTCATGCCACTATTAACAATTGTGCCTAAGCCCGATGTTTTTCCTCGTGGATAACTAATCTTTTAAAATTCCTCCTAACTTTTGTCACACATGCCTCTACCTATATCTTTCTGAATCCGAATATTGGCAAGGTACAATCTGGAAGGTAGCATTTGGGGATTACATACTTGAGCATATTGAACAAGTCTTTTATGCACGGTAATATCTGTGAAAAATGAATAATATCCGTTACAATGAAGAGTATGACCTGCGCATTGCTAGATTAGCTCTATCCTGACTATTCAAGTTCTTTTTGTTGAGAAGTCGTCTGCCATTTTTCAGTTTAGGAATTTGGAATGCACCGTTATGGTCATTTTGCTCTCAATATAATCTGCAAATGAGCTAATATGGAAATTGCTGCTTCCCCTTGTTAGATTGTAATTGTTACGAGCATCTGGGCACAACTGTCACATCATATAATCCCCCATCATATCGCAGCCATTTACATTGTTGCAACCAATAGTCCTGAACGTTTCTAGGCTGCCGAAGAGGTGCATTAACTTGCATTGTGTAGGAGGCCCTACTATTATTTTCTGGCATTGTGCATCGAAATTGATTTATATGGGCTGGGTAGGACCAAATTTCAGCCCGAGACTCTGCATTTGTCAAGTGAGTGCCCTTGAATTTATTTAAAGGATTATACAAAAATAATTTAGGTTATATGATGCCACATATACTAATAAGGACTTTTTTTTAGTTCCTTGCACATAATTTAGCATATATTTGTATCAGTATAAATGTTATATTACCCATTTCTATTTGAAACTATTCCACTTTGGACAAAAATACTGAATTCGACTGATATTAGCAAAATTTGAAATGATATTTCTTCCAAGATTTTTCTCAAATAAAGCTACTTGTATCTGAGATATTGCTAAATATTTTGTTGAAATAAAACCTCGGTCAAGTTTTACCATCGAACATTATCTGCAACTTTTGTAGTGCAAGCGGCTTAAACCATCGGCTTTGGTTTAGCGAGTCCCAGGGCGGTATTCTATCATATAATGATATATGTTCCAACCAACAAGCCAATTTTCATTCGGGCTCTTTAAAGTTCATGAGCCACCGCAGGCTACTATGAGCACTGCGCACTTTGAATTTTCTGCCGTAAAGATAGGTCTTGAAATACTGAATAAAATGTACGACGGCCAACAGCTCACGACGAGTGACACAATGCTGGCGTTCCGTCTTGTCTAGGCACCGACTAGCATAAGCTACCATCCTTTCTTTTCCATCAATTTCTCGGGAAAGGACCGCTCCTATTTCATCACCACTCACAGCTGTATCTAGTATGAAGGGACAATTTAAGTCATGTACGGTAAACACTGGTGCTGAGGCAAGCGCTTTATATAACTCTTCGAATGTCGCCTGGTGCTTCTTTTTTGTAAGCTGGTGCAAGGGAGCCGCAATTTCAGCAAAGTGATCCACAAACCGCTGCCAATAACTACAAACACCAAGAAATCTCCGCACCGCAGTAACTGATTTTGGTGTTGGCCATTTCTTGACAACATCTACTATTTCAGGATCAGTGGCAACTCCAGCAGCTGATATGGTACGTCCAAAATACCGTACCTCTCGAGCACAGAGCGTACATTTGCTGGTTTTCAGCTTCAGACCGGCTCTTTGAAGACAAGTAAAGACCTGTGCTTATCTTTTAAGCAACTGCTCGAACCTGCTTGCGAACACTACCAAGTCGTCGCGATAGATCAGGCAAACTTCATATTGCATCCCGGCTAAGACGGCTTCCTTCAGACGCTCAAATGTCCCAGGTGCGTTGCACAAACCAAGCGACATCACTTTGATATGGTACAGGCCTCTTCTTGTTGCGAACGCTGTCTTAGGCCGATCAGGTTGCTCGATTTCCACTTGTCAGTACCCCGACATCAGATGTAATGTCAAGAACCAGCTCATGCCCGCAGGCGAATCCAGACTGTCGTCGATTCAATGAAGATAGTATGCATCTTTCTGGGCAACCGATGTTAGAGCTCTATAGGTCACACAAAATAGTTTCTTCCCATATATATTGGCTACCCATACTATCAGAGCACCCCAAGGACTTACTGTCGGTTTTTTGACTCCATTCTTCAACATATGGTCGACTTGTGTGTCAATTTCCTTCTGGGCGGACTCAGATCGGTGCGGCATTCCCTGTCTTGACAGAGCGTTTTATCAACTTTGTTCATCCAAGTCGCCATCATCTTTAGCAAAAACCGTACAAACTTTGTTCACCTGGCTACTGAGAGCAGCTGCTTGATCAGGTGTCAAATGGTTGCTTGATCTCTCGAACAAATCACACAAATGTGAAGGTAGACTGCCGTTCAAATACTTGGTGAAACACACAATATTTTGCGTCAGTAGTGCTGCTCTAGATTCATCGCATCAAACATCACCCTGCAAATTTACTACAATTTTAGTCGGATTAAATAACTGTATTGGCACCGTTCCGTCTGGCTTTTTAACAACTGCTCGTGCGACGAGTATTTCCGTTTCATGACGAAACAGCGATATAGGCTCTAGTAGCGATCCCACATCCAACATTTCGCATCCATCCTGGAGTGATAAATTTCCTCTCTGCCGGGACCCTGATGTTCTCAGCCAAAATAATACGATGACAACCCAAAGATCCCGCAAAATAACGCGGGAGCTTCAGTCCCTGCATTCTTAGTGAGCATTCAGTAATGCTGATGTCGCACTTATGCAGACGGAAACAAACAATCTAACCCAAGAATTCCATCAGGTCTAATGTCAGCTACGACGAAAACATGTCGTCTTTTAACGCGTTTCCAAGTAATCAAGAATTCAGCTTGCAATGGGACTCGCCAAGCCAATGCCGATGGTTTAAGCGGCTTGCACTACAAAGTTTGCAGTGTACAATCCTTGTTCTTCATTCACATAACTTACAGGCTTGGGGCTTTCTATGTGTGTTGTTTTCTTAAAGCTTCCTTTACACTGGACACTCTTCATCCACCGACCATTATCTTTTTTTAAAGGCTTGATCCACTCATATTGGTAATCACCCTAATCATTACAATTCCAGCACTGGACTTTTGATCGCCTAGTATCATGCTACTTGTATTACTGTTGGCCCCACTGGTCTTCTCTTTCTTTATGTTCTTTGCTCAGTTTCTTGTTTTGCTTTTACTTCGAGCTGCTTTAGTGCAGTTTAATCGACGCCATTCTTTTCTTTACACCTGGTTTTGGACCCGTGGTGATTCTTAAAAGCAAAGCTAATATTTTTTGTGTGCCTTACACCAGTACGCAACAAAGCCTCCCATTACACACCGATTCTGATTGCTTCCTGCAAGCTGCTAGGGTGATGGCGCCAGATCTCAACTCTAAGGTCTTATCCTGAACGGCTCCCAAGAAATGGGTTTTTCTTTTTTGTGAGCCGATCGTAAATATCAGGTTGGCAGCCAGGATATGCCAGCGAAACAAGTCTTTGTAAAGTCCCCTTCTTCTAAAACGGCTTCAAAGCTGCGCATTGTAGTATTCGTCTTGGTTGCGAGGCAGAAAGAGAGCTTCCAAGGAAGCTTTTAGCTTCCCAAACTCGACTTGACCGGGTTGTACTTGAAGAGCTGTCAAGACTTGGAGGGTATCCTTCCTTAAGCATACGGCCAAGCGCAACACTTCTCGATTTCGTTCCAATTGTTGATCATTGCACAGTGCTCAAAATGGGCCATATAGTCAAGAAATGGTTGTGAAGCATCACAAATATCTGCCTTAATAATCTCCTCTTTTTCGAGTTGGAGAAGAATTGAACTCTGTTTTTCTAGTGCCGACTTCCTTGGTCAGTTGCAAACTTGGCATCTCTCTCTTATCATTGACATCACTTAAGCTCTTGACTGAATTTGCTCTTAAAAGATGATCCAAGTTTTAGCTCAATTTTTACAATTTCTCTGTAATGATGGTGTCTATGGTTTTGACAAGACTATCGGTCTGCGAACTAATCACTCTCCCAGGGACTTGGGAAGTATTTCAATCATAACTATCAGACCTCTCTCCGTCAGGTTCTAGTCCATAATAGTCGCAAAACCCAAATCCTCAGACCTGACACCGAATGCACATATATTTTCGTCAAAACTTTCGCTCACAGGAAGTAGGAGTCATAACGAACTCAACCTCACTGTCAATGTAGGTAAGCTTATGCTTCGTGGCAATTGGTGGTATTGGCGTTAAGAGACGTTTCTGAACAACCTGGGGTACTGGCGTATCGATAAGCGCGCTTTTCATGTTTTTTCCTGTAGCCATTATAATAACCAGACGATATATTTATAATGAATCACATTTCAATCCTTTTTTTTTTTTCTCCTTCTGTTGCGACATAAAATGAATATTATTGTCTAATCAGTTTTGCCTGCTAATGACAAATATTCAATAGCTTGCGCGCGCGCGCGCGCGCGTGCGTGTGTGTGTGTGTGTGTGTGTGTGTGTGTGTGTGTGTGTGTGTGTGTGTGTGTGAGGGGACTAGTTATAAACATTCTGCCGGAAGGTTCTTCCTTTGTAAATCAAACACACTAAAGTATACATTCATCAATCCCAAAAGGGTTTTCTAACTGAAAATGCAGTTCAACTGGTCTCGTCTTTGGTACACAAAAACACGTCTCTCTCTGACCCACATTAAGTCAATCTCTATCGCCATATATACATAAGTATATTCTGTTCCACCCTATATCTGTATCTCACTAGTAATAATACAATAGCGTTCACTCATAAAGGTTTATACCTGCTCACTTTTAAATGGATACTTGAAAAAACAAAAATATATTTTTCTATACAATAAAAGACATATATCCAATAATATTTTACAATAATAGTACTCGAATTACGATCAGGTATTTCCTCTCCAGTTGTCCAATTGAATAGCCTGGTATTAGCTGAATAAGACCAATCGAAAAATAAATATCATACAGCTATCCAAAAATCGCAACGCTTTACAAATTAGCAATTCGGGCACATTGCATTTCAGAGGCAATCAGTTTTCTTTATAGAACAACAGTTGATATCTCCCTGCTATTAATATTTATTGGAATCATACGCTAATCTAAAACTCCACGACTTGAGGCTAAAAGATGTTCCTAAAAAATGGTGTATGACAGATTGCAAGCCCATAATGTTTTTCCTTTGACTTTGTATCAGTGTTAATCATTTAACTGTTTTTTTTTATGGACAATTGGTAACAGCATACTACTTCCCATCCACCCCGAGGGATTAGAGACTAGGCCCAATGGGCACTCCTGCATATCCTAACAGGCGACTGAGAGGAGCAGCCTTCTTTTTGCACTAGAATCCGTAAGTAATAATGTTTACGTAGAGACGGTCTTAGACTATTTCAAAGACTGTGGTGCATGCAAAATATAAAAAGGATATTTTATGGATTTTTCTCTTTCGGCTTTATATTTGTTAAGTGTGCCTTTTTGATGATATCAAAACTTACTCGGCACTATATTGCCAGGAGTGTGCTTCGACTTAGTTGTACCGTATATACTCATTTATAAGTGGAGTCCAATTGCAAAGAACTTAGACCCTGATATATCGTCACATAATACGCCGGAGGATCAGGTCGATGTTGTTTATTTCACTGATTACTCATAGCAAACAAAATTTATCTAGATCAGCCTGCGTATTTTACAACGGCAGATCAAGGTCTGTGAAGTTTGCAGTTGGACTGAACTTATAAGCGAACATATACGGTATATTGCAAATATGGGTACTATGTGTCATGATGCTGAATTAAAAAGATGGGAAAAAGTGAACTCACACTAAAAGAATTATCAAAATTAAGTACACTGTATTCTGACCATCTCCAAATAAAAGAATGATGCGATAGAAATATCTCGGAGATTAGTAAATCGTTATGTATGTATCAAACGGTTATATCTGTCCTGGGTCTTGAACCATTCGTCTGAAAGGAAAGCATAGAGAGAACACTGTAATTCTACAATAAAGATACTAGTAAATAATTCAAAATTACTGTCTACAACACAAAGAAATAAAAATAAAAATTAACAATATACTAATAATATCAAATGAAAGGAAATCTCTTGGACGGACGTAACAAGACACAAGGACGTTGTTGACAATAATGGTTCCCGACTTCGTAGTTGCTGCATAGACACCTACTTCAGTAGATTTCGAAATCTCTGTGACAGATTCTTCTACGAGAGAAGACGTTTCTTTATTTAGAACGATCATACTGTCGCTTATCTGAACCTCTCTGGCGGCAACGGTTATCACGAGACCATTTCTAACAACAGAGATGTAGTGTTCCGGAGTAAGTTTAAGATATTGTTTAGAAGACTTCAGGTTGATATATTCGGTTATGACGTTTGGATTTAAATGAGCAAAGTAAACCTCACTATACTTGAGTGTTCCAGAAGCAGCTGCTGATAGAACATTGTGCCCAATACTGACTTCGGCTATATAAATTGTTCTGCCGTCATCCAGCGTTACCAAAGCATCAGGGGTGAAGCAGCAATGTGCAATGGGGTTGCCAGCGGTTTCCACTTTATTTTTATGCTCGATTTCATTTTTAATTTTGTGTATCTCGTCTTCGGCATATTTCTTTAATTCTTTCTTTATAGCGTCTATCTCTTCTTGTCGTTTCCTTTCATCTAATCTCTTTTGCTTCTCATACTCGTCTTTAATTTTTTGTATCTCGTCTTCGGCATATTTCTTTGCTTCCTTCGTTATCGCGTCTAAAGCTTCTTGTCTTTCCCATTTAAGATCATCCGTTCCTACAAGCTGGTCTATCAATGTAATTATCTCTATGACCTGATCTCTAAGAATGCTTGAATCTTTTTCCGAATTGTCAATAAGAGCGCAGTGGTAACTGAATTCCTCTAAAATATTTTTTATATCTCCTTTCTGGGATTTGATATACTCCTTAAAAGTCGTTTTGCTTATTTTCATAAATATGTCCCCGTGTGTGAAGACTAATACACCATGTTTTAGGAGGACATCCTGTCCAAACATATTTTTGAGCATGGTAATCACCATTTTCTCCTCTTGGGTTATCCTGAGATCTATGCGAAGAACGATAACAAAACCATCGAATCCCCGAGGTAATAAGGTGAAAGCAGTCCTTATTTCTTTTAATACATTCTCCATTGTTCCCGGTGTATCCACCAAAGAAATTTTTCTTCCCCCTATGATGCCAATTTCCTTATGACACTTGGTCGTTACAGGGCTAGACGACATATACGATTCAAATCTCTCTTCACCAAAAATGCTGTTTGCAGTTGCGCTCTTTCCATGGCCAGTCTTTCCTAGAAGAAGAATATTTAGAGGTTTACCGTGTGGGAGATTTCTGACAGGCGTTCCTGAAGCACGTGCCTGAAAAAAAAGAAACTTAAAACAAACAGGTTGAAATAAGTGGAAATGAAATGCTTACCGCTTGCTCTTTGTTCAGTCGTATTTTTCCAAGTATATCCTTTCTGTTTAAATTCAAATTGAAATTAAACAGATGGCATGTCTTCTTTTCGAAACAAGTTTATACATGAGACATTTTAGATGCAACATATGACTGTTTTTGAAGTTGAATTTTGAGAAGAATATGATGCTTACCCCTGAAGGAAAATTTACTATAACTTTGTATTTTTCATTTAATTTCCTTGGACACGCGGTGTGGGTTAAGACATATAGGTAGACGATATAGTAAAACAACAGGTGACGAATATGTTCTAATATACACGTTGTATATTTATATATCTAAAGTTCGAAATGTCTTGTTGTCATTTGCTACCACTATTTACTAACGGGATTTGCACTCGATGCATCATGGTTTTGTCAAAACAGAGTGCTCTATAATCGGCACCATATACTATTTGAAAGTTAACACTTGTAAAACAAATGTTGACACAGTTGAACGCTTAGGGAGTAGTGCAGATCTCAAACTAATTGTTGGCGATGCACACACTGATAATGGATAAACTACCATTTCTACTGGTGTTGATCCATATGCCGCTAATTGGGTATACTATCAACAACAAAATGAAGAAGGTGGTATGGGCAGATAGCAGGCCCATCACAGGTAATTTTGTCATTATTACTTTTTCTCTCCTTGGAACGAAGCGATTCTTCCATTCTCTATTTAGTAAAGTGGTTTATGACTAATTTTATAATTTATTTATTACATGTTTTTATATATCAAAACTGATGATGTAAATTGCAGACCTGATAAATATGTCTGAATTCATTATTTTGCCAAGGTGGCGTTCTCAAAGACCGACTTGCGTCTATGCGTAAAACATGGACCATTGAGTATTTTAAATGTGCCATAATCTTTTCTTTGTAAAATATTTTATGAAACAACAGTGTGTAAAATAAAATCCCAATTTGAAATTTCTAAGCGTAAAAGGTCCCATATCCAAGGACAGCGGGTCCCATTTTAAAAATGGTACAAAAATTAATTTCAAGACAGAAAACTGGTAGATTACACTTGTTCCTTTCTTCGAGTTGGCAGGTATGCGCTGTAGGGGATCTGAAGCTTGCTGATTTTTTTTAAAGATATTATGCACAGCAGAACTGGCTGTTTTTGTTTAGCTACTTGGCCCTTTATTTTTTTTATCTATTTTCACAAACAACCGACTTTATAATATATGACTACAATATATGGCTCTGCATTATACTTTATAACTAATATTTTCAGCACAGGCTGCCGAGTATGAATCAATTGGAACGGTTGTACTGGGATCTTAAGATGTAACACTACCAACACTAGCCCGATAGTAGTATAGTGGGAGACTCTGGCCTATAACGGGAAATGCAATGTTAAAAAGGTCCATAGGATAAATATTAAGGGAGTGTCTGGCCTCTAACTGGAAATGTGATGTTAAAAACGTTCTTAAGTTTAACATGTGTGAATTTGTATGGCGACAAGGGGAAACGCGGTGCTAAAACTTCAGCTACAAACCAATATTCCGTTTAGACTGACCACTACCTTGTCATCTACTGACCATCAACTAGTCATATACTATCCAACACCCACTCATCTACTAACCAACGTGTAGGAGTGCTCACATATACACAAATATACTTATATTATCAAACGTGGAGTGAAAGAAAATAAAAGAGTAGGAATATACACACATAGACAAACATACTTATATACTATCACACATGGATGGAAAGAAGAGAAATGAGTAACCTTCTATAGACATTGAACAGGATGGATAGAAGAAGAAGCACACATTTAAGGACAGGCGTGTTAACTTACTGTTACAATCGAAACACAAGCATATCCTATATTAACAATAATGCTTTATGAAGCCAAGTGGAAATGTTTGTAAAACTATATTCCTCCAATTTTGCAGTCCTAGTTGTCGCTTGATATGGCAGCAAGTTTTGTTGCAAAACAACACTATCCAATGCCAAGTGAATCAGATTTTGTGTCTTAAGTTTTGTTAAAAGGTTTACGATTTTTCCAGACTACACTGACTGACCTCGGCTTATCCAATGTTACAAATATTTTTTCCCTAGATTTAAAACGATCAGAGAAAATATTGCTATTGATGAGAGAGTAAAATTGTGATGCACTGTCAAACGAAGGCAGAATTGGGCCTGCTGAAGCTAAGACGTTTTCCTATCACGTTGTAATACTTTCTGTTCAAGTTTCAAAACGGCAAAACTATATATATATATATATATATATATATATATATATATATATATATATATATATATATATATATATATATATATATTCAAATTATGCTTCTTACATGGATTTTTATACTTGTTAAGAAAAGAATGTGTATGTCCTTAAAAATGCATAGTGACTCTAGTTCTATGGAAATAAATATTTATACATCTTCATACATTGAGTAAAATAAACGAAGAGTATGAATATACACACATACTCAAACATACTTATATACAATCGCACATGGAGTGAAAAAATAGAAAAGGGTAGAATTCGATAGACATTGAACAATATGGAAAGAAGGACAAACACACATTTGACGACAGACATTTTAAGTTTACTGTTACAGTCCCAACACAAGCATATCTTACACTGCCATTAATGCTTTTGGGGAATTTTTGTAATACTTTATTTCTATTTTACCGTCCTATGAGGCAAATTTTCATTCATCAGATTTTGTTAAAATGTTTACGATTTTGCCAGCCTACACTAACTGACCTCGGCTTGCCAAATGTTACAAAACTGACCTCGGCTTGCCAAATGTTACAAAATGTTTTTTTCTTCTTAGACTTAAGACAATGAGTGACAATATTGCTGTTGATGAGAGAGTCAAATTTGCTACATTGTCAAACGAAGGCAGAATTTGGCCTGATGCAGAATGTGTTTCCTTTTACGTTGTAACATTTCATGTTCAAGTTTGTAAACGGCAAAATTTAAGTAGCATCGACTTTAAGGTTCACTTCCATATACATTCAACTTTGGACAAAATTTGTTACTATGACAATCAAAGAGAGGCAGATAGACAGACAAAGTGAGAGAGACCGAGGGAGAAAGTAAAAGAGCGTTTGAATGATGTCGTTTCCCACTTTTGCTAAGACGTCCACACGTTCTAGCTGAACAACGACTGCATGACATTGTTGAAGGGCGTGTCTGGCATCTGCCATTGGATGCTGTTGACACTTTTAAGAAATTTTCCTTCAAGTAAAATATAAAAGTAACTGTTACTCAGGTCTATGTAATCTTCGGTTTCTTCTTTGATTTCAAATTCTATAGGAATTGCGTTGGTAAAAGACGAGACAGGGTGAAATCCTACCCATTAGGATTCTTGCATCGTCATCACCGTGAGTGGCATGCTAAACATATCGGGTTCTAACCTGGAAGAAGCACATTAATTTCAGTGCATCTTTATATATATATATATATATATATATATATATATATATATATATATATATATATATATATATATATATATATCAAAAACGTCAAAATATCTGACTGTTCTGCTTTTCTTATTTTCTTTCTGGTTGCGTTTATGAGGTCTGAAGGGTTTTCAACCTTTCTTCCTGCCTTGTCCTGTGGCGTGGAGGAAATCAGTATCTTCGACAGGAGTGTGGAGTGAATTTATAGGCATGTCTCGACGACCTAGGAGTTGTTTGTTTGTTGGGGGGGGGGTTGTGGGGGGGGGGGGTTTTCCAGTCTGAATGAACTTATTTGTTCCTGCTTTCATTAAAGCTTTTTTGTTTTCATTACATCAAAGACCTATCTTTTAAAGCATGCAATTTGACAGCGACCTTAGGATTTTACGATGAGTGCTACCATACGAAAAGCCGATTGTAACATGCCTCCTAAAACATATCTTCGTTGTCGAGATACTCCTCGGTACACATGATACATCAGTTACAATTCCCTGAAGAATCGTTTTCGAAAATGTAGTTTCAGGGTGACTTTTCTTTTCGAGTGTATAATATTTTGTCCAGGTTCTCCTTTTATAGTAATATTCACACTGTCAAAAATGACGTGAAGATAATGAGGATGTTCATATTCTTGGTGAACGTGATACGTGTTTCCTCCTTCATCATACGTAGTCTATTTTGAAAGGAATAACTCTTAGTAATGGAGCGGCTGTGTTCTCTACGACGCTGTACTCGACAATATCAGTCGACACAAACGTCAAATTCAGCCCTTCGTTCAATTTTGTAAGGGAGCGAAAATACTCGCATAATCGATTGTTGTTGTTAATGCTTTTGGTTGAAAGGAGATATGTTTTTCCACCGATAATAGCAAACAAACTGAGAGAAAAAGTGATGGATAGCGTTTTGGAGTCGGAAAAATCTAGTTTGAGGCAATCAGCACACTACGGTGAGTTTTATCCAGTGCTTTGCCAAGCTGATATAAAACATAGTTAAAATATTTTGGATGAGATGTAGATGATTAAAATAATATCCTGAAGGATTGGATTGGTTTTGTTGGTTTAACGCCATTTTTCAGTTCATGATAAGCTATGCATGGCACTTAGTTTTTGGATTCGTAAAAACCGGATCATTTTTGTCAAAGTGTTCTTGGACTTATGTGTTTAAGGATTTCTACGAATATATTTTAGACGTGAGTGGGATAAATTAATATATACCAAAGCCACTTCCCAATGAACCTTTTCATGCATTTGTATAGACTGATGTCATTTGGCAGAGAAAAAACAAAATGTATTGTTGGGAAACACATCCATAGAACTGTCACTTGGTAATGTTAAACAAAACTGATTATTGATAGTTCGATGCTAAAAGGTGATTTTCCAAGGAGGGTTATAGACGATGGCTGCTATGATTGGAAGAGTTGAGGCAACCGTTGTTGTTATTGTCGGTATATTTCAACGAAGTATTAGAAAGAATACAACTAATACAACTGCTGAGTTAAATAATCCAAAGTTGTTTATCTATTTATTGCAAACTTCAATTTCCAATCACTGCTCCAATGACACAATACACCAAACAGTTTAAGACATTGCAATAATTGTCCCTACAGTTGCAATTCTTCCATTTCTGACAAAACGTTTGATGTTTGATCCATCAACAATTGTAACTCGTGGAGTAAAGGTGACATCTCTGTGGATTGGGAGGTAAATTTGGTATCCGTTGTTCGTACCGACGCTAGAGTTCAATAGTTTGCAAGGAATTAAAGTTAAATTTCGTCCTTCCATAAGATCCAAGGGTACAAGTATGATGCTTGTCCAGACAAGTGTGTCCTTTTTATCTTCCTCACCTCACCACTCTTCCCAAAAGTCCACTAATCGATCCTAACAAACGAGCAGCCACTTTTAACAATGCTCCTATCAGCATGGGTAGAATATCTCTTCATTGAAAAAGTACTTTCTTCTTTAAAGTGACTGGTATGTTCTTTTTTTACCATTTGCCGAAGAACGTGACGATGTCGTCCTAATCGCTGTTCCTTTATGTTGGTCAAAGGCACTGTTTTTTTTCAAAACGTTCAAACAACATTCACATACGGTATCGATGAATTCTCTTGGTGCTTTTTGCATGATTTCTTTTCGCGTCTCAACATTGGATTTAGTAAGTACTGACAAAACATCCTAATGTGTAGCTAAACGAGACGAGATATCTTCTTGTTTTCATTTTTGTGAAGGTCTCTTTTGATCATGGTGTGAACATTGTGACATCTTCGTTCAGGAGGAAACCTGAAGTGAATCTTATCCATCATATCCTTTTATACTGGAATTCGTCTCCGCTGATTGACGGGACGTCGCATCAACTTGACTTGAGGTGTTCTCAGCGGACCAAATCTTGCCCGTTCTTGTTTGGACAAATTTTCAGTACAGTTTGTAATGTGTCTGCTCTGTCTTGTACCTTTGTCTTAGGAGATGCCACTTTTTTGCTGTTGCTGCAGATGCAGCCGCTAGAGTTGTAGAAGAAGTTGTCACCGGAGTAAAAGTTTCTTTAGAGATGAGTTTCCATGTTTTAACCAAATGAATAAGCACTGCTCTTAAATCAAGTTTGTCTGGCATAATCATTAACGGAGAATAAGAGGAAGAGGAGACGGTTACAAATAGAGGTTTTATTGAGTACGTGGGCGTTCTAGCGACAGGATCTCTATTTCCTGAAGGAGTCGTTTTCTTTTGGGGTTTTCTTCTTAGAGTGTGAACTCGCTGCTACTCTTTTCTTGTCCGTCGTTTAGGCTTTACTTTTTTAGCTGTGTCATTAGGATCCCATTTTAAAAGCAAACGAAAACTGACACTCCCTGAATATCCACTTCCACCTGGTTTCAAGATTTTTTTTTTTTTTTTGGGGGGGGGGGGAATTGCGTTGTTGTTCTTTTGTTTGTTTTTTTTTAGGGGGGGGTAGTCGGGGGAGTATTGATTATTGGATCAGCGAGTTGGGACAAAGCTACTTTATGGTTTTCAAACAAATGCAATTTTTAACAAAAACTGATGAATGAAAATTTATCTCATATTAAAGTAAAATATCAATACAGTATTTAAAAAAAAAAAAAAGAATTCTCACTTGGCTTCATAAAACGTAATGTCAATATAGGACATGCTTGTGTTGGGATTGTAACAGTAAGTTAAGACTCCTGTCCTTAAATTTGTGTTTGTTTTTTTCTCCATCATGTTCAATGTCTATAGAAGCTTACACTATTTTCTTCTTTCACTCTATGTATGACAGTATATAAGAATGTTTGTTTATGTGTGCATACTCCTACTCTTTTCTTTTCTTTCACTCCATGTATGATAGTGTATAAGTATAGTTGTGTGTATCTCTCTCTCTCTCTCTCTCTCTCTCTCTCTCTCTCTCTCTCTCTATATATATATATATATATATATATATATATATATATATATATATATATATATATATGTGTGTGTGTGTGTGTGTGTGTGTGTTTCTACTGGTTTGGGGTTCTGTCACTCCACTGTTGCTCTACAAATTCTTACCTATTATTTCTTTCCATAGGTCTAGTGTCACTCTGCATTGTTAAGGGCATACATATTCTTTCTTTGCCGTTTGAAAACTTGGAAAGAAAATGTTACAATGTAAAAGGAAAAACTCTTAGCTTCAGCAGGTCAAATTCTGCCTTTGTTTGACAGTGTAGCAAAATTCTGCTCCCTGATCAACAGCACTATCCTCATTCATCGTCTTAAAGCTTGGAAAAAAAAAAGAAAGAAAAAAAAAGAAAAGAAAAAAAGAAAGAAAATGGGCTGGGCAACATTGGGTAACCCGAGGTCAGTTGGTGTAGGCTGGCAAAATGGTAAAATGTGTAACAAAACTTAAGAACCAAAATTTGACTCGCTTGACACTGGATATTTTTTTTTTTTTTTTTTGCAACAAAACGTGCTGCCATATCAAGCGACAACTAAGACTGCAAAATTGAAGAAATACAGTATATCAAAAATTTCCACTTGGTTTCATAAAGCATTAATGTCAATGTATGATAATGCAGGATATGCCTGTGTATCGATTGTAACAGTAAGTTAAGATGCCTGTCCTTAAATGTGTGTTTGTTCTTCTGTCCATCCTGTGTAGTGTTTAAAAAGGTTACTCTTTTCTCGTATTTAACTCCATGCGTGATAGAGTATTAGCATGTTTTTATATGTGTGTGTATATATTCCTACTCTTTTCTTTCACTCCAAAAGTAGCATAAGTATGTTTCTGTATGCCCGAGGACTCCTACCCGTTGATTAGTAGATGAGTAGGTGTTGGTCACTCAGAAACGGCTTGTTGGATAGTAGATGACTGGGTGATTGTCAGCCGATGACTAGGTAAGTCAAAAGACGACTATGTAATGGTCAGTCCAAAAGATGTATTGGTTAGTATGTGTAGTTAAACATTACCTTTTCACATGTCGCATACAAACCCACACATGTTAAACCTAGAGTATCCCACTATTCTACTCCCGATAATATGTTACATGAAGCATTATATTTCATCAGTGCTGCAAAAAAAGAAAAACGAGAACAGACTGTACATTGTGGCTGCCATTCGGAGTAACATTTCCAGTTGATTCATATATACTCTGATTCGATTACCAAGCATTTAGCACTGATGACTATTTTCACGTACGACTGCAAGTGGGTGTGTCTTTATCAGCGCAAAACATCGAATGTGGCAGTATATACCTCCATAGTGATAGTCAAGAAGACATTTTGATTATTAGTTATCATGATATTGCTAGTGTTTGGAAACGGGTTTACACATTCGTTTCTTTTGATTTGGTAATCTACCTTTGGACCAAATGATATGGTGCCTAAGCTAACTCTCTGATAGTTTCGCAGCAATGGAAGTCCATTTGAAACCCTGTGTTTAACTGATGCTATATGCGGTACTGCAGTCTTGTGTCGCCATATAAAGGGAAATATGATCTTAGCGAATAATAGGCAGCCACACTGGGCTACTTGTATGCATTTGATACAATATTGGAGTTGAAAATTACTTCATACTTTGTTTTCCATAGAATTGATTGTAAAGAGGATATGAGATTCATTTACTTCACATTTGTGTTACAGATTATCAGGGCTAAATAATAATTAGGGATGAACGATTATTACAGGCAATGAAAATTGAAAGATATGATTCCAAAATCAGAATATTTTAATGCAGAAACAGAGGATTGTGCCATTTTTGAACATGGAAGAAATACGGTACCTGAATATTATACGCACAATTCCTAGAGAATATTTTAACTCGTGTGACATATTCCAAAGGTAACACATGTGAAATCCTTAAAACATGGTTAACATTTGTTGTAGCAACCGAATTCATTAAAAAGTCCACGATTTTCTCAGATGGTACGTCATCATACAGATTCTTCAAGCAGTTACAGTCAAAATGCTTCTGTCTCACAGGGTGGAAATCGACGCACTCAACAAGAATGTGTTTCATGCATACCATGTGGACACCGGCATTCAAAACGAGGTCCACCCATGAAGAGGTATGCATGAGTCAGGCGTGTGTCCGATACGCGATCGGCACAATACCATCTCATCTCTCCGATTTATTCTATACAATTTATTCTATACGATGGATGTCACGCTCAAATTATGTGTTTGATGTTTTTGAGTTTGTTTGTGGAGTTTTCATTCCACATATTTTGCCATGTAATACGAACATGCTGATTTATACAAAATTTAAAGTCAGGATATGGAATCTCCCATTTGGTAGCTATGGCTACTTTATCTACCCTTTCATTACTCTTTGTACCAATGTGACTAGGTCGCCTAGAGTACATAATCATTTTTCACGATTGTATGAGAACATCATGTTTCTGTAATATCTGTGATATTAACAGGTTGTCAGATTTAAGATCCTGAAATTTGTTTCTTTAGAGGTTTCAGCGCAGTTCAAAGCTTTGGGTATGGCCGTAATTTCTGCAGTAAAAACTGAGGATTTATCCGGCAACTGGCTCGGGATGGTGCCATGCGATGTAGCAATCTCAGCTGCAACGTTGCCTCCATCTTTCAAACCGTCTGTATACTGTTACGACTCTAGGTCTTTAAATAATTGAACAGAAAGAAAGTGAAATCAACAATGTAAGTAAAATCAACAAGCAATTTATTTCTAGACAATTAAAGTGAAAATTCAAAAGACACTTAGAGCAACGTGAATTCAAATAATTCAATAATCCTAAGTGTCCTAATAACAAATTCTGAATATAGAATGCTCCAAATGAATTCCAGTAGCCTTGAGTGTCATAATGTGCCAGTAGTCTTGATGTTCTGATGTGCTAGTAATATTGAATACCCTGATATGCCTGAATGGTGTAATCCAGAATATCTTTGAATGAATTCACATAAATCCCAAAGTCAAGTATTAATCCAAAATGAGAATGAGCACTTTAAGTAAATCCAATGAATATTTCAAATAAAACATTCCTCTCTCTGAATTTTCTCTGATTTTCACAACTGTAACATCTGATTGCTAAAATAAATTCCTTAATAGACTGATCTTAATAATATGAAGTTTAGTATAGGAATGGAATCTTGTTTACCAAATGCTGTAAAAATATAAGACAAGTCACATGAGAGAACATTCTAGAGTATGAGTAACTCTAAATGGAATTTTACTGGTGTACCTGATTTTTCTCATGTCAAGATATGGAAAATTCCAATCTAAGTATTAAATGCAAGATAAACAAGTCTGACCTTGAACTCAAATGCAGTAAATATGTTGTTTACAAAATGACTCAAGTACAATTTACCTCATGGACACATATTTAAATTCAATATACATAACAATACAGCGACGTTAGGCTTTGATATGAGGTTTTAATTTATTGAATTTTCTCTGAAAAAGAAGAAGACGAGTCGAACACTTTTTTAATTCGCAAAGGTCAAATGTAATTTTGGGAGGTTTTGATAACCAATGTTTCAATATTCTTCCTCTTTCTAAGTGTGGATGAATTCATATGTCAAAGGTGTAATGTAATTATTTTGGCCGAAACACTACATCATATGCGGGTTAGATGGATTAGAAGATAGTATGGTAGAATACTGTGGAGCGAATTTCGTTTGGCGGAGATCATTTGCCTCAAAATAAGGCTCTCTGAAGGGGAAATTCTAAGTGCACCCATACAAAGCCTAAGTCCCTGATTGTATATTAGATCAAGAATATGCATGTAAAATTTACATGCTGATTCGTACACAGTCTAACCAAAGTCAAATTTAGATCTTTCAAATGACCTACCAAACCGGAGCAAAACCTTCTGACCTGCTAGCCAATCTGTTTTTGCCACGACTCGTATTAAATCCAAAACCTTTTTACATTTGTTCTTGTTGTATCTAACATATGGAAAAATAGTTTACGTTCTAAAATAAGCCCTGCAAATGTGGTCTCCTCTGCAACAGAAAGAGATCAATCGTTGTTTTGTCATCATCAATACGATGTAAACGGCAGAAAGGCATAGAGTTAGTTTTTTATTTCGAAAAATGGAACTAGTTTTCTTTTTCGTCACACGGTGTTTTTTTTTTTTTTTCTTCAGATTAATTCTCTGGCTTTGAGTTCTTTGAAAATGTATTTGAGTTTTCTGGTACGGATGTGACCATTTTATCGGATTTTTTAAATGCTTGGTACAGTTGCTTGTTTAAAATGGTTTGTTGACACGTTTAGGAATCGCCAAAGTTTTTGGTATTGTATCATCAACAACATCCTATAGTATCATTGTAAACATGTATACATGATCGACTACGTCGTCGCAACGATCAGCTGTCAGATTTGACTAGCAGAGGGATTGAAACGGTTCTCAATCTGCCTTATTCAGTTTCCATCTCTGCCCGAGTCCTTGATGTTTCGGAATATTACTTATTAAATGTACTGGAAAGTGATCACTACCATATAGGTCGTCACCAACTTCCCAAAAGAAGTCAAGTAAAAGAGATGGACTGCAGATTATCGGATCTAAGGACATATAGGATGCTGTGGCAGGATGAAGGTAGGTATGCGACTAATCATTAAAAAGGCAAAGATTGTGTTTCTTCCCTCTCTGATTGATATCTGTATAGCCCCAAAGTGTATAATTGCCATTAAAGTCGCCAAGCAAAATAAAAGGTACCGGCAAAAGGAGAAAGGCATAAGATTTCATACATTAAAAAGAATATGTGCAAGCCACCCCCTTCCACTTAACACTGCTGGGAAATCCTCCCCCGACGCAGCTAAAGTAGAGAGGAAATCTTCCACAAATGTTGCCTGAAGGCAAACCGACATTACTTGGCCATAAGGTCAAACCAAATTCACAGTCTTGACGCCGCCACCAAACCCCGTGCGAACAGCTACACAAACCGACAGCGAAGTAGATAACTCAAATAATCAGTATGACAATGCAGCAATTACAACATCTAATACTACAAATAAAAGCAACCAAAATCCAACCCACGAAAAGATATGTAAACCACTGCCCCAGTGCCGTAGAATCAGAGTGATACAGAAGATTTACAACTCCACCACCGAGACACTGAGTATATCCGACCCATCAAAAGAGCAGCAAACCTCTGTTGTCAGTGGTAATGCATGCTCTAAAGGAACCAAAGAGACGATTTATTGATCTGCAAGATTTTCTAAAGGATTTGACTAGTTGCCAAGCAAAATAAAAGGCGACGGCAACAGGAGAAAGTTATGAAGCTCTTCAATACGTTTGGAAGTCAAGAGAGTATGGATACTGGAGAGCTCCCTGATATCGTACCAGGGAAAACTCCCAAGAAGTTCCGTATTTCCAGCACTTTCATAAGTATGTCTGACACCAAAATACAATTAAATTACCGATGATTCAAGGCAAGTATTTATTAAATTAATTTTTTAATTTAAAAAGAATTGATCCAACAGCTCTGTAACGCACCTCTCGCTACAGGTGTACGATTTGGTTGGTTATCGTTATCTTGAGGATGATCGACCTCGGTATTATTGCCCGGAGAGAGAAAATAATAACACAAATTATGAAATTTATAGATGGAATAAATAGAGATCTGAGCAGAGATATAGAACAAAATAACACGAGCCCCCGTGCATGAAATATAACAACTTAATCAATTACATAAAACAAATTGAGATAATACATAACATTAGAAAGATACACTTCTTTTTGAAATCATTTACCGAATTTCAACACAAATATAATTATATAATTAGCCGATCTGTTTAAAACGATAGACATAGTTCATCGTAGAATCGAGTGAACAATCGAAGCAATTGCCCAGCATGCCTGCATAACCTTGTCATTGCTGGTCACTCCAAATTCAATGTTTCTGTCCGGTCAAGGTTGATATTCTCCCCTTGTTTTCCTCTCACACTCTCTTATCTAGCCTCTTTCGGTCCTCAAACTTTGTGTGGGTAGGTAGGTAGGTGGATAGGTGGATAGGTGGAGCTATTTTCCCATTGTGCTTTCGAGGATCGCTCGCTTCTACCGCCAGAATTGTGTCACTCAACTTCCAGACATCTGTCCCTTGAACAATTGTTTATACGAGAGAATTTCTCCTTATTCTGCTCGGAGTCAAGATTTCACCAGCCTCTCGCAGGAACTTGGACTGATTAAATTTTGCGATGTGGAATATTTAAAACATGAAATTTCGTCTGGGAAACAAACCCTTTATTTAGCGTGTCCAATCAGGATTAAACATATCTACCGCCTTTTATAAATACACGCCCAACGCGGTTAGCATAACCCTCTTGATTTTCGTGCGCTATTTAAATAACTGATTCTGGAAAATTTCAAAAGATAATATTACTTCCATTGGCTTTTTCCCCTTAGTCTCTGCATCCTCTCAACTTTGACATTTTAACCTTATGTCCGACAGTTAACAATGAAGGCTTAATTAAGAATCAATCTCGCCCCCAAACAGGGACATTAAAACTATCGCAGTCTAGCGATTTCATACGGTACCTTTCCTCATAATTCTAATTAATTGTTATCTGCCAACTAATGTGCTCTACCGAAATCGACATAAATTTGCACCCTTTAAAGCTCATTGTTGTAAGCAATTTTTTTAAAAAGAAAACGATAAAGTCAATCTAGAAATCTTCACCACGTATAACAGTTTTTCAAGAAATACTGACACGGCTGCTTGAGGAGTGTACATCATCATAAATAATAAAACTCCCCAGAACCAAAGTAATCTCAATACTACGTTACATGTCATAGCCCTTTCGTGTCATTGCATATTTTGTTCAATACATCTTTCCTTCAAGAGCTCAAATCAATCAATGGGATATTGACCATGTTACTGAACAGTTGCCGGCGCCTTTTGTTTTACTTGGCGACTTTAACGGTCATCATACATTTTGGGGCTGTAAATATATCAACGAGGCATGGAAGAAGATACAAAACTTTGTTTCAAAATACAATCTTTGGCCTTTTAATGACAAGTAGTATACCTATCTGCATTTTGCTGCAGGATTCTACTCTTCTTTAGCTTAGATCCGACTATCTGCAATCAATCTCTTTTACTTGATTTAGCTTGGGAAGATCATGCCAACCTATGCGATAGTGACCGATTTCTAATATATTTAAGAAGTAATCTGCACAAACCTCAAAGGCTCAGGCAGAGATGGAACATGAACAAGGCAGATTTGGAAACGTTTTAATCCCCTGCGGGACAATTCTGACAGCTGATCGTTTTGATAACGTCGTTGATCCAATACTCCTATTTACAAATATACTCCAGGATGTTGCCGTGGATGTATAACCAAAAACTTCGGATATTCCTAAACGTGTCAACAAACCATGGTGTGATGATGCATGCAAATACTACATCAGGGGACGGAAAACAGGTCCGTTAATATTTCAATGGCAATCGAACAACTGAAAATCTGAATGCATATCATATATACCTAGCTGAAGCTCGTCTTACCGTTAGACAGCGCAAGAGGAAAATATGCATGTCCTATATATCTAGGTTGAACTCTAGCTCCTCTAGTAAATCAGTATGAAATATGGGGCAAGAAGTAAAAACATTTTCGAAGAACTTCTCACAAATTATTCTGAAAGCTTTTCCCATGTCAAAAAGCTTGAAGCAAAAGAATCCTTTAAAATTCAGATATGCTAATGCTGAAGATTAAAATAAACCTTTCACTCTCAGAAAGTTACAAGACTCTCGTAATTGAGCCCATGATACTTCAGCAGGACCAGATGATATCCACTATCTATTTCTGAAACACTTACCTGACACAGCTGTAAATACACTACTAAACATTTTCAATAATATTTGGGAAACTGGTGATTTTCTGCAGACTTGGCGAGAAGCAACAGCGATACCAATACCAGGACCAAACCGAACCTTCCTACTATCGTCTCATATAATTAACACGCTGTATTTACAATACCATAGAACGGATAATAAATGATAGACTACTCTAGTATATCGAATAAAAAAAAACTATTATCAGACGTTTGATGTGGATTCAAGCGCCAGAGAAGTACAAAAACCATCTTGTCGGATTTGAACCATGTATTAGAAAAGATTCCATACAAAAAAACATATAGTTGCCGTCTTTTCCAACATGGAGAAAGCTTATGACACCACATCGAAGTACGGCATAACGACTGACCTATTCAACTATTCAACCTGGGTGTAAATGGCCGCCTACCTAACTTAATCTCTAATTTCTGAAAGACATACATTTTAGAGTTTAGGTTGGTAACACCCTTTTTGAAAGTTTTCCACAGGTTATTGGTGTACCTCAGGGCAGTATATTTTTAGTCACCCTATTCAAGATCACAATTAACAGCTTCGTGAAATGCCATAACCCATGAGCTAACTGTTCATTATGCGTCGACGACTTTTTGATCTACTATAGATCAAAGAGTATGCATACTATCGAACGTCAGCTACTGGTGAACTTAAACAGAGGATGCACTACTGCAAATTACACCATATTCATGATGGAACAAATGTCAAAAGTCCCTGGATTTAATATGAGTTGTGGCAACATAGATTGTGGAACAGATCGGAAGTTCTTTCCTCGGTCATACAGGTCATTATTAAGATCTAAACTTGATAATGGCTCGATTGTGTACTGATCAGCTTATATATCTTACCTGTAGATGCTTGATCCGATACATAACCAGAGACTCACACTATATTTGGGTGAATTTATAACTTCCCCTTCAGAATGCCTCTATGTCGAGGCAAATGAACGAAATTGGCTCTTCAGTATTCTAACAAACTATCTTCTAATCCATCTAATCCCGCATATGATCTAGTACTTAGGTCAAAATATCAAGCCTTGTACGCTCAGAAACCAAACTTCATTGCACTTTTGACATACGAATTCATCCAAACTTAGAAACAGCAAAAATCAATGTTCGAAATACTCCAAAATTCTGTATTACCAAATCACTACCGTGGTTATCGCAACCTCCCAACATAATGTTTGAATTTTGTGAATTTAAAAAGTCCTCAACAAATCCTCCCTTTTTGAGAGCAAATTCAATGAAATCAGAGCTTCCTGTCGCAGCTGTACGTCCCTGTATAACGAGGGTTCGAAAAGTGGAGACAATGTTGGAAGTGCCATTGAAACACCTCATGGCACCATCTCGAGCCGTTTACCGGACAAATTCTCAAATTTTTTACTGCAGAAATTACAGGCATACTCAAGCCTTTGAACTTCGTTGAAACCTCTCAAAAAACAAATTTCATCATCTTTTCGGATTTCCTTTCTACATTCAAAATCATGTGACAACCCGTTTATATTCCAGATAGTACAGAAACATGATATTTTCATACACTCTTGGAAAATTATTCCGTACACTTAGCTGCCTAGTCACATAGGTATAGAGGTTAAGCAATGAGCAGATAAAGTGGCCTAAGCTGTCCTGCAGTCATCAGTTTCCAAATGGAAGATTCCATATACCAACTTCAACTAATATATAATTCAGCAAGTTCGTCATACTTAGAAAAACATGTGGAATCAATGCGCCACAAAACAAAATGAAGAACATGAAACACACTATTGGAGAGTGGCATCCGTCGTATTGAACAAATCAATGAGACGAGGAGCATTGTGCTGATCGTGTATCGGACATACATACCTGACTCATGCATACCTTCTGAAGGGAGAACCTTGACCAGAGTTCATACCATAGTAGTGTCCACTGAAAGTGGAATATATTCCTGTCGAGTGTCAACTTCCGCCGTGTGAGACAGAAGTATTTTGACGTGAACTGCGTGGAGAAACTGTAAGATGATGTATCACCCAAGAAAATATTGGACTTTTGGAGGTTTGGGAGGAAAATGCTGCTTGTATAACACATTTTGAGTATATTTTATACGAATGTTATAGTTGTTACCTTAAGGATGAGAACTCCCTGATTGATAATCCATTACCGCTTTGCTTGTCAATTATCAACCGCCATTGTAGAACCTCAGTCGTCTAAATGGTTAGTGCAGTTAACCAGCTCGACTTCAAATAAAACGGTCATGAACGTACATAGTCAGTTCAAAGACTGGTATTGTTTGTTAATCTGTTTTGAATCGATGAGAGATCTTACCAAGCTGCCTTTACTGTAGCGCCTATGGTACTGCTGTATAGTGTTTGCCTGTGAAGTCATAATACGTAATGACCCTGGGTGAATTAAATCTTTATTATTCCTCTTAGTAAAGGTTTTTCATTTTCTGGATGAGTTTATTATGTTTTGATAGTAAAGGTTAATACACCTTGTTACTTTATAGCTGTTATTGCTATTAAAACCCGCACACATCGCAACAAGGGTCACGATTCTAGATCTTGTCATATGTTCACATTACACCAACAGTTAGATCTTTTTGTTTATCGAATTTGGCCATTTGTTATTTATGTCATCGATGTCTTAGGTTTTGTCTTTTGCTCGAAATAAATTTATTGAGTAAGTTGTCATAGTAACTTTGTAACTTATGAAGAAAAAAAGAGATACAGTGTAACCTAAGTTAACTTTGCAATTCATATGTTAATAGACAACACGTGCAGTTCAGATACAATATTGCAAATGTTTATGATCTATGTATTTGTATTGATATATATATATATATATATATATATATATATATATATATATATATATATATATATATATATATATATGAATGCATGTAATATTATAGCAAGAACGTTGAATAAATCATAAAAAAATATGTCCAGCAATAATGACTATTGTATGTCTTCTTGAAGGCGGTGGAATATTGACCTTAGTGTCTAGCCCACCTGCTCATACTTGTATGAATGATGTTATATATATATATAATGACACAAAAACAGCGCAAATGCAAAACAGTTTCCCAACGTTTCGAGCTAAACAAGCTCTTCGTCAGGGGAAGAAACAATTTACATCCACAAAACAAACACCAAACACAAAAGCCAATAGAAATTCTTGACTCCTAAATAAACAAAGGATAAATAATAGAAGAAAGAAAGGAGACAACATTAAAAAAAACTGTCTAAAACTGATAAACTTCATATCTATGTTATGCTGCCATCAACCCAACAAAGTTGTCTAAAAATATTCAAAGAAGTGTTTATCGTGCCTATCACGCAGAGGACCAAAGTGTTACTTTCAACATGTTAACATTTAATTCCTACTCATTCGTGCGTACAATACACTTTTAACACCTTGAGAGTATATATATATATATATATATATATATATATATATATATATATATATATATATATATATATATATATATATCCTTGAGAGACCACGTTTTGTTGGCAGAAGAGGTGGTCTTTCTAGAGAGGCTTTACTCTCTTACTGCAATGATAATGATGTGACTTAGTGTTTGGACAGGTTAGATTTGAGAAATAGGAACAAAAATAGAATGTAATCGACGATTATAAAGATTGTACTAGTCTCCAAAGGTCGTCGTAAACATTAATCACCGTACATAACAAGCAGAGGAATGTGATCATGACCTACAAAATGTTGGTCCTGCGAAAGGAAATAACTAATATAAGGTAATAAAATAGAGATTATTTTTGTATGATGCGAAGTCAGAGGTGGTATAATGAGTTGATACAGAAACAAAATAATTGTTTTCTTTTTTGGTTTAATTTCAAATCATTATTTGCAATATCTGCTTTACATGCTTTTATTATTGTCCACCCCGTGAGCCAGATTTTATTGCGTAGAAGTCCTAGGTTTTCTGTAACATTAAAGTGACAGCCACCATTGGAAGCACGTATCATGCATCTGTAAGTGCCTTGCTTAGCCACAAGGACTTGGGCCTAGCATGCAATGAAAGCAGGTAGGATAATATGCATATAGCATGACCAAACTCACAAGTCATGAGATAAATACAAAGCATTACTAAATCTAGTTAATTCAAAACCAAAGCGAATAAACAATGAAATATAGGTCACGGTGAGCTTCTATAGTTGTGA
Source organism: Margaritifera margaritifera (assembly GCA_029931535.1). Taxonomy (NCBI): domain Eukaryota; kingdom Metazoa; phylum Mollusca; class Bivalvia; order Unionida; family Margaritiferidae; genus Margaritifera; species Margaritifera margaritifera. Next base: position 2,392,086 of record JAQPZY010001503.1, on the reverse strand, counting down.
GGGTGTGGTACTAACAGAGATACATATAACCATTAGTTTGACTACTCTAGCATGAGCAGCGCCTAAAAAATGAACATCAGGCAGAGAGTTTAACCCAAGTCACTGAAGCGCAAAATAGGGGGGATAATGGCCTGTTTGATGTAGTCCTCATAAATATGTATTTTCTTACTAAGCTGTATGATTCTAGACATGATTTTATATATACATAGTATACAAAATACAAGTGGTCATGAGATAAATATAGAAACATAAACTAAGCCAGTAAAATGTGAAATGTAGGTCACACTGACCTTCGTTTGTTCTACAGGTGTGGTACTGAGAGAGAAGCATATACTTGTCTAGTCCAATTAATCCAACATGAACAGTGCTTGAAAAATAAACGTAAAACACAAATTTAACAAAAATTAATGAAGCGTGAATTATGCATCATAGTCATATACTTGTGTGATATGTTTTTACGACCCTTTACAACTTTCGTGATTCCAGATATAACAGCATGTTTACAAGGTCAGATGGACAGATGGACCTTCTTTTGCTAACGAGTGTAGTACTAATAGAGATACATAAAACTGTATGTTATGATGCTTCTAGCATAGACAATGCTAGATTTATAACTTGAAAGCCAACTTTTAACCCAAGTCAGTAAAACATGAAATATGGATCACAGTGACCTAGTTTTCTAATGAAGATGCAGTACTCTTCAAGATGCACCCTCTCACCAAGTTTAATAATTCCATGTATAACAGTGTGTATACAGAGTACAAACACCTGAACTAAACACAAACTGCCATTAACTAAGAATGTGTTTGATGTTTGGTGTTTTACGGTGTTTTACGGCACAGCCTCACAAGTTAGTTATTTAGTGCCGTGGTAGTTGGGGTAAAGTACCTTGCCGAAGGACACACAAAAATTGCCGACCAGAGGTGATCGGTTGGTAGGATTGAAAACCCGCAACATTTTGGTCACATGTCCAGCAGGCTAGCCATTGAACCGTGACATCTGGCTCCAGTATTCGCCTCTTACGACATGCAGGAGGGCACATTGTGCCTAATCTGCATCCACGATCCTGCAGGGAGAGTGTGGAAATAATGTATATACATGTTCAATATGACGTACATGTAAGTACAAATTAGGCCCCTAAACGCCTTCCACGGGGGTAGTAGTTATGTAAACCAGGCCAAACTGTTCGTAGAGGAGAGTTAAACACATACCGATGATGTCGATCTGGAACAGTCCATCGCTTCATGTAACTCGTCAGCTTTTCGATAGTTAATATCTGCGATTGGAGATCCCTCCTTCCCTTGTACAGTATGTGACGTAGCAATCAAGATAGCAACGATGAGGAAAATCATTTTCGTGTACATTTTGAAGGTAATTTCCGGACGAAATAAATTTGTTAGCTCAACGAACGTGATTTTCTTATCGATCGATAAGTGACTGTTTTTGGAACAGAAAGTCTGATTGGCTCACACTGTCAGAACGAAAGATTACGTCGGGTCAACCTTCTGATAAACATTTGACTTGGGCTTGCAGTGACTAGTTCCGCATGTTTATGCATATTCATGAAAAACTATGAAATCTTGTCGCTTATATCCACGTGGCTTGCGACGATGTATTCTCTTGATACTTCAAAAGGAATCAATATATTGAGTCAACTCCTAAAACTTTGTAACAGAGTTCTGGTCCTTTTAGTTCTTGAAACAACACGTTTAGACGTAAAATTATTGTGCAAGTTGTTATTGGATTATCATTGATATTGGTGGCAAATCAGGCACATGTATTATGTGTACTAAACTGGCTAAGGTTGAATGATTTCTGGAAATCGAAACTGAAAGTAATTCTTCGCATAAAACTATCAGACTTACAAGTTATTAAGTTTCATCAGCTGTTTAATCAGCTCATAATTCTTTTGAAAGCATATCTTTAACACGCAACTAACTGAAATATATTCTAAGATTCTAAAATATCTTCTTTTTATCTCTTTAAAAAAATAGTATCATATTCGATCCATTGTTGATAAAAGACCAGAAACAAATTAAAGTTAGAGATTTTGAATTTAGAATATTACTGAGAGTCGAAAGTAGATTGACCGAATGATCTTGGAACTATTTTATATTCATAAGGGAATAAAGTAGAGCGCTCGATGCATACGGTCGAAGTATACGGGCTGGAGTGGTAGCATTGACTGAAAGAAGAGCTATTCTAATGATACTCTCTCTCTCTCTCTCTCTCTCTCTCTCTCTCTCTCTCTCTATATATATATATATATATATATATATATATATATATATATATATATATATATATATATATATGTTGTAACCACCTCGATGGTCTGACCAATTTATTTCTGTATCCACTTATAAATTAGAAATATATTAGCGATCATTTGTTGTATTATCGGGTTCGGTATTGGGAATATATTTGTCAAAATGAATGATCATTAGATAAATTGCTTGTCAACAAGGTCATGTGGGCACATTTACTCATCTTATGTTAAATATTAATTGTTGTTCTAAAAGTTAATACTACTATAGTTTAACAAAAGTCTATTCGATCCTCATTTCTAAATGCTCTGCATTGTTGCAAACTAATCCCACTAGTGTTTCCAATATTCTATCCTCATTGTTAAATGCTCTGCATTGTTGCAAACTAATCCCACTAGTGTTTCCAATATTCTATCCTCATTGTTAAATGCTCTGCATTGTTGCAAACTAATCCCACTAGTGTTTCCAATATTCTATCCTCATTGTTAAATGCTCTGCATTGTTGCAAACTAATCCCACTAGTGTTTCCAATATTCGATCCTCATTGTTAAATGCTCTGCATTGTTGCAAACTAATCCCACTAGTGTTTCCAATATTCGATCCTCATTGTTAAATGCTCCGCATTGTTGCAAACTAATCCCACTAGTGTTTCCAATATTCTATCCTCATTGTTAAATGCTCTGCATTGTTGCAAACTAATCCCACTAGTGTTTCCAACCTATCCACGAGTTCATTTACATGATGTCGGTCCACAGACACGCATTCGCCTGCAGTTTTGAACCCTGTATAGCTACTCCGTCCAACAGGAAGATCTTTTTCTTCAAAACCTCTTCCCACCGGTTGTTATTGTTGTTGTTGGGCGTGTTTAGGTGGACGTTCATATCTTTGTATGTATACGTTCCACAATTTCTTGCTATCTTCAGGGTCCCCGGTCATATATATATGTTTGTAAAAAGAGTCCACTTCACACTCTGTTTTTCCCAGCAAACTCCTTAAATACCAGTTTAGACCATTCAACGTCTACGTTTGTATGATATACCCTCGGTGGTACTTTCCAATTGTCGGGTCTGTAAACAGCGGCACGCATGGGATTTTCAAGGATCCATTGACGATATTCTTCGTTAAACAGCTGAGGCGGTGTTTTCATCATTGATTGATACTTGGGTGGTTCAATCGTTGGAAGAGTTTTAATTTGCCTCTGTAACTATATCGTCAAGTACCTGAGTGCCTTTTGCAATCACACCAACTTCCTCACGCATTTCCTCGATGTCGCCTCTGGCTGTATCTAAACCTTGAAATTTCCCAATCGCGCCTGGCAAAAGTTCGATGGTTGCTGCGGTTATCCTCTTGGCTTTCTTAATATCCTTGGCACGTTTGGCTATCTTACGAATTGGACCTGGTCCGTCTCCTCTTCCTGTTAGCGCTGCCACCTGTTCCACGGTTGCTCATGTTACCTTGTTAATATCCTCAACAATTTCCGCAGTTTCCGCAGTCCTGGCTGCAATCGCTTTTGTTGGTGTAATCAACGGTGCAAAAGTTCGTTCAAAGCCCTCTGTGAGATCTTCCCGTTTGTATTGTCGCGACTGTAACATATTTTTGACACGTTTGCGGCTGGCTATAACATATGGTTCCTGGTGTTTGTGAGCAGCTTGACTGCGTCGCTTCCCATACTCTACTATGGTATCACTCACGGAAAGCGGAGCTATCCTCGCCGGAGCCTTCTTCGGCGAAGCTTTCTCGGTTTTCGACATTTTTATATTTTGTATGGTTGTTAAATTGCTTTATTCAAACCGGTTCGATATTTTCCGGGTCCACCAGTTAAGTCAATAGTGGAAAAATTATAAGGGTCCGAGGTGGCATTCACACACATATTTCGAAATTCCACCCACGAGTGGTCGGTGGCACACCAAGTCCAATAAATGTTTGCGAGACCATGCGTGCCAACGCCGCGAAATATCATTAGCATGTTACAGTTGTCTCGGATTACTTTAGACACGTGTGCGTATCGTTGTATCAAATAGATCATGTCTGTGTTTTATGTCGGCCTCGAGAAAATATTTGCGCGGGATTGATTTGGTGTTCAAGCGTTACATCATCGTACACGACAAGATTATTCGCGCTTGAATGAAGATCATCAATCGTAGGAGCTTCGTTGATTGTCGAAAACAAGTCAACCGTGTAGCCACCCAACGACGATGCCTGAAGCGCTTCCGAAAAATCCCTGCGTACGTTGTAACACGGTTGATCGTCAGCCGACGGCGCAATCATGAACAACCGATCCCACGTTAACCATCGCAAAATCATATTCAAGAACAACTGGGTTTTTCTTGAACAGGCCGGACCAATGATTAGCGCCCGATTGGTATTTGGAAACATATCACCGTTTTTGGACGGTTTAGGTGCTGCCTGCGCGGAAAAGTCAATGACAGCAAAAATCTTCGATTTTTCTCGACGCGGAGCTTTTCAAATCTTTTATTTTTCTCAACGCGTAGCTTTTCAAATTTTTGGCGTCTTCGGTGCTTTTTCTTTTTTGTGATGCCATGTTAAATGTCAACAGCAATGTTGTATAATACAATCATGCCTTCATATTGTATCCAATGCCGAATGAAAACTCGTACTGCGAATCCAACTCGTGTTCAAACACGGAATAGTCGAGCCGCGATCGTGGGAACTTGTGTTTGATGTAAAACAAAAAAGTTCACGTTAGTCAGTATACGGCAAAGCCGTCTCACTTCCAGGTCTATCGGTGGACGGTAAAGAACCATTGGCCGTAAACGCGCAGGGTTTTAAAAAAATCGTCGGCGGTGATGTCGCTGCCGCGTTAGCGAAACTACCCGAGACACCATGGAGTAAATACCCTGGTGAAAAGTATATTCTCGGATGTAATTACTGTGGGCCTGGAACACGGCTGTATATACGGCTTGATTCCGATAAGCGACCAGCACCCGAGCAAGCACCCATAAACTGCGTCGATCATGCATGTTACCGACATGATCTTGCTTACAAAGTATCAAGTGATATCCGTGCTCGTCAACGTGCCGATATAGATCTCATCCATGATTTCAACGCAGTCAGTCCAACACTCGTAGAAAGAATCGCTAGATGCGTCATCAAAGGGAGTTTGAAGGCCAAGATCCTCATTGGTGGTCACTAGTTGGTGAAAAGTTCACTCGGTGTTGGACAAAGTCCACGCATTGGAGGCAAAATATTGAGATAATAAACAAACATGGTTTCAAAACACTTGCGGAACAGTTATTTGGACATCAATACGCGCAGGAATTATTGATGATAAATCCTGGAGCGAAGTCTCGCGTGTGGGTAACACGGCTTCGTTTAGTCATCACAGCGCTGAATAATGAAATCACACGCGCGACTGGATTAAAACCCGCTGATGCAATTCGACGTAAAACTGTTACAGTTACCCGCAAAATGATTTCACAACCACAACCGTTAGAATCACTCGGAAACAATTTTGAACTGTTAAACAGGGGTTGAAATCAAAAATCTCTATGTAAAGGTTCACGCATCGCAAAATTTGGCTGCAATCTGTCTAAGACTGTAACGGTTTAATACTGTCGGTATCCATAAAGACCCTTCTATTTCTCCCGTTGCTCTCAATCAACTTCGTCAATACTTCTTTTGGAAGTCAAATATATCCCTACGTACAAAATATCAAAGATTGATCCCTGTCAAAATCATTTTAGGGGTAAACTGTAGGCTCCACATATAGACTGAAGAGGTAATCTCCTCGTGGGCTTTTTTTATACCTACCATATATTGAGCTCCCTATTTCTCGAAATCGGCTTGACGAATTTTCTTTAAGCTTTTTCTACTGTTGGAACAAATTCCTATCTAAAAACTGTCGACTAGGCGTTGAAATCAAAATCCTCTAAATAAGGGTTCAGTTAGTACAAAATATTAATAGAATTGATCAACATTGTACCTGCATTTCATACCCGGTACCGATAAGCTGCCCCTTATTTCGATGATTCCTCTCGACGAAATTCATCAAGACTTCTTTCGTGGGTTGAACTTATCCATAGAGATAAAATCTCAAAGAAGGGTCCATGTCAAAATTCGTTAAAGGTGGGATGTTAGGATCCATATATATATATATATATATATATATATATATATATATATATATATATATATATATATATATATATACGTAAGATTTTTTTTCCACTTACGGCGGCCTGTGTTTAACCCTCCCCCACCCCCGATATATTTAGCCTCCTATTTCTCGAAATTTTATTAACTTTTGTTACTGTTGGAACAGATCCATAATTAGGAACTTCCAAACAGGGGTTGAAATCAAAATTATCTAAGTATGGGTTCACACATTGCAAGGTTTGGCCCGACGAATTTGTTAAAACTTTTCCTACCGTTGGAACATAATCATAAGTAGAAACTGTCAAAGAGGCGTTGAAATTAAAATCTTACTAACAGGGATTTAATTAGTACAAATTGTTGTTTGAGTCGATTCACATTGTACTTGCATTTCATAGCCGGTACCCATAAGTCGCCCCTATTACGCTGATTCCTCTAGACGAAATTCGTCAAGACTTCTTTTGTGGGTTGGATATATCTTTGGAAATAGAAATAAAATCTCAAAGAAAGGTCATTGTAAAAATACTTAAAAGAGGGTATGTTAGGACCCATATGTATACGTAAGATATAATCCCCATACGGCCTGTTGTTTATCCGCCCCCCCCACACACACACACACACATACATTTAGCTCCCACCTTCTCAAAATTGGCTTGACGATGTTTTTTCCAATCTTTTGTTAATATTGGAACAGATTCCTAACTAGGAGCTCTCAAACAGGGGTTGAGGTCAAAATTTTCTAATTAGGAGCTTCACACATTGCCAAGTTTGGATATAATCGGTCTCCACTAAAGCAGTTCAATATTGCCGGTATTCATAAAGACCTCCTATTTCTCTGATTGCTCTAGACGAACTTCGCCAATGCTTCTTTTGGGGGTCAAAAATATCCCTAGGTAGAAAATATCAAAGAAGGGTCCATGTCAAAATCTTTTTTAGAGACGGGCTGTATGGTCCATATATGGACTTAAGGGGGATTCTACTTGTGCACTTTGTGATACCTTTCATATCTGTAGCCCCCTATTTCTCGAAATCGGCTCGACGAATTAGAAACTTTAAAACAGGGGTTAAGATCAAAATTGTCTAAGTAGGGGTTCACGCATTGCAAAGTTTGAATATAATCGGTCCACACAAAAGCAGTTTAATATTGCCAGTATCCTTAGAGGACCTACTATTTCTCTGATTGCTGTCGGTGAACTTCGTCAATACTTCCTTTGGGGGTCATACATGTCCCTAGGTAAAAAAAAATTCAAAGAACGATTCATGTCAAAATCATTTGTAGGAGTGGACTGTCGGGGCCATATATGGACTTAAGGGGTAATCTCCTTGTGTGCTTTTTTTTAGCTATATGTTTAGCTCCACATTTCTTGAAATTGGGTCGACGAAATTTCGTTCAACTTTACCTACTGTTGGAATAGATCCCTAACCAGAAAATGCAAAAGAGGTCCTAAAATCGAAATCCTCTAAATAGGGGTTCATATATTACAAAAAATTTCATAGCATCGATCAACAGTGCACCTGTTTGTCATACCAGTATCCAGAAGTTGGCCTTTCTTTTGCTGATTCCTCTCGACGAAATTCGTAAAGACTTCTTTTGTGGCTCGAAAATATCCCCACAGGTAAAATTTCAAGGAAAGGTTAAAGTAAAATTTCTTTAAGGACGGGATGTTAGGGATCACATGTATACGTAAGATTTAATACCCTTGCGGCCTGTATTATACCCTCCCCCCCCCCCCCCGAAGAAAATTAAAACACACACACACACACACACAGACAGCCCCGCTATTTCTCGAAATCGGCTGGACGATTTATTTTTTCTCCCTAACTTTTGCTAATGTTGGAACATATTACTAAGTATGAACTTTCAAATAGGGGGTTAAATCAAACTTTCGTGAATAGGGGTTCACGCATTGCAAATTTTGGATATAATCGGTCCACAGTATAGCAGTTTAATATTGCCGGTATCCAAAAGACTATCTCTCATTTATCTTAAGGAACTTCGTCAATACTTTTTTAGGCGGTCAAACATATCCTATCCCTAGATAGAAAATCTCAAAGAAGGAGCCATGTCAAAATGATCTGAGGAGGTTATGTTTGGGTACAATCTTTGACTTAAAATTTAATCACCTTACGGACTTTGTTATGTCTTCCATAGATTTAGCTCCCTATTTCTTGAAATGGGATCGACGAATTTTCTATAAACTTTTCCTTCTCTTGGAGAAGATCTCTAACTAAAAACTTTCAAAGAGTGGTTGAAATAAAAATCCTCTAAGTAGGAGTTCATTTGGTGCAAATTCTTTATAGATTCGGTTCACTATGTACCTCTTTTGCATAGCCGGTACTTATAAAGACCCTTTAATTTCTCTGATTACTCTCGTTAAATTTTGTCAAGACTTGTTTTGTGGGTCGAAAATAACCCTAGATATAAAATATAAAAGATAGGTCCATGTCAAAATCATTTAAGGAGGGCATGTTCCATATGTGGAGTTCATAGATATTTTTTTTAATCTATATTTCGAAATGGGCTCGACACATTTTTCTTAACTTTTCCTTCTCTTGGAGCAGATCCCTAATAAAAAAAAACTGTTAAAGAGGGGATCAGTTGAAAAAAATGAAGGGTTTACGTCATTGAAAATTGTAATATAATTGGTCATCTCTCTGTATCCAGCTTTATATAGCTGATAGCAATAAGAACACTCGTTTTCTCCAATTGGGCTAGACTAATTGTTTCGTCTCAACATATTATATGGGTCGACGTGGACCACTATATATGCTTGCCCAGAAAAGAATTCAAATTTGTAGCATTTTTTGAATCGGCAATAAGTAAGTGGTAACCTGTTCTTTATTTAATCTGGAATAAGGAATAAGTAACCAACTCGATGTCAAAAAATTTTAATCGGAAATAAGTAACTGGTTACTTATTCCTTATTGAATCGGTAACTGGTTATTTATTCCTTATTGAATCGGGAATAAGGAATAAGTAAACAACTTGATTTCTCTCCCGGGGTGGGAGGGATTTTATCCTGGGAGGATTTTGTATGTAGCCTAGCCCATTAAAAGGATATTCTCTGCAGCCATGTCTGTTATTAAATTTAACATCAGCTTGCACAAAAACTTTAACATTAGCTTGCACAGAAACTTTAACATTGACTTGCACAGAAACTTTAACATTGACTTGCACAGAAACTTTGACATTTTCTTGCACAAAAACTTTAACATTGGCTTGCACAGAAACTTTAACATTTTCTTGCACAGAAACTTTAACATTGGCTTGCACAGAAACTTTAACATTGGCTTGCACAGAAACTTTAACATTGGCTTGCACAGAAACTTTAACATTGGCTTGCACAGAAACTTTAACATTTTCTTGCACAGAAACTTTAACATTGACTTGCACAGAAACTTTGACATTTTCTTGCACAAAAACTTTAACATTGGCTTGCACAGAAACTTTAACATTATGTTGACAATGTAATGATGATGCTGATAATGACGTCAGCATTGCAATGTTTTTAATATTTCTGCGAAAAAGATGAGATGGTGGAATAATTATCAAGCAAGCAGTTTCATAAAATATTGAAACAAAGAGTTATTTTCTTGCAAGCTTTCACACAACCACACATCTAATTTCAGTGCTGTAATTTGTCCTTGCAAATGTTTTCATAAGTAATGACAAAATTGTATGCAGTTTTTATTCCTTAACTGGAAAAATCTAAATTCCATATATGTTCAATAATTTACTTCCTATCCATATGTCTCGGTACAAAATTTGTTTTTGAGAATCAATTTTATGTTTATAAACTATCTATACTAAAAGTATCTCATGCCAGCTTCACTGAATATTACAAGAATCAAGAAAACTGTCATTCTGTTATATTTATTTTTAACTCTACTGGTCATAGACTAGACGATCTTATTTCCATCTATTAGCACAAGTTTGTTATCACTACCCCTCCTAAAGTACTTTAAGAATTGCCACGAAACCTGACACACACACACATTCATCACAGGGTCTAGTGTGTCCTAAATGAAAATGTTACCACTTGGACATCAGTAGTAGAAGGTGGGTAAATAGACCCAAGCTTTTACCGGGTGGTACTATAGACCCAAACGGGATTTTAACATGGGGCCTCTACAGGCCCAAACGGGAATGGACTATGCGGCCTCTACAGACCCAAACGGGAAAAGGAACGGGAAAAGGAAACAAGGGAGGAAGGGATAGAGGTATGGCAATAATGAAAATTAATCTTTTCTTGTGAAATGGGTGGCCCTGAAAAGGGCCGTTGGAGAGGATTACTTTTTCCTCCAACATTGAGTGAGGAGTTTTTTTTCTTCTTTTGGAGTGGTGGTGAAGAATCAGGCAGCCAGTCAGGATGTCCCAATCGTCTGAACTTATCCTGGATTTTCATCCAGTTTAAGTTCAGGCGATGAAATTCCTTTTCTTTCCTGGCTTGCTCCTTTTGACTTCGTTCCAGGGCCCACAAGATCTTAATGTGGGCCACTTCTTTCTCCAAAACTTTCTTTAACAATAACTTTGTCATGTGAAGATTTACCTCTTCGCGCCTGACGTTACTGGGGGATGGATACAACCACCAATCTTCCTGAACTATGTTTAGGAAGTATTCCACTCCATTCAGTAAGTCTAGGGCCGACTTGATAAAGCCCACACGACAAGGAGCCGAGGAAGTCTTTTGCGATTCCTCCACCAAGACATCCTTCACCAGCCTCCTCGCTGAAGTGAGAGCCGCTAGTTGGCTGGCGACGTATGGCTTGGTGGCAGGATATCTCCACCAACACTCCATCCTTTCCATCAAGGACTCTACACCCACCATCACATCCCAGGCTTCCTGCAATAATTCAATAGTATTCATTCTTCTTGTCGAGTGAAGTGTGAATGGCGCGACTGCGGAAGGCGCCGCTTTATATGCTAGAAGCACGGACGTGAAGAAAAACATCCCTTTCTTCCAAAGATAAAATTGTATCAAACACAAACAAACACACACCACCCCACCCTTTTTTAACATTTTTTTATTTTTTATCAAACACACTCTATACAAACACACTCTACAAACACATACAAGGGAATGGGAATTTTGTTTTTGGAGTGGGGAAAAGACAAAACACACAAACATACACAAACACACCTATATATGGCAATCATATGAAAATTAATCTTTTCTTGAGTAATGGGTGGCTCTGAAAAGGGCCGTTTTTTTTTTTTTTGAAAAGTTCATCTAGAGGTGCGGGCATCTCCCTGGTTTTGCCCGACCCGCGGGACAGCTTCCACTCCATCTTGGTGCACTTGGAGCTGTTGTCCAGCATAAACGGAGGATGGGTTGTTTCAGGCTCCCAATCCTCCTCCTCCATCATCAGGTTGGGTCTGATGGGGATTTTCTTCTCCTGCTCCTCCGCCTCCCTCTTCTCCACTTCCTTTAGGAGGTGCCACGCCACCTCTAGATGAACTCGGATCTGTCGTACAATTTCTATCTTATTCATCTTGATAGATAAACGGGGAAGCTCGAGTAGGGAAGGTGTTGTTTTAATATACTAGAAGCGCGGACGTGAAGGAAAACATACCTTACACATAAAAAACATTACTCACACTACCCTGTTTCTGACGTCATCCCTATGACGTCATTCTAGGCTTCGCGGATTCTGCACTCCTTGACCCCTACCCAAAAAACACAGACCCAGTACGCGGACCTAAAAGAAACACCTTTTGATAAAAAACACATACACACACCCTACATACAAATTTTTTAATCAAACACACACCACACAATCCTTTTTGATTTTTTTTTATCCAACACACACCACAAATACACTCTATACAAACATGTTTTTTGAGAAAGGGAATTTGTTTTGAAGTGGGTAAAACACAAACATACACACATACAAACACTAAACATACACAAAAATATTTTGTTAAGGCAATGTAAAAGTGGTTATCTTTTCTAGAGATCTGGGTGGCCCTGAAAAGGATCGTTGGGGTTAAGAAGTTATGTTGTTTAACTTCTAGTAGCAGTAGCGGTAGCAGCCGCAGCAGGGCGGCCACGTTTAGCCACGGGTCTCGTGGCTGATGTTGGACAAACTCTCTTTCTGGTAAAAGAGAAGGCAAACTCCTCGCAGTCTATCTTACAGCTGACTTCTCCGTCTGGTAGTTTCATCGGCTGTAAGAGTTGTTGTTGTTGTTGTTGTCTTTGCTGCTGTTGCTGCAGTCTTTGTCTCTCATCCCATTCCGTTCTGTCCCTGATGATTTCTTCCCTCAGGACTTCTTCCACAAGATCATGAGCCATTTGTAGGAAGATCATCGTCTTTCTCTCTGGGTTGTTCTGAAGCAAATGATGCTTCAACCTCTGCATGTTCACCATAGCTTCGTTCAACTTGCTTATCTTGGCTGCCATCTTCTTGAAGTGTTGAGATCTTGACGAGTCAACGAGAGTGACTACACTGGCCAACGCACCGCTTTATATGCTTTAAGCACGGACGCGATGGAAAACATGGTTCATATCGATAGTGAGAAATGGATAGAGTGGGTGACTTCAGATCGATAGAAAGAGATAGAGCATATCCATTTTTCATTTTTTTCAAATTCAATAAACCATACAACACCATTTTTTCAAAAAATCAACATTTTTAATGAACAAGAAGCTTCTTTAAACATAAAAAATTTCAAACAAACAATCAACAAGATATTAAACAGGAACGTATTTACAGGGTTGACAACGTTGGGAAGGTAAACTGAACTTCCACTTTTCTACATCTACATCATTCTGATGCACACTACGTTTCTGAGCTAAAGACAAGAGATAACCATAATGTTCACAAAACCATCGTTCTACTTAAGCATCGTTTCGAGCATATTCCCTATCAAAACAAGTCACTAAATGTTCTAAGGAATATCCGAGACTGCGTTGACGAAGAAAATGTACACAATATTGTCCGCACACCATTGAATCCGATCCTTGTAATCGGGCATTATTGAATCGAGTAGAGACGACATTCCTTCTCATAAAGTCGATGATGTCGTATTCCAAAGGTGGTAATCCATAAGAATCAAAATATTCCACACCACCACTGTGATCTTTGGGAAAGTACACGGCTACCCAATGGGTTCCTGGTCGATGACTGTCATCGGTATTGACGACATAGGCATGAACGTCTTTAGGTTTGCGATGGGGTAGTTCATCTTTAGCACACACCACAGGATTCCAAGAAGAAGTGTAGGAACTGCGAGTCAACAGGTAATGAAGTTCCCTGGTATCCATTTTTTTCACAGGAAATAATAAGTCATCAATTCACACTTGACCTTAAATTTGAATTAATCTGTCAAGTAATTCCACGACGATTCACTGAGGATAGTTTCTGTACTCTGTTGCAAGAGAGCTTCGATGCGTTTGATCTCCAGAGGAGTGAGTGGAGGTGAAGAAGAATCCTGCAAGTCTTTATACAATTGTCTCAACACCTTTTCTTCCGAGATCTGAGACCAGGCCTCCTCCAAATATTCATCCAATTTTTCTTCGGCCGTCATCATCATACATTTGTCGTGTTGTTTCTGACTGGGATGATCGATTTGACATCCATGACAATGTTCTCGGGTCAGGGTGTTAATTCTTTTAGTCAATTCATTCGCATAACAGGAGACTAAATGTTTTTCTTGTTCTGTCCATCGAGAAATAAATCCAATAAACTGGGAAACACTATTTTTCTCTTCTTCTTTTGGAAGTTCTGGATGAATCAACCCGTCATCATCAGTGATTTGTGACTGTTGTGCTTCACAAAATCCCTCATCATTATCTATCTCCATAGGTTCTTCGTGTTGCATCTTTTTTCTTCTAATAGTCTAGAATCACTTCTCTCAAACTGTTGATCTCTAGAGTATTATCAAATTCTGCATACAAGACGACGTTCACTGTGTTGTCTACAGGTAGAGGTTCTGAAAACTGACTTGCCACACGAAGTTGGCCTGATTTTAAAGGGGGGAAATGTCCTTCGTCGCTGCTTTGGTCAGGAGTGAAATTAAATCCCCACAACGCATACCCTCCTGCATAATCGTCGTACGAAATGCCGTGGCTGGTGTTGGTGCCTAACTGTCCTGTGGCTTCAAACAAGCTCAAGTAAGAGCGGAAGTAATTTTTCGCGTCAAAGTTAGGTTCAAAAGGCCTGGTACACAATGTCTGACCATCTCGACTGACTTCTATCTTTTTGACTTTGAAGTGATAAAACTGGAACGGATTTTCACCGAAGGCTCAGTTGAAGGTTGAATTTCTGACGATACCAATCAGCAAACGTTTGGGAAGCTGTCCTTGGAAGACGTGATCTTCGACTTGGATTGGGCTCCAGCGGCAAATGGTAAATGTTTTCACTTCCACGCGTCGCACAGGATACTTGGCGGTGGTTCTGCTCAAAGTTTGACTGATGTCGTTGGCTTCTTTAGGTAAGACTTCCACACACGCACGTAAAGTCTGGCTTCTTAGATTTTGGTTTTGAACTCGCCACCATGAGCCAACAAATGGAAGGCGGCACTACTTCGATTCAGTCTCAGGCTTACATCCACTCCGTTTAACAAATACTTCTCTTGCAACCACATGTCCAAATGCAAACGATCCATCAGTTCTAAACTACGCCCTGTTAAGATTTTCTTTCGACGCTCGTTAAATCCCACATTTTTCTGGTTTGCTGCTACTAGATTATCACCACCCGCCGCCGCTACAGTCAATTCTTTCCAGAGGTGTCAGGTTTCCAGACCACCGAAGCATCCAGATGAGTGTTCTTGGCTTCTTTTCCGTACGTCAAGAGATTTTCCAAGTAAGCACGGTAAGGGTAAGTATCCATGCCTCTGCTAACCAGTTTGTTATTCAAGTACAAATCTACTCCACTGAACAAAGAATGCATGAAATTATTGACGGGAGCCACTTGGAGTTTCAGGTACAAGTAACTGTTATTCAGATCGATGTAATCTTCGGTTTGTCCTTTGATTTCAAATTCGATAGGAGCTGAATCCGTCAAAGACGATACAGGATGAAATTCCACCCATTGGGATTCTTGCATCGTCATCATGGTGGGAGGCATGGTAAACAGATCCAGTTCTGACTTGGCACATTCGCAAGAATCTCGGTTCATCATTTTCAAAAAGGCTTAGTAATCAAACACGTCTAATTCTCTGACGGTTCTTCTTTTCTTATTCTTTTTTGGAACACCACCGTGTGTTTTATGAGCTCTGAAGGGGTGTCGACGTCGTCTCTTTCTGCCTTGTCCTTGCTGTGAAGTGGAGGAAGAAGTAATGCCAGAGCTAGAAGCGTGAAGTGAATTTATAGGACTCTCTCGGAGACCTAAAAGATCTTTGCCAGTGTGCATCAACACATTTTTGCCTGCTCTCATAAAGGCTTCTTTGGGATTTTGTTTGTCGATGAGGACATTTTGCAAAAATTCTTTTCCTTGCGTCAAAGCGGCATCTTTTAAGGCATGGAATCCTCGAGTCACCATCGGTTTCAAAATAGGGGCTACCGTCCGAAAAGCCGATCTTAACATATCTCCTAAACCATGTCCTCGTTATCGAGCCACTTCTCGGTACACTGGATACATTTTTTTGGATGTTACCATGCGTCGGAGAACCTTTTTCGAAAATGTAGTTTCACCGTGACTTTTCCTTTGTCAATGAATGGCACACTTTGTCTCAAATCTCCTTTGATACTAATGTTGACACTGTCAAAATACGATTTACTGACGGAAAAATCTGCTTTGAAAGGAATGACTCTCAGTAACGGAGCGGATGTGTGTCCCACCACGTTGTACTCCACCACATCCGAGTACACAAACATTAAATTCAATCCAACGTTCAATTCGATAGGGTGTTTAAAAGCTGTTCCGAAATCTTCGTTGTTTTGGACTTTTTTATTGGGAACAAATTTATTTCCACCCAAAATAGCATACAACCCAGGAGAAAAAGTGATGAGTATGGTGTTGTCTTCCTGCAAGGGTGAGTCTTTGTTGTCAAAAAATTGCATGACGAGACGGCGTGCCACAGGATGGTAAGTGATCTTTACCATTTTTTTTTGACACTCATTAAGGCCTTGTCAAATTTGGCGTCGAAGACGGCTGCAATCGCGTCCACCAAATGTTGAGCACTAAAATAATTCCCCACAGGAATATGCATGGTATAGCTCGCCAAGATAGGAGCTTTAGCTGGTTCCTTTTTGTTTGTGCAAATTCTAGTTTTAGGATTATCATGTATGTTCAAGTAATTTAACACCTCCTTGTTCAAGATATCCGCGATGAACATGTTTTGACCTTCGTCGATGTTTGTGATTTGTGTAGGATGAATGATTTCTACCAAAGCCACTTCCCAATGCGCTTCGTGATCCAATTGAATGGACTGAGGTAATTTGGTCGTGAAACAACATAAGACGTTGTTGGGAAACACATCCATGGAACTGTAACTGGGTAAAGTTAAATAAAATTGGTCATTCATAGTAGGTCCAAAGTTTTGCTCTCCGAGGAGTCACCACTCGAGTTCAAATGATGTTCAAACGGTTCCAAAAGAGGAGTGGTATTATGGTGACTGGAAGAAGGTGGACTGGCGTTGGTCGTACTACCGTGGTGTTGGCTGTTGTTGTGGTGACTATTGTCGGTCGTCGTAAATTTCAAAGAGGGACTGGGTAGAAGATAACCGATGCAACTGCTGAGTAAAATGGTACGCAATTGTTTGTCCCCTTGTTGCAAACTCAAATTAGCATTGGCTGCTCCGATGACACAATACACCATAAAAATTTGGCAGAAAAAGACGATTTGCTTTTTAGGCACACGTTCTCCGCACCACACCCAGAGCGGTTGTTTTTGTAATTCTTGAAGAGAAGAACTCTGCGAAGGAGTCAAGGTCGTGGTTGCTGTTTTGAATGGCATGTTGAGTTACTTCTTCTTTTTATAGTCGACGACTTGGGAAGCGGCAATCCAAGAATCAAAACTAGGAGGATATCCTTTCCAACGTACTTTGACTTCTTCTACTCGACGTTGCCCACTTTACGTGTTCTTTGTTCGAGAATGCTTTCGATGTCGTACAAGGTGTCTTCTTTCTTGGTCACTCGTTGTAACTCAGGCAAGTAAAATGTTCCTTTGAGTACTTCACCGTGCATGTCTTCCAATTTATAGACGGGAGGATCGCGTCCACGCACGGGTGTAGTGACACGAAACAATTCGGTGGTCCAGTTGGGTGAATAACCTTTGTCAAAAGTGCGTTTGGTTTTTCCTATGCGAACCCAATCTTCAACTCCAAGGGTTTCTTTTTCTGATGGCTCCATTTGGGGGTACCAAACAATTTATCAAACACCTTCACTTCGTTTTCAGGGCTGACCTCTTCGGGGGCACATCCGATGCTTCGATGGTACGATTGATTGTACGCTTTGACCAAACGTGGTAACACGTCGATAAACTTGAGAGTGTGTTGATGTGTAAAATATTTCCACATGCGTTCTTTTAAAGTTCTTTGAAATCGTTCCACGACGCTGGCTTTGGTTTCAGGATTTTCGGTGGTAAAAAAATGAATCTGTCCTTGTTTCAATTCTTTTTGAAAAGCTTGGTTTAGAAATTCGGTGCCTTTGTCGGTTTGCCATCGTAAAGGGTGACGACCACTTTGTTTCAAGACCAATTTTAAGGCACGTACCAATTCGGTACTGCTATTAGAAGTCAAAGGCACGACCCAAGCAAATTTGGAAAACACGTCGATGACGCAAAACAAATATTTGTGACCACGAGTGTAGGCTGCCAAATGAGAGACGTCGGCTAAATCGGCTTGCCATTGATGATCGATGCCCTCCACTTTGGTTTGACTTCTAGAAAATTTTCGTCGAATGCGTTTGTGTAACGTGTACGTCGATTGTTCTTGTAACCATCGTCGTACTTCTGGCAAACGTACACTTTTCAATTTACTTTTAGCAGCTCGATACAATTTTTGAACTCCTCCGTAACCAGCAGCATGGCCAGGATTGTAGTAAATGGTGGCTAAAAGTTTCTCCATGATTCCTCAATAAGTCACCCACTGTTCGATGCTACTACTTTGAGTGTCGTAAGGTTTGGACGAAGCGGCTTGACGCGTTCGACGAGCCACAGGAGTAGGTAGTGAAGAAGGGGTAATGATGGCAGGTTTCTTCTTGGTCTCTTTTTTCACTTCAGTCTTGCTGTCTTTCTTTTTTTCTTCTGCTGAAGAAAGAGTGGACATCTTCTTATGAACCCAATCTTTCATGGCTTCTCGATGAGGGGTAGGCGAGGGTGTCAACAAGGAAGCTACAATTTTACTAGAGATACCAGCAGACGGAGTTTGAAACACTTCTCGAGGCTCGTCGTCTTCTTCTGTCATCCCCGTGGCGGTGTCTGTTTTAGTGGTGGTGGTGACTTTAGGTTCGCTTTTCAGCAAGGCTTTGAAATCTCTCAGAGTGGGTGGAGCTGTTTCGTCTACAGCTTTTTGGTGAAAGAGTTGTAGACATTGTAAGAGTTGACCGTACCGTTGCGATTTTTCTGTTTCTGACAAATCGCTTCGATCCATCAGCGATTGTAATTCTTGCTGTAACTGTGACATCTCGTTGAGATTAGGATTGGGAGGTAAATGAGGTATCCGTTGTTCGTTCCAACGATGGAATTCCATCCATCGTTTGTAAGGTACTAAAGTCAGTTTTCGTCCTTCCATGACATCCAAAGTTACAAATGTGTCGTCTTTCCAGAGAAGGTTGTCCTTTTTATCTTCTTTTTTTTTATCACATGACACCTCCTAATAGTGGTCCAGCAATCCTTCCTAACAAAGGAGCCGCTATTTTTAACAACGGTCCTATCAGCATGGGTAGAAATCCTCCTCGTTGCACCAACATTTTTTTCTTTTGCTGAAGAGGTATTTTCTTTTTCACTATTTGGCTAAGAACGTTCCGATGTTTGCCTAATTTTTTTTTCTGTATCTTGGACAAAGGTACCGTTCCTTTCAAGACGTTCAAACAACGTTCACACACGGTATCGATGATTTCTTTTGGGGCTGTTTGAATGAGTTGTTTTCGCATGGGAGGATTGGATTTGGTCAGGACAGACAAGACGTCCCAATGTTTCGCCAGACGAGTTGGAAGTCCTTTTTTGGTTTTCTTCTTTTGGTGCGGGTGTGCACGTTTTGGGGTCATCTTAGAGGTTAGGAGTAAGTCTGAAGTCTCTGGCAGGTCACCCTTTTTTTATACTGGAACACGTCTCCACTGATTGTCCGCACGGCGTACCATCTTCATGACAGGCCTCACTCGACGTTGAGGTGTTTTAAACGAACTAAATCGTCTCAATTCTTCTTTGGATAAATCCACTAAACTTTGTAACACGCCGGTTCTTTCTTGGACTTTGGTTTTAGGGGACGGTACTTTTTTAGCGGCCGCTGCCGTGGCCAGATCAGCCGAAGTCGAGGGTCCCGAAGTGGTGACTTTCGAAATGGGTTTCCATTTTTGCATCAAATTAGGACACACGGATCTTAAGTCCGGTTTGGCAGGCATCATCATGAAGGGAGGTGAAGACGAAGAAGTGGACGCAAGAGGAGAAGGAGACCTCGTCACTGCTGGCTGTCGTGGTGTCTTGCGGGTGTACGTTTGCGTCCTGGCAGCGGTACCTCTCTTGCGTGTCACAGTGGTGGTTGTTGTTTTCTTCTTGGCAGAACTTTTCTTTTTCTTGGGGGCTTTCTTCTTAGGGCTTTTCTTCTTTTTTGGTGTTTTTGGTTTTTTTTTGTTTTTTGGCTTGGGCATTAGGATCCCATTTCAAAAGTGAACGAATCATGACCCCTCCTAAAGAACCGCTACCTCCAGGGGTTAAAATGATTTGTTTCTTAGTCCGTGGATCGATTCTAAGATCGGCTAGTTGTGACAACGCCCCTTTATGTTTTTGAAAAAAAACGTTGAGTTTGATGAGGGATGTGAATGATGCCTTGCAGTAATTGACGTGCCGTCAAACTAAACCATCGTAACACTTCTTTGAGACTAGCTTCTAACAAATGGGCACGGACTTGTGCATTTTTTTTCGCGACTGATGCCATACAAGGCACGAATCAATTTGGCAGAAGGATGAGATTGAAAGGAAGTCATCTAGAAGACTGTGAGACAGAAAATGACGTGTGGGTTGTTTTTATAGTTTCTTCAGAGAGTGGCTGAAGGGGACGTGTAAATGACGGGACCTCCTTCTTGACACCAATGGTGAAACAATTGGGTACGAAATCTCAAATAGTCGGAAGTGGTAGGTTTTAAGTCGATGAGTAAATACGCATGAGGTGTTTGAGTGGCATCGTCGTACGCATAATTCAGCCAAGGAGTGCCTAACTGTTTGGCTAACACTTGCACTTGAGATTTGTCTCTGGGGCTTTTAAACAACACCACGTAATGAGCATTGAGACTGATGGTACGATGGGCTTTACTTTGTTGAAATAAATTTTGAGTAATGTAAATGATGCTGGCATTTCGATGATGTCCTTTTCGTGTAAACTAAAGTTTAATTTCTTCTTCGTCTTCTCCTAACAAGTCGTCGAAGATGACCAGATGTGTTTGACTCACGTCAGACACGATCCCATCGTCTTCGCGAGGGATGCCTTACACAAACGAAATGGTTTCTCCTTGACTTTCACGAAGTAAGGTGTAAGACGGTTGCCACTCTTTGTAACACCACACGATGCGTTGAGGTGGATGATCAAACAGATGAGATTTGTGTTTGATCAAACGTTTGAAAAATTCGGTTTTGCCTGAACCACTCGGTCCAGCAATCAACATGTTAAAAGGATGGCGCAGATACAAAGCTTCCCAACGGGAACGATCTAACTTTTCGTCGATCACTTTGACCACAGAGGAAGAAGAGGTAGAGGAAGAAGATGTAGCCATGACTGAGGTAGGAAGAATTTTGAGAAGAAGACAAAAGACACAAGACATTTTATACGTTTCATACACGTTTATTTTTTTTAAAAAACAACCAACACAACAACAAAAAAAAATATTTTTACAAGTCATGAAGGACAAAAATGCATACCGCAAAAAATGGTCAGGTACAAGATTAAGGCTACCACTAAAAGAATTAAAGTTCTGTACAAACAAATCAATGTACAACAAGAACAAAACACTGTCCTAGGAATGGAGTGTACAGGCACTGGTGGTATTCTGGTCTCTGTGGTGGTGGTGGTAGAAGAATGAAATGTCTCTGACGGTAAGGGGGTGTGTTCCTCAGGTGGTTGTATTTGGACGACAACGGTGTGGTCTTTCTCTGTGTCAGGTTCTTCCAGGATTGTTCTAAGGTCATTTTTGACTTGGATTTCAAGTGGTTCACTTTTGGAAACTTAGTGACGTGCCAGGTCTTTGGCAAACTGGGCCACTTCTTGTAGCCAAGCATCGAAACCAATACTTTTCCAGTCACGTACATCTTTCCAATCGTAAAGTTGTTGGTGTAACCAACTAGCAATGCACACTTCTTGAAACGTATGAAGGATAGATAAAGTTTGACTAATGTCTTCTTCACACGGAGGTACACAACTCGTGTTGATCACCAGTCTCAACACTTTGAGTACAATTTGTCTTTCGTGTGCCAATAAAGCGTGAATGGTCATGTTTTTGATGGTTCATCAAAATAGTCCAAAACAACCACGGGTCCTCCAAAATAATCCAAGACAAACAATGGTCATCAAAAATACTCCACAACGAATGTCCTGGAAAACGAAATCCAAGAAATGCAGTCACTAACATACACACCGCATAGCGTCCAAAATTCAATGGAAACAGTTCTTGTATCAAGTGTTTATAATCCTATAAGGTCTGAACACGATCGTTGACTTCCTTCCACGGAATACGTTTCACAAGTGTAGACCACAGTCCTGTCATGGTGGGTTTTTATATCCAGGTTGCCAAGGTTGGGATCTTTTGTGATAGACTATTCCCGGGATTCTACTATGAAAGGTTTTCCCCAGAATCTTTCTTCTTACATTTTGGAAGTAAGCATAGCTTAAAAATCGAGAAATGACTTTGAGTTTGCGTTTCACTTGTATCTTGACAAACTCTCTGTAAATACGTACTCGCAGCTCCAAAGGCAAACCACGAATGCGGTCTTCTAAACTAGGCTTGTTGGTGACAAAATACTGGTAAATGCGTTCTCGCAGCTCCAAAGGTAAACCACGAATGTATTCTTGTAAAGTATCATCCGACCTGTTACTTCTTGGCATCTGGTTCATAGTAGGTGTACTCTTCTGAGGCAACTAAAGGCAAGTACTGACAGTGCGGAGACCATCTAGCATGTTATGATGTAATGAGAGTCGTTAGGCTCCCATTGGTGAAGTCTCACACAGCAACTGAAACACTGAACTCTATCTCCTTCTCCCAAGTAGACAAATCCAGATCTGGCTAAAGATTTGGGAGTAGTTGCTTGTAGTAGATATTTAGGCCACTTGTCTTTGAACGTCTGGAGTCGACTTTCAAACTTGGAATAGCCAGGCAAAGCCACAGGTATCGTCAATTATTTACCCCTGTAGGGATGACATTCACAGGTACGTTTAGTACCCCCCAAAAAGAAGAGAGGGCGTCCTGCATCTCTAGAGGTATGGTGAGGCACACGCACAGCAGCATCGCTCATGTCAAAGCTTACGGCATCCGTCTCGTCGCATGGCACAGCATCGCACTTCAAGTCGTGATTACACTTGGAGTTCACACTTGATTTCTCACTCGGTGGGTGGGTGGCATGACTATTCATCATCTTGCTCGGTCAACGTTGAAAGTCCTAATGAATGGTTAGGCTTGAAAATGGTCCCCTTTTTATACTGAAGAACGGTACTGTTTGCATTGTGGAAACACCAAAGAAAGGTAAGCACAGTTTGGAACCCATCTGACATGTTCCAGGATAGCTGAATCTTTAGGGTCCATGTGAATGGTTGCACCACAACTGAAACATTGCACTTCGCTTCCCTGTCCAAAGTAGACAAATCCTGCTCTGGCTAAAGAACTGGAAGTGGGTAATCCATTCCATTTAGGCCATTTTTTAAACGTGTTCAAGCGACTGGCACAATCACAATAGTCAGGCAAGACCACGGGAAGTTTGTATTCTTTCAACTTGAGGTCTGTAGTGGGTTCATCACACGGTGTTGAAGTCATCGTCAATCTTGGTATCTTTCTGTTCAAGGGGTCCCTTTTTTATACTGCAGATTGGCGTGTCCGTAAGGCAAAGTGGTGTGGTCTGGAAGTCTCACTCGTTTCTGGTACACGATTTGGTAAACTTTTTGTAAAGGACGACTGACGATTTTGTGATTAGGTAACCGTACGATCTTGTGAGGTTCTAACGATTGCACTCGAAAGTCTTCCACTTGTCCAGACAGCAAAGCATTTTTCAAAACCTCAAAGTTGACCACTTTGCTGGTTCGATAGTTCAGGGTCAATCCTTTGACTTTGCATTGGGTGTGAAATTGGCCTTGTGGGTCTCGGTATCGGTAGCCGTAATTTTTAGGGCCACCGCTGGCAAAACTCAGGATGGTGTCTTGAGGGTGCTTGTCCGTCCAGGCTCCTAAACGATCTCCTTGGATGGTAGGGTGTGGGCAACCGGGTCGATGGATGTACATACAACTATAGGTGTCAAAGTACGGGACACGATCTCCCAAGACTTCTAAAGCTTCGTCGTACAACTTCAAGCGAGCATGGGCTGTCACGTAAGCTGCAATGACCACGTTGCTAAAATGGTCGGGCGTACAAACTTGCTTTCTTCTTCGAAATTGACTAAGATCAAATCATCACGGACGATTTCGACGTGTTTGACTAGTACACTTTTGTTGTCCACCAGTTCAAAGTATTTATAAGGATCGGTCAAGTATTCCGTCTTGGGTAAGATCGTACGTTGTGCCATTTTTCCCCACAAGCAATTGAGCATGACTTTGGCAAACGATCTTCTTCCTTCGTTTTTGTCTACGTCTTCCAAAGTAATCCCTTCGATGTCACGGTACTCTTCTTTGAATTGGACTTGGTCTTCGGGAGTCTGACACCACGAGGGATAGCCGCTGGCTTCTTGTTTCAGTTTCAGAAATTGGTTGACGTACACCGAGAAAATGCCTGGATTCGAGGCGTCGTCCTTTTGGTATTGTGCGGTGGTTGGAAAGTGCCAGATTTCGTACACTTTCAACAAACGGTATCCACGATCCAGAGCCCGAAACAATTCGGCGCTGACCCACGTCCCTGTCAAAGCGCGTTCTTCCTCCGTGTGGTGACAGGGGTGATCTTGGTTGCATGTTTCGGCACACGTACGGCATAAAGGAAACATCAGTTTTCCTTGGCAATGATGAGGTAAGAAAGGATGGTACAAGTTTGTCGGGGGTTAGACTTTACATTTGATCAATCCTTCGTATTGACGAATGTGTTCCACGTCGATGTGTTCTGTCAATATTTCAGGGTGTCCAGTTGGATATTGAACATATTTGCACACCCAAGGATACAACGAACACACGTTGATGTACTTGATTTCTTCTCCTCTTGATTCGTCTACGTCGTACAGCAAGCGAGTGGCATTGGTTCGTCCTCCAAATAAACTGTGGCGTGGATCCAAAGGTTCGATGTCGGTCACGTCGTAACTTTCGGTGATACTCCTAAATTCAGGATCGGTTTTCAAACGTCGATTGTACTCGTGCTCCCACATTTCTACCACTTGGTATCCTTGACTTTCTAAGTGGAGTCGTCGTTGGTAAGTCTGTTCGTACAACTGTTCCATGGTGGAGTCTGAAAAAGGACTTTTCAGGTTTCGTTTAGGAAAACAGGTAGGGCATCCTTGAAACAAGCAGCCCTGAAATTCGTACACCGTGTGCGGGTTTTCTAAATCCCAACCATCCACGGAATAAGATCCAATCTTCTTTTCTCCTCCTCCGTTTCTGGCATGTTGTATCCATTTGTCTTCTTTTTGGCACAAGTAATGGAGCCAACGCAAAGCTTTGGCCGAGTATTGACGACTGGTAAAGAGAGACGTGTTGGAGTCTATGATGGCTAGTTCGTTCTCGGGCATGAAGTTTTTGATGTACACTAAGGCACAGGCTTTAGGTAGGGTGGACGCTTCCTTCAAAGGATCGATGTCTCCGTGATCTAGAAATAACTGTCGAAACTTTCCACAGCAACGGCGCAAAATGTCCACATCGGATCGACAGTACTTGAGTATTTCTTCTTGGAAGTCAAACGGTTCTGACTGGTGAGCGCGGTACCAAGCGTGAAAGGCTTCTCGCTGTTCGGGGCGCATTCCGTCGGGGTCGTAACAGTTCACGTCAGGCAAATGCAGTAGCACGGCGTGTTGATTGGGTTCCGTATTGAAGAAGTGAGGAAAATATCCTTTGGCCATTTCTGTCATGCCAAATGTTTTTGGCATTCGACTCAAAGGCATGGCCAAATAACTCATGGAATCTTTGAATTGCACTTGTCCCACTTTCATGTAAATGAGTTTGTTTCCGTTCATGGTGACTTTAGGACATTCTGTACCTTGTTGCGAATAATATCTTAACAAAAACTGTCCATCGTATCCCGAGAAATTGTGAGCTATGACGGTCGCATAGCGATGACAGTCTCCGTAACGTTGAATGTCCTCTTCGCTCCAAGTATCGTCGGTGGGGTCTAAAATCCATTCAGCAAACTCGGGCAAAGTGTTGGCACCGCGAAAGATTTTTTCGCGTCCTCCTGGAATCCTACTACAATGAGGACAGTGAAAGTGGATAGATTCTTGAATGCACTTCTCACAAGCCGATGAGCCACGCAGAAATTGGGAATGTGAATGCCCGTTTCTTGCATGCATTCAAAATCAAAAAAGATGAAATCCACTTGGTTCTTGTTCTTCTTCTTGTTCTGATCCGTCTTTAATTCTTTCTTCAGTGTATTGTCGTACTTTTGCATGAAACATTGATGATCATAATCCACCATCTGCTCACAAAAGCGGCATCTTTTCTTTCCGGCACAAACGTGTCTATTGGGGTCGTTGGTTTCAATCAGTTGTCCACACGTGGAGCACAATTTCAATAAGTCGCAAGCACATTTTTGTTGGTGTCCTTGTGTCCTGCGATGCTGTTCGTAACAAGAGGGACTGACACAAGTTCGTCGACACGTCTCACAATGGACGTGTTGTTCCGGAAGGCATGGTTTGGCCGCTAAACAGCACCGACATCTCTCACCGCAATGATTGTGTCGCTCTCGATTGTTAAATCCTTTGTCACATTTCTCGCAGTAGTAAGAGTGTCCCAGAAATCCGGTGATACTGGTGATGGCATCGAAATGTTCTTGGTGGTGATAGATGTGAATGTATTTTCCTTCGGGGAAATCGGGGCCTCGAAACAGCATATCTCCGCGCACTTCTTGAGGATGTACTTTCAAGGTGTAGCCAGGAGCCAAGACATCTTGAAGTTGTTGCATTTGAGAAATGCCACACGCGGTCTCTTTGGGGATGCCTGCTTGTCGTAACAGGAGTTCTGCTTCTTTTCGTTGTTGGGGTCTGTCCGATCGACGAATGTTCTTCCAGGCTCTTTTCCATTCTGAGGTCTCGTTCTTGTTGGCATACGTTCGCCCCACCACGATGGCCCGAGCCAAGCACATCTGGTCTTGTGCATTGTCGATTTGGACGACACTGTGTTTGGTACTGCGAAGGTCGTCCACCAGTAACACTTTCCTACTTCGTCCGCTCCCTCGAGGAGGGGAGACGTGAGTCATGTGAAGTGTAGCCTTTCCATCCGTGATGACAAACTTTTCGTTGGATTGTTGAACGTGTTCTATTTTGGTGATGACTTTGTCTGGTGTTAATTCTGCCGGGGTGCTGAACTCGATCCAGACAGGACTCTTCAAACTGTCGTTATGGATGGCTAGTCTCAATCGATCGTCTTCTTTGGCTCCACATTTTCGTTTCAAGTTCTGTAACACAGAACCACACAAATCGGTAATGAACCCGGCGGCTTTCTCGGGAGGCACTTCAGACTTGAAGTCTTTAAAGTGAACCGTGTGAGTGTATGCCGTGGTTCTAAATTTTCTAGAGGTTATTTTTTGCGTCTCTCGAATACGATTAGGACTTTCTTGGTCAGGGGATCTGGTTTTTTTTGGGTTGGGTAGAAGTTTTGGTTTCAGGCTCACTCATCTCTTCTTCGTAATCGCTAGCATGAACTTGAGCTAGCACTTCAGCAAGCGGTGTTTCAGGCGGTACAGAAAATCTTCGTCGCCGTGGCCTCTTCGTTTCTTCTTCTGTTTTCTCATAGATTTGGCGTGATCCTTTCATCTTGAAGTCTGATTTGAAT
The DNA here is from genome assembly GCA_029931535.1 of Margaritifera margaritifera. Lineage (NCBI taxonomy): Eukaryota > Metazoa > Mollusca > Bivalvia > Unionida > Margaritiferidae > Margaritifera > Margaritifera margaritifera. Next base: position 2,364,450 of record JAQPZY010001503.1, on the reverse strand, counting down.
CTGATGGAGTTTCACACAGGAGACTATCTATAGAGAGACCTTCTTACCCTCAGAATCAGTATTTGTGATTACACTTTCAAACTGTGAAGATGGAAGAGTCAAGAAGACAGATTGCCTTTCTGGTTAGAGATTTGCAGACAGTCCTTCGAAAGTATACCTGTAAGAGTAAGGACTACTCCTCCTCCTCTACCTCTCGAGATAAAAGTCAAGATACTTGTTATATCTGCCAAGAGAAAGGGCATTGGGCTCCAGAATGTCCACAACGTCAAGAAAAAGAAAAGAGAGACAAAGCGAAAGATACCTGTTATCATTGTAAAGGAAAAGGACATTGGTCTTACGAGTGTCTTCAGAAACAAGAAAACCTACCCGAGAGGGAGGAAGCTGAGGGATCTTCAGTCCCAGAAGAACCTATCGTCAAGAAAAGCAAGAAAGCTAGACGACTGGAAGACAGTGAGAATGAAGAAGAACCCTTGATCCCTGTGAAGAAATTCAAGACGAACAAGAGAGACAGACAGTGAACAATGAACTTTTTTTGAGTGTGGTGTTATGTTGATTGTAAAAAAAAAAAATGAGAATAGACCAGAATGGAAAAAAAGTAAGTGTCTTTGTGTTTTTGTTTTTTTTTTATTTTCGCACTCACTCTTACACAAAACCAATGAATGGGTTTAAAGTTTTACTTGATTTGGCAAAAGGAATGATGATCTTTTCTAGAGATCTGGGTGGCCCTGAAAAGGACCGTTGGGGTGTTCGTTTTTGTTAAACAAACTTATGGACTGGACATGATCAACTTCAACTGTCGTAATCCTTTTCCACGACCTAGTCCTATTCCTCCTCCTGCTGTTGCTGCTTTGGTGGTAGTAGTAGTAGTGAATGGTGATGGTGGTAGTGGTGGTGGTGGTGGTGGTAGCATCTCACTAGTAGTAGTGATGGGTTTCACATGTTTAGCCCGTGATGGTCTTTTTCTCTTTGGTTGAGTTAAAGAATACTGATACAGCTTTCTTAGATTTTTTAACTCTGATAAAATGTCTTGTAACACACTCACCGTTTTATCTTCATCGCTCTCTTCTTTATGTGCTTCACTCTTCTCCTCTTCTAACTTTCTTATTTCTTCTTCTCGTTTTCTCCTTTCCTCTTCTTGTTGAAGAAACACTTCTTCGGCTTCTCTCTGTCGCTGTAAAAAAAATTCCATTTCTTCTTGCTGTCTCTTTTTAAAATCCTCAATGACAGGCAAAGAGACTGGTGGTATAGCAGCAGTAGTGGTAGTTTCAGGCATAACTTCTTCAGACAGAAAATCCCCAAAATCTAAATTAAAATCTTCCGGTTGGAAGTTCAACACGGCATTGGTCGTTGCAGGCTCACCCCAATACATAGTAGTCTTTGCGGTCTCCATTCGGCTGTCCAAAAAGTAAAAACCCTACGAACGCTGTGATGCCTTTATACCCAAAATGACGTCACACCCTGCTCTCTTCCCATTGGAAGAAAAACCGACCCACTTGTAACGCGCACTTGGATTGGTAGTTCATTTCAATTCATTTCAATCCGATCATAGGGTATATATACGACCGCTTGTCTCGTAGAGCTTCACCGGTTTTCTCCAAGGCCACTCCCAAAAAAGAAAAATGTGGACTAGCGTTGAGTCATCGACTATTGTATCGGGGATGTTGTTTGACCCAGACTATCCCATGTATGTAAAAGCTTCATGGGCCATCACGAAGATCACAGAGACCGCCATATGGAAGAGACGTATTTATATCGAAAGACAAGGATGTTTAAAGCGTGTCTTGATGTACGGTCCGGAAGTCCGTAGAAGTCTCCGAAAAAGAAGACCCTCCAGGAGATGTCTATGTTAAACCAAAAAAAAAACAACGGCCCTTTTCAGGGCCACCCATTTCACAAGAAAAGATTAATTTTCATTATTGCCATACCTCTATCCCTTCCTCCCTTGTTTCCTTTTCCCGTTCCTTTTCCCGTTTGGGTCTGTAGTGGCCCCATAGTCCATTCCCGTTTGGGCCTGTATAGGCCCCATGTTAAAATCCCGTTTGGGTCTATAGTACCACCCGGTAAAAGCTTGGGTCTATTTACCCACCCTCTACTACTGACATCCAGTATGGCCACCAGAGTGGCCATCTTGAAAATCTTGTTATGGCTACCATATCAGCGTGGAATTTTCACTCAAAGACTTCTTATGATGTCTAGTTGGTAATAAACGAAAATTGTGCCAATCTAAGATCCAATAGGGCTGCCATGGCAGATATCTTGACAAATCTTGCTATTGCTACTTCTAGATGGATAGTCATATAGTCATGGGGTTTTCACCATAAGACTTCTTATGGTGTCATGTTGGTGATAAATGAAAATGGCGTATCTTTTATGTCCAATATGGCCAACATGGTGACCATCTTGCAAATGTTATCTCTACAAATCCTGAATGACTGGTCATTTCAACATGGAATTGTCACCAAAAGACTTCATAATATGTCTAGTTGGTCCTAAATGAAAATGGTGCCAATCTGACATCCAATATGTCCACCGTGCTGGCAATCTATAAACATTATTATCAACACTTCTTCTTAATGGATGTCATGTTAGCATGTTTTTTTTTTAAAAGGCACTTTAACACATTATTGGCTATATCATGCAGATAAATTAAAGTTATGTGCCTTTTCTGTGGACGCACCAAAGCAGCCGACCCAGGCTGGCCTGCACAGGTATCAAACCGGCGACCCTTGAATTACAAGTTTGACTCTACCAAGGTACTGCAGATCCTTTTTCACTAAAAGACTTCTTATCATGTCTTGTTGGTCCGAAATTAAGCCAGTGCCAATCTGAGACAAGTTGAATGATTTTCTATCCATGATATTAGGTTCAAGGTCAATGGCCATGGCAAAGACATTTTTTCCTGCACATAACACGTACAGTGAAACGCTGCTATAACAAGCTTGGTTATAACACGAACTGGGATATAGAACATTTGTGGCATGGTTCCCAAAATGTTACAGTCTTTTCACCAATTTCTTGAAGTACTACAAAGCTTTAGTGCCAAATAAACAAGAGTTTGATTGAATAATTTGGCAAGATGTGTTGTATTCTTGAGAAAAAAATATATCACTTCTTGCTTATTTAAATATTTTAAAAAAACGTTAGCTCCATTAAAAACTAATTGTTAATTTAATTATAACTGAACCATAAGCAATAAAGTCAATAATGTCTTCTTTGCGTTTGTCTTAAATGCATCCTGTGTACAATCGTTGCTGAATCAAGTGTAAACAATAGCCAAACATGTTTGCTCAGTCATCTGGCATACACAACCAAGCACCAAAAATGCAGTGGTCTAAACATAAAAATTCTCGCACAAAATTTATAAATCAATTTACCTACCTATTTATAAATCAGTTTACCTACCTATTTAAGTGAAAACAGTAGACCACCAATGCCTGCTCAGTTAATCGTCATACACACCCATGCACCAATAAATGCCAGCAGCAGAGAGGGCGAGAAAACGTCATTTTTTTGCAATTTTGAACCTTATTTTTTTATTTCTAAGCCCTTTTTATCCCCCCTCTAGCCCGCCGGGATTACCGAAAAATACGATTATCTCGAGAGACATAAGGGCCGCCCCACAAAATATTTGCAAAAGGGCAGTTGATCCTCCGGTTAGTGCACTTAGACTGTCCTGGACAGAATTTTCTATAGTGCATTTTCAGTTATGACTACCTCATTTTTGAATACCGATGGCTAGGCTGGGCTACTGTTGGTTGTAATGGTGGTCTTTGTCAAACAACGATGGTCGAAATCCTTTGGAAGCTTTTTTTCTGATGCTGGGGCTACCACCAATAGCTGCGACATCTTTTTGCTGGTAACCAGGTTTACTCAGTTGGAAATAAGTAGTCACAAGTATATTGGGCTACAAAGCTAGCACACTAAAACTTTGTCTACCGATATGGCAGTACATTCTACATTCCAAAGCATGGGCATTCATGCAGAAAAGGCCATTGCTGGCCACCTGCTTATTGAGAATGCATACGAGAGCAACCATGTCCTCGAAATTTCTGGAGTCGGCTATCTTGCTGGCCACCAGGGCCACACGCATCTTCGCCTGCTCGAAGGGCTACCAGTGTTTGTCGACGACATGTACATCTTTGGATACGTGTGACGCGAAGATGTTTTGTATAACTTAGGATGTCTTCTCGGCGAAACAAGCTGTCACCAAGATCGCGATTGCAGTCCACGGCACCATAAGAAGAATTCCGAATGGTTATCTGCGCAGCCACGTGCAGATAAGTATCGTGCACACTGGGGACAATAGGACAAATGAAGTGACATTATTGCATCGCATTAAGGAAGACACTGATCGAAAGTCCAGAAAAACACGGTGCCGGATTTATGCCCCGGACAGCGATGGCTCTGGAAGCTTGCTGGAGCAGGAGCAGGAGCAGTGTCGCAGCAGTGTTCTGTTCATGGTGAAATTTAACGTCTCCTATGTTCCAATGGACGAGCTGAATGCTAGCCTCCCGCCATTCACATGTCATCTTTTTCCCATGGCATGGACATGTACTCGATAGACTACACACGAAACTTCTCTGGAGTTCTCGACACACCGGCTCTGGTGCAGTACCTGGTGTTGTCCTGCTGGATGCGAGAAGAAGGAGACCTTGCCAAGTCCATAGGCGACTACGAGGCAACAATTTTCGACAACACCGACTTCACAGAAAAAGTCGTCTGCATCTTTGTTTGCTACACCCCAGCAGGTCCATGGTCCGGACAGAGCTATAAAACCAGGTGGTTTTGAATATCGAGGCCTGCAAGATACGGGAATGCTTGGGAGGACACCTAACATATTACTCTTACTGCCCCAACGAAAGCCTTCGCGAGACCTTTTAGCATCCAGACGTACTTGCTAGGGGTCGCACATCGAAAACTCCCGAGCACTGGGAAAGGGCAATTCACTGGGCAGCCTCAGACTTCAGGTTTTGTGCCTGCCCCATCCTTCGGATAGCTATACTTGGAGCAGACAAGGAGGGCGTCGACATCGATAATCTGCGCTGGTATTCGAAGGACTCCAATGCGAAAACCATTATACCACCTGCAATCACCTGGCGTAAGTTCATATCACCAAGTCACCAGACAAGCTCCTCCATGAGACAAAGAACGTAGTCTGGGCCTTGGCGATTAACAAAGCCCCAGGGCTCACCGCACGAGGTAGAAACCAACCGCCAAATATCCACACTTTCCGTAGCGAAAAATCTGCCATTAATGACCCTCTAAAATACTTTCAACACCATCAAACGCACCTTCTCAAATCATATTCATTCTAGACTATAAACATATGATTCTAAACCTCCTCCAAGCAACATCATTCCGACCCTCTAAGACACTAAAAACATATTCATTCTAGACCTTGTAAAACACTATAAACATATTCATTTTAGACCTTGTAAAACACTATAAACATATTCATTTTAGACCTTGTAAAACACTATAAACATATTCATTTTAGACCTTGTAAAACACTATAAACATATTCATTCTAGACCTTGTAAAACACTATAAACATATTCATTTTAGACCTTGTAAAACACTATAAACATATTCATTTTAGACCTTGTAAAACACTATAAACATATTCATTTTAGACCTTGTAAAACACTATAAACATATTCATTTTAGACCTTGTAAAACACTATAAACATATTCATTTTAGACCTTGTAAAACACTATAAACATATTCATTTTAGACCTTGTAAAACACTATAAACATATTCATTTTAGACCTTGTAAAACACTAAAAACATTTTCATTCTAGACCTTGTAAAACACTAAAAACATATTCATTCTAGACCTTGTAAAACACTAAAAACATATTCATTCTAGACCTTGTAAAACACTATAAACATATTCATTTTAGACCTTGTAAAACACTAAAAAAATATCATTCCTCACATCCTGCAATCAATATCATTCCAGACACTCTATTTAAACACTATAAAATTTAATAGTAAAACATAATTTAACAAAATAAAAAATCAGAATAATAATCAAAACTCACTCAAGAATAGACCCTCAAAAACACTATTCCAAACATATAATCTAAACCATCAAAAAACACTATAAAATCTCATTCTAGACCCTTTAAATATTATAAACGTATCCTTTTAGAACATCGCCAAACAGTTTATTCCTAACCCTCAAAAACACTATAAGTATATCACTCTAGAAGCTCAAAAACACTATCAAATATTATTTTAGAACCCAAGTATATTATTCTAGACCCTCTAAAAAACCATAAACACAACTTTAGAAATGTATAAAAGCTTCATTCTAGACCCACTCCAGCCATATCATTCTATACCCTATAAAGCACGATAAAATATCATTACTGACCTTCTGAAACACTATAAAATTGACATAAAAAAACACACAAACAAAAACAAAAATGAACACGTCATTCCTGCCCTCTAAAAGCACTTTAAAATCTCATTCTAGACTCTCAGAAATTAAATTCTTTTACATGTAAAATACTACTAAATCTATATATATATATATATATATATATATATATATATATATATATATATATATATATATATATATATATTAAAAATAAATTTTCCTCTGCCTGCTTTCATATGGTATATAAGCTTCATGTAACTGTTTGCTTTATAAATTTATGAGAAATAAGGGCAAGTAAATATTAAATTAAACATAGCGAAATATTATGTTAGGAGATAAGGGCTTACATTTACAGGTGGTGAGGTAACCCCCCCCCCCCCCCCCCCCCCCCCATGTACTGTTTTAAAAAAAATGCAGTTTATTTTCGAAGTGTTATTGGATATAATTTTGACTAAAACATCTGGATCTGATGTATTTATTTTCTCATTCTGGTTTCTATAGTGCAAAAGTTAGAAAATAATGCGAGATGACGCTTCTGCGTTTGAATGCACGGGGGGAGGGGGGGGGCACCGGGGACTGAGTGTTGCGCATGTCTTTACAGATCACTGACATCTCACCTCTTTCCGCGCGCGGGGTCGAGTCACGGCTCGGCCACCGTGGATATGTGAGAAAGATTGCCAGCAGATTCCCGTGAGTTGGTGGTTCTTCCCATGGTTTTCCCGGGTTCTTCCTTCACCAAATATACTGGCCGCCATCATGTGCTAAAAAAAATGGTGTTAAACCCACAAAACCCAATCCAACCTTAAATGTACAGTATTTTCGTTATTCTCTGCAATAATTGCAATTATTTGTTTTCTTCTCTCTCTCTCTCTCTCTCTCTCTCTCTCTCTCTCTCTCTCTCTCTCTCTCTCTCTCTCTCTCTCTCTCTCTCTCTCACTGACTGTATTGACCGTTGGTGTAGCATTAGTCGTTTCAATTTGTTTAATTTTCACATGACCACTGTTTACTTCCTCACCTATCACAAATTTTCTACACTATAATTTCGACGTCAGTTACGAATACATATCAGGCGCCGGTAGCAGCTGCGCCATCTTTTGTGATGTTCATAGTTGTTTAAAACTCCATTATTCGAACAAAGTGCAGTGTAATACAAACGAATAATGGGTTTACAGGTATGGCAGATTAAAACATAAGTTTAAACAGAAACCTCAACATTTTACCTTTAAGGGAAATGATTCGCCTTTGTAGAAATTCGACCAGAGAAAATAGGAAGAAAAAAAACTCAAGGTACCTACATTTTTTACAAGATAATTGTCAGCAATTTATTCATCAGCTTGCAATATTTTGAAGCACCAAATATGTTATGAAATTCAGTATATGATGCAGGACACAGAAAAGAGAAGAAAAAAAAATGTTTTACAATGTAATTTCAATCATTTAAAAATGTTCAGTAAGTCATAAATATGACGAAAAATCCATACGATGCGGAAAATGTGGTCACTCAGAAAATGTGGGTATTGGCAAAACTCTCAATGTGGCAGAAAACAAAAATTGCCCAATGACAGTCGTGGAACGTCTAATTAATTGGACGCCGTGATAGTCGTGGAACCCTCAATGTAGAAGAAGGCTGTCATTCCACTATAGTAGTCGTGGAACCTTCAGCATGGCAGAAGACTGCCACACCGCGATGATCGTCCTGTAACTTTCACTGTGGCAGAAAACTGCCATTCCACCATGATAATTGTTGAACCTTCAATGTGTCAGAAATCTGCCATTCAACGATAATAGTTGTGGAACCTAATGTGTCAGAAAACTGTCATTCCACAATGATAGACGTGGCATAAATCTATCATTCCACCTTAATATTTGTGGAACCTGCAATAATGCCATTCCACCACGTGCACGGTTCCTTATGGTTAAGAGAAAAGGGGTGGGTGGGTGAGTGTGTTAAAATGAAGGAATAACAGAAGATGATAATTAAATTATGTCTTACAGACATGTTGCCACAATATAACAACCAAAATATTAAAATTTGTCGTAATGTCTACATAATTATATAAATTCATTGCAATTGGTAACTGGTCTTGTTGACGTAAAAGACGACGTTTTACAAAGTAAGCTATATAAATAGATCATGACAATGGCATTTTTAAAGCTAAATAGCCAATGAACATCATGACAAGCAGCATCCTAATCACATACAAACAACGTGGAAACTGTGACTTAATAAAAGATAAATCATATGAAAAGTGCCGCTTTGGAAAGGTCAACAAACGACATAGTCAGATGGTTGTCAAAGAACTAGTTTTAAGGGTTCTAAGTTCCTTCATATCTCTGAACATAATGTATTGATTTCGTATCTCTGAACATAATGTATTGATTTCGTATCTCTGAACATAATGTATTGATTTCGTATCTCTGAACATAATGTATTGATTTCGTATCTCTGAACATAATGTATTGATTTCGTATCTCTGAACATAATGTATTGATTTCGTATCTCTGAACATAATGTATTGATTTCGTATCTCTGAACATAATGTATTGATTTCATATCTCTGAACATAATGTATTGATTTCGTAAAACTCTGGAGACTAAGACTGAGAATTAACTTGAAATATGGAGAGAAAAAATATAAGGTTATAACGGATATTCTGATGTTGCTTTTTCATAATAAAGATTTATCTGCATATATTTCTGCAACAGTTTAAAGGGGGTGGGTGGAGAAGGTTGTTATTCGTATTTGAAAAAATTCTGCTAATGTTATCAAGCATTCTCCTGTAGGATCAAGGGATAGTACTTTCCATTCTGTTTGGTGTATATTTGTAACTCTCTCTCTCTCTCTCTCTCTCTCTCTCTCTCTCTCTCTCTCTCTCTCTCTCTCTCTCTCTCTCTATATATATATATATATATATATATATATATATATATATATATATATATATATATATATATATATATATATAATCCGAACAACTCCCGTATTATTCACAAATGTCCCATATTAACTGGCGATGCAAATTTCCCGTCCTTTACGGGTAGCCTAAAAAAAAAAAAAATGTTAAGAATAATAAAAAAATATTCTGACATCTTAAGAAATTCCTATCCCATCGCACCCAGAAAAATAACTGTTTTTTTGCCCAAAACCTAGATCTAGAATTCTAGTGCCAGCTAACACAAAACTCTTGAACATAACCTATTAATTTTCAGATCTTTATTCGTATGTAAACCTACATAGAGACGTATTATTGAGTACAGATTAGACATTTTTGGTCAGAATTAATTACTCTCTCTCTCTCTGGAGCAATGTTGATTTCTAAGGTCTCACTGTACAGTTGTTTTGGTGAATTTTCATCCGACAATGGCATATTGCAGAAAAATTAGAATAATTTTACATTAAAGATACAAATAAAACATAGCCAATGATTTTTGTGGAAAGCATGCTTGTACGATTTTGACTGAGGTATTCAGGTTAATTCCATGTACAAATGAAGGCTTTTTTACTTAATCTACCCTACCACCAAATCCTCTTTTTTACATTAATTTTTGACAGCAACGAACTATTTTCAGTATTTTCCTGTGACAAGGAGGCTCAAATAATCGGTATGTGCCTTATGCATGATTAAATTTCGCTGGTATTATAGCAAATTAACATACTTCTCATCACCCCTTAACCATCTCGATTTTGAGATAATTACAGCTGTAGCAGACATACATAAATGTGTAAGCCAAGTTGGCTGTTCATTTACAGCTCAAGTTACGCATTTGATATCCAATGCTAGTCTAACTGTGACATGCAGTCACCAAACAAGCCAACCCATTTTCAAGCCTAACTCAAAGTAAATGTAAACCATGTTACAGATTTAGCTTCTATGTGAATTTATAAACACTAGGCTTATGCTAATTAGGCTCATGCCTTCTACCTTAAAAATTATACGAAACTCTACAGTGAGACCTAACGCCTAGGTAATATTACTGCTCATGCGTAAGGTATTAAACTTATTCCACGAGGTATCGAATCAAACGCCACTAATATGTCGGCCTCCAGTGTATTCTCTTTGAGGTCAATCCTACCGATCTAACCGCGAGGTATATTGTTGTCTCGCAGAAATAGCAGAGGTGCTCCGAATCCCTCTAGTGGACACGTTTCTGTAACGCAACAGTCAATTGTTTACATCCAGAAAAAATGCAACTTCGTGACTGACAAGCCAAATCATGGAAGGCAACCTGCGTAAAATAATACAAAAGCGTATTTATGATGTTATCTCGCACAAATATGGTGTACTAATTGTTTTGTGCGGTACCATTGCAATCACGGTGTCTTGCATCCACTTTGGAGAGGTAAGTGAAAGAATCCCCCAAGTTAGAATACTAGCTTTACTAGAAGTGCTGGGAATGTCCAAGAAAATTCTCGGTGTATTGTGGGCTACAAGCTGCAGTCAAGCCAGTAAGAGGATAGGGGGTAGGCGGCTCTTGGGACGGCAGGACCAAAGTTAGAGATAGACAAATAGCTGGAGTTACATTACATAATAAGAAACATTGCACACGCAACGATGTTAACACTCAGTAAACAACAAAGAAGAGACTCCTTGAATTTCAAAATTTTTAAAAGTGCATGTGAAATTATACGTAACTCCTACACAATCTACAATGTTGTGAAATACAATTTAATAGTTTGTATGTCTGTACATGAACAATTACGTATTTGTATCTGAGACTAGAATTACAGGGTACAGGTCATTTCAGCCCCAAACCAGTTCGTCCCGGGTCGATTCAGCCCAAAGACTATGTTTGGCTGGGTCGTTTCATGCCACGTTTTATTAAATACTGTGCTAGTTTAATAAAGATGTTTTCATTGGAATAGTATAACATCAATGCTGGATTACCCAATAGGCAGACTAAGCATGTGCTTAGGGCACCAGCAAAGCAGGGGCACAAAAAAAATGAGAAATTAGTTGGGTTTTTTTTTTTTTATTACATATGGGGGGGGGGGGGCACATAATCTTGTCAGTTCTTAGGGCCTCTATAGGTCTTAATCCGGCCCTGTATAACGTTGAGCAACAAAGTGTACAATATCTATGTTCAATTTATTCTGAATCCAATGGTACACATCATTCCACATCCTGTTTATCACATTATATTCCCAAAACAAATACAGTATTGCTTCCAGGACATTTTTTTACAACAAGTACATTTATCAGTATCAGACAATTTTATTTTATATAAAAATGAATTCATTGGTAAAATTCTGTGACTAACACGAAATTGAAAACATTCCAATTTTGAGTTTCTTGTTATTGTAAAACCTTTAGTATATATTTTTGCCCAGACATCCATATTTAAATTGAAAGTTTCATTCCATTTCTTTTCAATAGTTGGTTTAACATCCGTTTTCAAAAGTGGTTTGAAAGGTCTTTACACCCTTTATTGCTATGAAATACAATTTCCAAATGGAAAGAGATAAATGTTTTGACTGGTGTCATTATATCTAACTAACTTTTTACATAAAAACTTTACACATTGAATTATACCTTGAAAAGTAAGGAAATTCATGTTGAGACTATATTTAACTTTAAAATTATCAAAATCAATAATTGTTCTCAGGTCTGTAAGCATATAACCAATATAGATAACATTATGTTCAAACCATTTCTAATAGAAAATTGGTACCTTGTTCACCCTTATAAATGAGTTCATCCATAAAAATTTGTTTTCAAAAAGATCTTCTCCTGTCCAGGGTATATTTTTCTCTGTTAACAGTTTCCAAAACCAATAAAACATCACACCAGAAGGCATTTTTTGTCTGTTTGGATAATGTTATTACATTATCATCTTCTAATAGGAACAGGTATTTAATCTCACATATTTCATACTCAAACAAATTGACAAATTTTCTATTAGTAGACCCCCCCCCCCAACAAAATAAAAAATTATTTGTTCAAAATGAACACAATAAACATGGAAAACTGTCATAAATATACCTATTGTAATTATAAGACAAACACACATGTGGGATTTTGTCAGTCTTTCTTATCTAAGACTCAGTTATAAGATGGAAAGATATAACATTAATTTATTGACTAAAATAAATCATCATTTTGCAGTCAGTTACATATATTAATAAATCTGATAATAAAGCTGATGATGAGAAACATCAAGCACTGAAAAACATCTACTAAACCAGGTTAAATTGAATTAATAAATTTATGAAATACATTACAAACACAAGGCATGTATGCACCGCAGAAAATGTTTTTTAATATTCTATTAACTTTAGCACAATAAATACATTTACATATTTTTAACTAGATAAATTATGTATTTACATTCTCTTAAGCTTAAATGTACATGAACTCTTTATATACTGTATAATCAAAGTATAGTGGGCCGAAACGACCCGCATATGTGGGCTGGATCAACCCGGGTGAAATATTGGCAGAAACAACCTGGCTGAATCGACCCGGGATGAACTGGTTTTGGACCGAAATGACTATAAGCCAAATTACACAGGTATATACCTTTCATCAGCATCACCAAATATATTTGTCATACCACCTGAGATTCCAGGCATTAGCTTAAGGTACTTGATTTGTAAACCAGATTGTATCTTTATTTATTTTGTTTACAAAGTTTACAGAAATATTTTTATAGGTGTAAAGATATAACAATGTACTGATCACATATAATTTATTGTAACTTTGCGTGCTAGTTATAATGAAACATGGTGATGGAAGTACAAATTTTAAGTTGATTGAAAATTTTGCTCATCCATCAGTGGTATATATCTTTTTGTAAACCACTTTACTCTTTTGTAACAGTAATAGAGGAATGAAACTTATGTTTCTAAAGGCACTAAAAAAATGTAGTGGTGTTACTTTTATTTGAACACTTTTTCACTTTATCCATTATTTTGTATTTTGAAAAGATATAACACCACTGATTTGGGGCCAGTTTTGATACCATTTGATTTTATGTTGTATATCTATTTTCAAGGCTGAGGCTATTCACATGGCTGCCATGTACCTTAACTGGGAAAGACCATTCACACAGTCGTATTGTACCTCGTCTGGAAAGACTATTCACATGGCTGCCTTGTATATAATTTACATAAAGCTATTTGTATGGCTGCTGTGTGCCTGATCTGCGAAACAAACTTATTTTTGCAACTGATTACCGTTAATTCCATATGTGCAAGTCATTGTTGTTAAAACTTGTACAGTGCTTTACTCCTGCACCTCTGGTAGAAATAAAAATGTTTGAATAAATATTGAGTGAATCTTGCAGTGGCATACTAAGGGTAAATGGTGCCCGGGGTGACGATGATGGCCCAAAGGGCCAGAATACGAGGCCCGAATTTGTATCAGCTGTTTTGGCACCCCAAGACTTCTGGTGCCCAGGGCAACTGCCCAATCCACCCCCCACCCCCACCTCTATTAGTATGCTACTGGAATCTTGTATGTGAAAAACTCAGTATTGTCACCTAATCGATGAACATTTTCTGTTATTCATTCAGAACAAAACAGATATTCTTTTTATGCTGAAATGAGTTGACCAGCTAAAGTGTATTAAGAGTTTGAAAGTAGCAGATTTCTTAGGTAATGTCAACTGTTTACCGTTTATGTTCTGCACTGTTTTTTGTACATTCACACAAATAAACCTCAGTAACATAATTATTTCTTAATTAAAAATAACAAAGTATACACTTAAAAAAAAAAAAGAAGTGCACTTAAAAAAAAAAAAGAAGTGTAGAGAGGGATTCGATCCTGGATTTTTTATGTGACAGATCAATATATTTCCACTCAAATATAGTGATTGATACCCAGGAAAATGATATTCTTTGCTTATGTTATTGCCGTCTATTGAAAAAAAAATTCTGGACTGTTAAGTAAAATTAAATTATCAAAATTTGTTCTCTTGGAAAAACCACTAATTCATGGACTAACCTCTAATTGTTTGCACAACATATCATAATTATTATAATCCAATAATCCAAACTGTGAGGGTACATGGCAGCCATGCAAATAGTCTTTGTAAAATTTACTACACGTCCATTGTACGAATAGACACTTCCTATTTTAAAATATAAATTGCTAAAAAATACACCAAAATGTACAGAAGAGATTTGACTTCCTATTGATACAATTGAAAGTGACTTTTAACACTTAATGTACTTGTCATGGCAAAAGTCATGCCATCGATATTGGTCCCATACAGCTAGTCACAGCATATGCCATTTTTCAGGTAAGCAATTATTTTCACATCTGGGTACTTCAGCTTGACAAGAATGGTTGTGAAACTATATTTGATAGGTATATTGGGCCCTGGAATAAAGGGTGGTCTTCCCCTTGCTACATTACGACCCTTAATATCAGCCTCAAGCTATAAGGTTCATTCATCTGCCTGATCAGTAAACCCCCCACCCACCCAGACACACACACACACACACTTGGACGCTGAAGCTTTACAAGTGGACATTTCAGCGGGTTCCTTTGCTCACCTCTCGGTTAAATTCTTAGAGGCTTTAGAATCAAAGGCCAGGTCATTAGTGACCATAGTTTCACATGCTGACCTATTTTCAGCAGCTTCCTTCAGTTTAATGAAGGAAGAATTATTATCACCCATTGCCTTGCAATGACTGTTAGAGGCTGTGGCTAAGACTTCGAGACACGCATTGTCTATGGCGATGTTGTTGTCTGCGGAGCTTCTTCAACTACATTGTGATGTAGCTTTGGATTCTTTAAAGTTTTTGCTAAAACATAGCAAAGAATCTTCTGCAGGCTGCACCCCTGGATTCTGAGACCTTATTCGGCGGTCTCATTCCCACTATTGCTTCGCAGGATTTTAGGGACCAGCAACATAGGTTCCTTGCGTCAGTTGCTGGCTTGTCAAAAACAGCCAGTGTCTGCACACAACCTGATCGAGACATGGGTCAGTCACAATTCCAACAAAGACATATGCAACCACAACAGAGTCAGCAGCTCCACTTTAAGTCTGCTCCACAAACAAGATGGAATAAGTGGAGAGGCAAGGGCAAGGCAAGGCAGTCTGCTTTTGCCTCCTCCTTCAATTCCGAACCATGCTGTTTGGTCTAACATTTGGTTCCCAGGGTCTTCACCAGAATCATGGGAGTAATAGCTGCACACTTGAAGTACTTGGGGGGTTTCCATTAATCCAGTAATTTGATGACTGACTGCTAAGCAACGACAAACAGTCCATATTATGTCACATGACCCACTGTTGGTTTGTAGTGACTCAGTTGGGACTGATTCCAAACCTAGAGAAATCTGAACTCATTCCCTCACAGGATTTTGTGTACATAGGAATGAATTTCCTTACCTCTCTGGTACAGGTTAATGAACCCCCAGAGAGGGCGCACAAAATCATGGAACTTTTAAGGATGTTACAGACCAAGACTTCGTTTTCAGCTCGTCTGTACCTCTCTCTTCTGGGAACCTTGAATTCCACAACGGATCTAGTATCCCAAGGGAGACTTCATTAACTCCTCTTCAGTTTCTCCTGTTGGCAGTTTGGAAACCCCACAAGGATGCACTATCGGTTCAAATTTCTCTAGGGTCAGCGTTTCAGTACCACCTCAAGTGGTGGTACAATCGAGGCAAGCTTCTGAAGGGAGTTCCCCTGCATGCCCCAGAACCCCACTCCTATATGAACACCGATGTGTCAGATTCAGGTTGGGGGGCTGATTGAGAGCCAGAGGGAGTACTTCATGACCATTGCATCATGGACTCCTCCGACATCTCGTCTGTGGTTTCATACCTCAGACGATGAGGAGGTACTCATGCTCCTTCTCTCTGCATGGAAGTCTGGAACCTTCTACGTTGGGCGGAGTCAGAAGGGATTACACTCAGAGTTTGTCATATTCCAAAGAAGGAAAACATTCTTGCTGACAGTCTGTCCAGAACAGGCAAGGTAGTTGCAGAGTCTCTGTTCAGTCTATTGGAGACACCTCTAGTGGACTTGTTTGCAACAAAACTCAACAAGAAGCTCCCATTTTATGTCTCCCCAGTCCCAGACCAAGCAGTCTGGGCAGCGAACGTCTTCAGCCTAAACTGGGATCAATTGTTTGCCTATGCATTCCCACCCTTCTGGTTGATTCCACAAGTACTGCACAAGATCAGGACATCCACAGCATGGATCATCCTGATTGTACCTCTGTGGTCTTAAAGGTCTTGGTTCAAAAACCTACTCAACCTTTTGATCGACAAACCAAGGGTATTACCTCAATGGGACAATCTTCTCTCACAACACAGAGGTATGCTCTTACACACCAATCCTCAGATTCTCCACCTTCACACTTGGCTCATCTCAAGCGATCTATCAACCAGGCAGAATTTTCAAGCAAGTTAATGACTGCATTGTACAGGCCCGGCGACATTCTACATCCAAGGACTATGATGCAAAGTGGAAAATCTTCTGTGATTGGTGCACTAGGAAATGCATTAATCCTTGCTGACACTCTCGCTTCAGTAGCAGATTTTCTTCTCTTCTTCTTTGAGGAGAGATCTCATTTATCTTCTACAATCAAAGGTCATAGGGCTGCCCTTTTTTAACGAAATTTAATTTTCCAAAGGTCAATCCATTGGTTCAGATTATCACTTATCGGATCTTATTAAGTGTTTTGAGCTACAGAGACCAGTGTCTCGCTTGTTGACACCAAAATGGAACCTTTCATGTGTTTTGTGGGCATTGACAAAAACACCTTATGAAGCTTTGAGTGTGGCTTCTTTTGAAAATCTTATGCTTAAAACCATTTTTCTTCTGGTGGTTGTGTCAACACAGAGAAGTAGTGAACTATATGCTTTATCAATTGAGGAGAGATGTTTCAGTGGGAATTACAATTGGTTTCCTTGTTATGTCAGCCAGGCTTCCTTGCAAAAACACCAACTTCCATCAGTGTTTCCATCCCCAAGTGAAATCCCCAGTCTCAGTCGCATCTGTGCTCGGGATGATCGAGATAGACTTCTTTGCCCAGTTAGGGCTCTGAGATTATATTTAGGAACTGCTAAAGGGAGAAGGAAGGGTAGGAAAAGGCTTTTTTTCCCCTTAAGGAGTTCAGCTGATATTTCAGCATCCACTATCTCTTGATGGATTTTGCTCACCATCAAGAGAGCTTATGCGTCTCTCACAGAAGAGACTTATTGTTCATGAGGATAAAAGCCCATGAAGTCAGGGCTATCACTACTTCCTGGGTATATTTCAATCACTCATCTTTAGACGATATTATGAAGGCTGTGTTTTGGTGCTCACACACAACCTTCTCCTTCTTTTACCTTCGGTCATTAGCAAACCAGAGCCAAGGTATTTTCTCTCTGTGTCCGATAGTCGCTACACAATCAGTAACCCAGGCTACTGCTGCATATAACTGCAGTTGACTGCTTGGGCTAGAAGGTGAGTAGTTTTTTCCCCCATTTTACTCTTCACAGTCCATCAGACACCCTTCTTACTGGCAAATTCAGCTTAATAATAGTGACAGGTAGGTTATTACTCACATTAAAATGTAGTTTTTGGGGGGAGTAAAACTAATTTTAATTATGTAATACTTACCTGTCACTATTGGATGCCCTCCACCCACCCAGCTCTGATGTCCTTCATTAGCCACATGTCCTGAAAAAGAATGACCCGAGATCAGACTGGGTCAATACATGTGTTCTAAGAAATCTCTAGAACAGGGAGTTGTACAGAACATTGACAGGTAAGTATTACATAATTAAAATTAGTTTTACTCCACCACCCCACCCCCAAAATACAATTTGGATAACAAGGGACTGTTACAATTACTGAAGTTGGAGATGGGAATTGATAGTTTATTGCACCTTTCATTGTTTTAAACTTTTGTACAACTTTATGCAAATCTCCATTCCAGACGAGTAGAAAATTTGTCTTTTTGTATAATGCTGGATAGCATAATTGTAATATGCATGTTTTCCAGCTTTGTGAATCCAAGTTAAGTCACCATTTCCAATTCATGCATGTTAAATGCCTAGCTTTCTGTAGGATGTTGAAAATGGAATTTCAGGTCAACAACTCCACCCACCACTCCATCTACCCTAAAAAAGGTCCAATATCTGGAGAATTGCAGAGCGAATTTTGAAGACAGGACATGAAGCTGCAGGTTCTGGAAGCAGATACTTACTCTACAGAGAGTTCTGTAAATGTATGGTCATCCATCCATTCAAAGGCATGGTATCATCTGCATTCCCATCTGTATTACTAGTATATCATGCCAAAATCTACCGTGAATCTTTTAATGTTTTGTACATAAAAAATAGTTATTTGATTCAGAGTATGAAAAATTAAAGGGTACACAAAATTATTTTTGGAGTACTGTTCATGTATGAAAATAAAGAGATTGGACCCACAGTGGTGGCATGAGGGTTCAAGGTGCCAGGGGGCAATGGTCTTTAATGGCATCCCTACTTTGCCGTAGAGAATGTTTTTATGTCAGTTGCCAACCTCCATCTACCCCCCCCCATTCTACCCCCCCCCCCCCCATCTAAGCCTCTGTTGCAGCTGGGGGGGGGTGTCAATTAATTTTATTTATTATCTTTTTTTATTTATTTATGTATTTATTTATTTGACATTATAGACATTTTACCTTGAAAAATCACATTTAATTTACTGATTTTATTGGTATACTCATCAGTTTCAGTTTACATATATAGCAGGTGAAATATGTGTCAGCCCAAACAAAGTCTGGTGTAAATTCTTAACAATGTCCATATTTTGTTATAGGAGCCTAGTTTAAGCATGTGTTAGATGCACAGAATTAAATGCCTCATATTTGCATGATGTATACACAGAATTAAATGCCTCATATTTGGATGATGTATATACAGAATTAAATGCCTCATATTTGGATGATGTATATACAGAATTAAATGCCTCATATTTGGATGATGTATACACAGAATTAAATGCCTCATATTTGGACGATGTATATACAGAATTAAATGCCTCATATTTGCATGATGTATACACAGAATTAAATGCCTCATATTTGCATGATGTATACACAGAATTAAATGCCTCATATTTGGATGATGTATACACAGAATTAAATGCCTCATATTTGGATGATGTATATACAGAATTAAATGCCTCATATTTGGATGATGTATATACAGAATTAAATGCCTCATATTTGCATGATGTATACACAGAATTAAATGCCTCATATTTGGATGATGTATGCACAGAATTAAATGCCTCATATTTGGATGATGTATGCACAGAATTAAATGCCTCATATTTGGATGATGTATGCACAGAATTAAATGCCTCATATTTGCATGATGTGTATACAGAATTAAATGCCTCATATTTGGATGATGTATATACAGAATTAAATGCCTCATATTTGCATGATGTGTATACAGAATTAAATGCCTCATATTTGGATGATGTATATACAGAATTAAATGCCTCATATTTGCATGATGTGTATACAGAATTAAATGCCTCATATTTGGATGATGTGTATACAGAATTAAATGCCTCATATTTGCATGATGTGTATACAGAATTAAATGCCTCATATTTGGATGATGTATACACAGAATTAAATGCCTCATATTTGGATGATGTATACACAGAATAAAATGCCTCATATTTGGATGATGTATACACAGAATAAAATGCCTCATATTTGGATGATGTATACACAGAATTAAATGCCTCATATTTGGATGATGTATATACAGAATTAAATGCCTCATATTTGCATGATGTATACACAGAATAATGTGCCTTATATTTGGATGATGTATATACAGAATAAAATGCCTCATATTTGGATGATGTATATACAGAATTAAATGCCTCATATTTGCATGATGTATACACAGAATAATGTGCCTCATATTTGGATGATGTATATACAGAATTAAATGCCTCATATTTGGATGATGTATATACAGAATTAAATGCCTCATATTTGGATGATGTATATACAGAATTAAATGCCTCACATTTGGATGATGTATATACAGAATTAAATGCCTCATATTTGGATGATGTATATACAGAATAATGTGCCTCATATTTGGATGATGTATACACAGAATTAAATGCCTCATATTTGGATTTATAGGTTACTGCATTTGTATGGGAAAATATGAACGAGTTTTTTTTAGCTATACTGCACGACGTCAGGAGTGCAGTATAGCTCAGAAAAACGAGTTCATATTTTCAAATACAAATGCATTAACCTTTTTATTATATACTCATTTAGCTTTTCTACCTAAGGCTGAATAAAAAAAAGAACACACTACAAGAAACAAAGTAACTGAATTTCTGCTATATTCTAAAGTAAATACACAACCGAAGTGAAACCAATACACAGTAACAGTATTCATGCGCACATGGCACCGCCCAGTGACCTTTGAACTTGGTTGAGTAGCGCGCGCTCTGTGATTTGTTTCAAAAAGAAATCTCATTTTGGTCTACTTAAAATTGAAATTTTGAGTCATATTGTGAATGACTGCGCCTTGGAACAACTTTCCCAGTTGATCTGGAATGGAGGGATTTTGTTTTTATGTTGATTCAGCTAAATTCTGCTCTTTTAGTTTTTAGCTGGTTCTATTACGTACGATTTACATGTAGCTAGAGGGACTGGCCTCGACAGCAAGCTTGCTTACACGTGTTACTGTCCTGTCATTGATAGTTTGGAATCATAAGGTGGACAAAATATGAAATTCTTTTAAGTGAAATTCTCAAGAAGATGCAAGATTAAATATTTTTTTAGGGAATATTAAATTCATTTCGTTTTGGAGTGCAGTAAATTCTCCTTTGGAATGTGATTTCTGTTGGAAATGTAGTCTAGATTGCAGTGCAATTTAGAGACCGTGGATCAGAAAGTACATTTTGAAGAAATTCAGGATGCAGAAAAGTAAGTACATTTATTGTCATTCTTATTACCAGCTATAGATGACATATTTATATGTACTGTCATAATAAATCCAAACAATTTCTCAAAAAAAAAAAAAAAAAAGGCAAAATTGCAAAGCGGCTAGGGTGTGAGAGCCCATTTCGTCAGCGGAAAATAAGGCTTCTTCGTTATCGTGGCTTCTTGGCTCCGAGGCACTTGCTTTTATACCAAAACCCGCCTTCTTTGGTTGTATTTTTTCGAATTTAGTGCTTGGACTGACTTGTAAAATTAGCGGTCTCTGAGAGAAACGGAATATCATTTGGTCATAAGATGCCTTTTTATGCTATTTTTTTTATAGACTCTAGAGAGCACGGTTCATAGTCAGAACCATCGGCTAAATAAGTGTTTAAATGATCAGAATGATATTTTCAATACTGCATGCCTCACGTTTGTTATCACGTTCAGTCACTTGCTTGGCTGAAAGATTCTTTTGTGACTCAATGAATTCATCCACATCGTCAGCTTTATCATCTCTACTCTCAAATAGCTTGTTTAGTTCATCCACAGACAAATCTAGTAAAGCAAAAGCTCCGGTGTCTGCTACATTTGCGTACATTGTTTGTTTACAATAAAAAGTAGTTCCTAACACGCGATACTATTTTTAGAAACACGTGTCATGCAGTATGAAGCCGTGCAGTATGGAGAAATACTGCACGATTCTGACAATGCAAAGTTAATGGAGAAAAAAATGAGTATATAATAAGATGTATATACAGAATTAAATGCCTCATATTTGCATGATGTATATACAGAATTAAATGCTTCATATTTGCATGATGTATACACAGAATTAAATGCCTCATATTTGCATGATGTATATACAGAATTAAATGCCTCATATTTGCATGATGTGTATACAGAATTAAATGCCTCATATTTGCATGATGTATAGACGGAATTAAATGCCTCATATTTGCATGATGTATATACAGAATTAAATGCCTCATATTTGGATGATGTATATACAGAATTAAATGCCTCATATTTGGATGATGTATATACAGAATTAAATGCCTCATATTTGCATGATGTGTATACAGAATCAAATGCCTCATATTTGCATGATGTGTATACAGAATTAAATGCCTCATATTTGGATGATGTATATACAGAATTAAATCCTTCATATTTGGATGATGTACATGTATATACAACAGCTCATGTGGAAGGATTCATTTTTTCCGTTGAAAGGTTTGATATATAAATTCAGTAGACATGTACAGTAATGGATTTGTTTTTCAGACTGTTGTTGAATGGAGCAGAGAGAAATATGCCGCTGTTTTTAATTCCTTCAGTGACAATATTGCAGGACAGTCATTTAGAGAAAGGTACGCACTGTATTGCAACATCTCATTTGTTTCCTTGGTATCAACATTTGAAATGTTTGCCTGCCAAGCAGCTTAAAAGCAGCAATTTTCAGAGCAGATCAATAACATTTTTAAGGATACATTCAAGTTTCAGTTCTTGCTAGCTCAGCAGCTTCTAAAAATGCATTTCGAACACTGCTATATACCATACATAAATGTAACCATTTCATGTCTGTCTCTATTATCCCTGCTTAGCATTATTTTGTTCTGATTCCCAACAGCACAAAGCTTGATTTACAAAACCAAGAAGCCTCCACTTTATATTGATGTTTTTAATAAATCAATAATATTACATGCTTCTTCAAGTTTAAATCTCTATTGGTCAAAGACCAAAAGACCTTAAGTGATGGGCTTGCATCCATCATCTGCCAATTGTCCATTAGTAATTGTTTGATATTGCTACTAAAAAACTACATGGTGGAAAGGCATGAAACTTAGCATAGTTTCATCTTGAAATGTGATTGGTCTTAAATGAAAATGGTGCCTCCTGAACATACAATATGGCCGCCACAGTGGTCATAATGAAAATCTTGTTATTGCTGCTCCTCCAGAATGGATGGTCATATTGACATGGGATTTTCACTAAAAGACTGATTATGACAATGAAATTAAAATGGAGCCAATCTGACATCCAGAATGGCCACCATGATAGCCATCTTGAAATCTTATCGCTGCTCCTGAATGGATGGTCAGATCGACATGAGGTTTTCATTTAAAGACTTTTTATGACATGTTGATGGTCCTAAATGAAAATGGTGCTATTTGGATGTAGAACATAGCCACCATCTTGAAAATCTTATCATTTCTTGTTATGGAATGATGGATGGATGGAGGTTAGGTAATGGGCCTGCAGCCTTCATACGCCAAATGTCCGCAAGTAATTGATCGATATCATTACTACTTTACTACACAGAGTAAAGTCATGAAACTTACCATACAGTTTCATTCTGAGGTCTAATTGGTCATATTGACATGGGGTTTTCACAAAGTGACTTTTTGTAATATGTAGTTGGTTTTGGTTTGGTTTGATTATGTGAGGTTTAACACCATTTTGTAGCACAGGATAGGCTATACATGGTGGTGAGTATATTTGGTGGAGGAAGAACCCAGGAAAACCCTGTGAACAACACCCACTCACAGGAAGCTACTGTCAAGCTTTTTTATTTACCCACGCTGGTCGAGCTGAGACTCAAATTCACACAGAGGTGCAATGTGTGAGTGATCTGTACAGGTGAGAACCTTAGACCACTCAGCCGCCTGGGGCCCCTGTAGTTGGTCTTAAATGAAACTGGTTTGGATATGACTTCCCGATATGGTCACCAGGGTATTCATAAGGGGTAGGTGAAGCCACTTTGGGGAGGGGCCATTTCGCAGAGAATGCTCTTTTATACTGTAGTTTACTTAAATAAACGTACAGCATTTATTATTCTCATGACTATTATTACATTTAAAAAATAAACAGTTTGTGGTGGGGGGTTTTCTGAGGAGGAGGGCGGCACTGAAGGCAATGCTTGCTGGTACCTTTTTGTCCAGCGCAAACTTGCGTGGACCTTGGTGGTCACCACAGTGGCCATCCTGAAAAGCTTGTTATTTCTCCGTCAAATACATTACCTGATCACATTACATTAGGATAATTTTCTTTGCTACCTCTGAATCCAGCTCTCCCAGAAAGATGGAAAAAAGTCTTTCTGTCTATAAATTATATAGACCAAGGGAAGCAACTTTTACAGATTAACTCCCCTTTCTACCCGCTAGGTGGCTGCTGTTATACCTGCTTTAAACCAGTTGTTACTTTCGCAAGCCATACTGTAAAATGTCCTCCAGAAAATCCAGTTACATTCTGTAACTACAATAACTTAAATTTAATCATCTACATTTGTTTTTCAGTGGTACAGTAAATCAAAATATTTTTTTAATATGGTGCATACAACATTCTTGTGAAGTCCAGTGAATTTAATCATATTTTTGCAATTATCATACCATTTGTTATTGTCACATGTGATTTCGATCGGTAACATTCAATTTCACTGGAGACAATTTTGGGCACTGTCATTTTGATAACATGGTGTACATTATTTCAATTTATATATATATATATATATATATATATATATATATATATATATATATATATATATATATATATATATATATATATATATATATATATATTTGTTGTATGTACTTGTTTGTTACTCTTCTTTATAACAGAGATGATAACCAAGTGCAAGAAGTGTAAATTAAGATTTAAGGTTGTGGAGGATGGACATGAGACGAGTCTACGCAAATAATTGCTCGTTGGCACACACATTACATGTGTGTGCACTTTGATACGAAAGTACTTGGTCCAACATTTGAAAAAGCAGGTCAAGGGCTGCAAAAATGAGCATGCTGCAATACATCGTAACATACACCTCACTCCCAAATTGTTGATTAGTCTTATGGCAGATGTCGAGATGCCCTCTCCACCCCCAACACCCCCCCCCCCCATGCAGATGCAGAAACAGCACCAGAACATACTGTATCCGTGAATACAATAGAATCATTGATTAGTTTCATGGGTGATGTCATGATGCCCTCTCCACCCCCCATGAAGATGCAGAATAACGCCAGTAGAATCATTGATTAGCCACAAGAGTTTCTTTACGGTGAATCAGTTGCATGCAACATTCTCACCCCACTGGTAAAAAGTCATGTTCAGAGATATTTTTCTCACACGTACCTTGTCTAGATGTTGATAGAGTGAACAGACAAGTCTTTAATGACACGTCAAAGTTTGTCAGGAACATTGTGTCGACTTCCTCCCTACTTGACTTCACGCATCTGACGTTATTTTTTTCATCTAGCCGAAAAAGCCACTAATGATCATTGCTGTTTTTCTATACGCTCCATCCTTTTTGGTTCTCCACTTCTGTTAGGACATCAAATTGAGGAGGTGAGAAAGCAAGAGGCACAAGAGTTGCTCTTTAACTTTCAGTGCAATCTCCTATCTCTGCATGACCCTGTTAAGGAATATATAAGAGAAGGAATAATTGTCGCCAGAGGATTCGCAGGG
Organism: Margaritifera margaritifera; assembly: GCA_029931535.1. Lineage (NCBI taxonomy): Eukaryota > Metazoa > Mollusca > Bivalvia > Unionida > Margaritiferidae > Margaritifera > Margaritifera margaritifera. Next base: position 2,338,693 of record JAQPZY010001503.1, on the reverse strand, counting down.
GCGGTTCTCAACAACAGCAGGCTTTTCTTAATTTTTTTCTCCTGGCCAAGCGAATTATAGGCAGTCATATGCCCCTATTTTCACAGGCAGGCAGAGAGGGAAGAGAGAAAAACACAGTTTCTCTTTCCCCCAGGCCTTCCATCAATCATCAGTGATACACCATCATACTGGCGACCCACATGAGGTGCCAGACTACTCCCTTATAGTCAGATTTTAACCAACCATTCTTGCAAAACAATGGGTGATCCAAACTGTGTCAGAGGGTCTCCGGATTTCGTTTTCCAAACCCTCCACTTTTGTTGTCTTACCTTTAAGAAGGAACTCCCAAATGATCCCATGATGGGGGATGTTTTTACAGAAGAAAATCCAGTTTTTCGGCTTATAAAGGGCAGTGTAGATAGTACGAAAACTGCACAAACAGGTCTTCTACTCCAGAACATTTCTGGTTATGAAGTCCAATAGCAGTTGAGACCTGCGATAAAGACGTGATCAGTCTTGACATGTCCAACGTGTACTTCCATATACCGATTCATATGGCCCCAGTCTAAGCCCTTGAGCCTTCACTAAGAGTACAGAACATCTGCTGCAGAGACTGCGGCATACCTGCACAATGCACCACAAAAACATTCGATAAGTTTGGTTTTTGGTTCAACCTTGAACAACCTTACTTTCCCCATTGTGTGGTGGATAAGCAGTGCAGAGAAGTTGGATCTTGTCCCTTCTCAACATTTTGGTCCATCTAGATATGGAACCCTTAACACATATCAGCTTGGCGTCTTTCTCCCAAATGCATTGGAGAAGTCATCAATCATGACATTGAAGTTGAAACTTCAGTAAGATGTTAGACCAAGTCATATCCCAGCTTAGGATGTCCTCCACAAGGTAGGCGGCATTTCTGGATGACACACTACAAAACCATTTGGTAAGTATGGTTTTTGTTCACGACATGAACAATGTTACTTCCCTCATTCACAGTTCAGGGGGGGATAATCAATATAGAGAAGTCGGACCTTATCCCTTCTCAACATTTTGTCCATCTAGATATGGAACTCTTAATACATATTAATTTGGTGTCTTTCTCCCAAACACATAGAAAGTATAATTCATGTGTTGGAGAAAGCATCAAACAAGACCTTGTTAAGCGAGGAAGTTTCTTACAGCCCCTTGTCCTACTCAATGTGGGGATGGACCTGTTACAATGCCAGTTTACTACTTAACCTGTGGCATATGGATTCTTCAAGAGAAGGCTCTTTATATCAACCTTTTGGAATTGAAAGCCATTCTGAATGTCTTCGACATATGGGAGGAACATATTCATGAAACACGGTTCTGATAATGTCTGATAATTGGTTTGTGGTGACATATCTGTGAAAAGGGGAGGGGAACAATCACCACACCTTTGCCTCACGATAGGGGGATACCTTCATGGGTACTCCCAATATCAGGTAATCAAGTCTGACACATTCCTGGTCGGCTCAATGTGTTGGCTGACTCATTATCAAGGGAGGACAACTGCTTCATAGAGAGTTGTCCCTCCAGAAACCTTCCATCAGGTCTGTGCCCTTTGTGACCAACCAATGCTTGACATTTCTTTCTCATTTTTGCACGACCCCAGAAGCATGGGCTGTACATGCCCTTTTAATCAGCTTGGAGGTAATGTGGGAATACATCTTCCCTCCATCAGTTTTGATTGTGAAAACAGTTAAGAAATGAGGGACACAGACTGCAATAGCTCTGATTGCCCCACTAAGATGAAACACTGTGGATCAGTGATCTGCTCGATTTAGCGACAGGCGTACCCAGATGAGTCATAGAGACCTCCACTCTGTTCAAGCAGTAGAGATCACCACTAATCCATCCATGTCCAAACAAACTCCTCCTTCACTCCTGGCTCCTTTCAGGGATGTCCTGATTGAAAAAAGGAGTTTGGAGCTTCAATCCTGGAGAGAATTGCAACAGCTGAAGATCCTCCATTTTCAGGACATACAATGACTGGTGTCACATCAATGAAGTCACACCACTCTCAGAGCCCATTCCCCAATGGTGAACTTCTTTTTCATTCTCTTTGAAGACAAGAAGTTAGCCCCTATCACAATCAAGGGATACTGTTCCATGACCTCAGACACGTTCAGACTTCATGGAAGAGAAAGATTTTGGCCGCAACAAGGTAATCTCCGACTTGCAGTCCAATTTTGACATATCCAGATCATGCTCACTCACATTTATTTGCAATTGAATCTCTCCTGGGGCTTGAAATGGCCAAACCCGTCTAAGTTTGAGCCACCATCTCCCCCCCACACACACACACTGAAGCAGCTATCATACATGACTTGCAATTTATGATAATGCTGACTTCAACATACAGAGTGAGTGAGCTACATATGATATCTGTAGATCCGAACTACATGCAGTTTCATTCTGATGGTTCAGTCATTCCAATGACACAACCTGGTTGCTTCCTAAGAACAGCTTGCAGTCACTAGTCAACCAACAATAACTATTTGCTCCCTCTCCTTGATTGATATGTCAAGAGAAGCAAAGATGCAGGACCCTGTATGTACCCTCAGATGTTACCTGAAACACATGGACAATATACACATCAGCAGTGAAAGACTGTTCCTACCGCTGAAGGCAGGAATGCAAGACGTAACCCCACAAGTGCTGGCTTCTTGGCTGAAGGGAGTTATTAAATCTGTGTACTCTGAACTCTCACAGGATCAGGTACACTAATGAAGATTTCAGCTCACGAAATATGATCGACTTCCATTAGCCTGGCCTTGAATATAATGTCTCAATTCAGGACATAGCAGAGTCAACTGACTGACATGCCCAGTCTGCCTTCTCTATTTTCCATTTGCATGACATGGCTGCACTAAGGAGAGAACTGAGTCTCGTTGGGTTAGTAGTAGCTGCACAGACAGTGACCACTCTCCATTCATGAAAACACAACCTTTGACCCAGGCATGAATTAGCCACTTTCACTGGATTCGCCTGGGAAACTTTTGATGGTGAGACAATAATCAGGTCCGGAATCCCACGGATCTTCCGTACACATGTATAAACAAATTGTCTATTGTTGTGCTAAACTAACATTAGGAGAAATTCATCCTTTTAGTAGAGCAATCTTGCTCCTACTGGGTGAGACAGACAGAGATAGGATGCTCAGCATTTCCTCCTCTTACCTATTCTCCTTATGTAATGTGATCAGGTAATGTATTAGATGGAAAAAGCAATTAGTATATTTGTTTCTCCGATAATACTTACCTGATTACAAATAATCCCTCCTACCCTTTCCCACAATGTGAGCATCCTTAAAGGTTTTAAGGTGTCACTCAAGAAAAAACTGGTTTAAACTAGGTACAATGGTAGCCACCTAGCTGGTAGAAAGTGGAGTTAATCTGTAAGAGTTGCTTCCCTTTGTCTATATAATAAATAGACAGAAAGACGTTTTCTGTCTTTCTGGGAGGGCTGGATTTGAAGGTAGCAAAGAAAGTTATTCCAATGTAATGTGATCAGGTAAGTATTATCAGAGAAACATAATTTATATATAAAAAAATGTTTACTATAGTTCTAATACAACAACGACTGGAATGGGAACCATTTCTTTTCTAGGTTTATAGTAGTGTTCTTTCAAAGTAAATTTATGACTTTAATTAACATCGTTCAGAACATTTAAAAATGTTAGGATTTTATATATGACACAAAAGACATCTTCTGATACATTTGTGATTGGTCACATGTCCAACATTTTGAAGCAGTAAAATTCACGATAAACTGTCGAAATGTTTGACGCTGTAATGATATTGTGACATTGATTGTGATTTAGTACCACAGAGAATAATGCTTTCTGTAATCTTTGGACAGAATTTTTTCAAATATGTAAGAATCAGGATAATCAATATTTGGGAAATTTACAGATGTTAAAGGTGGCAAATATCAAATTTACCATCTCAACAGCAGCACCAGTCATACAACAGTAACACCACTATTAGCAACTTTGAAAACCTCAAAAAGCAGAACTGTTAGCTGCTATATTAATTTATTCATTTAAAAAAATTTTGTTTAATTTCAGACTCTGTCTACCAGTACCTATTGATGTGGTGTACACCTGGGTGAATGGTACAGATCCTGAAATGTTAATTCAGCTAAAACGAGTCAAAATGGAGATGGAAGAGGAGTTAAATACTTCCAGGTTTATTTCCTATTACTGTATATAACCCTAGCAACTTATTCTGTAAAATCATTTACAGATTGGAATGAGGGTTTTTTTTGTAACAAACTTGTAATTGGAACAGTTTTGGATTTAAAAACAAAATTGGATCTTATGTATTTCAAGATTTAGCAAAGATCTGAGCAAAGTCTGAATGCAAGCATAAAATATGTATTTGTTTTGAAATAAATGCAGCTTTAGTGAAGAAATTTCACTGATACATTAGAGGTTTGTTGCAAACTGTTTCCACTGTATTTTATTTAGATAAAGATGAGATATTTTTCACGTTTTAATTGTGTGCTATGCTGACAAAGATGCTGTAAATTACAATGTATTACATAGCGTAAATATTTAGTGAATTTAGTGAATGAACAAAATTTTGCACAAATCTCAAAGCCACATTAGCTCAGTGGTTAGCATGCCAGACTCGTGCCCGAATTGGTGCCAGTTTAAATCCTACCATTGGATCGGACTGATTCAGCTACCATGGTGTGTCCTTGGGCAAGGCACTTAACTCCTATTGCCTCAACATTAAATAACCTACATGTGTTGCTGTGCCAGAAAACACCAAACCAAACCATTTGCTAAAATTGTATTAACATTAAATTTTTATGAAGAAAAGATAATAAAGTGTATGCAGTAAATGCTGATGACTTTACAGATGGTTGGTTCCAGAACTGGGGTCATAATTAATTAGCTGCCATTTTATAAGTACCATGCTATGCTAATGAGTGAATAAATGGACCTGTATGTTTTGTTTTTAGGAAATACTGCAATGGATGTTTTGTCTGAGATTTTTTTTTTAGCAAACTAAGGCATCACTATTGGTAGCAACTCATATTATTGGAGGTTTTGATAATTCCCTGGTGTTGGAATAAAGCAGTCACACTTCATTTCATTTGTGTTAAAGTAGTGTAGCATGCAAGCACACATTACATTTTGATCATGAAAAATTGCTATGGTTCTAAAATGTTATATTATTACACTAGAGTAATTCGCTAAAATGATATGTTGCAAATGTGCTGAATTTAAAGATTCACTAAAATCGAATGACGCTATGTTTGTCAAGACTGGCTTTTCTTCTGGTATTTTCTAGTTGAGATATCAATAGATTTTACATGTCTGTTGAAATTTTGAACTACCATATATACTCGTGTATAATTTAATACCAAGTGCAAACTGCATAGATCTAGATCTTCCATCGCATAATGCGCCGGCCGATCTGGGTCTATGCAGTTTGTAAGGACTAATCAATAGAACAAGCAACATAGACCCTGATCTGCCAATGCATTATACGACAGCAGATCAGGGTCTATGTTGTTTGCATTTGGACATGGCTTATACACAAGTATACATGGTAGCCTATTCAGCTAAGAATATTCCCAAACTGGAAGAACTAATATTTTTGTATTATCTTGGCATTGTAGAAGTTCATATTTAAAAGATTTAACATCAAGATAACTTTCTCATTCTGACTTCACGCTGTGAGGACTTATTCAAATGGCAACAATTTTTTTTCTTTAAACTGTCTTTAAGATGAAAATTTTCTATGGTTCCATAATACAATTGTTTGAAAAGATTCTTTCATGATTATTAGATATAATTTTGGTTTTGCTTCACTTTATTTTATTCCTTGTCATTATCAATGAAGCTTTGAGTAGAATTTTCATATAATTAAAAGTCATATATGGAGGTTTCCAGTTAAACTTAATTTTTGAATCTTCATCACTTATGAACCCCATATCTGTTTATCCTATAAAATAATTTGACATAATTTTCCAATTATTTAGTGTAAAAGTGTTAACCTCACTTAATTTGGAACAGGCATTACCTCCCCCTTATGTACAGAAGTGATGTAGCTGTGGAATGATGAACTCACTATAATTGAGATAATAGTGTTAGAGGTTTGATAAAGATTAAATCAAAAGGATATAATTTAGGGGAAATTGAAATGACTCAAGTTTTTACATATACATGTGGGCTCACCTGCACACTAATTAGCTATTGATGTCAATTAATAAAAATAAACAAAGAAAATATTCAGTTGAATGATGCACATTGTTGGAAAGAATTAAGCTGATACTGTGCAGTGCATTAGTTTAATCTTGGCATTGATAGGGTTTATCTTCTGACCCTAATTTTGTTAATCTCAGAAAGACGTAAAGTACATCAAAAGAACCTATTTTGTCAACATTTTCAGCAATAAGTCTCGGGATACATTTCTGAATAACAGATGGCTAATGTAAAAAACGCTAAAAATATCACTAACAATATACATTTCTTTCAGTAATCTTTCTTCATGTTAGTTGATATGTACTGCTCATTTATCTCCCTTTAATTATGAGTTGAAGCGAGTAAAAATAAAGAAATATGCTTTTAATTGTAAATTTTGTTTCCCCTGTTGATAGGCATGACCAATTTTTCTTTCCTTTATTCAATTTATATATGTTTTTTTTTTCTTTCTTTTTTTCCCCTGGTATTAGATAAAATTAAGTCTGGGTTTTGGTCGTCTAATTCTGTTAAAGTCCTACACAATGTTAAGAACAATTTGTGGTACAGTACAGCTCATGCAATTTTTTGAAACCCCACACTTCATGGTGGGGGTGGTGAGAGAGTGGAGAAGTTTAAAAGAAAACCCATCCACCATCTCTCCAGTGCCCTTACGGAGTTGCCACAGCATCTTTCAGAGAAGCTCTGCACACCATGCTTTCACGCGGAGTCGCATCCAATGACCAACGCTGAGTGGACGTGGTCTCGATAGTATGGGTGTTGTTTACTGTTTATGACCCCTGCCAGCATTTGCTAAAGAGGTTCAGAGAGAGAGAGAGATAGGCACCGATTTATCTACATTGTTATCACTTTCGGGAGCAATTTGCTTACTTTTTTATACTGAAAAAAACGTGATCATTCAATTAATTATAAAGATTTCCTAGTTCTAACGGAGATAATGTATGATACATAATGCCAAATGAAATTTTAGATAATATTAACTGTATTAATACTACATTTTACACAATGAATTTAATTATTTTTTTCAATGCTAGCTACATTATCGGAATCTACAGATCCATTCATGTCCTTATTTTTCATGCAGTTCGCACAATATACTTTTTTAATGATCATATGAAGTCAATTATATTGTATTCACTGCAGTGGATAAAGAATGATAAACGTTGAACAAATTAATAACAAAATTGCATTCATACCTGACTGAAGTGAAACGAAATCACATAAGTTCCGATGGTTACCTCACACATGAGCTTTCATTAACATAATGTATGATTTCCTCTGACATCTAATCACATCATTATAGAGGGGTAATTGAAACTTTGGAAAGCATAGTTCAGACAGTTTCTGATTGAACATGCAAAAACAAAAATTATTGTTAAGAAATGGCATTATTAAGATCTTGTATCTTTATTTTAATTTAACCTGTACTATTTAGTGTTAATTATCAAAGTAGCATTGTTTTAATTTTTTTTCTCATCACAAATGGTTGCAAAATGTCATTCTAGATACATGTAGGTTGACAAATACACTTTTCAAAGATAAATGCTTATGTACAAACTAATAACCTAGCACAACAGAAGCTATTGACATGTTAATTTCATGTGCAAACTGATAACCTAAAAGCACAATATCAGCTCTTCTGCAGGTTTGTTTTCTTTCCCATTATGTTGACATTAAACAATGTACTCGAGGATAAGTGAATCATACTGTGCAAATCACAGGCTATTCCATTGTTTGATTCTTGTAAAAGAAAATTCAGTGATAGAAAGATAAACTTGTGAACTAATCAATACAACTAGTATACATTTTTTGCATTTATCTGTTTACTGTCTTCCATTCATTGCATCAGTCACATTAGTTGTTTAAAATGGACAATGGTCTTGCTCCGAACTACTTGCAAAGATGTAATTCGACCGTTTGTTATTAACAATGAGACCTACAACACTCGATCATTCAGCTCCCTTTTTGTAGAACTACCTTGTATCAAAATTAATTCCTACCTTTTAGAATTTACCAACAGAAATTGTAAGTAACTCATCTATACAAAATCTCAAAACTTACTTGAACCGGGATAAACATATACCCATTTGTTGTATGTCAATACTGTACATCAATTACATACCTGTATATTTATATCACCAAGTAAACTTGAGCATCAGATGAAATTAATGTTTTTCTTTTTTCTTTTTCTGTTAATTTTCCTATTCCATACTATGCATAATACAGAAAAAGGAGATGAACCTGTTCTGAAGCATTTCTAGACCATTAACTGTTTTTAATAAAGTTGCTCTCTCTCTCATAATATATGGAATCCAAATCACTACTGCGCAAGTATTCCCTGATTGCCTAGCTTTCTTCAATTTACGGCCGCATAGTTCACACAGTCAAAAAGATGTTCTTGCCATGAAAGTTTTTTGTGATTCCGCTTATGTTTTGAAGAATTTTTCACCAATGTGAGTTTAAAAAAATAACACTAAAATGCTTATTAACATTAACCAAATTTTACTTTTTCGATGCTTGACATGTCAACATTTTTAGTTAATCTTCAGAATTAAAATATTAAAATTCGAGCAATTATAAATCTACACATACAGAAACTGAAATCTGGAAAAGATCTTAAGTGGTAAGAAAAGTAATACTGTACCAGACATTATAGCATCATGGAGGAAAAAGAAAGGAAGAAATTTTCCCACCAATGGGCGCGAACTCACAACCTAGTATTCCAAAGTCAAATTGTGTGTGTGTCTGTGTCTAAGTCACACAATTTATCCACTCGGCCACAGTAACTGTGGCTGTAAAGCAATATATAACATACAGAAACAATCCAAATACTATTCAAAGAAATTAGTTTACATTTTTTTTGGTCTCAATAACGAAATGCTCCAACAGTCACAAACAGGACTCTGCATACTTTAATATCTGCATCAGAATAATTATAATAAATAGATAAATATTACAATTAGGTTATTGACATATCATTTGCATATGATTTACTATTTTTTATATGATGATAAAAAAAAAATTTTTAAATTTTTTCCTACATGTGGAGACAATACATACATGCAGAATGTCGTACATTTGTTGGAAATTAAAATCTCAGAACATCTGAGATTTGACAATTTTCCACATTATTATTCATTTCAGCAGTAAGTTGAGTTCAGATTAATTACGAACAATTATCAAACTTCCATCTTTAATGGCAGGACCATAATTGTGGCTGTTAAGTACAACACACCAAGTCAGATGGCTTTTTACGATAAAAATACACCTTTCCCAAGCTGAAATTGACATAATTTTTTATGCTAATGCTTGTCAATATTTTATAACAGTGTTGACAATGGTCACTGCCTTGATTTCCGTCAACATCTGTTGAAGTCGAGTCTTTATTAGGGAGAGACCATTTCATTTTCTAAATGAGGCGGGGGGGGGGGGGGGGTAAATGCTTGAAAACAATTGCCTTGTTCTGATTGTAGTATTAAAAACAAGACATTATTCCATTCCTTGTTTTTCTTGAAACAAATTTATCTTGTGATGAAAAGAAATAAAATATCCCAGTCTGAAAGAACATTCTAGCCCCATAAATTAAATGGTCAGTCCCATGCAGTCAGAATTGAACTAGTTCAAAGTTGTGTATATTCAGCCTCATGAATGTACCATTACTGCTTACAGAGTAAGCACGTGATTCACATTTCAGTGTAAATTCAGTTTTCTGTTTGTTCGGTTGTTTTTTTAAACAGAAGCGGTTGTCAGTTTGGAATTTAATTGTCCATATCTCAGGATTACTTTTCCTTTGATAAATTTATGCTGTTCAAGAGAAGCTCAACAAGGTGTGCCTCTCATCAACCCAGTGTGTAAGTTTGTTCAGATTTCTTTGAATAAAGTTAAAGCGTAAAATTATTGCAAAAGAAGTCAGTCAGCCTTTTCTAAATATACATGTACTGAATATACAAGACTTTTGAAATTATTTTTTTATTGTCCAAATATATGATCAAAATAAAGATGACTGATTCTTCAAATAGTATCAGGTTGTAAATCACTCTTGATGTCTCAGTCTTTCCATGGATGGTCTTCATTCATTGGCTGTTCAAACATCAGTCAGTAATATCAACCAGCCCACACACAGTGGAGTTACCATCGGTGTGCCTGCCAAGGCGCAGTGGTGTTTTGTAGGTATTTATCCCTCCACCACAGAGCGTTATCACAGAGCAAAAGTGGAGGGGATTAAGTCCACCACTGTGACTCGCGTGGTTTTGAAAAATCATGTGAGCTGTACTGTAATTTGATCATCTGTAATAAGCTTGGAATAAAATTGACAGTGTGCAGTACTTGCAAAAATACCCCATCTTGATGAGACTTTCCAGTTGACTCTAGTTTGATCTGTGTTTTTACTCCTCCAAGAACTTATGAGAAAAGGAAAAAGAAAGACTCTCCATTCTTATTTGCAAGTTTTGACCATGAGCATTATACAAAAACAGTCCTTTCCATCACAATAACCATTCCATCAATACACTTCTATCTTAAAGGATGATCAGCTTATTCTGCAGTGATGTTACACAAAGCAGTAAACAAAGCTTTAGTCAAGAGAGACAAGGCAGTCAGTAACTAAACCTTTTTACATTAACTTGCCATTAAATTTCAGCAAGATGGTAGGAATAAATTGTACAGTGATTTTTGTTTTACCATATATACTCGCATATAAGCCGATACCAACTGCAAACTGCATAGACCCAGATCTGCCAGCGCATTATGCGATGGCAGATCAGGGTCTATGTTGTTTGCATTTGTACTTGGCTTATACGCGAGTATATATGGTACATATTGATCCACATAATTCATTAAATATATACATATTGAAGATTTTCTCCATATTTGACTTTTAATATTTACAGCAAAACCCCTTTTAATGACAACCTTTAATACCACCCCTGATGTTGCATCAAGACGGTATTTATGCAGTCAGCCTAAAACATGGTCAAAGAAATAGTTGCTTTTTTTCATACACCAATAATTACAAACCATTCTTTGATTTATCCAGACCAATAGTAACCACTTGATTCATGTCTAAAAAAAATGGCAGTGGCAAATCCTGTTGTGATGGTGGTGGTGGTGGTGTTGAAAGCCCTTTTTTTCCAATTAATGTAGTATGCTTATAAGTGAAAAATAGAGCAGGTTTGTAATTGTATGCAACACAAACCATTCCCTTCTTAAAATTGAATCCCCATAAAAGAAATCATAGACTCATCCCTGCAATGGTACTTTTGTAAAATTGTGTCAATACAAGAGAGCCAGAAGTTAAGGTATCCGCAACAAAACTGGCGAACATCATTCATAAAAGTTGAATAATAGACTCTTTAGAAAGTGAGAAAAAAAAACTTTTTATAACCAGAGCAAAGAAATTAAGAAGGATTATGGAGAAAGTGCATTGCTGGATGTCATCCAGATGGTCAGAACCTCTGCACTCAAATTCAGGACTTTTCTGTATTTTTCCAGATGCTCAGTGTGATCTCCTGTATATTGTTTAAAGGATCAGAAAGGGAAAGTAGAAGCTCAAACAGAGGGGCAATGGCAAGGTCAGATATGATTGAGTGGCCGAGTGGTCTAAGGCGCTCGCCTTTACAGATCACTGACATCTCATGTCTGTCCGCATGGGTTCGAGTCTCGGCTTGGCCAATGTGGGTATGTGAGAAAGCTTGCCAGTAGCTTCCCATGGGTTGGTGGTTCTTCCCGGGTTCTTCCTTCACCAAATATACTGGTCACTATGTATAGTCTATCATGTGCTGAAAAACCATTCAGATGAATGAATATGTGAGATTCAGCCTTGTAGAAAGGTCAGAAAAATGTCTAATGCATTTTTATCTCGAGTTGGAAAGTGAACATAATGTATTTGTTTTAATGCATGGTCATTCATAATATCAATCAGTGTTTGATCATCTGAATTACTTGTTTCCAAGTTTGCATGTTCTATTGTCCAATCAGGGTTGCTATAACTGAAATCTGCCATAACATTTAAATGAACTGATCATCGACCTTTAAATTTAAACAGATTCTCAACACTATGATGATTCCACATAATACCTTCCTTCACAGCAGATTTTCATGTGTAGTTGTTTATTTTAACAGGATAGTGTCTGAAAATGAAAGTAGCGTCTATTATCTGTACAACCAATCCATGCCAACTTGACTTGTACTTCATCCAATGAAAACAGGTCTTTCAAAACCAGGTCAGAGGTTAACACGTTTATTTAATCCACAAACTCAGTGTACTTGAGAGCTGATTATTTGCTAATTATACTTAATTAGGATATCATTTGTTGACAGATGTGATCTCTGGGAAACAATAAGCTTTAGTTAACCTCTGAGCAGCAACAAAAAATGCTTATTTGAATAGCCAGTCAGAATGAAATGGCATTGTATCAGATAGACACAATGGCAGTGAGTTTTACTGAAAGGGTCATTCTGCTTAAAGAGTGTCATTTATGGCATAAACATTGTGTAAATTGGAATTCCTTCTTATAGATAGAATACATTTTTTGGCATATTCCTATGCACATTTAGATGACCTTACTATATACTCACTTATAAGATGAGTCTAACTGCAAACTACATAGACCCAGATCTGCCATTACATAACATGCCTGTAGATCTGGGTCTATGCAGTTTGTTAGAAGTAATCAGTAGAACAAGCAACATGATCTGCCAGCACATTATGTGACAGCAGATCAGGTTCTATGTTGTTTGCAGTTGAACTCGACTTGTGAGTATATACAGTAGATTTTCACTTTATTGTAGCAATTTTTACCTTTGTCATCAGTTTCATACACTTATTTGTTTTTGCTGTGAAAACCATGTTGGGAAGATAGGGCCAGGCAATTGAAATATACTATGTATTTTCATATGCATATGCAGATGACTAGATTTTTGTGACTTTGAATGTTGCTTTTTTATCTTTCCTTTTTTTCTCACCTTTTTGACTTAAAATTTGTGGCTGCGGTGAAGGTATACATGTTTTACAAACATAAATCTAGTTAACAGAATAAGTTAACATTGCCTTTGAGGCTGAATCAAGTGACCATTCTGTGCATGGACATAAGAAAGAATGGTTTGGAGTCAATGATCCATGAAAAAAAGAAACTCTAATTGGCCAGTTATTTAGGCTCATTATATGAATAAATTGTCAAATGCAGCATCAGATACAAGTCTCACTGTTATTAGGTTGGTGCTAGAATTTCCCAAGTAGTCAACAAAGTACAGCTTTCCCTGGTTATAATACGGCAGTCAGGATCCATAACTGCCTACAATGTTGTAGTGAGATGTATGGAACAGTGATATAGATGAGAATAGCATAAAATACCAAACTGCGGTATAGCTGGAACGATCAAAATTTTTAAATAACGGCATTTTGAAAAGGAAATAAAGATATAACACTAAGCTTCATCTTGTCTTCTTTCATATACACTGGTATGATATTGGTCATGGGGTTGATAGTGGTACCGCATTGTATCCGGAATCATGTTATAATGAGGGAGAGCTGTAGTCAACAAATTTTTCATGTTTGATTATTTGGATTGCCAGATAAAGGCAGCAAATGGAATTTTGCATTCCAGATTTTGGTCTCTGTTAACTTTCAACCAAGTATTCACCCATTATCTACCACAGTTATATTTAATACTTCCAGCTTTCTCTGAATTTTTTTAATAAGTAATCATTCATTAATTTAATGATAATTTGTGTATTCTATTTCCAAATGTTGTTCTTTTAATTAAAATGAATCGCTATCTTAAATATTTAATAACCGTGTATACTCGCATATAAGCTTATACCAACTGCAAACTGCATAGACCCAGATCTGCCATTGCATAATGCGCCGGCAGATCTGGGTCTATGCAGTTTGTAAGAACTAATCAGTACAACAAACAACATAGACCCTGATCTGCTGATGCATTATGCGACGGCAGATCAGGGTCTGTGTTGTTTGCATTTGGACCTGGCTTATACGCAAGTATATACGGTACCTTTGGTGATTGCTAGCACCAACATAGATGTGGTTGAAGACAGCTATAATTACTTGAGGTTGAGGGAGCTCCAAGGTACTGAAATCCAAGTTTTAATTTTCTTTAATGTTGCTTTTAGAGACCTTTATTTAAAAAAGGGATTTTGGAAAAACGGTATGAGGATGGCAGGTAATGGCTTGACTAGCCTTTTTTATGCAATATAATTTTGATCTTTTTTTAATTAGAATCCATAGAAATTCTGAGGGGTAAGTATAGCTTTCTTATTGCTGGCTGCCTTTTGGAGCAAAGTCCTGGTCATGAATCATCAGTATCAGCATGTTCAACTGAAAAAACAAATCAATAATGTTCTTGTTCCTCATCATTGTCGTCATTATTAGGGCCCATCATTTTAGGTACTGGAGCCCTCTCTATCCATCTCTCCATTCACATTTTTTATAACAAACTTAGCTCAGTAACTCTTTGACATAATTCATTGCTGAACTGTATAATGAACAGGTACCTTTTTAAGACTTTGTCTTTCCAATTCCATTTATGACAGTGTTGCTGTCCTTCTTTGATCAATTTTTGGATTTTTACAATAGCAGTTTCATGTAACCAGCATATCTTAGGATCAATTTCACATATCCTGATGTAATTTGTGTGAACACTATCTAATACAAGTAGATATACTTTTAAGGGGTTTAAACTCTTCTACTTCATTTCTGATGGAGTTATGGGCCTTGTCAAGGAATTTTCATATCATTAGAAATTGCATGTGACCAGCATAGCTTAGAAAATATTCAACATATCCTGATGCAATTTGGTGTGAAAACTGTCTTTCAGAGCTAGATGTGCCTGTTAGGGTTTCAATGCCTCTTCCTCATTTTTGATAGAGATATGGGCCTTTTCAATCAGTACTCCACCTCTGATTACATTCTGCTTAAATACAGGACTCATTGTGACTCTGTCACTCTTTGTAATCATCATTTGGATCATCATCAGCAGTAGCAGTAACAGCATCAGTAAAAGCAATAACCTTGGCTCTTGCTTGCCAGTATATCATGGTGAAAGAAATCTGGGTTGTGGTCTTGTGTTTTGTGCAAATTATTTTTTCTTCCCACCCATGAGTGGCATTACTATGTGAACCTCTATAGAAGTGAACTGTATATAGGATTCACCTTTTCTGTTTGTCTGTCTGTGCATCCTACTTCTTAGTCAGGGCTGTACCTTAAGTTTCTATACACCTAGTGAGACCAAAGTTTTTGTGTATCTTGCAAGGAAGATGTGTCGCACACCAATACTGGGTCATTGTAACCTGCTGTCTAGGATGTATGTAACAATGTTTGAAAACCATGTCCATATGCTAATGGCACTAGCAAATAAATAAAACAGATGTACTGGATATAAGTCTACTGGTTCCCAGTTTCATAAGTTCAGAAAATGAAGAAAGCCTTCTGAAACAGGGAACAAGACTAGAAATTCATAGTACACTCAAAAAGAAGGGTCCTTGATTTCCATTCCAGTACCATGCCACCTGTTGCCATCAAAATTTGGTGCATCTTGGAATGAACATGTGTTGCATATCAAAACTGTGTCACTGTGACCTATTACCATGAATTCAAAATTATTCCTGGGGTACCCAAGGAACATGATCCTTATGTGAAAACAATTAGACAGTGCATGTTTATGGTACTTAAATTAAGATTCAAAGGCTTATACATGCCTGTTTTTTTTTTCTTCTTCAAATATGACCAAAGGATGAGATTAAGACATGGGGATTATAATATTATTAACTTACCTGGCTATAAAGTCATGTGAGCTAATGATATGACCCAGCATCTGTCATCTGTCCATCAACAGTTGCTTGTTACCATATTTTTGTATCCAATTTTGATTATGAGGGAGATCTATGCATATTAATGAGGTGATCTTGCTACTGATTGGCAGAGCTTGTAACCATGTCTGTTCCGATTGTAATCACACTTGGTTAATAGTAGAGGTGGTTCAGTGTCATCGATGCATCGATGAATTACAGTATTTGACTAGTGTATCATTACACAGACTCAGACTATTGATTGTAGAATGAAACATAAAATGTTACAAAATAAACAGGTTCCTGTCATCTTTTATCGAATGAAGTAAACAACAAGGTCACTTGCAACATGTATGCAGTCACTTTGTACCTACCATATCAGCAAAATAACCGCTGCTCACCTTCTTTTTAAATTCAAAGAATGCTAGTGTATCATGAGACAGCAAGTATTAATCCTTTAAGGTATTTTTCGAATAATAACATTTTGATTCATTCTGTTAAATATTTGTGCTGCCTGAGTATTGTTTGCATTTGTATGCTTATGCCATACTGTAGCTTGATTAATAATCTACCTCCCTAAGAATGCATACCATATTCAGTTTAAACACACACACACACACACACACACACAATTGAAATATTAGCAAGTGCTTACCTTTGACTTACCTTTATTACTCACGTATATGCCAATACCAACTGCAAACTGCATTCCCAGATCTGCCATCACATAATGCGCCAGCAGATCTGGTTCTATGCAGTTTGTAAGGACTAATCAGTAGAACAAACAACATAGACCCTGATCTGTCAGCGAATCGTGTGACAGCAGATCAGGATCTAAGTTGTTTGCATTTGGACTCTGCTTATATGCGAGTATATACAGTAGATATAGCCAGTAAAGGAATTCAATCAGGAAAGTACAGTTTGCATCCTTTAACTGTCCAATTTTACACACAAGATATCCAAGGGTACAGGAATTCAACACAAAACAAAACATGAACTTGAAGGTGCCATGCCAACTTGACTCTTTGCAATTCTACACAATACACAAGTATATTTAAGTGGGAAAATTATATCAGCACATGCACTGTGTTAAGAGTCAAGTTCCCAGAGCATGAGTGATGTTTCTGTTTTTGTCTTGTGCGGACCATATCAACACTGAAAACTCTAATTATACTTGCTTATATGTTGAGTCCAACTGCAAACTGCACAGACTCAGATCTGCCATCACATAATGCGTGGGCAGATCTGGGCCTCTACAGTTTGTTAGGAGTAATCAGAACAAATAATATAGACTCTGATCTGTTGGTGCATTATGTGATGGCAGATCAGGGTCTATATTGTTTGCAATTGGATTTGAATTATGTGTGAGTATATACAGCACATGTATCTGAAAGTGCACTCAGAGAATAAGATTCTTTAGTTGTGGGGTACTGTATGCATTCACATATAAGTCAAGTCCAACTGCAAACAACATGGACCCTGATCTGCCATCATATAATGTGCCAGCAGATCAGGGTCTGTGTTGTTTGTTCTTCTGATTACACCTAACAAACTGCATAGATCCAGATCTGCTGGCACATCATGCAACAGCAGATCTGGGTCTGTGCAGTTGTACTCAATGTATAAGTGAGTCTAAATGGTATAAAATAGAGGCACTCCACTCGCTTATTGTCATATGCATAGTATGTCTGTTTGGTTTAATAAAAAAATAAACTTATTTTTTAATCATTTATGTGTATCTAAGCAGTGTGTAGTGAACATTAAAAAGAAAGAAAGAAAAGGAAAACATCTTGTTTTCATTCATTTAGGAAATTTACCATATCCTACAATGGATTTATGCAATTATACAAGCAATGTTTATTTTGCAAAACATAGACTCATTTGTACATTTTTCAGTTTATTTATGTATGCAATACTGTTATGATACATATCATATTAAAGACAAATGTTTGATCTGATTTTGATCAAACTTAGTATGTAAGCTTTATTATCAAGATCTCAGACAACTTTGATTATTAGCAAGATCTGCCATATTTATGAAGTATTTTTGAATATAATTGACTGAGCTTTTTATCACTCTTGAGGCTTCATTTCAGATCAAATTTTATCACATTTGGTATATAGGCCTATATCATCAAGATCTCGGACAAGTGCAATGATTATGCACATCCCTGCTTACTACTGTAGTGATATTACATCTGATTGGCTGAGCTTGTTTAACCCAGTCTGAATCAGTGCATGTTAAACTCCAGTTGAAGATGGTCAGAGGTTGAGATTCCAGATGCTTGTGAGTTGACGTTGAGGCCTCATACCAGATGGTGTCTCCAGCAGCAAATATAGACACAAATCTGTTTGTAAAGCTTTTGTATGAGACACCACTGGTTGACTGATCACCACTGTCATTTTGTCCCCATATGACTCCACTTACACCGATTGTAAGCGTTGTCCGCTATCCATTGTTGTGATGCCCATTGAGGTTAATGAAGTAAAAAACCTATGCCAGGGACGGTGATAGTGTCGTTTTTGCTGCTTCATCACCAACATGTTGAAAATTTGCACTGAATCCCAGATATAGTAACCAGATGCATTTGGTGCAGTAGTCCTGCTGACTGATGTGGCAATGATGGCTGTTAAGTACATGACTGTGATATCTGGTACCCACTACTGAATGGACGGTGGCATTACAGCTGGCATCCAAAGGGTGACCTTTGAGACTGTAACCTTGACTTTGGCTGTGGTATCAGCACGGAAAATGGCATCATCATCGGTGCTTTTATCGATCAGTTCGATGGCGTGGCACCAATGCTAACCTTGCACATCCAAACAAGCCAAAGATGTAGGTCAGTGGTATAACACAGGAAAAGTTACCATGAGCATCCACCTGTGCCAACCACAATGCACTGCCTGGGTTGAATTTGGGAGGGGGGGTCTGTTACTGCATCAACTCATTCAGCTTCCATGGCCAAGTTTGCAGTGATAGCATCACACGTTTCATACAGCATAGTTTTGGCAACGGTTGAGTTTGCAGTGACAAGTTGAACCTGGGCAGCAACATTTTGGCAAGCCACCTCCTTGACAGCAGCACATGTTTCAGGCAGCATAGTCTTGGCCATGAGTAGTATCAATTTGCTGAGGCAATCACGTAACATTTACACATCCTTTTTGCCACTGATGGCAAAGAGGGCTGAGGGCAGCACTTCCTCTGCACTTATGACAACTGTCTTAATAGCATCAGTGGTATGCAAGGTGGCAGCCGGGGAAGTGGCTCTGACTAGTGCTGTGGCAGCTGCTGGTGCTGCCCTAACTAAAGGTTGGATGGAAAGGGGTTCGTGAGGCATCAAACCTTTGTTGGCATACCAGCACATGCTTGCTGTCTGAGCAGACTAAGGGACCTCTGTCAACACAAGAAGCCACATGCACTGCATGCACCTGGTTGTCTGCTTGTATATGTTCCATGTCTTTGGAGACTATTTTGGCCTGTGCCTGCCTGATGCCTCATTGCCTACAACTGTTATATGTCTCAATGATTTGGGGCACGGGGTGCACCCAGTTGTTTTGCCAGTAGCCAAAAACTACTTGAACATGGTTTCGAGAGTGAGGTGGAAGCAGTCAATCTGCATGAATGGGGTATGGTTCTTCGGTTCGTCCAAGTGGTGGTCAGTGCCATTATCTTTTATTAGGGCGGGAAGTGAACTCAGTCCCACTGTCTGTCTGTAGCTTGCAGCTGTCTTACTGTATTTTGCTGTGCCACTGTGTGCACTGGTGTTCTGGCAGTTCCTGCAGTTAATTGGCAATTGTCCTGGGTGTGTCTAGCAGCTCTGGGCAGGTGGCACATTTGTAGCCCTGGACAACCACCTTTTGGCAGAGCCAGCAAATGTTGACATATTGCAATCCTGTGATTCCAGCTTGCCATTCTGACAAAGCACTGTCATACAACTGGCTGGCTACATCGTTTGCATTTTTGTGTCCTTGGATGCATGTCTTGATAACCATGTGGGAGAGGCACATGGGGTTGCTGTGGGTGACTAAGATAACCTCTAGGGTATGTCACTGGGTAATTACGGTGGATGCAGAGCTTTGTTGACAATGATCTGTCCCTGTTCTACGTGACCTGTGCAGCACCACTGTCTGTGAAGGGCTTTGCGGGTGCTATTTTGTGTCAGCGCTCGGTTTACGATGTTGCGACCCTGGATGATGCCTGCAACTTGTTCATAGGTGCTGCCGACTACATGGTCTCTTACCCGCCATTCATCTGTTTGCTGTTCCTGTCACCCATCAGAACAACAAGCATGGGTCCAAGTGTTTGTGTGTTCCACGCTGTCATTGTTAAATGCTATATGAGGGATGAAGGCAGCATCTTTTGCTGCTGCAAATTGTCCCATGTCACCTGTTTAATGTTGTGCTTTATACATACTGCAAAGGCCTAGTTGTCCTGGCAGGTCCTCAGGTTATTGTCGAGTGCCACAATTCGCTGATGTTCATTGGCATAGCACTTAGGTTCCTGAAGGAGGAGATGATGTGCAAAGATCTGAGCAAGGGTCTTAGCATAGTACTGGTTAATGTTAACGTCAGGTGCCTGATAAGCAGGTTCATTTTGGGCAGGGTCACCATTGACAAAGATGATATGTGAGTCCTTGTGTTTTTGAACAAAGTCAACCAACCACTCATGTTGGGACATGGTGTAGAGGTAGACCTTGTTAAAGAGAATGGTGTCATAGCCACTGGTATTATAGGGCATGAAGGTAGCATTGTCTTCTGCACCCACTGGATGCAGACCCAGTAATATGTGCAGCATAGCCACATCAAATCCTTGTTCAGCTAGATTGTCACAAAGAGCATTTGAGTGGGCAACTGCAAGTGGCTTTTTGCCAGCTTCCCTGGTCCAGTGAAGGGAAAAGCTGGTTTTACCTGTTCCAGGAATGGACCTAATAACTAGAAGTGGTCCAGCCCTTGGTGGAGGAGTGTCAATTTGCCTGGAAAGCTAATCTATGAAAACTTCTATTTTATTTTTCTCACCCAGGAACACTGCCAGATAGTCATTTGTTTCCTTTTCTGTCCATTTTTTTTGTTTTTGGTGTATCTGTTTCTATCAGTCTGTCATCCTCCTTGTTATCAATAGTAATATGCTGTCGGTCTTCAGGGGTAAATATATATGGACATAACAACCACCCCCAGGTCCTCCATCTTGCAGTGAGTAGGCTTTTAGCCAAATAGGAGTTGGCATCAATGTGGAGTGCCCACCTCGTCCCACCTACCGAAGTCGCGTTTTTGTAAGTAAAAGCCTGTCTCTTGTAAATGCAGGTGGGACTCTTGCTCCACCAAAATTGTGAAGACACAATCTGTACACACTGCAACCGCAGTGTTGTCTAGTCCTAACAAGCCTGTGGAGCAAGATGCACATGCTATTGAGAATGAGGTGCGATGTTGGCTGGTACTCCTCTGAGAGCTCTCAATATACCTGGTCAATAACTAGGTGAAGATCTGTGTCTAGCTCTGTATGCAGGTGGCTATTGCTGTATGCTAGGGTCTCGCACTTGTCTTAATAGAGCTGCCCCCATTCTGTCTTGTTATAGCATCTGCAGGCAAGTCCATAGACAAGATTTGCTATGTACTTTTCATCACAGTCACTGACCTCAGTGCTAGCACAGCTGTAGAGCTTACACAATACCTTGGTACCATCATAAGGCACAATTTTGTGCAGTACAAGCTCTCCAAGGATCGTAAACCCAATCCCCCACTACTCTGCATATACAAAGACCAAGCCCAAGACAAAGTCATGCCTCAAGGGAAATAAAATGGGGTCAGTGTTTGTAACCTCCACCAGGTAAAAGCCAAATTGGACCACCTCTGAGCTTCAGCAGAAAGTCAAACTTGGATAGCACAGGCAAAGATGGCAGCCTGGCCATCATAACAGTATAGGTGCAGGTAACATCAATGCCAATAAATTTTGTTCCATCTGGAAGCTGTTCCTGTGGAACAAGCAGTCCCCAGTGTGGACCACGTTGGTAGTGGCCAAATAGAGTACGCAAGTCTCGACTATAGTGTGAGAGCAAAGCATATGGGGTCACTTTGTTGGAGAGCTTTTTGATCCATCCCATAACCTGCTGGTAGCACTTCTCAGTCCAGCTCTTGCAGTCATCAGGCTGGTCGCCAACAATGTCTTGGGCAGAGCGTGTTGCCTACCTGAACTGAAAAGCCACCAGCCATGCCATTGTGACACACCAAACAGCTGGGCTCAATACTATGAGCATGGTGCAGTTTGTGCATAAAGCTCCTTTCCAGTAATGAAAACCAGTCTCGTGTTCACTCAGTCTATCATAAGACAAGTCTTGATTAGCCGTTCGTCTGCGCTTCTCAACGATGACTGTATGGCCTCCCAGAATTTGACAAATCTTGTAACAGCTACTTTTCCTAAACAGATGGCCACACCATCATTTTAAAAAAAAACACTTTCTTGCATGATACAGTTGTTCCTATCTTGAAATGAACATGGTTGCCTTGTTGGCGATTCTGGAAGTCTTCATATGGCTACTTCTTCTGAATGGATGGTTTTATTGACATGGAATTTTCACTAAACTGATATTATAGCAATATGTGACAGGTTCTGAATAGGAATGGTGTTCATCTGACCTCCAGCACAGTACCATAGTGTCTATCATGAGAATCTTTTCTCACTACTCCTCTTGCATGAATGATGGCATTGACATGTGGTTTTCACAAAAACACTTCTTGCAGAATTAATTCTAAATGAAAAAGGTGCAGATCTGACTGCTTACATATCCACACCTTTTCATTGAGCTTATGAACATCATGAATTGTACAAGTGAATTTTACCAGACTTTGTATTTAGTTTCATTCCAGTGAACAAGTTGATAGTACTCTAACATTAATTTGAAGGTGAAAGGTCTGGTTAGCTGTACTGGCATGTAAGCATGATACCACAAACAAGTATGAATGGATTTTTATATAATCCCATTTGTAGCTACATTTGATGATAGATTGAATGATGCCACTTAAATAACTGGGTTTTTAAAAAAAATATGAATTACAGTGTTAGCCAAACTTGAAACATTTGTTTATCATGACATTGCGACAGGTTGAATGATTTTCCATCTATGATATGAGGTTCAAGGTCAAATGCCTTGACAAATAATTTTGTACTGCACTTACAGGTATATGGTGAATATGGTTACTCAGACATATAAGAAAATATTTTTGTCACCAAATTTGGTCTGTTGGAGTTTCTCAAGAATATCAGAAATGGTTTTAATACTCAGCAGTTAAAAAGAAGAAATGGTCTTGTCAGGGTATCCTGGAAATTCTTTCAGCCAGTAGAGTGACAAGTCCCTTTGAGGGACTCTTGTTACTTTTTGCATTTAGCTATATATCTGAGAAACTGTTGCATGTACAATCAGGAAACTTAAAGGGTACATTAAGTTTGAATGGAACTGCATGCTGCTAACAAAACTAGGTCACAATGACCAACTTTTCACACTATTATTACAATAATTTTTACAGTGACTTAAATTCACATGTGCATAATGAAATAAGCATGACTTATTTTACTTGTTTTGCTTTTGTTAGACTTTTGAATCATGCATCAATGGAACAGACTAGATGTACATGTAGTATTGTTTTGAATTCGTGTTGTTGTATGAATATTGGACTCAGTATTGTTGCATATAATTGTTTGATCTGTAAATGATGAGTCATTAAAATGCAATTACATTACATGTTTATTCATAAACTGTTAGCCCACAGCAGTAATTCAGTTTGTGACATCACAATGTAATTTTCTTTTAAAAGAAAATCCATTCAATTTCATTTCAGAAAGACAGTTTGTGTATTCAGCAATTGCCTGGTAACCAACATTGTACTCATTGACCCTATGTTGCATAGCAACATGACTTTGAGTGACCTTGCGACCGATATGCCTGTGTTCTCAGATGCCAAAAAGATATTCAAAGTGACAGCTCCTTTTAATACAGCCAATATGACAGCTGTTGCCTTTTCCAATGAATCATATGGTAAGTGGTGAATACATTATACTTTCAATTCAGAAAAATACAAGACTTGACATGTGAACTGCCATTACAACTAAGTTTGCTTTCCATGAATTGAAAAGCTCTGTTTATAATGAATCTTCGTTTTTTTTTTATGTCCCCACTGCTTGCATGGAGGCATCTTGATTTGGTCCTGTACACCCATATCTCCATCTCTCCATCCATCTCTGGAAGCTTGTTGCATGATTGCACAAAAACCACTTGACATATACAATTTAAATTTAGTAGGCACATTTGTACGCATATGTAGATGATTATTTTCTTTATTTTTTCTTGCCACTGAAGCAATTTCTTTTTCCAATACATTACCTGATCATAATAGATTAGGAGTATGACCACTACCTTGCAAATCCAGCCCACCCAAGCTTGTTTTAAGCAACATTAGTGCTAAAAGTTATCTGCACACTAAGGTGAAAGTCAGACAAGAGGGATCTCCCCTTGGGTAGAGGAATGGGTGCCAGATCCCATCCATACGTCAGTTACTACTTTCACTCATGTTAGGAAGCACTCTCTTTTGGAGACCTTGCAAAACGATTTTCCACTTGTACCATTTTCACATTGGGGAAATTCTAAGGAGTTTTTTCTCACAGGGAAGTATACTACAGCTATATTTCTATTTCTCATTCTACTCTATCAGAGACAAAGAATTGACACTTTATTGGTCAAACTTCATCTTTCAGTATACATATCAGTGCCAATTTAAATTACCAACCTTAAGGTCTATAGTACATATAATCACAATCTCAGTATTCAACCTGATATATGAATTCTGTCAAAAAATTGTCTAGTAATGCATACTGTAAGGTCATTCATATAGTTATTTTAGACTTTTGTGTTTGTCATTTGTATTCTCATCAAAGTAAGTTTGTGTGACACTTGACTGCTTTCACCTGTATATGCTGTTGTTTTGCTCTCGGTAATTATAGGTGTTGACACAAAGGGCATAACTATTGCATGCGGTGCAACTCGGGTCATACCCACAACATATGCACAGGATGGATTGAGAATGTATCGGTAACCATCTTAGTCATCTTGGCAGAACCTATAGGGTCGTTACCAGCATGGTATGTTCGCCTGTCTGGAACAGTGATGGATATACCAATGCATTCCTTGTCTGTTTACAGTGATCTTTCCTGAAGTTGCAAGTACCATACTTTGGCAACGGATGTGGATTGGCTATGGGCCACATCAGCTCTGACACAGTCTCAAATTATGCTTGGAGGGACCGGGAAAGGTGATAAAATATCCCATCTTATCCCATCCTGACATGATGAAAAAGATAGTTCCAACATCTAGAATTGCTAGCCTTAGCACTGGCACTATCTTGGAGTTCTGGTATTCTTGGCACCCGTATCAAAGAGTGAATGGCCTCTGTCCAGTACTGGCCTTGCAGTGCAATTGTGGATCAACACCAAACAGTTCCAGCACCAGCCCTGGCTTTGCCACAACCTGGCACTGGCTACTGTGATGCTCCAGTTCCAGATGTCTGGTAGTATTCCCAGACCATCAGTTATTTGCTTAAGGAACACTGGACAAATCTGGCCCAGGCTGCCAGGTATCATTTCCAGTCCATCAACTGTTCATGCAGGGAACATTGGACAGTTCTGGCATGGGCTCTGGCTCAGTTACAACCTTGCACTGGCTACAGCAATGCTCCAGTCCCGGATGCCTGGTACAATTCCCAGATCATGAATGATTTGCTCAGGAGAACACCAGACAGTTCTTGCTTAGTAACAACATGGCTATAGAATCAGGTAAAAGATCAATTTTCCCTGGTATACCCATTCCTGGCTTTATGATACAGGTAGCATGTGGGCACCCAGCCAGCGCTGGCTCTGAGAGTCGAATGCCAATCATATAAAGTACATGACACTGGAATCGGGTACAGTCAGATGCCATTGCTGGACACTTGGTACCAGCCCCAGACCGTCTGGAGTACACAAAATGAATGCTTGGATATAACTGTGTACCACCATGGACAGATTCCCAGTGTTTTTGCTCTGTCCCACACAGCCTGTTAATCTAGGTCCTTCATTGCACCTTCACAGAAATCTTTCCAATCACCATTGCAAAGATTCATGCTCAAAAGCATCATATTCTTTTTTCAATCCAACAATGTTCAGAGAAGACTCAGGCTTTCACGCATTGAATGATGAGGTTTTCTGGATTCAGTCTACAAAGCTCTTTCTGCCTCTGACTTGTAAGCAACCTAAGGCCTCTTACCAATTCCCGCATCCATTGATCTTGTAGTCAAGAAAGACCAGCCATTACTCAAGCAACTATCACAGTCCTATTAAGTTGCTAACATACTTTACTGCTTTGAAAGACCAGATTTCTACCTTCTGGTTTGGAATTTTCTTTGGTGGTGTCATCATTGACAAAACCACATAAAAGTCTGCCACATCCTGGACAGACTCAGTGTCCTAGCGGACTCATTGACCTGACAGAAACAGCTAATTCAAACTGAATGGTCTCTTCAGTATTCAGCTGACTCTGTGCCCACTGGGGTTGACCACTCAGAGATCTGTTTGGAACAAGGTGGAATGCAAAGCTACCAACCTGCTAACAACTTTTGTCTCTCCAGTCTGAGATCCAAAAACCTCAGCAGTTGATGCTCTTAACATGAACTGAAATGGTCTTGATGCATACACATTCCCATAACCCCTCTGATTCCCAAAGTCCTGCACAAAGTGAAGAAATCAGAGTGCAGTTTGGTCCTGATTGCACCCCTCACGTGGGAAAAATCATGGATAAATGATCCATTGAACGTAGCAGTGGAAATTGAAGTGAACCCTGAACTCCCACAAATAAAAATGTATGATAAGCAAAAAAATTTTAAACGAAGTCTGGTTGTGGTTTGTTTGTTATAAGGTTGTCTGCTTTCAGCTTGATCACCAAGGGGATTTTGTGTGTGTGTCTGATGGCCTTTTACATGCATCTTTTACACTGGAAATCGATTCAGGCATGCTCAACACAATGGCGGGAAGTTGACAGTGGACTACTTTAAAGTTCCCTCTGCAAGAATTTCTAACTCAAATCAGAATGCTGGACATGTGTCATTGATAACTTGGAGACTGTTAATACTTTGGACACGTATCCATGAACATAGGATTGAATGGAAACAATTGAAATTTCTCAGGAAATGGGGGATTCTGATAAGGAGTTTTCTAGAAATCATACTGCATGAGATGAACCTCAGAAAAAGAAGAAACAATTTGAGTCAAAATTTCAGAGGTCTTGGTGCCAGCAATATAAATGATTAGAACAGAATCTCACCAGGAGGAAGTATGTTGTGCAGTATTTGTACCAAATTACATCAAAAGTCAGTTGTCTGAACTTTAGGACATCAACTCTAATGCATCATGCATAGTCACAATACCACCATGCAGTCACTGTAGGTCAGTATTATGGAGACTGATTTAAATCTACAGCATCAAATGCTATCAGAAAAATTTCTGAAAAATCAGATGCAATAACTTATGCAATGTGAACTGCATCCTACACTGCATACGAACAGGTCCTTATTTTGAAATACTGTCTATATTAAAAAATGCAAACATCCTCCTCCTTACAAACTGCATAGACCCAGATCTGCTGGTGCATTATGCGATGACAGATCTGGGTCTCTGCAGTTTGCAGTTGGTATCGGATTATATGCGAGTACTGACAGTACTCTTCTTTATTGAAAAAGCAGCATACATATGGTTGTGAGGCACTTTCTTCACTCAGGGTTGGGGATAATGCAAGCTACAAATCCAGAAGTAATAGTGTAGACTTCATACAGGTTTGTACAGAAGTCATACAGTCAGGTGTAGACAAAAAATCCAAGAAAGTGAATATTTAACTATGATGGTACATGAGAGTACTGATGTTAGAGGAAAAAAGAAACTGATGGTGTATGGTAGGGTGTTGAGTGTGAGTTGTGTTCCAGAAACTTTGTTTCTGGGCAATATTCAAATCGGTACTGTGAGTGCCTCTGCAGAAGTTTTATTCTATGCCCTGTCTACATTTCTGGACCAGTGAGGTATAAGTTTGAAAAAAATTGATTGGTTTTGGAAGTAATGTGGCATCAACCATGACGGGTAGCAAAAAAATCAAGGAAGTTGGCCCACATTGTATTGATGTACATTGCTTGTTCAACCAAGGCAGCTGATGCAGTGCCCTGTCTGAAATCAGTATTTCAGGAAGTATTGAAGGACTTTTTTTATTATTTTAGTAAATCTTCATCAAGAACTTTTGAATTTAAAGAGATTTTAAAAATTCTAAAGTCCCCTTAATACACAAGGAAGCAAATGCATATAATTTGGTGGCTGGCCTTTTATACAATGTTCTTGCGGCTGTATTCAATTTCTTTAGGCTGTATTCAAGTCCTTGAGGCTGTATTCAAGTCCTTAAAGACCATTGCTTACATATTTTGAAAAACATAAGAAGGACAGCAAAAGACATAACACCTTATTGCAACATCTGACCACTAAAAATTTGTATCTTTGATGGTCTTCATCTTTATCTTTATTACTTTTTTGTGCTACATCATAACAACATTATTGCACCACGCAGTGTCAACCATTTTAAAAGACATATTAGAAAAAATGTGACCATACCAATTTTGAGAATTTTGATTTTCAGAAGATTCAGCGGTTGTGATATTTGTTGTAAAAAATTCCAATCTTTGATTGTTCTTGAATAAAAAACTGAATTTGCAACTATCAGTTCATGTGGAGGGTATCAGGTAGGTATATTCATGTTGAGTTCAACTGGTTCTTTTTGGTTTGATCAAATTGGTACAGGGTATTTTGCTTTGTTTTTAAACCTTGGTAGAAAAATAATAATCTCTTTTCCAGTCTACACTGGTTGGATGGTTTCCAAGACAACTTATTCAATACTGAGGTCATACTGCCTGGGGTATTGTCATAGTTGGATATAACAAACCCGGCTACTCATTTTTGGATTTTCTAAAATTTCATCCTGTAAAACCTGGGAATGGGGGCCCCAAACTCTACAAGCATATTCTAAAATAGGTCAAACTAAACCCTTGAAAGCTAATTATTCCACATTTTGTGGGCATCTTAAGTTGCATCTTACTAGGCTTATCTTGTACCTTCTGATTCACTTGCTGTACTGAGTATGGTCTTCCAGAAACCACAGCTAGATATTGCAGCAGTTCAACCAGCAATTGATGGTTTCTTTGTAACTGCTGACAGAACAAAGTTATTTAAATCAGTTTATTAACAAGGGCTGCAGAACAAAATAAAAAAGAAGCAAACTGGCACAAATGAAAGTGAAACTGTCTCTTTGCAGGGTACTGCACTTCACACTGAGCAAAATAGCATCAAGACTATAGTTACAGAATTCCAAGAAGTGAAAAAACAGGTCATTGAAAAACTTAAGTCAGAAGCCTTTCATTCCTTTCAATGGATGACCAAGCTAACCATTGATGAGCTTGTTGTTCTGATAAAGGACTATCTACCAATAAAGCCCTAATTGATGAGAATTGTTTGGCAGAAATCACACTGCCAGAAAAAGAATATTTGAACAAAAGTATCCATGAGGCAACACTTTTGAGTTATGGAAGATAATGTACAGCAACTGCAAGGATTTATTTTTGACCTTATTAGAGCTAGCAAAGCTTGCCATGCACATGCTCCTCCATACTGCAGATTGTGAGAGGCGTTACTCTGCACAGAACAACATTAACACTGTAATCAGAAACAGACTAACTTCTGAAAATGTTAACAGAACAGCTAATACAGCTACATGGTGATTCATACAAAGATTTTTATTTCAACAGAGCACTGGATACATGAAAGGGAAAAAAGGAATGGCACGTGCTCAGGTGTTGAAGGTGAGATTTATACCACCTTGTAATACTCGTGTATAAGTCTATACCAACTGCATAGACCCAGATCTGCCGTCGCATAATGCGCTGGCAGATCTGGGTCTATGCAGTTTGTAAGGACTAATCAGTAGAACAAACAACATAGACCCTGATCTGCTGACACATTATGCAATGGCAGATCAGGGTCTGTGTTGTTTGTATTTGGACTGGTTTTATATGTGAGTATAGACAGTACTTCTCATGTGCAAGGCAAACATGTAAAGTTTGTGAGTTTGATGTGAATATTGCATCAGTATACTAAACTATTATGATAAATAAATCATTTTGGTCCAATTGATGTTTTATTTAAATACCTGCAATGAATCTAAATGTGATCGGAAAGCAAAGAGATTCACAATGTGGCATACAGTAATAAGGTCAAAATTTCCATATTTTTAAGCAAATGTAATAAGTGAGTACATCCTTTACCTTTAAAAAAAAAAGTGTATACATATTTTATCCAGTCAGTACATTTATTTATTTCAGTTGAAGCAGTCCTGAATTCAACAGTCTGGATAGCAGGAAAGAAAAGAACACTGCGAAGGGGGTATATAGTATGTATTTAAAGTACAACTCTAATTCTGGTCAATAAATATGACAGATGATTTATAAATTACATGATACACTGTATAATCTAATTCCATAACATATATTTATCTGTGCACTCAAATATTGTTAGCTCCAAGGGACCTAGGAAATCCATTGCAGTAAACTGTAATCCAAGTCTGCTAGATTCAATATTAACATAAATATTCTTTTGGATCTTGAACACCAGTCTGAATGGTTCATGGTGTTCAAGCCAACTGTGTTTGAGCCAACAAGATTTTACTGTACATATATCTTAATAGTCTTACTTAAATATTATTTTCGTACACAAACCTTATTTTCTTCTCCAAATACGTTACTGAATCATAATATGTCAGGGAGTACATCCACTACCTTGCAGATCCAGCCCTCCCAAACTAAAAAACATGTTCACAACATCTTTTGGCTTGTTTTAACAACAAAAGTCATCTGCTTGCTGAGACAGAAATCAACTGAGAGTCTTCTCCCCTTGGATAGAGTGATTGGTGCCAAATCCCATCTGTCATCAGTTCTGCTCATGCTTGGTCAGCACAGTGTTACAAGAGACCTCGCAGATGCCATCCACTTTGTGCCTTTTCATCTGTTTCAGCAATTCTTTGGAGTTTTCTCACCGCAGGGAAATATACACTGTCTATTTCTATTTAAATCTCACTCTTTCTTTACTGTAGACAAAATATTTTGCACTTCAGTTGTCTAAATTCATTGTACAAAAAGCTAATAGGTCCCATCTTAATTGCCTGCTCTATGGTCTATAGTACTTACAATTCAACTTAGTACTTGATCCTTTTTACCTCACCTTTACAAAGTAGCTACCACCAGCATCGGCATCTGCTTATATAGAAGCAAATATGTATGTACACCCTTATTGAATGTCAACCATTCTTTCTTCCTAGGTCCTGGGCAACAGTTTGGAGTGGGTTTCATAGCATCTACTCCACAAAAGAATGTCACAGTGACCTACATTTCACATTTAACTGGCTTAGGTCAAGTTTTTGGGTGGTTTTAGCTCAAAACCAAATAGGTTTTTTTTAGTACCCTGTATACATACTGTTATACTAAGATTCATAAAATTTGGTGAGGGGATGTATCTTGGAGTTGGTTTCATAGCACCTACTCCACAAAAGAATGTCACTGTGACCTACATTTCACATTTGACTGGCTTAGGTTAAGTTTTGCATTTAGACCAAATAGGTTTTAGCACCCAGTATATATACTGTTATCCCTAGATTCATGAAATTTGGTGAGGGGATGTATCTTGATGAGTAATACACCCTCATCACAGAAGTAGCTCACTGTGACCCATATTTCATGCTTCACTGCCTTGGTTTCAATCTCAAGCACTGTTTATGTCAGAATCATGAAAGTAGGTGACTATATGCATTCCTATTAGAACCACAATCTTACAACAAAAGAAGGTCATTGTGATCTGCACTTAACATTTTACTGGCTTAATGTTTTTGCATTTTGCTCATGACCACATTAGTGTTTTATCTACTGTATAATACTGCTATATCGGAAATCATGAAACATGGTGAGAGGGTGCATCTTAATAATTACTTCACCCTCATCTTAAATGTGAGTAACTGTGACCAATATTTCACATTTCACTGACTTTGTTTCAACTTGATATTTTTTTTACTGTTTTTGCTGTACTCCTTAAACTATTTGATTTTATAAATTTACCTTAGTGCCACACCCATACCAAAAAAGGTCACTGTGACCTATATTTCACATTTTACTAGCTTAGGTTAAGTTGTTACATTTAGCTCATGACCACAGATTTTTGGCATACTCTGTGCATACTATCCTATATAATATCATAAAACTTAAGGATGCATCTTTATGAGCACTACTCACTCATTTCAATAATAGGTCATTATCGACCATATTTTTTACACTACACTGACTTGGGTTACATTTTGTATTTGATGTCTATTTCTCAAGGTTGTTTATGCTGTAATTGTGAAATTAATGATGATCTGCATCTATGTTACTACCAGGCTCTCACAACAAAAGAGACTCATTGTGACCTATATTTCATCTTTTACTGGCTTTTGCATTTAGCTCATGACCACATGAATTTTTGACATGTTATATGCATACTATCCTACCTAGAATCATGAAACTGAGGGGGTGGATGCATCTTGATAAGTTCTATATCCTTTTTACCAAAAGCATTCTCAGTGACTTTGTTCAAAAATTGTGTTAAAACATTCTTTTATTGGGTGCTAATTTGGTTCCAGTCATGAAACTTAATAATTGGAAGCATCTCTGTTACTACAGTGCCCTTAAAACCAAAGGTCACTGTGACCTACATTTTATGCTTTACTAACATCGGTTAAGTATTTGTTTTATGATCACATTGATTCATCCATGCTAGACCTAGATATATCCTACTCTACTTAGAAGGCCCTTTTGTGGCCAAGACGGTTGGGAGAAGGAATAAATATGTTTATTCAATGCTAAACTTTCCATATTAATGACTATACATTGTATATTGTGATATGTTACCCTTTTAAGCTTAGCTGTGTACTGTGCATGTGAATTAGTATAGGAATTAGGTAAATAGACTTACCTATAGTGGTTAATCAAGGTAATTATTGTTGTATGAACTATGTACTGCTGGCTGTGACTCCAAGCTTACTCAAAGTCTGCGACTTTTACATAGTAAAATCTGGATTCTATGGGTGGGCAATGATAATAACTTTTCTAGCAGATTTCATGAACAGTGATTACAAAAAATTAATAAAAAAATAAAATTAATCTGTCGATTATCAACTTATTACCTTTTCTTTGATATAATAGAAAAGAATGTTCTTTTTTTATTCTTTTATGTCTTTTATGCCCTGTCTTAGTAGGTAGGTACGTGGATGGGTAGGTGGTTTCACAATATGTTAGTAGCACAATACTGGCCATATAGTGCCAATTAAAAGTTCAAATTTCAAATTTTAAAATGATTGAAAGTTCAAATGTAAAGATAAAAGATTGCACAAAAATCTTTGCTTGGATAAGGGGCTAAGATTACTTGATTCTGAATTTATTTCTGCATGATAATATTTACAATGGCTACAGGAGACTAGTGAAAGTAGAGGTGAGCTATGTAATTGTTGATTACACTCATTTTGTGTAAGTTGTAATAAGATTATTTGAGTAATATTATCAGGCATTTGTCTTTATTCATAGTGCCCACTTGACTGTGATGGTTGACTGATTTCACCGGTATATACCATCAGTTTGCTTTTGCTTGTTACAGGCATCAACAACAATTAAGGATTAAATGTGGTATGTACAAAAACTTCAGGCTTGCTGAGGATAAATATCCCAACTGTATTAATTGTATGGGATGCAGTTTTAACTGTACTTGTGACTTTTGCTCTCACTAGTCTGAAGGGAGATGAGAGAGTGCACACACAAGAGTGCAGACAGTATTGCCACCAATGCTGCATCTATCACCAACTTCTTCAAAACTCAGTCACTGGAGGTGGAAATATTACCCATTCAGAAAAAGATCAAGCAATCGGCCATCGCAGACATCATACACATCAACAACATTGACTTCAACCAGAGCATGCCCTCATGACACAGACTATCAGGCCAGTACTAACATGGTATGGTGGTCCGCCTGGAACAATCCTAGACCCAGTTCTGTGACAGACTCCCAGCATAACCTGCATTGTCTCACACTGTCTGGTAACAGACCCATGGAAGTATTGTGGACCAGCACAGGACAGGTCCATCACCAGTCCTAGCTCCATTGACACCCAGTGCCAGCAATGGCATCTCATTTGTCTGGGACACCTGATTGAACTCATCTCAGACCATTGACAACACTAATATGGAACACCTGAAGATTACTCTGTCCCAGCATGGATGGACCCCAGCCTCATCCGCCATCTCTGACAACCTGCTTGGTTGTTGCTATGTAGGAGGCTTCTCGTTCACTACACTTTTTAGAGTTTGAAGACACATTCTTAGAAGTGCCATCTTCCTTCCTTGATCCAGTGATGTCTAGTGAAGACTCGGCCTTCTTTGCATTATTTAAGGTGTCTTCCATCAATCTTTTAACCATGAAGAACCAGCCTTCTTTCAAACAGATTCCACAGTCTTGTCAAGTCGCTGACATTCTTTTATCGACAACTCCAAGACCCTAGCATTAACAGACCTTTCTTTTTACAGTGACATCTTGAGGTGGAAAGATTATCCATTTATAAAAAGATCCAGTAATGTTTGCCATTACATGCAAACTTCAACCTGTTTTTCTAGAAGAAACACACGTGTCTTTTCCAAGAATTTGACCTCTTCAGGAGTGCTCCCTGTACATCAGTCTCATGGAAATGAAGGTCATAGTGCATACCTTCAGATTATGGCAGTAAATATCTGGAGGAAATGGTGTTCTCATTCTGTCTGACAACTCAGTTGTTGTCACTTTCCTCACATTTGAGTCTACCATATCCCAGGCAGGCTGAATGTCTTTGAACTCGCTATCCCAAAGGAATAATTCCATCCCCAACAAATGGTCCATTCACCATATTGTCTTAAGTCAAATCTGCTCCCATTGGAGTTTACCTCTTTTGGATCTGGTTTCATCAAGTTGGAAATGGTTGGAAATGCCAAACTTCTGGCCTTCATCTCACCAGGCCCAGATCCAAAAGCTTGGGAAGTTAACAACCTTTCTTTGAATTGGAATGATCTTGATGCATACACCTTTCCACCAACCCATCTGATTCCCAAAGTCTTGAAGAAAGTGACGAAATCAGAGTGCCAGCTGATCTTAATTGCTCCCCTCATGTGGTAAAAATCATGGATCAGTGACCTGCTGAATCTTACAGTGGAGATTTTGAGGAAAATCCTCTTTCCCCACCTGCCGAAACAATCAAAAATGCTGGTTTTCATCCAAATCCAGAGATTTTGAACCTGCACAACTGGGTC
The DNA here is from genome assembly GCA_029931535.1 of Margaritifera margaritifera. NCBI lineage: Eukaryota > Metazoa > Mollusca > Bivalvia > Unionida > Margaritiferidae > Margaritifera > Margaritifera margaritifera. Next base: position 2,303,217 of record JAQPZY010001503.1, on the reverse strand, counting down.
ATATCAAACAAGCTGTTAGAAACAAAGTCTCCCAACAAGTGGCAGACAGAATTGCCTTGGCAAGAAGGCCCATCATTTTGAAAGCTTACAAGTGGAAATGGAGAGTGTTTTCCCCATAGTACAAACAGAACCACATCTCCCCCTAAAAGCCTCAGTAAATCAGATATGGCTTTTTAAGGAGAAGAAGTTAGCTCCAATAACAATCAAGGGATACTATTTCATGATCTCAGACATATTTTGGCATCATGGTAGGTTAGAACATAGGCCAGAACAAAGACCTCTCTGACCTTCTCACCAATTTCAACATGTCTCAAATGAATGCATTAGCCTTTTGCCTGAAATAGAATTGACCATGGTTTCTGACCTTCAAACCACAGTCTAGAGCTTCTCTGACTCACCTTTCATACAAGAACTGCTTCCTTGTCATTTTAGCTACAGCAGGCAGAATCAGTAGATAAATGCTTTATCAGTTGACCCAAACTATCTCCAGTTCCTCCACAATGGTTCACCTTCTCTAATGGCAGCACCTGCTTTCATTGCTATGAACAGGCTCCAGCTCGTGGAAGATCTTCCTTTATATTTAAACTATTTTCTTCTCAGGGCCCCTCTTCCCAGGGGCATCTGCAGGACCCCATAAGGGCATTGAACTCATACCAGAAGTGGACTAAGCCAATCAAAAGAGGGAGGTCTTACTCGCTCTTATCATTGAAAGAAGAAAGGGATGATATTTCACCTCGGGCTCCGTCATCCTGGATATATTGGGTTATCTGCTAATTCTACAAGGAACCACCCCAAGACAAGATGAATTTCTTACAAGATCGCAAGATTTGTCACCACCAGTATTCGTTCTCCGTCTGATATTGTTCAGTCCATGGGATGGGGATCAGAGACAACTTTCTTCAGGTTTTACTTTGGTGTTCTTTCATCCCAAGGAGCTCAGTTTGACCTGGTTGGACATCTGGTTATCAGCAGTGTAGCAGGCTACATACCCATGTCATTCAGCAGCTTTGTAATGATGCAGGTTATTCACTGAATTTGTGGAGTGAACATTTTTCTCTAAACCTTTAGCCTGTATTTTACATGAGGCTTGTAGCTGCTTCGCATACATAAATAGACCAGAGACAGTTCCAACTCAAGGGTAAGGGGATGTAACTCCCTTCATCACTTACCTTCTCTCCTAATAATGTATTATGATCTGGTAACTTATTTAAAGGAGAAATCAATTTTTGGAATAACAATGTTTCTTTAATACTTACCTGAACTAAATACGGGGGCACACACTCCTGAGCCCTCCATGCAGTTACACCCCTGAAAGAGTGTGCACATCTGCTCCAGCAGTAACTGATGATTGACGGAATTCCCTTCCATCCCAGAGAGACCACTCTTGTCTGACTTCTGTTGTGGCAAATAGATAACCTTTTTGCACTTTTGTTGCTAAAACAAGCCAAAAGACATCATGAATCTAATTTTTAGTTTGCAATGGCTGGATTTGCGAGGTAGTGGCTAACATATTATGACCAGGTCAGTATTATTGAAGAAACAAATTTTATTCCAAAACTTTGTTACTATTTTGAGATATTGCATAATCATTTATTTTCATCGTTATTAATTTTTCACTGTTTTGTAATAATCACAGAATTCATGAAAATTGGTATTTTAAGAAAAAAGATAAAAAAAACAGTATTTAAAGTTGCTTTGAAAATAAAGCTGTATCACTAATTTAATACTAGGACCTGGATAGTGCATTGGTAACACTTCTGCAGTCCTGGGTTCAGTCTTTGGCTCCAGCATGTGCAAGGTTTTGTCCACCACAAAGTACAACACAACATCAACATCTGTGCAGTTGAGAGTGCTTGATATAACTTGTGAGAACTTACTGTACAGTCTACATAAATTAATTAAGTTTAAATTTTAATTTGCAAATTATTTTTCTTGAACATCAGGATCCACCATTTTAGAACAGTTTTAAAGAAAGACTTTGAAATGACAGATTTCAATGCCTTGATTTTGCATATTTTTGGAAAATCAAATTGGTAGCATTGCTTTAAAATTCTCTCAGAGACCGAAAGAACTTATGCAATGTTATTTCATCTGGCATCCAGCGTTTAGGTGTCTGTTGGGACAAGTTTGTTATTGCTACTTCTCCTAGGCAACAGTTTGGAGTGGGTTTCATAGCACCTACTCCGCAAAAGAATGTCACTGTGACCTACATTTCACATTTGACTGGCTTAGGTTAGGTTTTGCATTTAGTGCCTGACCAAATAGGTTTTAGCACCCTGTATATATACTGTTATACCTAGATTCATGAAATCCTCCTACTCAGAGGATTGCAATGGAACTTTACACACACATTCATCCCAAGGTCTAGTTGCTCCTAGATGAAAACGGTGCCCTTCAGACATCCAGTATGGCTTCCATGGCAGCCATCTTGAAAATATTGCTATTGCTACTACTTCTGAAGTGTTAGTCATATTGACATGGCGTTTTCACTAAAAGACTTTTTATATGATGTCTGGTTGGTCCTAAATAAAAATGGTACTGATGTGACATCCAATATGGCCACCATGGTGGTCAATTAGAAAATCTTATTATCATCAATCTGCCTGAATGGATGGTTGTATCTACATGGGATATTCACTTAAAGACTTGTGATGTATACTTGGTACTAAATGAAACTAGTGCCAATTACATCTCCAGCATGGCCACTTCTCCTAAATTTATGGCCATAGCTGCATGGAGTTTTCACCAATTTATTTATGTCTGATTGGTATTAAATGAAAATTAAATGAAAATGAAGTCAAATCAGACATACAGTATGGCTGGCATGGTGTAAATCTTGTAAATAGCATTATAACTACATCACTTAATTGGATGGCTGTACCAGCATGGGGTTTTCACACAAAAAAACTTCTGATGTCTAGTTGGTTCATATCATTTCTAGTTGGTCCTAAATGAAAAAGGTGCTGATCTGACATCCAATATGGCCACTGTGGTGGCCATATTGATATTCTTGCTATAGCTGCTTCTCCTAAATGAATAGTTGTAGTGACATATTGTTTTCACTAAAAGACCTCCACAATAACTGTCATGATACCCATCTTGAAAATCTTGTTATAGCTTCTTCCTCTGAACAGTTTGGTCATATAGGCATGGGGTTTTCACTAAAAGACTTCATATGATATAGTTGATCCTAAATAAAAATGGTGCTGATCAGACCTACAACATGATGGCCATGGTGACCATCTTGAAAATCTTGTTATCACTAGTTCTCCTTAAGGGATGGTCATATTCACATGGGGTTTTCAAATGTTGATCTATGTTGTTGGTCTTAAACGAAAAGATGCCAGTGTGACTTCCCAATATTTGACATATCTTGTAAAAGTTTCTTCTACAGAACAGATGGCCTAACTGTCACTTTTGTTTTTATTTTTTAAAAACTCCTTCTTTCTTGCAATATATAATTGTTCCTGTATTAAAGTGATGATGATACAACCTCTAAAATGGCTGCCTTGATGGCCATGCTGAAATGTTTATATGGCCACTTCTCCTAAATGGATGATCATATCAACATGGGGTTTTCACTTAAACACTGTATCAATATGTAGCTAGTTCTAATGAAAATGTTGCTCATCTGACCTCCAACATGTCAACATAGACCTCTCGAAAATGTTATCACTACTCCTTTTGCATGAAATGTGGCATTGATGGGGTTTCATTAAAACACTTCTTGCAATATGTAATTGGTTCTGAATGAAAAATGGTGCAGATCTGACCACCAACATATCCAAACTTTTGTGTAAAAGTTTTTAAAACCAGATCTAATTGACCTGGGGTCAAGTCAAAGATCAAGGCTTGCATTTTTGTTCTTCATTAAGTTTATGAACACAGTGGCTGGTACATATACAAGTGACTTTTGACCAGACTGAAGTTTATATTTAGTTGCATTTTAATGAACAAGTTGATAGTCATGACTCTAACATTAATTTTAAGGTCAACAGTCTTGACTCCGGTTGTTATCTGTACTGACTTGTAAGCATGATAATGCAAACAAGTATGAATGCATTTTTATAATTTAAACCAGTTTGTGGATATATCTGAAGAATATTTTGAATGATACCACTTTTATAGCTTTTTTTCCACAGAAATTATTACTTATAGATTTAGCCACACTTAGCATGTGGTCTTCTATCCATGACATCAGTTTCAAGGTCAAAGGCCATGATAAATAATTTTGTACAGTGCTTCCATGTATCTTGTGAACATGTTAAATCAAACATAAGAAAATAGTTGTGACCAAATTTGGTTTGTTGGAGTTTCTCAAGAATATCAGAGATGGTTTCAGTACTCAGAAGTTAGAAAGAAGAAATGGTCTTATCTTGGATATCTGGAAATTCTATTCAGCCAGTAGAGTGTCAGTTACTTTGAGGGACTCTTGTTGTGTCTTTATACACAGTACAGTACATTATATGGGATTGCTTCACTAGTGTATCAGATTATTTCATTGATATTAAAGATTGTTTGATTATAACAGTATATCAGCCGATAAAAGACTACTTAGTACCTATGTAATGGGAGTAGAGGAGTATTGTGTCTTGCACAGAGATACATTATTGCAGCTGACCCCAGCTGATCTGAGCAAAATGTGTTAGTAGACATCTTGTTTAACAGCCTCATTTATTTTTTCACAGACAAGTGACTGGACGATTCAGAACAGTATGATGCTTCCAGATCTGATTATAATGTCCGGATTTCCTTACAACCTGACAAGTGATGAACTTAAGGCCAAGCTTCCGGAAAAACACAGAAAAGGCATTGAGGCTGTATGTAGACTAAAATTCATTTGAAATTACTGTCAGTAATATTATCTGATTGCCATGACATGTTTTGAGAACCCCAAAAATTCATTGTACTCTATGTTAAAATTTTGTTTAAAGTTTTCGCAATCAGATACAGGGTGGGATGGGGGGATACATCATTGCACAGATGCAGGTGAGACATTTGGTTTTGCAGAACACTTGTTTGAACTCATTGACTCATGGAGGTTATTATTATTTTCACCTGAAATGGGAGTAGGAGATACATTTTTCTTGTTATTTCCAATTAAATCCAAGCACATCTGAGTCATAAAGACTTTCATATTGTCAGATGCTTCGATATGTAAAAGATGCTCTTAATTGACTATTTTGCTTGCACATGAGCAGATGGGTGAAAAATTGAACTTCTTTGGGGTCCTTTTTGCTTATTGGACCCATGATTTTCATGTTCAGGCCTTTTTTTTCTCTAAATCTCAAAGTCACCCTACTCTTTGCAGACATTCATCTGTCCATGTGTCATTTGGACTGGTCTGCTTAAGATTTAACTACATGAAGACTAAAATCTGGACACAAACTCCGGTTCCAGAACAGGCAATTTTTTGCCTACAAAAAATGTGGTCTCAAAAAATTATGTTTTTTTGGCTATTTTTTGTTGTTGTTGTAGAAAGTCAACATTACACAGTATCATGGTAAAGTTACAGCTTTCCTCATTTCTCTAATACCACCTGCTTTGGTCTATCATTAATTGTGATGATAATACAGAGCTTGGAATAAGGGTACTACCACATGATGCAGAAACATCACTGTGAAATTATAATTAATCAATGCAAACAAAAGACATATTTTAAAGGATTCATTAATGGTGGATAACGTAAAATATATGCAGCACAGTACTATAAACATTATTAGCTAATTTGAATTTTCTGCCATGCTTTGTTTCCCATAAGTTTGCCTGTTAGAAATGGTAAGAAATTAATGGAGCATTGTTCCTACAGCTGTAAATAAGGTATAAAATTGAACAAAAATTATCCTAATGCATTTTGAAACTCGGTTGTTGGACAATAATTTTTTTTCTTAATAAAGAGGGATGGTGATTAAATTGAGTAATTTCTTCATTGTAGGTACAAGTTTTCTCAGAGAAGGGAGTGGCAGTTCTGCTGGTCCCAAACAGGGAAGACTTCCTTTACATCCTAGATGTAAGACAATCTGAAAGTTTATGCAGTATTAACCTTGTTTCGAGAAGTTGGCAGTGTATACGATTTACCTTGTCTCTCCACTCATGCATGTGTCTATCATTACATCCATGCTTCCATCATTCCTGCCATCTCACATTTCATTACACCTATTTTAATGACACTAAAAATGCAGTATGGTACACCTTGGGATCAAAGTGTGTTGCACACCCAAACTGGGTCACTAATGCCAGCTTTTCAGGATTTATTCAACATTGCTTAAAAATTGTGTGTTGGGATCTAATTCCAGTACATTATTCCTATTGCTAGCAAAGTTACAATATGAATGCATCTTGGGATGAGTGTGCATCATGCACAAAAACTGGGTGACTGTGACCTTCTTTCCAGGGTTTATCTAACATGACTTTAAAATGCTGACTCCTGTAATGCAGGACTGATATATCTTGTAAGCTCCAGTTCGCTCAAAGATCTTTCCCTATATTCTTTAACTAAAGATTTTTTATTGTATTTTACGTGTAATATTTGTTCTCACAAATATTAACAGAAGTTTTTTTCTTCACGAAATAGAGGATTAATGCCATCTATGTTCTAAGAAATACATTTGAAGCATTTTTATTATCCCTGTACTGTTAAAGAAGTGCAGGGATATTGTAATAAAGTCGGTATGTTTGTACATATGCACATAAATGTCTAGTATCCTTTAACTCTTCCTACCCTGTTAAAGCTGGACACATGAAACTTGGGTCAATGATAGTGCTGTATTTTATCATACAGGTTAGAGAATTTTAATTTGTACTCTACAGAAATTTGAACCTGGATCCATGTATTTATGAAATTTGGTGAGTGGATGCATCTTGATGAGTACTACACTCTTATTACAGAAGTAGATCACAGTAACATGTATTTCATGCCTCACTGCCTTGGTTTCAGTCCCAAGCACTATTTAAGCCAGAATCATAAAACTATGTGATTGTATGCATCCCAATTAGTACAACACCTCTATAACAAAAGAAGGTCATTGTGACTTGCATTTAACATTTACTGGCTCATGTTAAGTTTTTGCATTTAGCTCATGACCACATAGGTGTTTTATTGACTGTATAATACTGCTATAACTGGAATCATGAAATATAGCAAGAGGATGCATGTAGGTCACTGTGACTCATATTTCACATTTCACCGCCTTTGGTTCAATTTCACATTTTTACTCTTCATGCTGCAATCACTATACTAGGTGAGTGTATACATCTCTCTTAGTACCATACTCATACCAAAAATGGGGTACTGTGACATGTATTTCACATTTTACTGGCTTTGATTAAGTTGTTGCATTTAGCTTAAGATCACATAGCTTTTTGGCGTGCTCAGTGCATACTATCTTATATAAAATCAGGAAACTTGACGATGCAACCTTATGCGCACTACCTCATTTCAGTAATATGTCAGTATCAAACCATATTTTACACTTCACTGACTTGAGTTACATTTTGTTTTTGATGTTCATTTCTCAGGCACTGTTCATGCTTAAATTGTCAAATTGATGATGATATGCATCTCTGTTACTACCACACTCTTACAACAAAAGATGCCCATTGTGACATCTCTTTTTCTTTTACTGGCCTTGGTTAAGTTTTTGCATTTAACTCCTGACCACATGAGTTTTTTGGTGTGTTATATGCATACTATTCTACCTAGAATCATGAAACTTGGTGAGTGGGTGCATCTTGATAAGTTCTACATCCTTTTAGCCAGAAGATGTCTCTGTGACCTGTATTTTATGCTCAGTGGCTTTCTTCAAAGTTTGTGTTAAAAGATCATTTCTTGGGTGCTGTTTATGTTCTGATCATGAAACTTGATAATTGGATGCATCTATGTTACTACTGTGCCCTTAAGAGCAGAGAAGGTCACTGTGACCTACATTTTATGCTTTACTAACATGAGTTAAGTATTTGTTTTTATTATAACATTGATTCATCCATGCCTGACCTATATACATCATACCTTACTCGGAAGGCTCTTTCTGACCACTGCAGTTGGGAGTAGGAATAAATATGTTTATTCAAAGGTAGTTTAGGATTTAATAGGTGAGTGGACAGCATCCTGCATGCTTTTCATGTGAGGCTTCACCTGTACTGGATAATCAGGGTAATTATTGATTCATGAACTATGGTACTGCTGGCTGTCACTCCAAGGTTACTCAAAGCCTGTGACTTTCACCCAGTAATATCTGGCTTCTAGGGGCTGGATAATGATAATAGCTTTTCAAGCAGATTTTAAGAACAATTATTTTAAAAAAATTAATACAAAAACAACATTAATCTGTTTCTTAATAACTTAATACTTCTACATTGATATGATAAAAAAGAATGTTTTTTGTAAATTCTTTTATGTCTTGTATGCCCTGTCACAGCAGGTAGGTAGATAGGTAGGTAGGTGGTTTCACAATATGTCAGCACAATATTGGCTTTATGTTGCGAATTAAAAGTTCAAATTTCAAATTTTAAAATGATCAAAAGTTCCTATGTAAAGATTAAAGATTGCCAACAATCTTTATTTAGAACAGGGGCCAAGATCACTTTAGTGTGAATTTATGTTCTGCATGATAATGCTTACAGTGGCTTCTGGAGACTAATGAATGTAGCGGTGAGCTATGTAATCATTGATTACACTCTGCTTATTTCAGCACACTAACTTTACAATAGATGGAAAGGAACCAACCCTTAATGCTGCCAACTTGGTGTGGGACCTTAGAGATGTAAGTTTGTTTCATTATGCACTTTCAATGAATATATCCATAAACATACAGTCTTAGTTTTGTCTGTCCATCCAAGTGTTTTTGTCTTGCTATTGTTTTGTTATGGCAGTTATCCATTCAACGACTATCCAGATTGTTCACTTGTACAGATTCCTTCCATGTCCCTAGACAATTTAAATCTACAGTTGATTAAAATTGATTATCCAGATGACCAATTTTCAGGACAAAATCATTGTCTCCTTTTGGGTCCAGATAATTGGCATTTTACTGTACTTAAACCACTTTTGATGGTAGGACCTGAAATTTGGTAGAAAGTCATCATTACGTACAGATGTACATATTATTCAGTTGTTATAATCTTTATGATCTTTTTATGCAAACAGAGGGGGCATCTTAATTTGGTCCTGTCTGTCTGTCTGTACCCTCTGTCTGTTCTCCAAAAGCTTGATAGCAGGATTATACAAAAACTACATGATTAATACAAATTTGGTACGCATTTTTTCATGTGTATGTAGATGACCTAGTTATATTTTCAAGCCACTAAAGCAATTTGTCCATTTGTATGAATATTTGAACTCTTTTGACTTGTTTTTTTTTTGTTTTTTTTTTTTTTGTGAAAACTTGAACAGCATAATTATGCAAAAACTGCATGACATAGATGAATGAAGTTTGGTACATGTTTTTTTGCATATGTGGATGACATGATCAGATTTTCAGGCCAGTAAAGCAATTTTCCATTTGTTAAAAATGTTTTAAATATTATGGTGCAGGATAGCTCTATCCTACCTCACATGTGACCTTTATTCTGACTTGTGGACTATTTTGACCTACTGTGAGCACAGTGCACACAAAGTAGCAAAAACTTCCAGATTTCCATCATCACTTTAAAATATTTCACAATAATCAAAATAAACATTAATTGCAATACATTTACTTTGATTTCACTCACTAATATTGATTTAACATAGATATTGATCTTCCTTTTATCATTCTTTGCTGTTAATCTAGGTCATTAAAAGTGCATTTCTCTCATTCTGCAATCATGGATAAGGCTTACTAGTGTTAGAAAATATGATTTCCAACTGTAATCACTGGTAAGGAATTAATATTAAAATTTTGATTAAATAAAATTAAATCACTTACCACACAGTATAGAGAAATTAACAGGCATAATGTGGTTTTCCATAGAAACCTTGTTTAGCTTTTAATTTTGAAGCTGAAATTAATAATGTTCTCAATTTTCATAGTTTTCTCGGGATGAAGATATCTCATCCAGCCGATTTGAGGACAATGAGGAGTTGAGATATTCCCTTCGATCCATTGAGAAAAATGCCCCATGGGTCAGGCATATTTATATTGTAACAAACGGACAGATCCCTTACTGGCTGAACCTGGAGAATCCAAGAGTTACCATAGTAACACATGAGGTAAACAAGTAGAAAATTACTCAGAAGCTTTGTTTGATAGTTGAAATGAATACTGCTAGTGGTTTTACCAGCATTGGCATGGTCACACATAAGTGTCACATTTCAAGTGGCAACAGCAGCTGCAACAATGTTAAAGTTTTGTGTTCAAGTTTAGTGTTAAAGTTTTGTGTTCAAGTTTTGTGTTTAAAATTTGTGTTCAAGTTTAGTGTTCAAGTTTTGTACCTTAGACATCATGATATATGTACAATGGGAGATTGAAATAATACATGCTCTGTCACTATTTTACCTTAGACATCATTATGTATGTACAATGGGACATTGAAATAAAACATGCTCTGTCACAATTTTACCTTAGACATCACGGTATTATTCAGGCAATGTTGAAATACTATAAATGCAGTGTTTAATGTAAATTCTTTTTTGATGTCCACAGCTAATTAATTTGTATTGATTATTTTTCTATTCCTCATTACTAATTGTTATGTGTATTTTGTCATTACAAACTTCAAAAGCTATGTATAGCTTAATTGCTTAGTGTACTTCATATTTAGCTAACCTATTTTTGTGTGTACTTTAAACAAAACTATTAAATGAGAAAGCCACAAAACTTTAACAGGGTCATGATTAACATATATTTATTTATTATCATTGTCCACTGTACATCTGTGAAAAAATGATTTGGTTTTATTTGATTTTGTCCCAAACACCAGATGGAAACTTGTATAGATATTTTTGCTCATTGAGGTTTTTTCTTTGACAGGCAAGCATTTTCAGTAATGAAACAAATCAAAATAAACCGTAGACCAGAAATCTGTGTTGATATCAACCATCAGATGTAAAAAAAAAAATACTGCCAAAACATTTATCAGTGTATGATCACAGCATATGACAGCACAGAAGTCACAAAGAATGAGTAGATGTGTGTGCATATTGAAAACTTTTCTTTTAAAAATGTTGATATTTGTGATGGCTTCCAGATCTAGTTTAAACTGTATTAGTCTATCATAAATTTCCAGATAAGAATAAATAGCAGTATCTGTTTGTATCTTCAGGAGATATTTGTAAACAAAAGCCATCTACCCACATTCAGTTCACCAGCCATAGAAGGTCACATCCACCAGATTCCTGGACTCTCAGACAAGTTTATCTACATGAATGATGATGTGATGTTTGGAAAACCGGTCTGGCCAGATGATTTCTATTCGTACAGCACTGGACAAAAGGTTAGTTATAGCATTCAAATGTACCGTGATCCCTTATTATAATGTAATGTATTACATTGAGGTCACATCATACAGAGGTATGTGAAAAGCAAAGATGTGTAATGCAGTGTCTGTAATGTTAAGGAAAGCCATAAAAGTGTACAGTGTTCAGTGATAAAAATGAACAGTGTACAGCCATAAAAGCATACACAGTACAGCCATAAAAGTGTACAGTGTACAGCTGTGAGGATGCCTTATGGTGAGATAGGTTCAGATATCAAAACTATATTAATGAAAAAAATGGGATCCATTACCAAGTCCATATTATATGAGTGATAGGGCAATACCGAGGTACGTCATAGTGAAGGACAACTTTAATGAGGTATTTTTTTTTACACAAAAACCTCAAAAATAAGTTATTTAATGAAGTGAAAGCCAAGAGCTAAAATAGAGTATAAAACCTAAGTAGCAACAAGGAAAAACAAATGTCTTAATTTAGGATGTTCCATGACTATATTTGTAACATGCAGCATTAACTGAGGGCAGTGGTTTATTGAGTATTAATGTGTCTTAAGTCAGTGTGATCCATGACTATATCAGCAACATACAGCATTATATGAGGGACAGTGGTATATTGAGTGTTAATGTGTCTTAAGTCAGTGTGATCCATGACTATATCAGCAAACATACAGCATTATATGAGGGACAGTGGTATATTGAGTGTTAATGTGTCTTAAGTCAGTGTGATCCATGACTATATCAGCAACATACAGCATTATATGAGCGGCAGTGGTATATTGAGTGTTAATGTGTCTTAATTTTTAGTGTGATCCATGACTATATCAGCAACATGCAGCATTATAGGAGGAGCAGTGGTATATTGAGTGTTAATGTGTCGTAATTTTTAGTGTGATCCATGACTATATCAGCAACTCGCAGCATTACATGAGGGGAAGTGGTATATTGAATGTTAATGTGTCTTAATTTAGTGTGATCTGTGACCATATCTGCAACATGCAGCATTATATGAGGGACAGTGGTATATTGAATGTTAATGTGTCTTAATTTAGTGTGATCTGTGACCATATCTGCAACATGCAGCATTATATGAGGGACAGTGGTATATTGAGTGTTAATGTGTCTTAAGTCAGTGTGATCCATGACTATATCAGCAGCATTATATGAGAGTCAGTGGTATATTGAGTGTCAATGTGTCTTAAGTCAGTGTGATCCGTGACCATATCAGCAACATGCAGCATTATATGAGAGACAGTGGTATATTGAGTGTTAACATGTCTTAAGTCAGTGTGATCCATGACTATATCAGCAACATGTAACATTATACGAGGGACAGTGGTATATTGAGTGTTCATAGCAAGAAAACACTGGATCTGGAAATATAATAGAGGTAAAGAAAATTGGATAGCCCGACTCCTGGGAACCCTTAAAATCCAGATTGGGCCCCTCCCTTGTTCTAAGTGAGTTGCCTAATGGGCATGTCAAAAAAGTGTCATCTGATTTGCCTGAAAGTAACCTAGATCACGTCGACAAACTGCACCATTTTAAATTTAAAAGTTCTTGAGAGACTGGTAAATTTTTTATATTCATACCCCAGCAGGGCTCTATTTTGTAGGTTCCTTCAGCTTGTGAAGATTGTCTGCTTAATTGTATTGAAAGCTATAAACTTTGTGTACAAAGCGAAGCAAGTGGCTGATGAATGGGGAACAGTACTGTTTCTGTACTCTGTATTTCATCAGTTACCTATAATTAGCGCTCATTTGTCCTGCATAAATAATTAGCTGTCCCGTGTTCATGCTGACTTGGTAATGCATCACTGGTTAACTATATGAAGCAGTACCTATGCGATTGTATTACAGTTAAGCTAAACTTGGGGATTAGTGACTTATAAAAGCAGCCAATACAATGTTTTTCACCCTGTAGGAACTGAGATAATTACATTGGATTTTAATCCGTTTTAGTTCAGAGAGTTGGTAGCTGCTGGTTCTATTGATATATGGAGTGTGTTTTCTGTAATTGTGACACATCCACAATACTATGACATGAATTAATTACAAAACTTGAAGCTACTGTTTTTACTGATTGATATAAAAAAATAAACACCAATGCCTCTGACTTCATTTCTGAAACCTGGAGATTTTTGCACTATTCAGAAAATGAAATTACTGAGTACTGGTTTACATCAGGACCTGGAGAAAATAGTGCTTTTAATGAAATCAAATCAGATCAAAATTTTAGTAGACAAGGTCACACACAATTTTTTTCAGAAGTACACTACACCTCTTCCTTGATAACTCGCGCACAATTGGGTCCAAAAACACAGAGCTCAGTATGAGTGAGGGCGCAAGTTACCGAGGGACCTCTGAATATTTAAGAAGGGGATGCAGTCCCAGCTGGACATTGACAATGAAAAGACGAGGGGGGAACTGTGAAATGGTTTAATACTCATTTTACAATCGTGTTGGGAATAATTGTCAATAAAAATGCTTTTTCTAATCAAGTTGTTCGCTTTTCTGTATAAATTACCTTTATTTTTAAGATAACGAACTTTTGAAAGATCATTAAAAACATTACTCTACGATGTTTCGACACACATTACATATGTACTCTGAAAACATTGTATATTACGTCACTGCTTTTTGCATGTGAATGTGGATATATTCGAGTGTTATTGGTGATTCACAGCAAAACAAGATTTCCTTTTTTAAACACTAGGGACATTTAATTCATGAAACAACAACATGGGACATTTAATTCATGTAACAACAACATGAAACAACAACTGTCAATGTCGAAACTTGATTTTTGTTTGTATTGTTCTATTAGTAAATTATTGATGCCATGATTTCATTCCAAGTAATAGTGAAATTTCTGTTCATCCCTGAGCAAACCTCTGAGTGTCAATTGGAATTTTTAGTTCACTACAAACTTTGGAACTCACTTCTTCATAATGTACTGTATCTGTGAAACAAAGCTTTTTATGCACCAAGTACTCCTTTCAATTGGTTCCATACTCCTTTCGCTTGCTTCTTTTGCTATCATTGATCACATTTGCAAATTAGTAGGATAAACCACTGATTAATGTTAGATACTTTAATTATGTTACCTACGTAATAATATTTATAACAGTGTGCAACTGGTCAATTGAAATGAGTTGACCTGACTCACTCTTGTGACCGCTAGCTCTTACGCGGGTAGGATTTGCATGCCTTTTAACTTTTTTTTTTATTATTCCACCCTCTTTATTTGATTTGATACAAAAGAAGTAATTAGCATTATAATACAAAGCAGGTATATTTTTAATTGATTGTAACAATACAACAAACACTTATGCAAATCGGAGATCAAAACACAGTCGGCACTTAATTAGGTTCTCAGAAGTATTTGCAGACATAGCTGTGATAGTAGATTGACACTTTTCACATTTTAATACAAGAGGGCATATAGCATTTTTGATGATTACACTGAAACCAAATTAAGAGATAGAGCTAAAACACAAATTTCACTTGACAAAACTTATTTTTAATTGGTATTTATTTCTTAAAGTGCTGCCACCAGTAGGCATTACTGACATTTCATGGATCGAAATATCTTTGAATATTGTTATTGACAGTGTACTGATAATTTTTTTTTATTTGTTATAGAAATTGTAGCAAAATATATGACTCCTTATTTAAGTTGAGAATTTCATGATGTTAAATTAGACTGCCGGGCACTAACCACCATTTTCAATGATAAAACGCGTGATATATCAAAGTTTCATTTACTAGTTTTGATTGTGATTTTCTTCATGTTGAACGAATAGGAGCCAATTCTTTTGGTATTTTCTATATAAAAAAAAAGAATTAAAAAATGGGATCCATGCTTGACCCGGTGTTATAAGTGGGTTTGTGAGTTGTCTGGGTACGAGTTGTCGAGGGAGAGTTATATTATGAGAGTTAAATACACACAGAAAATTAGTAAATTTTAACCATTTTATATTTTTATTTAAAGTATAGCAGTTTCAACATTGTGTCAGAATAATAGTCCAAAAATATGGCCCAGTGGTGCAAGTTGATTTTTGTCAGGGCAAGTGATTTTTTTTTAAAGCCACTAGCCCTGGGCCTGTGTCTGAAAAAAAAAGATTCTTTGAGCACTTTATAATTATATCTTTCTATTGGTAAAATGCCCAAATTCGCATAGTAAATCATGTAGCCCCTGTGACATCATGTCATAGAGAATTACCTTTATAACAATTTCCTGAAAAAGTGGTCTGAATTGTATTAAAATGGTTTTAACTGTCTTTTATTTTTAAGTTTCAGAGCATAAATAATTGTTTTATTGTCACAAATAGCCATTTTGCAACCAAAATATCACCAATGTCCTCAAACAAATAAGAATTGTTATCTCACTAATTTGTATACTAAAATTATATTTTTAGACCTAGGGTTTCTAGTTAATTTAATAATATTTTCATCTTCCAATTTTGAAACTTGCTGATCAGATTATCACCTTGTTATGCTCCCACAGTTTACATCAAGGGCATCTTGTTTTTGTATTGTTCATTCATCCTGAAAAGCTTTGTTAGAATGGTTATTCAAAAACCACTTGATTTCGAATTTTTCAGTACAAACCTTGTTATCACAATTATGTGAAGATCGTCCAACCTTAGCAAATGATATTTGGTAGGCTTGTTTCTATCCATATGTAATGACCACATTCCATTTTTAAGCTATTTGAACAACTTTTAGAAATTGTAGACATTTTTCTGTCTTTTTGGACTAAGACTTTTTCAGTGCAAACCTTGTTAGCACGATTATGTAAAGGTCACTTGACCTTGGCAAATGAAATAGGAAGACCTATTTCTATCTGTATTTAGATAACCTGTTTAAATTTTCACACCATTTGAATGATTTTGGATTGTTTATAAGTTTTTCTGACTTTGGACTTGTTCTATATAAGCGATTCTTGCAAACTTTTCTTTTGGGTTTTCAGGCTTTCAAGGTTTTTTTTTGTTCTACAGTTGGGGCATACATGTTTTACAGATGCAAATCTAGTTTGTGTCTTGTGTCAGTATCTTTTAAAAGGTTTCCTTTCTTTGATCTGGTCATGTTGCCCAGTTGTTTGAATGAATAGATTGTCTGCAGACTTTGCACATTAATTTGTAAACCTTGTATGCAGACTTTGCACATTAATTTGTAAACCTTGTATGCAGACTTTGCACATTAACTTGTAAACCTTGTAGAATGATCTCACCTCACAAACAATTCTCTAGGTGAAACCATTGTAGTTTGATTTTCTCATGGTACCTATCTCTTAGTTTGTGTCCCCCCCCCCCCCCGCTACAAAATACACTACTCCCTCAATATAATGATGTATACCATATATAATCACTTAAATGTCAAGCCCAACTACAAACAACATAGACCCTGATCTGCCATCAGATAATGCTGGCAGATCAGGGTCTGTGTTTGTTCAACTGATTACTATAATCAAACTGCATAGACCCAGATCTGCTGGTGCATTATGCAACAGCAGATCTGGGTCTGTGCAGTTAGACTCGACTTGTAAGCAAATATATATGGTAATAATTGATTTCCCATTAGCCAAAAACTATTTTAAAAAAAAAAAAAATTATAATAATAGTAATAATGATGATGATGTTTTAGTACAGCATTTAATCTTTAAAGGTTGTAAACACTTTACAGTATTAGTTAACACATAAGGACATATATATAAACAATGTTACAAACCAACAACAAAAAAAACGACACCATGAAATTACAAACAAAGCATAGTGAAAATAATTAAGGGTAAAGAAAATAATTAAAGTAGCAATGATAAAGCAAAATTTAAACAATTTAATAGGATCCTTGCAGCTGTATACTGATGGACTTTATAGTGAGGGACCCACTGTAACACCCTTACTTTCAAAGCTAATGACTGAACACTTGGAACTTGTGTTGAAACATTTCTATTCTGCCACTGCATTGTTGAGATATGTTGATTTCAATGAAACATTTCTATTCTGCCACTGCATTGTTGAGATATGTTGATTTCAATGAAACATTTCTATTCTGCCACTGCATTGTTGAGATATGTTGATTTCAATGAAACATTTCTATTCTGCCACTGCATTGTTGAGATATGTTGATTTCAATGAAACATTTCTATTCTGCCACTGCATAGTTGGGGTATGTTGATTTCAATGAAACATTTCTATTCTGCCACTGCATTGTTGAGATATGTTGATTTCAATGAAACATTTCTATTCTGCCACTGCATTGTTGAGATATGTTGATTTCAATGAAACATTTCTATTCTGCCACTGCATAGTTGGGGTATGTTGATTTCAATGAAACATTTCTATTCTGCCACTGCATAGTTGGGGTATGTTGATTTCAATGAAACATTTCTATTCTGCCACTGCATAGTTGGGGTATGTTGATTTGTCTTATCTGTCTCACTGTCCACCCATTCATCAATCTGTTTGTACATCTATCCATCTGTCCCTAGAAGGTTCTTAGGAAGAATGTAGAAAAATCACTCAGTGTAAACAAATTAAATCTGGTTAGCATATTTGTATGCACATGTAGATGACCTGATTAGATGTTCAGGCCATTACAGCAATTTTTTCTTCAAGTGTGTTACCACATCCAGAGCATACCATCACAATACAGACTACTGGGCCATACCGAAATGGTGTGACTGCTTACCTGGGTACATTGATCTGTTTTCCCATTATGCCCAGTCCTTGACCCAAGACACAGAGAGCATCTGGCACATAATCAAACCAGTTCTAGCCCCAATTATGCCATGGACACCAATCATTACTGGCATCGGATTCAGTGAAAAACCTCCCACGCTATCCAGCACTGGATTTATGGAAGTATCACAGACTGGCACAAGACAGGTCCATCACCAGTCCTGGTTTCATCACAACCCAGTACTGGCTATAGTGACTCATGCTTGTTGAATGTCTAGTACCTATCTCGGACCTTTGACGACACTTATAGTTAACATCTGGAGATCACATTAAACCATGACATAGTCATGTCCCAGCATGGATGAACTCCCAGCCTCATTTACTCTCCACAACCTGCTTTGCTAGCTCAGTTGTCGCTTCCTTCACAGGAGACTTTGTCACCCTACTCTTCCATGCTTGATGACACACTCTCACATGTGAGACTTTGTCACCCTTCTCTTCCATGCTTGAAGACACATTCTCACATGTGAGACTTTGTCACCCTACTCTTCCATGCTTGAAGACATACTCTCACATGTGTCATTTTCCTTCCTTGATCTGATAATGTCCTTGAAAGACTCGTGCATTAATTGAAGAAGTCTCCTGGCTTCTGCCTCCAGATTTGTATTAGCTCTACTGGTCATAGACCAGAAGAGCTTATGGGATAGCCTGTTGACCATTGTCCATCGTCTGTTATCCATTGTCCATTGTTTGCCTGTCCATTAACATAAGTTTGTTATCACTACTTCTCCTAAACTACTTGGGGGATTGTCATGAAACTTTACACACACATTCATGCCAAGGTCTAGTTGGTCCTGAGTGAAAATGGTAGTGCTCATACATCCAATATGGCCACCAGAGCAGCCATTTAGAAAATCTTGTTATCGCTACTCCTCCTGAATGGCTGGACATATCAACATAGGGTTTTCACTAAAATATTTCTTATGATGTTTAGTTGGTCCTAAATAAATATTTTGCCAATCTGACATCCAATATAGTGACCATAGCAGTCATTAGAAAAATCTTGTTACTGCTACTCCTAAACAGAAAGTGGTTCCACTTGGACATTCAACATGGTAACATAGTGGCCATCTTGAAAATCTTGTTATTGCTACTCCTGAATGAATGGTCATATCAACATGTGGGTTTCACTAAAAGACTTCTTAAGATGTCTAGTTGGTCCTAATGAAAATGGTGCCGATCTGACATCCAACATGGCCACCACAGTAGCTATCTTAAAAATCTTGTTATTGCTACTCCTCCTGAATGGAAAGTCATATCATCATGGGGTTTTCACTGGAAAACTTATTATGGTGTCTAGTTGGTTGTAAATAAAAACTGTGCTGTTGTGATATCCAATATGGTTACCACAGTGGCCATCTTGAAAATCATGATGCAACACCTCCTGGATGGAAAGTCATATCAAATTCTGATTGCACCAAAAGACTTCTTATGATATCTTGTTGGTACTAAATGAAAATGGTGCAAATCTGACATCCAGTATGGCCACCATGGCAGCCATCTTGAAAATCTTGTTATTGCTAGTCCTCCTAAATGGAAAGTCATATCAACATAGAATTTTCACCAGAAGACTAATTATGTTATCTAGTTGGTGCTGAATGAAACTGGTGCTGATCTGACCTCAAATATGGCTGCCACAATAAACATATTGAAAATCTTGTCTCAAATTCTCCTGAACGGGTTTTCACCAAAAGTCTTCTGATGGTGATGTTTGTCCTTATGAAAATGGTGGCAATCTTGCATCCAATATGGTTGCTTTGCATAGTGGCTAATTTGAAAATCTTATTGCTCAAGAATATTAGAGATGGTTTCAGCACTCAGCAGTTAAAAGGAAGAAATGGTCCTATCTTGAATTTCTGGAAATTCTTTTTGGACAGTAAAGCGTCAGTCCCTTTGAGGGACTTTTGTTCTCCTTCTCCTTTGCCATCAGTGGCATTTTACAGAATTCTGCATCGATCAATCTTTTAACCAAGAAAGATGGGCCTTTTATCAGGCAGCTCCCAGTGTGGTTGAGTCACTGCCATTTTACCCTGGTGTGAAATGCAACTCCAAGACCCAAGTGTTAAGAGTCCTTTTCTTCACAATGACAAGTCCCATCAAACTTCAACCCAGCTTTCTACAAGACACACACACACATGGGTCTTTTGCACTGAAATCCCAGCTGTTGACAGAGATATAGCAGGCATGGGAATGTCAAAACACAATGTTGTAGCAGTAGGCGCCATGCTCGACTTCGTATTGATGGCTGTATTTCAGCAGTCAGAGCACAGCCCCAACCAACCCCTCCATAAAGAACCCCACTGACATACATGCCTGGGAATCAGTCTCACATATGGCTTGTGTATTCAGCACTCACCCTCCAGTGCCATAGTTGCATCCATTAACCTTCAGCTTGCAGAAAAAGAGGTGTATACCTATCCACATATATGCTGTTAAAACACCATTATCAGATTGCGGCAACTATCTTCCAGACTCCAATTCCACTGCCACATATAGGAGGTCAGGAAACAGGCTGCCAATGAGGCAAACCTCTCTCAGGCCCAGTGACCAAGAGCCCAGCCCTCTTTTCCTCAGAAGAGAGACCAGAGGAGTAGGAAGGACCCCTCTAAGGCACACAAAATGGGGAAATCCTCCTCCATATCTTTTTCCTCAGCAAGGGCCCAGTTTTCAAGAGCCACTGATGACAAGACACAGAAAGATAAGGACCAGTTTCAACCCAGCTTCTTTCTTCATCATTTTCTCCGAAGAAAATGATGTCATATATATGTGGCATCCTTTTACAACATCCTGGTGGAGGTAAGACTTTAACACTTTGCCACAAAAAGGGAGAGACTCTGCCCTGACGATCCACAGATATTGTAAATCATCTTGGAGGACCTCCAAAAACATTCAGCAACCTCCCTGACCGTCAAGGGCTCTCTTTTTTTATGAAAACAATGTTAGCATGATTAAGCAAAAATGATATGAAGTAGAGAAATACAATTTAATAGGCATATTTGAATGCATAAAATTATGTAGATGACCTGATTAGATTTTCATGCCACAGAAGCTATTTTTCCCATATTTATATATATTTATTAACTCTTTTGGACTTGGATTTCTTGGGCTGTAGTGGGTAAAATGGGGGCATGTGTGTTTTATAAACACAAATCTTGTTCCTCTTTGTCATTTGCATATAATTTCTCAGGTGTACCTGACTTGGCCTATACCCAACTGCCAGGAGGGTTGCCCTTCGACCTGGATTCGGGATGGATACTGCGACAAGGCCTGCAACAATTCAGAGTGTGAATGGGATGGAGGGGACTGCAGTGGTCAGTATTTATAACTAATTGGTTAGTATTCATGTCAGCAGTTTAATCACCAAGACTCTGGTATGCAATGATCAGTATTAAGGATTATAATGATTATAACTTGGTCAGTTTTCAAAACTTTTATGTTTAGTTTTAAGGACTGCAGTGGTCATTTTTCAGGACTCTAATGACCAGTATTCAAGTCTTAATGGTCAGCATGAAGGATTGTAGTTGTTAGCATGCTAGGTTTCAAAAAAATAGTTTTTATTTTATCCCCTTTTAAGCTTGAGGAATTGAGCCTTTACTGTTTCTGGCTTTACTAAGAAAATGCTTGCACTATTTGACACTGACAGGGTTGCATCCAGGCAAATGTGAAGGTATGAGTCCAACAAAATTTGAACATATGCTCCAAAATTGTAGTCTCTTTGCACTTGAAATGGCACGAAAATAAGCATTGTCCACAAATTTATATTACCGGTAATCACATGCTTGTTTTTCTTGTTATGCATGGAAGTCTATGCTGGCTCTGTCTAAAAAATTTCAGTTCACCAGTCATTCAGTCAGACGTAAACAGTAGATGCCTAGTTCTGATTGGCTGATTGGCTGTCTTACTTATGCGATCCTCATCCCTCAGACCTGTCATGTGACAGAATGGATGAAGAAACTGCTCAAACTTCATATACTTTTTGATTTTTTGGAGAGAGAGATAGTTCCAAGGACTGAAAGTGTTGAGGATCAACAACAGGAAAATCAGGAAAGTGAAGTTGTTTGCACTTACTGTGATGATGATAGTTCAAATGATAGTGATAAGCATGATGAAAATGGTGCAATTTTGTTTTCTTTAGAATTTCTCTCAGATTTACTGATACATATGATATTCATGTATCAACTTCTTCTGCTTAATATTTATATTCTAGAAGAAAATACATTTTAGTGTATGCCAAGAAAACTGTGACAGATTTAACCAACTCACAGATTTAGTTAGCATGCTGGATTCCCAATCAGTGGATTGCAGGTTTGAATCCGACAAAGTAGCATCTGAACTATGCCTTTGGATAATGCTCTTTAATCCATTTGCCTGAACAGTAAACAGTCTTTCCTGTGCTAATGTGCCATTAGCACACTCAGTCAGTATTATGTGTGTACTGTGTATGAAGTATTTGTGATGGAGACTTTTCATTTCAGGTACATCAGCCCAGCATGGAGCCGGGCCATGGCATGGGATTGGAGGATGGCGCTCCGAGACAGGTGAGTTTGGCTGATGCAGAACAATTCTCTGATTTCAATTTTTTTTCCGAAAATTACAATTCCTCAAATGTTCACTTGTTCTCATATTAGCTGTTGATCCAATTGTGGAAAAATGCACTCAATATTAACATTCTCAGAATGTATTACATAATTTTTCTGTTGTCCAGATTGGGCTAATTTCTGTACATTTTGAAAAGTGTCTTTAAATACAAAGGATTCTCTTAAGCAAACAAAATCTTTCAATCATATGCCCAACAACTACAGTGTCATTCTCATCATAGTAGTCGGTGATGTTAACATTTTCTGTTCATGTTGGTCATTCACAGGCATGATACAGTGGTTCCCATTGTGCTTCGTACATATAGCATCAGTAAAAGGGATTGTCATAAAATAGTTGTATCCTTTATCCATACAAATTCACACTACATTCTAATCAAGAGAATTGGTACTTATATCTTCTCAGATTTCTCAGTAATTACAGCTCGAATTTCTTTTGACATTTCATCATCGGCCACCTTTCTTCCTAGGCTGAGATGTTTGGTAGGTAACTTTTTGGGGTTTTTTTTCTAAGCCCTACCACAATAGTGGTAGGAGCATACATTGTTACCTTTGTCCATCCATTCATCCATCCATCCATCCATCCATCACACCATAGTTAAGGTTTACATTTAGGTCATTTCAGGCACAGTGGTGTGGCATTCAAGTTTGATGAACATATTTTGTAAAAAAAAAATTAAAATTTATTTCCAGAACCAAAACTGGGCCAAAGTTCAGGGAGGCGTATAATATTAACTGGCATAATTTTATATTTCTTTAGTTACATATACAAATCTTAGATGATATTTCTTATGGAGAATCGGTGGATTATACAGAACAAAACACTGACAATATAGACAAACTTATTTCATTAGAATCTCATTGACTTCAGCCTGGTTAGCTCAAACGCCCAGGAGCAATCAAACTGGTGTTTAAGTTGTAATGTATTAACCACAGATGAAAAGGAACCATGGTCACTTAAACTCTAGTCTGTTTGATTCCCATTATAACCCATTTTGTTCATTTTTACTCAAATCCAACGATTTGAGCAAAGGTGGAATACCACTAATGTGTGTACATAATTACACAAGAAAATTTGATTTTTTCATGCAATAACTAATTTTTGTTCATTCTTTGTTATCTGTATCTAAATTGGTAAAATGTGTTCCCAGTAAATGTGGTTATGAGTGCTTTTCCTGACACAGCCAAATTTGATTTCATACAGGTGTTTACACATGTTATTGTTTACTAACCTTCACCTGGAACTGGCCTACTTTGAGGATAAGCCACCTATGTCATGGACTGTTCAGTTGGTTATGCAGTACAGTACATGGATTGTGTCAAAGGCAAATAGAGTCTAGGCAGAAATGTTGAATTTGTCATAGTTGTCTTCTGTTTCTTGATCAAATATTTATTGTATTCACATAAATTAACTTGGACATGCAAATCATAAAATGTGCATTTTACTATACGAGCTTTTAATTTTAACCTGTTTTCATTATGTTTTAACAAGCTTTCTCTATTTTGAAATAACCTGATCTACAAGTACAGTAATGCACATACAACAAATAGATTTTTGGATTTGGATTTTTTTGACAAAAACCTTATAACAGTGGACCCCCTCTTGAATGCCCCCCCCCCCCCCCGACAAGTGGCAACCTGCTTTATATGGCCAGAGTCACCAATAAGTTTGTTTTCAAAAGTACCCCTATGCGATGGCAACCTCTCTAATGCGGCCAGAATATTAGTGCAAAAACTGTCAAATTTACCATTCATGACATTTATTGCAACTTGCCGATAAAATAACTTAATTCATACAGTGAGATAATAACCTAATTATCCTTACTGCTGTGTGTTCCTTAGATTTTGGGTTTTGTCACTTTGGTAATTACTGGCTATTATTAATACTGATAATTATTAAGATGACAAAAGCTAACCACTGAAAAGCACAGTATTGTTCAGCACAAGTGTGACATCCAGTTGTTTGACAGTAAAAATGTTATGTTATTCATTACAAAATGTATATAAAAGAATGCCAGACTTAAACCAGTCGATCCTGTGACAAGCTCACTTCCTTTGTAAACACTGAGCATCTTGTATAATAACTACAAATTGCCAATGAAGAAATAATTTGTTGCAAAAAGTGCAAAATGTCATTAGACATTCTCAGTTTTGAACAAAAAGTGAAGCAATTTGACTAAATTAAAAGAGGGAGAATCCTTTGATCACTACTGAGAAATTTGATGTGAGAAAGATTCAAAAAAACATCGTCAGCATACATATTACTACAGAGGGAAAATGGAATTGGCAGACAAGGATAATTATAGCCACATGTTTGTGCCCAGATTGTATTGGCTAGGTTGTTTTGTACCACAATTATCATAATTATTTTAAATAGCATTAATATAAGTTTTGTCACATTGATTTCATACATTCGTGTGATTTTTAAATGAAAATATTAAATATTTAAAAATTAGTTACACCTTTCATACTTTATATGTAGTTATTACTCACATCTGTGTGATTCCCCCTCTAGAAAGGCCACACCTCTTAGGAGGCCACTTTCCAGCTGCAGACGAGGTGACTTTATAAGAAGTGGACCACTGTAGCATATTTAAGCAAAAAGCACTTGACATGGATAGTTGAAATTTGTCAGGCATATTTATATGCATATGTATATGTGGATGGTCCAATTAGATTTTCAGGCCATTACACAGTTTTTCAGTTCTAACACATGTTTCAGTTCACCTGCCCAAAAGGCTAACGGAGCTTAAGGTTTAGTCCTTCATGCATTATCCATTTACAATTACTATTTACAACTACTTGTGAAAAAAACTGCTCTTTAGAATTTGAGCAAATTTGAAAGAAATCATCTTGGCATGAAGCTCTTTCAAATTTGTTTAAATGATGGTGATCCACTACCCAATATGTCCACCATTACTAAAAATAGAAAAACCTTTAAACAACTTCTCAAAAAATGCTGAACAAATTTGAGAACATAACGGCATGAAGTTCTTTCAAATTTCTTCAAATGATGCCAATCTGCCATTAAATATTGCCATCATTAGTAAAAAAAAAAAGAACTTTAAAACACATCTTCTCAAAAACTGCTCAGCTGAATTTGACCAAATTTGACCAGAAGCATCCTGGTGTCAAGTTTGGTCAAATTTGTTCAAATTATTATGATCCAACATCAGATATAGCCACCACTGCTAAAAATAGAAAAACATTTAAATGACTTCTTCTCAAAAACTGCTTGACAGAATTTGACCAAACTTTATGGCATCCTGGCATGAAGGTCTTTCAAATTTTGTTCAAATGGAGTTGATCTGACTTCACATATGGCTTGCATTACTAAAAATAGAAAAACCTTTAAATGATTTCTCCTTTAAAACCACACAGCAGAATGTGACCAAATTTGAAATAAAGCATCCTGGCATAAAGGTCTTTCAAATTTGCTAAAATGATGCCAATCCACCATCAAATTTGGGCACTATAGCAAAAAATAGAACAATGTTTAAATAACTTCTCAACAACTGCTTGACAGTATCTGACCAGATTTGACATAAAGCATCCTGGCATAGATGGCTTTCACTTTTGTGCATGTGATGCTGATCCTCCATAAAATTTGGCCACAGTCTAAAAAAAATAGAAAAAAAATAAAAATGACTTTTTCTCAAACACCACTCTTCAGAATTTGACCAAATTTGACAGAAAGTATTCTGGCCTTAAAGGCTTTTAAATTTGTACAATTCTGCCAATCCACCATCAAATATGGCTGCCGTTACTAAAAGTTGACACAACTTTAAATGACTTTTTCTCAGAAACTGCTCCGCAGAAATTGACCAAATTTTATATAAAGCATTTTGGTAATAAGCGATTCAAATTTATACAAATGACACCAATTTTCCATCAAATATTGCCACCATTACTAAAAATGGAAGATCCTTTAAACAACTACTTTCCAAAAACTACTCAACAGACATTGACCAAATTTAATGAAAAGCTTTCTGGCATGACAGGCTTTTAAGTTTATATGAATGATCCCAATATGACATCAAATATGGTGCTTTTACCAAAACTAGGAAAAGCTTGTAACAACTAATTTTAAAACACCACTTAACAGACTTTGATCAAACTTGGCAAAAAGTATCCTAGATTGAACACCTTTCAGATTTATACAAAGGATGCTGTTCTGCCATCGGATATGGCTGCTGTTAGTAAAAGTAGAAAAACATTTACACAACTTTATGAATGTGATGGCAGATCAGGGTCTGTGTTGTTTGCAGTTGGACTTGACTTATAAGCGAGTATATATGGTACTTACATTCATGGGGATGGGGAGTGTATGATTTCCAAAGGTGGATCATTGTTCATTGGGTCTCTAAATCTGTGGCAAACATCAACCACACATTCCCCCAAAATTGGTTGCCTATGAATAAGAGTGAATTCACAGTATAAGATTTTGCTTTTCAGGTTACTGTCATTCAGGATGTGCCAACAATTGGATGTCTGATCGATACTGTGATGCGGTAAGTTTAATATGGAAATATTGTTTATGCCCCAACTTCTTGCAGTGGGGGAAACTTGATTTGGTTCCGTCTCTTTGTCCATATGTATGTATGCATATCTGTTCATACTGAGAAGCTTGTTAGCTAGATTGCACAAAAACCACTTAATGTTGACAAATGAAATTTGGCAGGCATATTTATATGCATATGTTGATGACCTAATTGGATTTTCAGTCCATTAAGTAATGATTTAAATTTCTTTTAGAAATTTTTTAACTGTTTGGACTTGTACATTTTTGACAGAAACCTTGTTAGTACATGTACAATTAAACAAAAACCACTTAAAGTAGACAAATGAAATTTGGTATGTATGTAGATGCAGATTATCTGTGTAGGTATTAGATTTTGATGCCAGTATAGCAATTTAAAAAAAAAAATAGTTTTGAACTTTTTTGGACTGAGACTTTTTGTTTTGCAGTGGGGGCATATATGTTTTACAAAGACATATCTAGTTTTGTGTCAAAAAACATTTTTGGGAAGGTACAATTTGGTGACATTCATTTAAAACAAACAGCAGATGACCATTAAAATTTGCTGATTTAAATGAATTTTGTTAAAAACATGAAAAATTGCAAATATTATATTAAACTGTACAGACTTAAAATTCAGTTAAAACTTCAAATTATTTCTTGGCTATATCTGAAAAATTGTGTCAATTGTCTCCTCAAAACCAAAAATCTCTTACTTATTAAAGACAAGGAAGATGAAACATGGCATGTATTTGCATTTTTGGGCTATTGGAATTCTTTTTATTTTTTGCATTATGTTAGTAATTTGTTGATGGATATTTGGTGACTTGTATAGATAATTAAAAATGGGAAGACATTTTTTTACCAATTAAAATACAATGTTGAAAAAAAAGAAGACAAAATATATAACTTTAAGAACATATTGAGGAAAAGAGAATGTTATTATCACAGAATGTTTTTATCACAGATAGAATGTTATTATCACAAAAAGAAAGTTATTATCAGAGATAGATCATGTGAGAGTTCTCATTGGATGTGAAATTTATGAAACAAGTTGAATAATATGTGCCACAAACTGCATGCATCAAAGAATACATTGTGTCACTCAACAAGTTACATAAAATGTCATGTCTCATGAACACAAGAATGAGATTCTGACTGTCATGTGACTGTTTACCGTGATAACTAATTTACATTGCTAGGTATTATGTCATTGTGTGGCATACAGTTTTTATGACCTGATACGCAATATCTGGTGTACATATAATGACTATGAGCATAATAACAAGTCCCATTGTGCTCTGGCAAATATTTGAGGCCCAGTGTGCTCTGGCAAATGTTTGAAGCCCATTGTGCTCTATCAAATGTTTGTAAGTATCAAATTGTATATGATTTATTATTTTTAAGTGATCAATTTGAAAATGAGTGAATTACAAATTACCTCCCAGAAAACAGTTTTCTTGGAAGAACAAACCTGTACTCATTTGCAACATATGGTTTAGGCCACAATTTCATCAAACTTTTCAAATTTTCTTCCTCAAATTGAGATTTTTCGTTTACCTTTCTCACTGCTTTGTTGGCAGCAATGAATTTTTAAATGTAAATTCAGTGTATATCAAGAATTCACATGAAGTCATAATATATTAAATTCTCTGCAGTAGAGTCTTATTTTATCTCTGGTGAAAGTGTGAACACCATACTTCCTCAAATTTGAGGAATTTGTCAACTCTTTTTGTCAAGAATAAAAAGACTCAAAGGTCTTCAGTTTTAAATACAGTGAAACCCCGCTATAACATGCCCCGCTATAACGCAAATTCGGATATAACGCGATCGTGGCATGGTTCCCAAAATTTCATATATTCATTCGCACATGAACTTTTTTTTTTCGAAGTACGAGAAATAGTGTATAAAATGTGTATATTACAGTATCATTTTGGGGAAGAGATCGCGTATGAATTCGAGTATAATACGTTTGTGGCGTGGTTCCTGACATTTTATATACATGTTCATGTCTTTTTCTCTTACACGGGAAAAAAAAAATTTTTTTTAAGTACGAGAAATAGTGTACAAAAAGTTTATTATCATTTTGGGGAAGAGATCACTTATGAATTTGATCATGGCGTGGCTTCTTAAATTTAACAATTTCACCAATTTCTTGAAGTATTATGCCAAAATAAACATTATTGGAAATGTTACTTATTATTGATCCATGAGTAAAGCCAGTAAGTCTTCTTTGTGTTTGTCTTCAATTCATTCTGTATACAATCATTGCTCAAACAATAGCTGAAATGTTTTTCTTCTTTAACTGCATACACAACCGAGCATCAGACAATGTGGTGGTTGATAAAAGATTCTCATGATTTAATAAACATCAAAAAATGTAAGCCGCTAACACATGCGCTAGACTTCAATTCATCCTGTATACAATCATTGCGCAAACAATAGCCGACTTACGTTTCTTCTTTAACTGCATACACAACCAAGCACCAGAAAATGCGGTGCTTGATCAAAGATTGTCATATGTGGGTGCTTATGTAGAGACTGAGCTTGGGCGGCAAGATCAAAGATTGTCATATGTGGGTGCTTATGTAGAGACTGAACTTGGGCGGCAAGATCACAGGGAGTTCAAATAACCACTCTCTGTTACTTGGCACTGAACAAGTACAGCTGTATCAAACTCGTGGCTCAATCAAAGGATTGTCATGTGGGAAAACAAAGACAGATCGATATAAGATAGTAAACGGTGTTCATACCATATTCATGCTATACATTAGACGTGTATACATTGTTCTCTGAATAAAGTAAAATATAGTAAAACCACGCAATAACGCGACCCCGCTTTTTCCGCAATCGAATTTTATGGACCCCAAATATCGCGTTATAGCGGGGTTTCACTGTATATCAATTTGTTTTTAATCCTTTCTACTATCTGTACCAATAACAGAAATCTCAATATTGTAAGAAGACTCATGACCGATAAAATATCAAATTTAAATTTGACGAAAAAATTTAGTGAAAAAACTGGGCCCTGATGTTTGAGTAAAGCTGACATCACAAAATGACACACATCAAACCGGCAGGAACCAGCCCAATCATGTAAGAATAAATGATAATGTTGTATGATAAGAGAACTGACTGAAAGAAATACAGCCATTGCATGAAATGTATCAGTTGTTACTCTTAATGTTATAATTTCCTTTTTTCAGTCCTGTAATGTGAGAGAGTGTGGATTTGACGTAGGAGATTGTGGTGTGAAAAACTATAATCAGTTGTATCAGATTGAATTACTTGAGAACCAGACCAACTATACCCTACCCAGAGGTACGTACAGTCTGATTTGTCTGTAAAGGACACTGCTATATTACTCTATATTAGGATATCTAGAGGTGCATGGTATTACAGGTATACTGGTTTAATGCGGTATTTTTTTCCAGTGGTATGTACCATGGTACTTTTTCACTTTACAGGTATGTATGGAAATTACTGCGCAATCTTGTTACAAATTTAATTATATTAGCAGCATGTTTTAACTTGTCATGACAAAATAATTCACTTTTTTTTTTTACATGACTTCTTAGTATTAATCCCAGACATAACACCTGTGTATTCAGCGGCTGTTAACCTTGGATTTGAACTGCTGACACATGCGTGGAAAGCGGCATCACCCCAAGGGAAGAGCAACACATTTTAACCGTCCCATGCATTAGTCAGTTCCCAGTGATATAGTCTTCGACGGACAGTTCAGATACCTTGCTTTTGTCTTGGTATGATGCTGCATTCCACGCATGTGTTGGCAATTCAGATCCGAGGTCAACAGCTGCTAAATACACAGAAGTTCTGTTCTGACAGGGATTAATAATAAAAAATGAGTGTTCTAAAGGATTTAATGCTATGAATCAATAGAAGAGGGATTATACTTACTGTCTGGATACAAAGATCAGTCAAAATAAATTTATTACTGAGTAGCAAGCGGCCAGATAATCTGCCTGTATAGCAAACAGCCCCTCCAGTAGGAATCATGTCTTCATACGGTTGTTCTCCGCCACCAATCATGTCAGAAAAAAAGAAAAAAAAATATGCAAGAACAACTTGCTTGTCTAACATTTGACACATGTCACATATGCCAATGTGGTGGCCAAATGGGATATTGTGAAAGATATTCAGGCCAAATCCAACTTTTAAAAAAATTTCAGACTACCCCCCCCCCCCCCCCCCCCCCCCGCCAAAAAACCACATCATTTTTTAGTTATTTACTAGCGTATGTTAATGTGTTAAGTACATGTATTCCTTTCTAAGACTGAATCATCCTAAGATTTTCAGGAGAGCTGTTGTTTTCTGTTTGAAATTTATGTCATTTTTATGCCATTTCTCAAGTTCACTAAATATTTTCTCATTTGTTGAGTGTTTTCTGTTTACTGGCCCTCCCTGATAAATATTTTGCCTGGGTGTTGGCATCCCACTCAAAGTTTCCGTGCCTATTATATCACTAGTGTAGTTAGTAAATTGTAGGCTTCCTATTTTAATCAACAAGCTATCTAATGTAAGCACAATGACTTTTACAGGGTGTCAGCTATATTGTAAGCTTAATCATCCCACTTTAGTTACAGTTTTTAGATTACAACTTATACAACAATTAACATTCACATAGAGCAAATTCATCTGCTATTAGGTCCTGACCATTTTATTGGGAGCGGGGGGGGGGCTGTGATTTTCTTTTGAGCTGAGATAATTTATTTCTTTTATGTTGAGATAATTATTTTATTTTTTTGCAAATAATATAATGGATATAATATGGTGTTAATTTGCTATAAATCAGAGCAAGATATTTTTTCCAGCTATTGACAGACGTTTTTTTTTTTTTTTTTAAAAGTGTTAGGCCCCTGCCCCAGAACATTAAATTGTTGGTCCCTAATATAATTGCGGCATACTCTGGTACATATCACGGTGTGTTCAGAAATACCGTGGTACAAAATTTTTCATGGTATCCAGCTCTAAGGATATCTGTAATGTGAGACAGTGTGGATTTGATGCAGGAGACTTGTGACTAGGAAAACTATAATTAGCTTCATCAGATTGAATTACTTAGGCAGTGTACATTATAGGCTATGCCCTTTCGCCAATGACCCATATTTTTCATCTTTGGCACACAAAAGTTCCCTTTGTGGTGTCTGGAGGGTGCATAAAAAAGTTTAACGAAAATAAACGAAAATAAAGATTAAAGATCATTATGGTTGACTTTAGACTGAATCAATCACATCTTAAGCTTAGTGAAAACAGTGCTGCATTTATTTCCAAAGTAGTGTACAGGAAAGAAACAATGTAGACTCAAATGTCTAACATGAATTTTACAGGGAAGTGGGTACTCAAGCATGAGGAATTCAAATGCCATTATGACAGTCATGTGACAGGGGAGGCTGATAATGATCACAGGTGTTTGGGTCATGGGTTTATTTATTTCAGCAATAAATATTCACTTTTTAAACTTATGTACTTTAAATCATTGTTCAGTCAGACTACCGTATTTCATGTATTTTTTCGTACCCTTTAATTTTTTGTACACCATCTAGCTTCAAACAATAATTAATTAAATGTATCATATTTTTTCATACATACAAGTTCTACTGAAAAGATTTACATTTGCAAAAAAGATCGAAAATATTGGCATTTTTGGGGGTGCATAAAAGAATAAGAGATTACAATCATATATAATTAAGGTGTTTTTGTTGTTGTTTTTTTATCTTTGTACTATTTCTTAACCTTGTATTTTGAGGTGTTAAAATTGAAGAGAAGTTCCCATTTAAAACGACTTCGAAAATATATCGAGGTACGATTTAGACACGTCCAATGACCAAAGTATTTTTTTGCTAAGCATATGTTATAAATGGTCATTACCTTTGGGTAAATTCTTAACTGAGGCATCGAATAATGAAACGGGAAATTAAGAAATAAAAGAATCACCATTTATAATCATGCAGAAAGGTCATTGATCATTTCATTCTTTTTTTTTTTTAACCACGTATTTTGATGTTTTTTATTTGAACCACAAGAAAGGTTCACGTTTCAAACGGCATAGAAAAAATACCAATGTACGATTTAGATACGTCAAATGATGAATGTATTGTTTGCTGAGTATGTTTGATATAATCCCATATGAAAAACATAAGTATTTGTTGCCTCATTTAAAAACTTGCCAAAACTATTTTGTTAACTTCACGGACATTTTTAATTGAGGTATCGAATCATGAAACAGGAGATTAAAAAATAAAAGAATCTCCATTTATAATCGTGCAGAAGGTCACTGATCATTTGATTATTTTATTATTATTTTTAACAGCACATTTTGATGTTGTTTATTTGAATCAAGAAGAGAAGTTAGCATTTCAAACGGCTTCGAAAAAATATCGATGTTTGATTTAGATACGTCAAACGACCAATGTATTGTTTGCTGAGTATATGTATGATATAAGCCCATACGAAAAACATAACTATTTGTTTCCTCCATTAAATGCTTACCCGAACTATTTGTTAACTTCGCGTAAATTTTTAATCGAGGCATCAAATAATGAAACAGAGATCAAGAAATAAAGACATAATCACCGTTTATAATCACGCAGAAAGGCTTTTGGTCATCCCATTTGAAAGGGTAATTGTTTTGTTAATTGAGAATCTACTCTCATTCATCGATTTGCCCTTCTTTGTCTTCTTTATCGGCGAGAAAATATAATGATTGATGCGTATGATCTCTTGTTGTCATTACAGTATCTACTGCTCTGCATTAACTGGACAATGGCCTTTACAGCATATAATCCTTAAACAATATCGTTAATGAGAGATCTTATTACGATGGTCACTACAACAAAGCACCACGCGTATTTTAAACGAGTTCGGAAGCCATTTGATGTTTGTTCCTATCCAGCAAAAATTATATCTCAGTACATGATAAAGTGAAGACCACAAACCATTGGTCAAATTAGTCTTATTGTTTCAATATAGTAATACGAAAATAAAATATAAAAACCATGTAATTTTCTATCATAAATGCAAAAGTCACTGACTGAGTGAATTCGATTTTTATATATCTTTTAAGTGCTTAAGTGCTTGTACTGTTTTTACTTGGAGATGTCTTCATTATAAAGTTCTTGTTTTCAGTCCTTAAACAATATGGTTAATGATTACTCTTTACTAAGGCCGTCACTGTCACAAAGCACCACAGTATAGCTCGCGAGTTTTAAAACAAGTGTTGTGATGCCATTTGATGTTTTCTCATCAAATTAACATTTTATTGAGAATCTATTCTACGATACATCACTCTGTTGTTATCTTTATCGGCGAGTACGAATAACAAATTATGCATGTGATTACAATATTTACTGCTGTTCATACATGAAGCTCATTGACAGAATTTAATTTCCCTATGGTTAGCCTCATTTCCCTACTGGTAGCCTCACTAATTTGATCTCATCGGTCGAATCTTGCCCTCAGTCTGGTGTCAACTGGAATAACCTGGCCAAAGCCCTAGGCATGTTTTATTAGCATGTAAATAACACTAGCCATGTGGTTTTTGTGACAATGGATATTTTAATTAAAACAAGAATGAATTGTTTATTCAGAGGTGTTAATTGATAATGGAATATAATAGTGCCCTTTTACGTCAGGTAACTGAACAATACAGATGACACTCGCCCTGTAACCTCTCTCTTTCTCCTCTCAAAAGTTACAAATAAAAACTGCTCCGAATACATACAATCTTACACACTGACACAACATTGTTTCATCTCTCTCTCTCTCTCTCACACACACACACGCGCATTCACTAAAAACAACAAGTACTTTTGAGTTATTTTATTCTTTTTTATTGTTATTTGATAATGATGTTACTGTTGCTGTAAGAATACAAGTTCCACTTATATTTTTGACAACAGGGACTCATATCATTGCGTATAATTTACCGATAAATAATATATGTACAGACCATCTTAATCATTTTGGAAACATAACACACGGTAACAGCTACAAATAAATGTGATCGGAATACACATGATATTGCACACTGACAACATTATTGTTTCAGTCATCTCTCTCTCTCCCTCTCTCTCTCTCTCTCTCTCTCTCTCTCTCTCTCTCTCTCTCTCTCTCTCTCTAATAACAACAAAAGTCTTTTTTAGTACTTACTTTTTTTATTGTAATTGGATCCTTGAGATAAGAGCAGAATGAGACAAAAATTGTACGTTTATTTTGTATGTTAGTACTGTTAGGTTGTTGAGTATCGCGTGTCACATAGACCTTGTTCTGGTTTGATCCCTTTATTTTTCGTACATGGTCAGTACTCCAAAATAATTATTATTTATTTTACACGTAATTTTTCGTACACTGAAATTAATAATTATTTTTTCCTGTACGAAAAAATGCATGAAATACGGTACTGCATGGTTTGTTACAGTTTCCTTGTCAACTAAAATAACTGTGTTCTGAATAGTGGACATGGTTATTTTAACATAAAAGGAAATTGCAGAAAACCATGCGGTAGTCTGACACCAGAATATCTAATTCAAAGCATGTAAAGCTGTAAATGTTTATTGCAGAAAATAATAAATTCACAGTGCGAGTGCCTGTGATAATGAAAGGTGTTTGAATTTCATCTTCAAATATTACCCAATCATAATACCTTTGGAGAGTACCACCGCTACTTCATAAATCCAGCTCTCCCAGCCTTAAATTTTGAGCTATAGGAGCTAAACATTGTCTAGCTACATAGGTGACTGAATTATCTCCCCTTGATATAGGGATTGACGCCAAATCCTGTGTGTACTTTGGTTACTATTTCCGCTCGTGCCAAGTAGCACACTCTCACTTGAGAGGCCTCTCAAGAGTTTCTAGTATTCAACTATAGAGCAAGTTGGAGGAGTTTCTCACATCAGGGAAGTATACTCTGTCTATATTTCCAACTATTTCTTGCTCTTTTCTATCTGAGATGAAGTTATTCTTTCTATTGTAGAAGTACAACTTTGTCATAATTATATACAAATTAGGCACCCTTTTGTAGTTACCTGCTCGTGTCCTTAGTACGTGTATTCAATAATGTGTACTTGACCTTCATATTTTGCAATATAAATTACAGACTTATTAAGTTGTGCCGATAATTTTTTTCTATTGGAAACTATAATTATTTCATAGCATCCACCTCAGTAAGTTGAAATGATGTTGCACACATGTCTCTATAAAATTCTGCTTATGTTCGGATACAGTTTTCTATAGAAAGTTTATAATCATAGCCTCCACTTCATAGTTATAAAGTAATGCTTCAATGACTTTACCTGTATAGGCTATCACTTGGGCCGTTGTTGTACAATTTTTTTTTTATGATAGTGTAGTAGCTAAGTAATGTCAATTGCATGAGTTTATAAAGCGATGCTTGGCTGGCTACACCTGTATAAATATTGTCTGCTCTATTTCTATTTACAGGGACTAGAATATGAGCAGGACTAAATGCAAGCAGTGTAAATCCCTAAAGGGCATGGAGAATAACCATAATACATGTTTAGCAATTGTGAGAAATACATGTTAAATATGCACTGTATGGATGGAGAGTCAGTAGGCTTCAGTACTGTGTACACAATCTAAACAGAAAGGGAAAGGAGAGAAATGCATTTTCAAATATGAGGATGCCATTAGCATCAATGCTGATGTCACCTGGGTCAATAATTGCCTGATGGATAACTAGTGCAAACCACAGGGCTCACCAGCCAATAAGTGAATCAGGAGATTCCTTTCAGTGACAACTACAGAATGAGCTCTAGCCTCACCACTTCGACTAGACAAGCCATTTTCAGTGGTACCAATAGGCCTGATGCCTCAAGCACATGCAGCCAGTTTTCTCTCATATCTAGATGCAAGCCAGATCAAGAACATACCAGCTCAACTCAGATACCATCTACCACAATGCAAGTAGAGACCAGTTTTGCGGATCACATATCCATCATAAGGAACTTGACAACAGTATGGAGGATAAGATGGCACTGTTCTGCTATGATTGGACTCGGATCGCAAGAGGTCAACACCAAAGTCAGTCTTATTTTCAATGTCAAATGAGGGCATCTCTTTGTCTAGCATGCCAATTCGACATCAGAAGACCAGCACTACTATGGATCAGCATACTCATTATAGTGCCATAATGCACTTGGTACACTCTAGAGTGCCCCAGCACCCATATGATACGGAATCAACTCATTCAAATGCCTATTCCACTCATAGGGAGGACTTGCTTAGCAGCTGTCTGGAAGTTACCAGATATCAATCAGGATGAACGTCTAGGTTAGTTATTCATCCCTATTGACAATCTTTACCAGCTCCATAAAACATTGTACAAGAGGAGTTGGCGGCATGACATGTATCTAGAGGCAATGAATTATGCTCGCAAGCTCCATCATCCTTACTAGACCTAACAATGACAAGTGAAGACTCTGCTTTCTGAGCATCAGTCAAAGAAGTCTTTTCCTTGTTACCACCAGACTTTTGTCCATCTCCCCCTGCTCCATTAACAGCTTGGTCATGAGTTGAAGCATCTGTTGATATTTTAATCAAAAAGACCAACAGCGTTCAAACTGTTACTGCAGTCTGGTCAAGTGGCTGACTTGCAGGGTTGTTTAGAGAGATGGGGGAAGACTCCTCTTCTTTGCTGTCAAATGGGAAAGGATTTGCCATGACAATCCATGGACCCGGCAAGTCATTTTAGAGGGCCTCCATATAACATTCAATGCCCCTCCTCCATTGTACACGGTCCCTTCAGCTACAGACATTCCAAAAGACCCATTCAAGCCAAATGTCCTGCAGTGAGCAATAAACAATCTTCTCCAGAAAAAAGTGGTAGTGATTCTTCACAACACAAAATCACCAGGCTTTTACTCAAGACTGGTCTTGGTCCCAAAGGCCAACGGCACTCTTCAACCACTCATAGACCTAAGTGCTCTCAATCATTTCATACCGGCACCATGGTTCAAAATATGGAATACCAAGGCGGGTTATAAATACCGCTCAATAGGGAGACTTTGCAATCAGTGTAGATCTGCAAGATGATTATCTACATGTCCAAGTTTACAAGTCTTCCTGGAAGTTCCTGCAGTTCATCTTCAGGGATACAGTATACTTATTCAGGACACTCCCTTTTGGCCTCAACATCAGTCCCTGGGTCTTCACAAGAATTACGGACAGAGTAGTGTCTCACTTCAGGACCATAACCACTTCCATGACATCCAGCTACCTGGACAACATACTTAAGAAACACCAGGTGAGTTGTATTTTAACTTAAGACATGAAATCCCATGTTACATTCCTCCTCAACCTTGGATTTCTTGTCAACAGGGAAAACTCTGATATCATACCAGTTCAACGTTTCACTCATTTTGGTTAATGAAGTTCAAAATGCATCTGAACAGAGTATGTCTCTCAGGAACATGCATTGAAAATCATTTCAGCAGTGGTTTAAATTATTGCAAAGAACTATCGCTGTGCCCAAGAATTCCTTCGCCTACTGGGCTTATTGAATGCGGCAGTGGACCTCATTGTCCTGGGTTGCCTATTCATGAGACTATTGCAAATTATACTGTTGTCCCAGTGGAGACTGACACTTTGTCCATTGAAACAAACAATACCGGTCTCCAATCATGTGAGGTCCCATCTCAGCAAATAGGAGAACCTCACTTGACTTACGGCACGTATTTCTTTGTCAGTCCACCTCCATAGAAACGATTTGTATGGATGCAGGCCCATCAAGCTGGGTGTACATCTCTTTCCATTGTTTCAGGAGGCCAGTGGTGTGTGGCCCAGTCAGGACCGTCTATTGCATATCAATATCCTGGAGATGAAGGCCATACTGAAAGCCTTTCATTGGTGGCAGGAGAAGCTTTATGGGAAGGGCATACTTATTCTATCCAACAGGGTATACTTATTCAATCTGACAACTCCACTGTGGTGAATTATCTCAGAAAGCAAGGTGGAATCAAATCCCCAGACCTCTGCATCCTGGTTTGGAATTTTCTAAGGTGGTGTCATCAGTGACAGAACCACGTGCAAGTTCATCATATTCCAGGCAGACTAAATGTATTAGCAGACTTGCTGTCTTGAAGGAATCAGCTAATACAAACAGAAAGGTTACTTCATCCCTTGGTTTTCAGTCATATCTGTACCCGCTGGGATCGACCACAGGTGGGTCTATTTGCATTTCCCAAAAGGTGGAATGCAAAACAGTCCCAGAGCCAAAGGCCTGGGCAGTTGATGCTCTTTCCATAAATTGGACTGATTTTGATGCCTTGCACACCCTCTAACACCTCTGATTCCAAAGGTTCTGCAAAAGGCAAGAGAATAGGGGTGCCACCTCGTCCTGATTACTCCCTGTCTTTTATAACACCCACACAATTCACAGTATTTGTTATTGCCTTATATAACACACATCCAATTCACAGTATTTTTATTGTCTTTTATAACACCCACACAATTCACAGTATTTGTTATTGCCTTATATAAGACATCCAATTTACAGAATTTGTATTGCCTTTTATAACACACTCAATTTATAATTTTTTGTTGCCATATATATATAACACTCCTAATTCACAGTATTTATTATTGCCTTACATAACAAGCACCCAATTCACAGTTTTTTATATTGCCTTGTATAACAAATGCTTAAATCATAGCACAGTAAAACATCAATTATCTGGATGTCAATTATCCTGATTATTTACTTGTATGGACTACTACTGTGTCCCCTAAAATTTTTGATTATTGCAATACATGTGTCTGTAAATGAATCTAATTTGCAGATTACATTGCCAACACAGAACAGAATAACATAAATCAAAAACAAACAATCAAATATAATCTCATTCAGTTATAATTACAGTGGTAATATGAATAACTAAATTATCCTTTTAAGTAACAATAAATGTAATTAGGAGTATGGGAGGGAGAGATTGACACACAAAGAGAGAGAGAGTTTATTCTTACACCTGATTGTCCCTAAGTGAGTGTTGCTATGAAATATGTAATTTGTCATACAGAAATTCCAAGCTAATCAAGCATGATTACAAACTCATAATGGTCTGATCAAAGGCATTCTGTAGTCCAAGCCTATGTAATTAACTGTCAATCTATGATCAAAGGCATTCTGTAGTCCAAGCCTATGTAATTAACTGTCAATCTATGATCAAAGGCATTCTGTAGTCCAAGCCTATGTAATTAACTGTCAATCTGTGATCAAAGGCATTCTGTAGTCCAAGCCTATGCAATTAACTGTCAATCTGCGATCAAAGGCATTCTGTAGTCCAAGCCTATGTAATTAACTGTCCATCTATGATCAAAGGCATTCTGTTGTCCAGGCCTATGTAATTAACTGTCAATCAGTGATCCAAGGCATTCTGTAGTCCAAGCCTATGTAATTAACTGTCAATCTATGATCAAAGGCATTCTGTTGTCCAGGCCTATGTAATTAACTGTCAATCAGTGATCAAAGGCATTCTGTAGTCCAAGCCTATGTAATTAACTGTCAATCTATGATCAAAGGCATTCTGTAGTCCACGCCTATGTAATTAACTTTCAATCAGTGATCAACAATAACTTTAACAGGTAGTAAAAGTTAATCACTGATCAGCACAGGCATGAATAAAATCCATGTCAGCCAAGTTTATCTTGATCAAAGCTCTTTGACATGTGTTCCCAAGACCATACATAAAGTGACCCTCCATCACACCCATGTTAACATTCCACCCTGTTCTTCATTTCAGATACTTTCAGCCTTTATTTTTTGGCTATGCCAACATTCTGTTCAATTCTGTGTAACCTTACAAATTTTGAATATCTAGAAATCTGTCAAATATCATTTATATACATAAGAAAATGCACATTTTATCAAAGATATATTTTCATGCAGTTGGACAGAAGTCATCTTGTGTTGGTTCTGTGGTATACCATCAAGCTGGTGAATAGCAGCCTCACATGGTAAAAGGCAAAACTGGCCTTTGAATACAGGTGAACTTGATGCAGGTTCACCTTTCAAACTTGGGTTTTGAACAGCTACCAGACACCAAATACCATTATTATTATTATTATTATTATTATTATTATTATTATTATTATTATTATTATTATTATTATTATTATGTTATAAACAGATTTAGTTTAGTCTACTATTCACCAGAATCATAAAATATGTGAATATTTTTTTCTCTCCAAAACTTGTGTTCCAAACAAGATTAATGTATCCTGCTCACTTTAATCCATTCCATAAACTAAATCATCACTGACTTAAAAAAGGATCACTAAGTTTATTGTGTACACCATGACAAAACACTTAATTTCACCACTAATTAACAGCTGATATATGACTGAAGCAGACGACTGACTCTCTGTTCGGCAAACTTGTATAATTAATCCTAGAAACAGCTGTTCACCCTTCAAAAACAATTTTGAGATTAACCAGTTGCTCAACTCTCAAGATCAAAAGACTATAGGCTTATGTGAGAGGCCTGTCAAGAATAGAGAATGAAAAGACTATAGGCTTATGTGAGATACCTGTCAAGAATAGAGAATGAAATGACTATTGGCTTATGTGAGAGGCCTGTCAAGAATAGAGAATGAAAAGAAGCCTTATATGGCTGTTGTTAGTGACACATGAACCAAAACTTTTCTTTCTTTTACAGACAAGAATTTAAATATTGAATGATCCCTGACCCTATTGAAACGGAATTTAACTTGTATCTGTCCTTAAAGATAACTTTTTTCAACAGATGTAGCTTTGATTCACAGGCATATAAATGAAGGTTTTGAACTATACCTGTCACACTGGCACAAAATGCAACTCACATTTCTGCTGCAACAACATGATTCTTTTTCCCACCATCCAGCAAACTGCCTGACTTGACATAGTGACACATTTGAATTAGACTGACAGTGTGACTGGAGTACAGTGAGTACAAGTGAATAAGAAATGTTTACACATCGATTCACATGATATGCCTTTATCTAAACAATACCTTCCTCATAAAGCAGAAATTTAGTTTGTATACATTGAGCAGTCACTGTCACTACACTCCAGTGACCACTTAAAACAGTGAGAGACCATTGTTTGGTTAGAAAACAACTGACCGCAGAAAGCAGGTGACCATTATATACATGACTTTTATATAGTAAATTTGCTAGGGGGAAATTAGAATGGCCACTGAGACCAGGTGACTGCTATATAAAGATGACTGTTTGGACAGGTTTGACTGTATTTTTTATTTTTTTGCATTGGAAAAAAATTCCGTTTGTATCCAATAATTATCCTTTATTTAAAGTTAGAAATTCCTATTTTGCCTATAATGTTCGCACCAAAACTGAGTATGATC
This sequence comes from Margaritifera margaritifera, assembly GCA_029931535.1. NCBI lineage: Eukaryota > Metazoa > Mollusca > Bivalvia > Unionida > Margaritiferidae > Margaritifera > Margaritifera margaritifera. The sequence goes on along the minus strand of JAQPZY010001503.1, from coordinate 2,260,569 downwards.
CATGGATTACATAACATGATGGAACTCTGTGGACCCTGACAGTCATGTTATAGAAGGGTTTTCCTGTAACATGTTGTTATAAAGCATGGGGATTTGGGATGGTGAGTCATTCAAGTTGCTGTAGTTGATACTTTCTTTAAAATCCATCATAAGGTCCTATCTTGGATATGATTCAGGAGTGACTGTATCCATTCTGACATGCTTCTACTAACATTTAAAATCCATCATAAGGTCCTATCTTAGATATGATTCAGGAAAGACTGCAACTATTTTGACATGCTTCTGTTAACATTTAAAATCCATCATAAGGTCCTGTCTTGGATATGATTCAGGAGAGACTGTATCCATTTTGACATGCTTCTGCTAACATTTAAAATCCATCAAAAGGTCCTATCTTGGTTATGATTCAGGAAGGACTGCATTCTAGGATGCTTCTATACTAACATTGAAAAATATTATGGCTCAGGTTTTCTTTATTGTGTGACATTATGCTTTGTTTTCTTTTCAGGAGAGACCGTGGGGTTCTTCAATTTGACAAAATTCATAACCACATTTGGAGCCATTGATATTGCACACTATGAGGAGAACAAGGTCATTAGAACATTTGCCATAGCAAAGAAGTTTCAGGTCATGACCTTTGTTCTACTTTCTGAACACAATGAGACAAGAATATATTTGCAACTGAATGGCAAAAAAGAAAATGGAACAAAGGTGAAGAAACAAGTAAGTCTAATGCCTAGTTTTGTAGAGAGGTAGAAGCTGCTTTAAAAGAGAAATTTTAAAAAATCCATGATTCAGGAAGATTAAAAATGTCATGTGATTTTTGTATTGTGTATTGCCAGTTTTGTTTCTGCACAATAACTTTAGTTGTCCACCACCTACAGTTAACAATCTGTGTGGATGGCTTGCTTGCACTTGGAATGAGGAAGAAACCTATAAAATTAAGAGTCAAAAGGTCAAAGATCAAGGTCACTGTGACTAAAAGAAGACAAATTAATTCTGCATAATAACTCAGGTTCACCACCATCTACAGTTAACAAATTTTGTAGATGGCTTGCACTTGTGTTAAGGGAGAACAGTGTTGATTTTGGGGTCAAAAGGTAAAAGGTCAAGATCACTGTGACTGAAAGAATAAAAATGGTTTCTGTGCAATAATTCAAGTTCTCAACCATATGCAGTTACAAAATGTTGTATATGGCTTGCACTTGTAGTAAGGAAGAAGCCTATTGATTTTGTGATAAAAAAATCAAGGTCACTGTTACTGAAAAAAGAAAAATGGTTTCCACACAATAACATCAGTTTCTACATCACATACCTGGACCAAACTTTGTGGATGGTTGGCACATAGGGTAAGGAAGAAGGCTATTCATTTTGGGATCAAAAAGTTAAAGGTCAAGGTCACTGTGACAAATAGAAGTATAATGTTTTTCTCACAATAACATTAGTTCTACATCACAGACCTGGTCCAAACTTTGTGGATGGCATGCGCTTGGGGCAAGGTAGAAGCCTATACATTTTGGGTAAAACTTTTAATGTCAGGATCACTGTGAAGGAAAGAAGAAAAATGGTTTCTGCACAAAAATTTAAGTTATCAATAATATACCTTTACCAAAGTTAGTGGATTATTTGGGCATACATATTGGGTGAGAAAGAAGCCTATTGATTTTGTAAAAGAAAAATGTTTTTTGCATAATAACTTTAGTTCTAGACCACATGCCATGACCAAAGTTTGTAAAGGGCTTACAATTAAGGTATGGAAGAGGCCTAATGATTTGGGGGTCAAAAGGTCAAAGATGAAGTCATTGTGGCTCAAAGAAAAACAGGGTTTTTAGAATAACTTTTGTTCTAGAGTAGGTTCCTTGATCAAACTTTGTGGCTGGCTTGCATTTAGATTAATAAGGAAACCTACAGATTCAGGGGTCTAAAGGTCAGAGGTCATTGGCATGTTAAGTCTGATAAGAAAAAAATACTCAGCACCTTGAAGCGGAGTTATAAGAGTTATGGTGAAACCCTGCTATAGCATGCTTTGTTATAGCACAAATTCGGATATAACATGATTGTGATGTTGCTTCTGAAATTTTACAATAATTTCACTAATTTCTTGAAGTACTACAAAGTTTTAGTGCCAAAATAAACAAGAGTTTGATTTTATAATTTGGCAAGATGTCTTGTATTCTTGCAGCAAAAAATGTCTTATCACTGCTTCTTTCTTTATATGAATAAAGATGTTAAAAGTTTCTATTTGTGAATGTTCATTTCATTTGTGTCAATAGTCAATCACTGCACTTGATGTTGGCTTATTGTTGAAAGACATTAGCTCTTAAAAAGCTGATAATTGTTAATCTGATTATAATTGAACCATCAACATTAAGGCCTTTAAATCCTCTTTGTGTTTATTTTCAATGCATCTTGTGTACAACCATTGCTCAGTCGAGGGTAAACAGTAGCCAACAAATGTTTGCTCAGGCAGCTGGCATACACAGCCAAGTACTAAACAATGCAGTGGTCAGAAAAAGGTTTCTTGTCTGAATTTATCATTCAGTTATTTATGTACCTAATTAAATAATTGCTATTTAACAAGGTCAATCTTGCGGCTTAAGGTTGTGAAATGATTGGGCACTGCTTTATAAAAACATTAAAAAAAGAAGCCACCTTCATATGCATGTTGATTAGACGTGTTGTCAGACAGTCATCACATAGTTAGTTGTCCAGTGAATCATAATGTCTATTCCAGAATATATAAAAAAGAGACTCCATTTGTCCATTAACATTTATTCATGCTATAGTCATAAGAATTAGGTACATATTCAGGTTTGTATGGTATCTAGCAGGGATAAATTCTAGCGGTTTGAATTGTTTATAGATACCGTTTAATAATCTCAACATGTACATATGCATACATACTGAACCATAAATGTTCTTTATCTTTCCTTACATTATTTTTGGATTATTTTTTTTTATACTGAATTTAAACACATCATGATCTATGCTTAAATGATTAAAATGGTTGCTACTTTGTACATATTTTTGTTGAAATTATTATGGATTCACTGTTATGGATGCAATGACATCAGATGGTGAGTACATGTATTGATATTTTAATTACAGTATTCATCCTATACATGTATGTACCAATGCATGGTACTCTGCATAAAATCAAATATTAAATATGCAATCACAGTATTTCCACAATTTTTCATTTAATATGCATCGATTTAAGATGGTAACTGTGCCATTGAAGCACAATCTTGGCTCCTATGCATATTACCCCCGACCCATATTTGTAGAGCCTAAGGCATGTGTATGCATTATTTCTTTAGTTAACTGACTTGTAGCACTATTGCACAATATGTTACACAGCACGATGGCAACTGTGGACCCAGACCATGGTTTTATAATGAGGGTTCACTGTAGTTGGACAAGTTAAAAAAAAGAGAGAATGAAGAATTCATTCATCAATCTATCCATCTGTCCATCCATGGACAAGCATGCACACATACAGTATGTACGTGGACAGACAAAAGATAATAGATAGGAAGAAGGGTGATATTTCATAAAAAAGAAAGTGGACAAACACTCGTACATGGTCACCACAGTCGCTATATGGAGTTCAGTGAATGGGACTAAAATATAGCTGCAGCTAGTCCTGTTGGGACTTAGAAATGGTGGTCAGGTGGTCACTACTCTATATTAGAATGGTCACAAAATGAAGCCCCACATTCTTACAACTTATTTTAGCATGAAACAAAAAGTTAAAACCCACACCCACACCACCCCCATATGATGTGTTACTTAATGCACAACTTTATCATAAAAATTTAGGTTGTTGCCAGAAGAAAAACCAAAATTGTAACTTTGGTCTAATTGATGTTACAGAATACCAGATTTACAGACTTCGAGCTCAAGCTTCAGTTTTGTGCTAAAAAATTTAAAGCATGCAGAGATGAACCCCATATTCATAAAGCCCTTGTTGAACATAGAATTGTACCTTAAGCTAAAAAAACATAGATGAACCCTATATTCATAAAACCCTTGCTGAACATAGATTTGTACCTTATGCTAAAAAACATAGATGAACCCCATAATCATAAAACCCTTGTTGAACATAGAATTGTACCTTAAGCTAAAAAACATACTTGAAACCTATATTCATAAAACACTTGTTGAGCATAGAATTGTACCTTATGCTAAAAAACATAGATGAACCCCATATTCATAAAACACTTGTTGAACATAGAATTGTAGCTTATGCTAAAAACATAGATGAACCTCATGTTCATAAAACCCTTGTTGAGCTATGGATTATACCTTATGCTAAAAAACATAGATGAACCCCATATTCATAAAACCCTTGTTGAGCATTGAATTGTACCTAAAGATAAAAGAAAACCATGAGTTTGAGGTTTGTGCTAATTATTTTTCAGAAACACCAGGCAATAGTATTCACCTACTCCTCCAGCAGTTTTTTTACACCCCACCCCCCACCAATATTAAAAATGAAAAGCCTGAATGATATAAAAAATGCACAAAACTTAGTAATTTCATTCATCAATTTATAATTTCTAACCCGATTGTTGACAGGATTGTTTACTAACATGGCATCCATATTTGCATGGGTGAGTCTAATTTTTCAGACAACAGGAGTGATGTGTTTCAAATTTTCGATACGCTCCAAAATAATTCTGTAACTTTCTGTAACTCAGGAAGTTACATCCCTTTGAACCCATGTAAACCACTTGCCATTTTTATTTTGTTCAGTGTTTTGAGAAATATTAAAACTAGACATTGGAAATATTGTATGCAGATGACACAGGTTTTACCTTTCTAGTCCTAGGACCCTCACCCCTTCACAGAAAATGGACTTTTCCAGTAACCAGAAAATGACAGTGTGCAGGCTCATTGTTTACACTGAAAATTCTTGCTTTGTTTAAAATGCAAACAAGATGACAGTGTTATTGACATCCTGGTGACAATCAGGGTAGAAATGATAAATTAATGAATGAAATGACTACCATAAGTTTTGTGCATTTTTTATGTCCTAGATGCTTTTCATTTTTAAAATCGCAAGGGAGTTACAAACTGCCTGGGGGAGGGGGGTCAGGCAAATACTACAGTTTTGAAAGGATCTTGAGTGTTCACTTGTTATAATGAAATAATTTGAATACATTTCTCCCTGACTGTAATGCTGTTCATTGGATCCATAAAATTGGACTGCTTTATAGAGGATGTCATCTTATTGTGAGGTATTTTATACACAATATTTCTGTCAAATAATGAAATGGGATCCATTACCATACCTACTTTATAAAGGGTACCACCTTATACCAAGTTTCTTTATAATGAGGGAGTACTGTGATGTTACATGTATATGCCACAAGCTGCTTGCAGCAAGTTGCATATTTTAATTTATCACATATTTAGTACACTTTACATATACAGTAGTGTGTGCAGTTTAATATTTTTGATATGTTAACATATCACTTTATTTGAATCTGATTGGTCCAAATAAGTCTATGAAATTCTTGTGCAGTATTCTCTTTACTGATTGGCTGCAACCGTGGGAATTTTCATTACCCCGCCTTCTAAAAACAACTTAATTTTTTTATAACTAATCTCAATATTTTGGTGGCCATATTTTGAATCGATTGCCCAAGGGGCATTGAGAAAAATAGGTTACATTTGTTGGAATATGCCCAGTTTAACCCACGGGCTCATTACAAATGAAATTACAAGTATCAGTCGATGGACAGGGTGGGGGCGGGGGCCAAACTTGTTCCTCGCACCCCACCCCAAGACAAGCATGGTTTAAATGTCAACCTATAGGAGTAAATAAACTCACCTCTCTTTTGAAAAGAAATTTGACAGAAAGTTATATAACCACAGCATTCTTCCAAATAAAATAATGTAGATATCCAGTCACAGAAACATTAAGTGAGTTAATAACTACAGACAAGTAAATGCAAATCAGTACCGACAAATCCCTTAAATTCTCAGCAACACTTCTACATCCAGCACAGTTTCTGCATCTAGTAATACTCCCTTCAGAGAAATATCCAACAACTGGAATACTTTTTCTTCTGCCAAATCCAATACAGTGGAAACTTTCTAAACAGCCACACACAAATTTAAGTATATGGCACTACATTTACTCCTTATAGCTGACCTAACCAAGTGAACTATGTAACAACACATAGGATTTTCCAGTGAGGGTCCAATTTTGAAAAATTATCCTGTTCATGACAAAGGTTCTATTGATTAAAAGGACATTTGTTCTTTTATATGTTATTTATTAAAAATTATACTTCTAAACATTATTTGTTATCAAACTGTTCAATACTGCTTCAACTCGCGTCTGGGACAATTTTTTCATGCACAAGAATTGAATGATGCAGCATCTGATCCAGAATAAAATGCCAAAAAAGATGTGTTCTTCGTTCTCTTTCTTTCGACTCTAAATAAAAACTATGTGATAAGGCTCGCAAAAGCTGGAAATTATTTCACTCGTTTCATAAATTCAATATTAAATCATTACCCATTCGAGATATTTTAATATTTGATGCATTTCATAAATTTCATGTAGAATTACCAACAGTTTTGAGATTCTGTTGGTTTCATAACATTAAGGACTCACTATATGACATTGCTAATTACTGTATATACTCGCATATAAGCCGATACCAACTGCAAACTGCATAGACCCAGATCTGCCGGCGCATTATGCAAAGGCAGATCAGGGTCTATGTTGTTTGCATTTGGACCTGGATTATACAAGAGTATAATATTTTATGATAAGTTGCTAAGTGTTGTGTTAGATTGTAACAAGAGTCTTCTGATGTGACATCATGGCACACGTAAAGGTGAATATTCTTAATATGTTTACCAAATTTGATTTTATTCCATCCTGTAGTTCCAAAGTGATTATGTGAAAATGAAAATTGGGTATCAGAGTTGTTCAACAGGGACAATAACTCTGTCACTTAAGAAGAGAAAAAGTTAAAATCAGATTTGTGATTTGTTGGCTTTAATTACAATTATAGCACATGATAGGCCATACATGGTGGCCAGTATATTTGGTGGAGGAAGAACTCTTGAAGAACCACTGACCTGTGGGAAGCTACTGGCAAGCTTTCTCACATGCCCACATTGGTCAAGCCAAGACTTAAACCCACGTGGACAGAAGTGAGATTTGAGTGATCTGTAAAGGCAAGCACCTTAGACCACTTGCCCATCCAGGGTCTCATTAAAATCAGACTAATTGTTGATAATTAATTAGTTTCTGTAATTAATTTAGTCTTACTGGGTTTATGTAGAAGAAACTAAATAAACATGTGGATAGTCAGAGAGATAAACATTGATTACACTATGTTCTCCTTCCACAGAAAATGGTAAGGGAATAGGAATTTATCATATGAGCAATTTTTGTCATATTGCAGATGAATTTCACTTTAACTGTGGACACAAGTGTCAAGTTAGAACCAACAAATTATACACATGGAAAAACTGACAAAGAAAGTAAATCTACAGCAACCAACAAGACATTAGCAGGGAATAAAACAGAAGCAGATGATCTGAACACAATGAAGTTTGAGGAAATTTCCAGCGATAAGCAGTAAGTTCAGTAAAACTTGTATCCATCTTATTTCTTTCTCACAAATAAAAGCAAAACAGATGTATCATTTACTTGAACAACCATAGTAACATTACACAGGATTCCTACGCTACCGGGAAACTGGAAAAAAGTCATAAGAAAGAATAGTTTTGTTCCTACCTGAGAAAAGCCTTTAATTTTGCGATCAGATTTGTAAAGTAGACTGGTTACCGCTTAGTCTGCTCCTTATTGGTATCATTTCTTACGTAGAAGACATGAAGACCAGTCTAGTGTCACAGTGTGAAACATTCCTGTGACTTGTGATTGCAGTGAGTGTAAGAGAAAATTAATAAGCTTATCTTTCTTTTGATATTTAAAGTTAATGAAACTGTATTGTGATAAATCTTTTATTTGGTAGCTTGCACTGGTAACACAGTGTTAAGCATTATTGATAATAATAACCTTCGCAACCCCAAACTCGCCTTTGTGGTGAATTTTACTATCAGACCTTGCCAAATACTTAGAAATCTACCAACTGCTGGGACAATTTTCAATGCAGAATCCCATGCTCTTGGTGTCACTGACAAAAACTGCATTACATATACAGTCCATCGATTACATTGAAAGTAGATGTTTGGGCACCAACTAGATGTAAGTGAAATTTAATAAATGTGGTCCTTTTTATACAAAGGTATTTAATTTTTAAAGCTTTTTGTCCAAGTTTAAAAGAACTGGTTTATAAAAGACTTTCTTCATACCAACATATGCAGTTAAGCAGAGTAAAGTTGGCTTTTTTATTCTGTTAATTAAAATGAATTACACATGTAAATTTATATGAATTTCAGTAGTTAAACTTGTCTAATGATACATCATGTGGTTTAGTACATGGTCACATGTCTAATTCAAATGTTATGGGAGAGTCTCAAAAGAGAAACAGCATTTTATTTTAAAAATGCACATTCTCTAAGCGAAAATGTTTTTGATTCCATTCAGTAATGGTCATAAGTCTTAATGTGCCAGCAGATATGGGTCTGTGCAGTTTGTAAGGACTAATCAGTAGAACAAACAACATAGACCCTGTTCTGATGGCACATTATGCAACGGCAGATCAGGGTCTATGTTGTTTGCATTTGGACCCGCCTTAAATGCGAGTATAAACGGTACTAATCATTATTGGAGAGATTCTCTGCCACTCTGTGTTATCTTTTCATTAATTTGTACAGATTTAAGATAACATCTGGTGCTCTGATGTTATGAATTTGCCATGGCAGCCTGGTCCATCTATTTGTTGTGCTTGATGAATGGTAGAGGCAGCTTTTAAGCCTTGTCTGAAATGCAGTTTCAGATTAAAGTTGACTGCTGCAGTGTGTAACTTGTTGATTCCTGGAAAAATTAATTTTCTGGATTGGAGGAGCAGATATGTGAGTAGAGATATGGGTAGTTTCAGCTACTAATGGTCAGTCAGTAGTATGAATATGACTGATTTTTCTGACTGATTTTTTCCTGTTTCTCCCTACTTTTTAAAATAAAATACCCCTACTCTATCCCTACTTTTGCACAAAAGCGTGCTTGAAACCCTAGAGGTGATCTTGCATCTGATTGGCTGAGCTTGTGAACACTCCAGAGGCCATTATTTCTGATCAGATTTGGTATGTAAGCCTATATCAAGATCTCAGATAAGTTCAGTTATTATTGACATCCACACACATTAATGTGTTCTTGCATCTGATTGGCTGAGCTTGTGAACACTCCATATTTCTAATCCGATTTTAATCAGATTTAGTATGTAAGATTATATCACTGAGATCTCAGATGAGTTCGTTTAGGAGCAACATGCATGGGAATAAATTAGGTGATCTTGCATTTAATTGCCTGAGCTTGTGGTGAACACTCAAGAAGCCATATTTTTTTCAGATCTTGATCAGATTTGGTATGTAAGTTTATATCATTGAGATCTCAATTGAATTCAGTTATAAGTGACATCCACATATCTTTTTGAGAGGATCTTGCATCTGATTGACTGAGCTTGTGAACACCCTAGAGGCCATATTTCTAATCAGAATTTGACCAGATTTGGTATGTAAGCTTATATCAGCAAGATCTTGGGCGAGTTTGATTATGAGCAACATCCACACATATTAATGAGGATCCAAGCTGTTCAGATGATGAGTGGGTTTCAGTCCCACAACCTTCTGGTGATGAGTTCAATGCCTTAACCACTGAATCACCGCAACTTCTTTGGGTGGGGATCTCAATGGTTTCCAAGGTATGACTCCAGAGGCAGGGCCCCTGGGAGATAAGTACAGATCCAGGAATCCATGCTGACTGCACAGATTAACTCCCCTTATAATGTCAGGTAAGTGAATGTGATTTAAGGGTGGTGCTAAAAACAGTTTTTAAGTTATGAATTAGGGCCTAGTTCACAGGGGAAGAGAGATATTAAGGGGAGAATGTTGGTTGTATAAATGACTTGTCCTTTCTATGCCATAGAAAGTGATCCTATATTTATGGTCTAGAAAAGAAGATAAATGACACCAAGATTAAAAGACAGCAATCATATGCTTCATGCTGTTCTTTCCACTGTACAGTTTCAATACGTATAAGTGAGCAGTATTAGGCTATCTTAAACCTCTTGTTTATGTAATACTTCCAATGAATTTGGAACTTTTTGCTTTGCTTGGGAAGCATGGATAAGACATGGGTTTTGCTTTGCTTGGAAAGCATGTACAAGATAGGTTTTGCTTTTTGCTTGGGAAGCATGGACAAGAAATAGGGTTTGCTTTGCTTGGGAAGCATGGACAAGACATAGATTTTGCTTTGCTCAGGAAGCATGGACAAGACACAGGGTTTGCTCTGCCTGGGAAGCATGGACAAGACATAGGTTTTTGTTTTGAAGGCATGGACAAGACCAAAGTTTTGCTTTGCACGGGAAGCATGACAAGGTTTAGGTTTTGTTTTGCTTAGGAAGCATGGACAAGACACAGGATTTGCTTTGCTTGGGAAGCATGGACAATACATTGGTTTTGCTTTGCTTGGGAAGCATAGACAAGACATAGGGTGGTTTGCTTTGCTTGGGAAGCATGGACAAGACATAGGTTTTTGTTTTGAAGGCATGGACAAGACCAAAGCATCGACAAGGATTAGGTTTTGCTTTGCTTAGGAAGCATGGACAAGACACAGGATTTGCTTTGCTTGGGAAGCATGGACAAGACATTAGTTTTGCTTTGCTTGGGAAGCATGGACAAGACATAGGGTTTGCTTTGCTTGGGAAGCATAGACTAGACATAGGGTTTGCTTTGCTTAGAAAACATAGACAAGACAGAGGTTTTGCTTTTCTAGCATTATCAGTGTCATTGTTAATGTCCATGTTATGACTTTGCATCATGATTCATTTTACAGATATGGCATCATGTAGAATCATCAGATATGGTGGATGCTTTTCACATTCCAATGACTGCGTTGCATTTTTTCATTTATCTCCATTTGTCAGACCGTGTTTTATCTTCATCCAAGAAAAATGATGGATCAAATTCACTTTTAGCTCTACTGGTTATAAATCAGAAGAGCTTATGCAATGGCCTATCTTCCAGTGTCCATCATCCATTAGCACAAGTTTGTAATCACTTCTCCACCAAAATTAATGGGAGGATTGCCATGAACTTTACACACACACACACACACACATTCGTTAAAAGTTCTAGTTGGTCCTAAATAAAAATGGTTGCCCTTGAACATATAACATGGTTGCCACAGTGGCTATCTTAAAATTGTTATTGCTACTTTTTCTGAATGGATGGTCATATCAACATGGGGTTTTCACCAAAGGACTTTTTGATGAGTCTAGTTGGTCCTGAATGAAAATGGTGCCTGTTGGACATCTCCTTGGACATCCAGTTTATCTTGATAATCGTTGTTTTCACAATTCATCATGAATGGATAGTCATATTGACATGGGGCTTTCACTAAAATACTTATTATGATTGCTAGTTGGTTTTAAATGAAATTGGTCATCTTGAAAAATCGCTTTTATTGCTACTTCTCATAAATAGATAGCTGAAGTGACTTGTGGTTTTCACTAAATGATTTTATGCTCTCTAGTTGGTCCTTGATGAAAATGGTGTTGATTTTAGATCCAGTATGGCTGCTGTGGTGGCCATTTTGAAAATCTTGTTATTGGCTCTTTTTCTGAATAGATGGCTGTATAGACATGGGGTTTTCATTTAAGGACGTTTTATGATGTGTAGTTGGACCTAAATTATGTTGGTGATGATTAGACCTTCATTGTGGCCACCATGGTGGCCATCTTGAAAATTTTGTTGTTACTTCTCCAAAATGTAATGACATGAGGTTTTATCTAAAAACTTCTTATGATATGTAGTTGGTCTTAAATGTAAATGGCATCAATTAGACTGCCAATATGGCTGCCATAGTGTCCATGTTGAAAATCTTGTTGTCGCTACTTCTCCTGAATGGATAGTCATACCAATATAGAGCTTTCACTAAAATACTTCTTATGATGTATAGTTTGACCTAAATGAAAATGGTGCCCATCAGACCTCCAATATGACTGCCATGGTAGTCATCATGGAAATTTTGTTATAGCTACTTCATAAGTATTCATATGTAGACATCGGATATTCACTAAAAGACTTCTTATCATATCTAGTTGCTTGTCACTATTCCTCTTTAAGGAATAGTCTTATTGGCTTGGGATTTTCACTAAACACTTCTTACTATATGTTCTTGGTCCTAAATTAAACTGATGCCAGTGTAACCTCCCAAAATTTGACAAATCTTGTAACAGCTACTCTTCCTCAATGGATGGCCTTACTGACAATTTTTAATTTTCTAAAAGCACTTATTTCTTGCAAAATATTGTTGTTTCTGTATTAAAATGATGCTAATACAACCTCCAAAATAGCTACATTTATGCCCATCCTGAAAATCTGTATATGGTTGCTTCTCCAGAATGATTGGTCATATTGACATGGAGTTTTCACTATAACACTATAGAAACTTGTAGCTGGTTCTGAATGAAAATGGTGCTCATCTGATTTCCAACATGGCAACATAGTAGCCATCTTGAATTTTTTTTTATCACAACTCTTGCATGAATGGTGGCATTGGCAGTTTCTTTTTACTAAAACAAGTCTTGCAATATTTACTTGATTCTGAATTATAAGGTGTAGATCTGACCACTAACATAACCACACTTTTGTGAAGGAGTTTTGAAAACCAGATCTAACTAATCTTTGGTTCAAGTCAAAGGTCATTACTTGCATTTTGTACTTCACTGAGCTTATGAACACTATACAAGTAAACTTTGACCAGATTTTGTATTTAGTTGCATTCCAATGAACAAGATGATTGCACTCTGACATTGACTTTAAGGTCAAAGGTCTTGACTCAGGTTTTTAACTGTACTGGCTCATGAGCATGACAATTCAAGTAAGTATGAATGGACTTTTATAATTTAGCCCAATTTATGGATGTATCTGAAGAATATCTTGAATGATACCACTTCAGAAACTTAATTTTTTTCAAAAAAATATTACTTCAAGATTTAACCAACTTACCATGTGGTTATATCTTGACATTGTCTGAGACAAGTTCATTGATCTTCTAACCATGATATGAGGTTCAAGATCAAAGGCCATGACAAAGAATTTTGTTCTGCCCAAACGGGTATCTTTCGAACATGTCCAAACTTAAATAAAATATTTTTTTTTTACCAGATTTGGTCTAATGGAGTTTGTCAAGAATATCAGAGGTAGTTTTAGTACTTAGCAGTTAAAAGGAAAGAATGGACTTTTCTTGGATTCCAGGAAAATAAATTCAGCCATTAGAGCGTCATGACCTTTCAGGGACTCTTATTATCCATGAATTTATTACATCTTCAGTAACATCATCTCATGTTGGGGTTTTTCAGGGTTTTTGGTCTCTAAATGATAGATTTTTTTATTCATTCTTCTGGGTTAATTTTCAGCATTCCCTCATTCATGCCACAACTTAGATACCTGGATATGGTTACTTACTGATAGTTAGTATATCTGACATGATAGACACTATCAACAAAAGATATAATGCTCTTTTTTCAATTGGAATTTCTCAAAACTACAAATCAAGACCATATACTGGGTATATTTCATGTGCTGCTCAATTCTACTGATATATGCCATATATACTCACAAGTCAAGTGCAACTGCCAACAACATAGACCCAGATCTGCCGGTGCATTATGTGATGGCAGATCGGGATCTGTGCAGTTTGCAGTTGGACTCATGTTGTAAGCAAGTATATACGGTATGCATCTTGCCCCTCTGTAAAAAATACACATTCACCAGCCTTTATATTTGTACCTTTTTTATTTGCACTCATGGCCCATAAAATATAAACTATTCCAGCAAAAGTTACAGCAGTAAAAATAACCTGTTATGTGGTATCTCCAACTGAGTTCAGTGTTCTCATGAAATAGTGTGAAATATGTTATGACTTACTTAAAGTACCAGGAGTCTCATATTTTTTATTATCTTTCAGAGGTCCTTATTCTGTGTTCAGACAGGTAGAAATTCCTGTTGCAGAAAAACCAATGCCCTCCAACATGTCCATTCTTCCACTTCCAGTTTACTTGAGGCGGGAACTTAAAGAATTAAGCAATGAATTTAAAGAAGGTAATACCTTGTTACTCTTGTATCCATGAACATAGTAAAGGAAATATATAGAGTAAGTCAGTGATATGAAGTAATGTTAGTGGTTTGATTTACAAATATTTCCTGGTTGTTTTCTTGTGTGTTGGGATTATAGTAGTTACCTCTATTAATCCACTCATTTTTTGTCAGTGATAGTATATTATTGACATATTACAGGTCTGATCTGTTTATTTTATTGTCTTGCAAATTACATAGGACTTCAGAATGTTTTTTATCTGTCTGTCTGCAGTACATCTGGCATTTTCTTTTGCTAAAAGCTTTTACAAATTGCAACTTGTTTATTTTCATATTAACTGGCATCTCTCTTTGGCATAAGTTGTTTGGTTGGCTTTAATAACACTTTTAGCACTTTATTGGCTATATCATGCAGAGGAAATGGGAGTTAAGTGCCTTTCCAAAGGACAAACTGAGGCAACTGATTTGGGCTGGCCTGGGCAGGTATTGAATCCATGACCCTTGGATTACCAGTCTGGTACTCTACCCTCTGAGCTACTGCAGCTGTCCCCCATGAAAGATTTTCAATGATCAGTGACACTTTAGTTCAAGCCTATAATGATATGACCTTTGTTAGCCCAATCATTATGGCAGAAGGACTTCTGTTACAGTGTGTGTGCATGTGTGCATGCACAGTATGTGTGTGTTAGGACTGAAATGATACACCTGTGCTACAAATCATCACATATTTGATACACAACACACTGAAAGATACATATCGATATATGTATGAACAAAAGAGCCAAACAGCTAATAATTATTCATGGCCATTGAAGATTAAAAGTACGTTTTTTTTTTGGTAAGTATCGGTTTGTATCGATTCTCCGCCTTTTGTATCAATGTGTGTATAAACAGCAATATTTTCGATGCATCATTGAATCATTTCACTGGTGGTAACAAACTATCTCAAGAACCATTGGATGGAACTCCGTGAAAGTTGGTAAGATTATTAAGTGTCATACAAGAAAGAATTTATAAAATTTTGGTGCTTGTTTATCAACAGCTTTCAGAGTAATGCTAAGAAGAAACATTACCATGTGCTACCATTGTTATTAGTTTTGGTCACCTGACTTGCTTCAGCTTTTTACTATGTAGTAGGAAATTGTACCAGATATAGCTCCTTGGAGATGGAGTTGCCTCCCCATAGACAGTCATAACTTACACATATAATATGTATAATACAGAAGATAAGCTAGCAGACTACAGACACGCCCTCTAACATATTTATTGTTGTGAAATATGCATCACTTACACATCAAACCTCATTTTTTCCAGGAGAAATCACAGATGTAGGGTACCAACAATCACTGCAGCTGTTGTGGATCAAGTTTCTTAATTCCCCAAAAGAGGACCATGTAAATGTATCAAGTCTCTTGAAACAACCTGCATCATATAAGTTATCCCCATCCAGAGTCACAAAGGATGGCAAAGGAAAAATTGATCATCTGTTTCACAAAGTAAGAGGAGCACTTCCATTAAACAGCACAGGTAGTTTCAGAAGAAAACAGAACATTACTAATTCTGTTTCACATGTCCCAGGTAGACATTTGTTAACAATAAATGAAGAACTGGACAGTTTTGATGACGGAATAGAAGATCTGCCAAATGCTGTGTTTCATATGAATAAGAGAAACATAGAGACTGGAGCTTTTCCATGGGAGAAAGGGATATTTGCCAAGTTACAGAAGGTATAACTTGAATTGTGATTTATAGGAAATATCATATTTGATATATTGGTTGGAAAATATCATGTTTTATTGATGTATTGATTCATTAGATAATAGACGCTCATTTAGAGCAGTATTTGGCCTCTCAAGCACCAAGTTTCAAATCTATTTGCTTCGATGTTACATTAATTTACAATAAAAAAATTATGTTGTAGTTGTAATGCAAAAGAAAAGCTTCCATTTTACTTCAGTATTCCTTTTTGTCACCTTTGTGTTAGCATGGTGAGATGTAGGTTTCTTCTTTTGGTCACCCTTGTGTAACGATGTTGAGGAACAGGTATCACTTTCTTGTCACCATTGTGTTAGCATGGTGAGATATAGGTATCACTTTCTTATCACCCCTGTGTAAGCATGGATATATACCAGTAGCACTTTCTTGTCACCTTTGTGTAAGCAGGGTGAGATCTAGGCAACACTTTCTTAACACCTCTTTGTAAACATGGTGAGATATAGCTATCACTTTCTTGTCACCCCTATGTAAACATGGTGAGATATAGGTATCACTTTCTTGTCACCCCTATGTAAGCATGGTGAGATGTATGAATCACTTTCTTGACACCCCTATGTAAGCATGGTGAGATATAGCTATCATTTTCTTGTCACCCCTATGTAAACATGGTGAGATATAGGTATCACTTTTTTGTCTTCCCTGTATATGTGTGGTGAAATATAGGCATCACTTTCTTGTCACCCATTTGTAAACATGGTGAGATATAGGTATCACTTTTTTGTCACCCATGTGTGAGCATGATGAGATGCAGGTATCACATTCTTGTCACCCTTCTGTAAGCATGGTGAGATATAGCTATTGCTTTCTTGTCACCCCTATGTAAACATGGTGAGATATATGGTGTCACTTTTTTGTCACCCTTGCATAAGTGTGGTGAGATATAGGTAGCACTTTCTTGTCACCCGTGTGTAGGCACAGTGAGATATAGGTATCACTTTCTTGTCACCCTTCTGTAAGCATGGTGCGATATAGGTATCACTTTCTTGTCACCCTTCTGTAGGCATAGTGAGATATAGGTATCACTTTCTTGTCACTCTTCTGTAAGCTTGGTGAGATATAGGTATCACTTTCTTTTCACCCGTGTGTAGGCACAGTGAGATATAGGTATCACTTTCTTGTCACCCTCCTATAAGCATGGTGAGATGTAGGTATCACTTTCTTGTCACCCGTGTATAGGCACGGTGAGATATAGGTTTCACTTTCTTGTCACCCCTATGTATTTTTGTTTGGTTTTGTGGGGTTTAACGCCATTTGTCAGCAAGATAGGCTATACATGGCAGCCAGTATATTTGGTGGAGGAAGAACCCAGAAAAACCCTGGGAAGAACCACTAACCCAAGGGAAGTTACTGGCAAGCTTTCTCACATACCCACATTGGTTGAACCGAGACTTGAACTCATGCGGACAGAGGTGTGATGTGTGAGTGATTGGTAAAGGTGAGCACCTTAGACCACTCTGCAACCCGGGGCCCCCACCCCTATGTACACAGGGCGATATAAAGGTACCACTTTCTTGTCACCCCTCAGTAAGCATGGTGAGATTCAGGTGTCACTTTCTTGTCACCCCTATGTAAGCATGGTGAGATACAGGTGTCACTTTCTTGTCACCCCTATGTAAGCATGGTGACATATAGGTATCACTTTTTTTTCACCCTTGTATAAGTGTGGTGAAATATAGGCATCACTTTCATGTCACCCATGTGTAAGCATGGTGAGATATAGGTATCACTTTTTTACAGCAGTAACATTACAGTCTGTTATGATTCAGTATAAAAGTTTTGTGTTATGGTAGTCACTTTTGTGAAATTAATGCCTACTGCATAGCTTGAAATGACGTGATCATTAGTGTATTGTAGCACTGCAAACTCTGGGAGAGATTTAACATAAAATTATATGGTTTTGACATTTTTCCTTTATTAAATAATGACAAGGAAAATGCTTATACAATTTTACTAATTGCAGTAACAGTCCTGTGAAAGAAAATGAAAATATGAGCAAAAAGTATATAGGACTATAGGAAATCTTAAGCACTTTATGAAATGCCATAAATCAGCCATGCAGGCTTTCGGTTGCAGAAAACTGATGACGGGGTATGTTTTCCCATATTTTTCTATAATATAATGACCCTCACTTGGGGTTAGATATTCGGCGAAAACTAGCACAAGAAAATGCAAACCAACCTGTACATTTTTTTTTATTTTGGATTGCTTTGGATCTTTATACACCACTCCCTCGATAACTCGCACCCAGATAACTCGCGGACCCGCTTATAATGCAGGGTCAGGTGTGGATCCCATATTTTTAATACTAGAAAATGACAAAAAAATTGGCCCCTATTTGTTCAACGTGAAAAAAATTGCAATAAAAATTGGTAAATGCAACCTTGATATATCGCTCATTTTATTGTCAAAAACAGCGGTTAGTACCCGGAAATTTTAATCAACGTCCTGAAATTCTCAACTCAAGAAGTCATATATTTTGTTCAATTTTCTTTACAAACAACATTCTCAGTACACTGTAAATAACAATATTCAATGAAATTTTGATCAATGAAAATGTCACTAATGCCTACTGGTGGCAACACTTTAAAAAATAAAATACTGATTAAATAAAGTTTTGTCAAATGAAATTTGTGTTTTAGTTCTATATTTTAATTCGGTTTCAGTGTAATCATCACAAATGCAATATGCCCTTTTGTATTAAAACATGAAAAATATCATTCAACCGTCACAGCTATATCTGCGAGCGTTTCCGTGAGAACCTAATTAAGTGCCGACTGTTTTTTTTATCTCCAACTTGCGGAAGTATTTGTTGTTGTTACACTCAATTAAAAGCGGGCCTGCTTTTTTTTATCGCGTTAATTATGTTTTTTGTATCAAATCATATAAAGGGGGTGGAATAAAAGAAAAGTTAAAAGGCGTGCAAATCCTACCTCTGTAAGACCTAGCGGTCACGGCCATGTGTTAGGTCAACTCATTTCACTTGATCAATCGAACACTGTTATAAATATTATTATGTAAGCAATATAATTCAAGTACCTTTAATTAGCCTACTCATTCACAAATGCAATCTAAGATAGTATGGCAAGCCAGAGTTTGTAGTGAACTTAACATTTCTAAATTGCCACTCAGAGATTTCCTCAGGGATGAGAAAATGTTTCACTATTACTTGCAATGAAATCACGACATCATTATTTTATTAATAGAACAATAAATAAATCGAGTTTTGACGTTAACGGTTGTTTCTCATGATATATGTCCCTAGTTTTTGTAAAAAAGGAATCTTGTTTTGTTGTGAATCAACAACAACAAAAAGCAGTGATGTAATACACACTGTATTCGCATACACGTGTTGAAACCGTGTGGATTAATGTTGTTAACGACCTTTCAGCATTTGGGTATCTTGAAAATAAAGGTAATTTATACAAAAAAGCAAACAACTACATTAGAAAAAAGCTCTTTATTGACAATTATTCCCAATGCAATTTTAAAACGAGTATTCAGTCATTAAACAACACCGTTACACACATATACACACACTGTGGTTTTCTCGATGTTCAGCACCGCTGGTAGAAGGGATGGTATCCCCTTAAATATTTTTTTAGGTTCCTTGGTAACTCGCACCCTCGCTTATAGTGTGGTTTATGTTTTTTGGACCCCGCTGTGCGCGAGTTATTGAGGGAGAGGTGTATCTGGAATAATATCAGTATTCAAAAAAGTTAAATTTTCCAACATTTCACAAGCAATCATCCTTAAATTTTTGGCAAGGCAGATAAAGTGGTAAATGATAGTATGGTGTACAGTGGAGACAACTGGTTTCATTGGAACCCTTATTATAGTTATACATGTGATGATTCATCATTCATTAAAATTCAGATTTATTAAATGGTAGGAACTAGTCCATCCCATACATACCTCAGAAATATATATCATTGATACATAAATATCAACATTGCACCTATATCATGATCAAAACTGATATTGCTAAATTAAATTTTTTACTTTACACAGCTTTGTATACTTTTCCACTGAAACAAGTCCATGTTTTAAAAAGTATATGTAATTGATATAAAGTGTTCCAATATGTTCAGGGCTCTCAAAGACCCAAGCTTCTGCATCAAATAATGCATCCCCAGGATGTGCCTCATTTTCCTCCATGCCTACCCCCCCCCCCACCACTGTAATTATCTTTAAAATGGACTTCCCCTCTGAAGACTACTCAGATATGACTTCAATGAAACTGATGTTCTATTGAGTGTGTATGTTAGCACCTGTGATTGTTTGGCAAATAAAAGATACCCTTTTTTTTGTTTTAACAGTGTTTAAATTGGTGACGACATGTATATAAACCATGAAAGTAAGCAAAGCAGAGTTTGAGTTGAACAATATTGTCAAATCATTGATACGCCATAATAACTGCTACTTCAGTGCAAGTGATTTAGACTAGACACTTTTTAAAAGTGAGCAGAAAAGTACTTTGACTCTTAAAAATGAGTCAGCAAAATCTGTTTGCATTTTTCGGGATTGACACTAATGCTAACAAAAGGCAAAATATAGATGAAAGTGAGAGTGTGAGGGAAGACAACAAAGAGAACTCAAATGCAGAATTATATCTAATGCGGACTCAGTCTTGACTAAGGTGAAGGACACTGATAAAAATGGTGGCAAACTAAGGAACTGAGAACTTGGAAACTTGAGTGAGAGAAGCAATTCCCAGGGTTGAACAAAGTGGAATCAGAGGGTACATTAAAAGCAATTTGTGAGTGGTGTAAGACTGCTGGAAAGCAAAATCCTTTCACTTGAAATAGAAGTACTAACTTGCAGTGATCAGCCTTTAGCCATTATGGATTTAACCTGAATCATTTAATTGTTGTTGAGGGTCACTGTGCTATGCAAAAAACATACAGCCCCATATAATGTTGAGAAAACTCTTGAAATTAGTATGGAAAATGATGACTGCAAAGCAGCACAGTTCTGTCCAATTGAGAAGTTGCAGAATATCAATACAATTTTTAATCCAGCTTGTCTGCAAGCATAATCTGCCATATATTTACATGGTGTTTGTGAGCTCCAGGATTTTGTGGAATATTTGGGTGAGGTTGATGGTTTTCCTGCCCTGGTAGATGCCACCATAATATTACAGAACCACAGCCAGTTCAAGCTTATCTTAAAGCAAATGAGAGGCAAGCTACTAAAAGATGCCTATGTGGACATTATTTGTAATTATAGTGACATGTTTTCTGATTTTTACCCTTTTACTTCTTTTGCTTGTGAAAGAGGATTTTCTTCACAGAACAGACTTAAAACCAAACCCATATCTAGCCTGAGACATTAAACAGTGAATAAATTAATCAAAATAATGGAGGAGGGTATTGTATTTGAAGACTTGTATCCCCAGAATGCCATACATATATTTGTTAGGTCAAAGAATAGGAACAAGTGAATAAACCACCTCATATGAAAAACTAGTTTACAGATGGTAGAGTGCAGTATGATATAAGTTTTAGACAATTACTGAAATTTTTGTTCTCTCCAGTGTTCTCTTATGAGTCTGAGAATTTAATCCAGATATGTAATGAAATAATGATGTACTTTTTAATTTTGCCACAGACTCTCAGAAATAGACTGGGGACTCCTGAGTTCTGTGAGTAAAGAGTCTAGGACTCCACATCATGAAACTGTTGATTGCCCTGATTCTGCAGTCAACATGAAATAATTGAAATGAAATTATAAATAACTCTCACCAATACTGGCAGACTTCACATTACTTTTCTGGTGACATTGGAGCTGCCAGAGACCACTGTATGCTAGTGTCAGTATGCAGGTGACATATGCCAGTGGCCATTGTGTGCCGGTGACATGCCAGTGGCATAAACAATTGAAAGATTGTGTTTCTGATTTGTGTCCTTTAACAGGGGAGACCAAATGTTTATACAGGTGTTTATGGAGTTGCCAGTGTGTAACAAGATAACCGGGTTGGATTTCAGATTTATAACAGAACACTTTTGATGGTGATACAAAATGCAATGTTTATTGATGAATGACTTGAACGGGAAAAAAGGTTATGATTAATACGTGCGTGTATAAGGTCCAAATATTGGACAAATTAACATAATCCGCATGAATCTAATAATGTAACCAAATGTGAATACAAATAAATAAATACACAGTACAAGGACAAAGGTTAATGATTCACAGTAATTGCAGACGACGAAAAGGATGATGTGTTTTACTCAAAAAGTAAAAATGATGTTTTTTTACTCATATAGTAAAATGTATACACTCAAATAATGAAAAATGAGGTACTTTATTCAAATAATAAAATGATGAAAACAATGGGATAGATATCACACAAAATATCTTTACAATCCCAAACCACTGGGTATCACAAAAACCCAAAATTAGCCCACGGCTAAAAGATTACATATATGGAGTAACTCAAAACACTCCGTCACTAGCATACTTGGCTACCAGTCACACTGGTCAATCAAGCAGTCCGCATTACAGGTAGTCACCGACCACCATTCAATTCCTTGGTCAATCAAGCAATCAGTGCCCACCAATGGGTCAGCAACACCCGATCACCTGGTACTCAAGCAACACACTGTTAATTCAGCTCTACGGCTGCTATGGTTAGCTTTACAGCTGCTACGGTCAACTTCTATGGTCAGTTCTACAGCTGGGACCTCGTCGACTCTGATCAGCTGAAAACACCATGTATTATGATTGACACAGGCATATACGATAACACGTAATGACGTTATATATGGTAAGTTATACAAATTACATTATCGGCACAACATTACAAAGCAATAAACAAGTTCAGAAGTGATCCTACCCGTGTCCGATAATAATCCTAGGTACTAAACGTTTCCTAAAAATGCCACTTTATATTGCTAATATAAAGCTCTTATTAAGTCACAAACAAGAACAGAAAATATTTGCATTGTACTACGCAAGTCGAAGCTACATAGAAAATATACATCAGAAATTGATAAATAATTTACATACCTCTACAGCTGAAGATGCGCAAATCCTTAAGTAGACTGCTCACTGACAAGACGTTCCGTAATGTAAAGATTTAGTCTTATGGTGAGGCATTTATACACAGACGATGCAGCTCTACATCGTCCGTATGCTTGATGTATTCGGTTTTTCCCATCGAAAGCACTTTGCACGTGCGGCATAGGGTGAACCGAACTCACCCTTGGTATTGTTGTACACGAAAAACAAAAAACGAGTACATGTATTTAATAAATAAAAGGGATTTATACAATTCCATGACACAGTGGTTATTTGTCTGCTAGTGTCTGTGTGTAAGTATCATAGGCCAGTATATGCTAGTGACATATGCCATTGGTCAGAGTATGCCAGTGGCATAAACAGTATTGAGATTTTGTGTTTCAGATTTCAGTGTCATGTAACAGGGGAGACCAAATGTTTATATATCGATGTGTTTTTTCCAGAGATGATGTTAATAATTATACTCTCAACATCAATTACAGAAAAAGGAAAAACTTGACCAGCAAGAGAGCTATGTTGTAGAAAGTCACCAGGGTCGGCATCTGCTGGACACATTTGGAGATTCTCTGCGCCATGTCAACAAGCTATATAACAAGGCATTTGGATACCATGCCAGGAAGGTCCTAGCTCACATGCCACACATGGTTGACAAGAACATCATGGCTGAAATGCTCGAAAGGTAAGAAATCCCTGACTTGATCACACTTTAAAATTAAAGATTAATTTTACAGGTGAAAATTCTCACATTTTTTTAGTCCTAGTCAGCTTGTTATTTGATCGGTAAGCTGCACATGTCGGCTTTGTTCACCTACGTGTTTTGATGAATTGACTATCAGGCACTGTGGTTTATTCATACATTTATATTCTAGCTGTCTTTTGATAAATAGTTACACTTAGTTTGTAATGAATTTTAATTGTATTTTCGTTTTTTCTCTTCTCTATGTTGTTTCAGGTGAAACATGAATTCTAAGTGCAAGAAGAGCAAATGATTTGAAGTATGCCAAGGACACTCAGTAAATGTGCCTGGCATGTACCAAGTGCATCTCTTCATACTCGTACAGTGTCTGCAACACAGAAAGAATATGGTCCAACATTTTGTGAAAGCAGCTGAGGGTCAAAGAGAAAAGGTCATGGTCCAAGTCTTCAAACACAGACAGACTGAGTCTTTATCCACACTCGGAGTCTGTTGCTAGGGTCTTAGGGGATTCCATGATGGCACTCCTACCACCAGTGAAGATGTATTGGACTGTACCTACTGTAACAGCCCACAGGGCATAAGTCCCCACCTTATGCCTATGATTGGCCTTAGTGTCTGTAAGAGCGAGTAAGAGCGAGCATATGAGGTTACATTCCAATCTTGCCAGCACTTACTGTATGCAAGACCTGTACCAGCTGTCTTATGCCAGCCTGTCTAGCTGTCAGACCAGCCTGTTTATGAGCTTATGACAAGAGATCGATGATATTGGCAAGTCAAACCACAAATCAGTCAACAGCTCCATCTACTACAGCCAGTTATAGTTTTCTAACCTTCAGGTTTGGCAGGCCAGCTGGCCTTCTCGACATGCCACACATTGATAGCCACCCATGCAGTGCTAGTCATCCAGTTGTCTGTCCTGGCTCTTAACCTTTAGCTACCACTGCCACATCTATGCGTCACCTGTAAATAGCTCCTTAACCCAGTGCCACATATATGCAGTGTCGATAACACTTGTTTACTCATCACTGATGCATGTATGCATATAGTCCAGCACTACTAGAAATCCCAGTGCTGCATATATGTGTACATTACCGCTATGTTAACTGAACGTTGATTGGCTGAAAGTACAGAAGTTTACATATTTTTGATTATCATAACCAGTGAGAGGACCGTTTACTCTATATTTTGATACAAGTTTGAAACATGAGCGGTTAAATTTAGACACAAAGGAAGTGCTTTTCGCGCTTTGAGACATGTGTAGTTGAGATAAACAAAGATGGATTCCAATTCAGATATTAATGAGTTTCAAGGGTTTAACACAAACTATATAGAAGAGTTTAATTTATCAATCTTAGAAACTGGATTGGATATTGATGTTAGTCCAGTTTCAACACCAGATGTAAGTGATTTCAAATCAGATGACGAGCAGGCCATACCACTTGCACAATGGAGTGACATCTCCATGTTCGAGATCGATCATTTTGATTCTGATGTTGGTTCAACTATTGAGCTTGGACCACTCAACATTGAGAAGATTTTTTTCTAAAGTTTTGTCCTGAATGTCTGATGGAAAATTTTGTAAAAGAAATGAACGCTTATGCCAAGAAAATGGGGGACAAAAATCAAGACCTGAAACAGAGATGTGGGCATTTCATGGAATCAGAATTTCATGTATGATGGGACATAGGAATATGTGAATATGGAAATATATCAATAACAGACACTATACATGGTAAGTTGTTTTTTTAATTTAGTTAAAATTAAGCAATAAATAATGAATAATGAAAATAAATGTAACCATGTTTTTACTCTCAGTTTATATAGATAGCCATGATGATGCTCAAGTTCTCAGCCTTGCAACCAGCCTTATTAGTCTCAGTAGCTGATATGATAACACTCAGCAGTAATGAAGATGTACAACAGCTGTAGTAGTTAAAGGATTAATACATTGTCAGTAGTCGGGCCATGCACCCTGCCTCAACACTGTTCTGTCTGAGCCACGTACTGTAATGGATACAACTTATGCATGGGGATGATGTGACATCATCACTTTAATTTGGAATGCTGTACTAGAACATGTAAGGCATGAAAGATGAGGACAACCTCGATTTTGCCATCACACTCCAATCAAACTATTGAAGGCTGGGACATTATAGATTTTGCCATCACACTCCAATCAAACTATTGAAGGCTGGGACATTATAGATTTTGCCATCACACTCCAATCAAACTATTGAAGGCTGGGACAGTATAGATTTTGCCATCACACTCCAATCAAACTATTGAATGGACAGAGTTCAGATTTACTACATCTTGTCACCAACAAAATGCCCACCCCATCTGCAGCAAACTGGGTCTGTAATGTTAAGGCTTCTGACTATGATCACAAGGAAGATGAATACCCCTCTTTCAGGATTCTCCCTCAGTCACCAAAGATTGCAGAGATCACTAGGTATCTTTCTGACAAAATTCAGGACAACAGCAGTGCCAAAAGCATTTTGTTTTTGTGAGCCAACTGGCAGTATCATTTTCACCGCACTGGTTTCAATCCCACACAGATAATATCACGTTGATGTTCTGAGCTTGGACAAAAATATTAAAGCCATGAATATGTCTGCTCATTTGTTTTGCAGGATTGATCGGCAGGTATTTAACATCATGTCAAAACTGATGAGGAACATTGTTGTGACATAATCACTACTTGAGTGCATTGTGCAAACCAGGATACAGGTAGCACAGGAGTTACCTCTTCAGCTCTCCTTGCCTGCCCCTTCCACCGTTTGGCCGCATCAGTCACAACTTTCAAGAAGGGATGATTGTCAACAAATGGACAAATGAAATTTGTCACAACAGCAACAGTCTTTTTGCAACTAGGCAAACTTCAAGTGACTACAAGCCCCTAAGTTTTGCAGACAAGCTGGGAAAGGGGAGAGTAAACTTTGTCTCTCCTCTCCTCTCCTATTTCTCCTGGTACCCATCAGAGACTCACCGTCCCTCCCACCCACATACATGCCATATTCCCAGACAGTGTTGGGTTTTTTTTGAGACTCAAAAAGTGTGTTTTGGGGTTCCAAGGGGGGTCAGTGCACATGACCCCCCAAAAACGTCATCCAAAGGAGAATAAGCTACCTTTTCAAATCAGCCTATCGCAAATGACTGGAAATTCAAATCTGAATAAAAGAAAATACCATCTGTTTTCTCTGAAGCATTTAATTTACTTACAAACAAAAAAATGGTGGATTTAGCAATGTCAAATAATATCACCTGCATAGGTCTGTAAAATGATCTGCTACTGAAAATGGCAGATTGTGCTCAGCAACGAAATTGCAGAAAAGTACTTCAGCTCTAGTTACATTGTCTGTCGACGACTGTTTAAACAAGCTATTTAATTTGGGTATTGAGCTCTGCATTTTTACCGTGTCACAATGCACGGTGGTATTGCTATGTCGACGAATGTCATACACTCCGAAATGAATAATGTCAACATGGTGGTTGTAATTATGTGCATAGAAAAAAATGTTCCCCCTTGATGCTGCATTCACAAAGTCAAACTCTGTCAACTAGGAGTTCTGGAATTTTGCTTTGCTGGGCTTTGCTCGCTTCGGAGATGGCTCCATATTTCCTGAATCGCAACTACGTTTCGACATTTTTCCTTCGAAAATGAATCACACTTGTACACTTTTCCATTTTATATATGGAGTAAAAATCCGACTTAAAAGAAACATTGCCGCTGATCACAAACTTTAAAAAAGATGGCTTCAACATTCTCAAAGAAACGGTGCCGCTGATCACAAACTTTAATAAACATGGCTTCAACATTCTCATTCAATGCAATCAGTTTGTTTTTAAGACATCTCTTTGATGTACTTAACTTTAACTTGGGTTGTTCCACTTAATGTACTTTACCTATGCAAATTAGCCTAATGGGCTCTCCCACAGCAGTGCTCAAAAGGATTTGACACGACACACCACCCTAGCTATTGTGAGCCAATTAAGTAAATCTCTGAAAGGTGGCTGTTTATCTCTGACCGCCTTACCTTTTAATTGCCTCTAAAACAGGTGTATAAACCTGCCCCGAGGATAGTTTTACATGAACTTTGAGCAGTACTGTTTATATATACCACAGATTACGGGCTTATATAATAGTGATTAAGAAATATATGGGGTTTTTTTTTGTTTTTTTTTCTTTTTTGGGGTGGAAATTTTTTGTTGTTGCTAAGATTGCTGAAAATCGTGTTTTTCGAAACACGATCGTGTCGGGGGGTTTGGGAGTCCAAAATCGTGTTTTTCGCATGACACGTGTTATGGCAAGTATGCACCCACTGGTGCCCCTCGAGACTGTTTCAGCAGACTTGAATTGACTTCTTCCCCAACAATGAATTGCTGATCCAAGTTTTTTGGGAAACGCTGCAAATATAATTTATCAAATCCCCACCATTTTGTCATCCGCCTCAATGGGTGGCATGAATAACCTTGAAGGTGGACATTTTACAAAAGGAGATCAAACCTGGTAGCAGAAGCCAATGTGAAGCTGCAACCATTGCCGCTTCAGGGTTCAAGATGGAGACAGCATGGTCAGCATGTCTTCTCGCAAGTATCTTCATTTTGATTATTGCAGTCAGTGTATCAATTTCATGACCTTCCTTTCAGTTTAAGTCTTAGCCCTTGGGCCTTAACCAGGCTTGGGACATGAACCAAAGGAGAGACAAATCTCCTCTCACTCCTTTATGATTTAGGGTTTTTAGTAAATGGACAAGTTGGATCTTGATTTTTCTCAGCATTTCCACCATCTGAAATTCCTGACCTTGTTAAACTTCCTCGTAAGTACATTGTTCTTACTGTCAAACTGTCAAAATCAATCTCAGTCAAGAAATCTATCTCTGCAGGGGAGTTTCTTCAACTGCAGCAGACTTGCTCTGTCTTGGCCAACATTCATGCAGCACTTGCAGATGGCATTACTTTGACCCTTTTTACACTATCTTAGATCATCAGATAATGATCTCAACCAAAATCTGACACTTCCTATGCCTGTGGCAAGATGGGGAGTGGTATCAGTGGAAATACCCTTGGAAGATTCCCAGCCAGAAATTACGACCTGCACAGATACCAGTTCATCAGGCTGGGGGTCCACTTACTGCCCTGTTTCATGACAACATCAACTGGATGCCAGAGGAGAAGGACCTTCATATCAACCACTTGGAAGAGTAAGGTCATTCTCAATGTTTCCTGTGCTGGGGAAGTCTGTTCCACTGTTCCATTGAAGATTGATCTTGATAATGTCAGACAGCTTTGTTGTGGTGAATTATCTCCTCAAACAAGATGGTGGGGAGGACCAAATCACCAGATCTGTGTGTTGTGTTATGCTGATTACTTCATTGGTAGACCTGATGCCATAT
The DNA here is from genome assembly GCA_029931535.1 of Margaritifera margaritifera. NCBI lineage: Eukaryota > Metazoa > Mollusca > Bivalvia > Unionida > Margaritiferidae > Margaritifera > Margaritifera margaritifera. The sequence goes on along the minus strand of JAQPZY010001503.1, from coordinate 2,231,427 downwards.
CTCAGTGCAGGTCCATCATATTCCAAATGTGAGCATCTTTGTTGAGGTATTACTTAAGCTAAAACTAAGTAAACAACCTAATGGTGGTAAGGGATAGTAAAGGGAAGGGTTGGGAAATGTTTCTTCCATTCGTCTATATGGTATATAGATGTGAAAGACAAATATTCTTGCTGGATTCTAGAGGTAGCGGAACTTCTTCCTAATGTTAATATGATTGGGCAAGTATTCTTTGCTAAGAAAAATTTGCTTTTCCAGAATAACTTGTTCTAGAGTTAGTTTCTTGACCAGACTTTGTGGATGGCTTTGGGTTTCGGTTAGGGTAATAAAGAAACCTTTTGATTCTCTGCGACTAAATGTCAGAAGTAAATCTGATAAGAAAACAACGGTTCCTGCACAAGTTCAAGACCACTTACCTTGAACAAAGATCAAGGTCATTGAGACATATTGGTCAATAAACTCCAGAGCCAACTATACCCTATAGTGTCTACATAGACGACAATTAAACACAGGGTGGTCAAATAATGTGTTGTACAAGGTACTCCTGTTTTTAAGAATATTAAGGGGTAAATAGTATTGTTTTAAAGGATGTAAAAAGTCAATGGTAGTTTTACTGTCGGACATGGAGCCAGTTAAATAAATATTTTATGACAGTAAAACCAGTTTTAACACCTTCTAAACCTCAAATACATGACTTATCCCCGTTCTAACACAAATTTACAAATTCTTGACTCACCTGCAAGGCATAAGTAGGACCTAGCTATCACTTTATGGCGGTGACAGTACAATCAATAATGTTAAGATTCTATGATTACATTTTTAAAATCATTTATCATAGTGCATGTTCCTGGTAGGCCTCATGTTGTGCAGAACCCTTGGGGTTTTTCTTGAATGATATTGGAAAAATATTTATGTGTCACACAGATAGTAGTGATGTCACAATGATGGTGATACCTTAGATGGTTTATCTTATACAGGTGATAATGATGTCACAATGTTGGTAATACCTTACACAGTTTATCTTGGATTTTACTCCTGCAGATTTTATGTTTGACCAGTCAGAAAACACGTTAAATTTTCAGATGTTTAAGAATGCATATTCCAAGCATGGGAATTTGTATTGCAAATTGCTTTCCACAGTCCAGTGAACTCAGTCACCTTTGCAATGTACTATACCTGTTTTTCTTTTCCCTGAGTGGAAGTCAGAACAGTTTCTGATGTCATCAGTCATTAGATTATCATGAATGTAACCACAGTTAAAGTTTAATGTACAAAGTAACATGTGTGAAATGGCTGAGCAAAGCGAGGTAATTTAAAAATGATCACAATATCAATATATGATTTCAAAACATTGATTGAAAACAAAATGATGAAGCAAAGGGTCCAGTTGTCATTCTTCCGCAAAATGTAATGGACATTAATGAACATTTCTAAAATAATGGTATGTTTCAAATCATAAAAAGACTGAATTGTGACAACCTATTATGTTAATTTTTTAGCCTAGAGAAGCAAGTCACTTATAGAGAAAGAACAAGGAGAACAATTCTTTTCACCCAATTGTAAGAAGCATTCCTTAGAACATGCACATGCTGTATTGCAACACATCTCCATAACATCATGCAGTGTCAGTCAGTACACTGTATACATATGAATTAAGACAGTGCAAGTCAGTTGTGTTCTGTTGACTTATTTAATGAACCAGATCTGAGTCAGATGTATGTGTGGAAGTTTTAAAATAATTCTCAACTACCGTTACAAATGTAAGCTCAAATTTTAATGATATGCATATGAAAGAGTACAAACTTTTCATGCAGCTTTGCTACAGTTTTCTTGTCTAGATTAATCTGGAATTCTGGATTCTTACATATGGGCATGCATTAGAGTAACCAAAGGAAATATCCCTAAGGGTTATTTCCCTTTCAAGTCTACCAATGCGTCAGAGGCACAAAATAATGACTCAAAAGAACATTTTAAAGCACAAGCAAGGAATGTTGAAATGTTGAAATTAGGACACATTACCTTAAATCTGGAAATTTTTGCAGTGGATTAATTTATAGCAATTTTGCAAGCCTCTGAAAATTGCAAAAATTAAAAACACAAAAATACATCTTCCACAATACAAAACAAAAAATCCAGTCTTCTTCAAATATGCTCTGCCAGCATACCCAGTGGTAACATACTGCCAGCATACCCAATGGCAAAATACTGCCAGCATACCCAGTGGTAACATACTGCCAGTATACCCAATGGTAACATACTGCCAGCATACCCAGTGGTAACATACTGCCATTATTCCCAATGGTAACATACTGTCAGCATATCCAATGGCAGCATACTGCCAGCATACCCAAAGGTAACATACTGCCAGCATACCCAATGGTAACATACTGCAAGTATACCCATTGGTAACATACTGTCAGCATATCCAGTGGTAACACACTGCCAGTATACCCAGTGGTAACATGCTGTCAGCATATCCAGTGGTTACATACTGCCAGCATACCCAATTGTAACATGCTGTCAGCCACTTTCAGTACTGTGCAGAGTGTTAAGTTTTCAGCCGACCAAACTTGTATGTGCCTGGGAAGGGAATGTGTATTCTAAGTATTTGTAGACTTAAATATTTCCTTCAAAATCTGTTCGCAATTCAAACCTGTGAATGAAAACTATTCTTCTGGAAAGAAGTCAAAGATATAAAGAAAGAAAGCAACAAAAATTAAAATCACTCCACTTCTAAATCTCCAAATATAAGAAATAACTAAATAAACAAATGCCAGATTAGGCAAATGAGCAAAATTAAATCTGGGTTGATATATACCTTGTATATAGAACATTTGTATATTTTTAGGTAAATTTATTCATATTTTTGCCATTCATTATCGTCCATGTGATATAGATTGGTAAAACTTGCATGTTGGCTTTCACTGTCATATCTTGAATTTTCGCTGAGCACTTCCATTTCTTTATGCAATTCTCTTATAGGTGGTCTTGGTAAACGTGACTTTCATCTAATTGAATATAATTTGTTGATTTTCTTATGCACTTGTCTTTTCTCTCTATCAGTTCAGAGATGTCAAGCAAGTGCAAGAAATGCAAATGCTTTAAAGTCACTGAAGATAAACATGTGACATGCCTTGCATGTACTGAATGTTGTTCATCACACTCATTCAGAGTGTGTGCCTTGAAGACCGAAAACATAAAAGTCCAACATCTTAAAGAAGTAGTTGTAGGACATACGTCTTTCCGAATTTGCAACAATCAGTTTACCAAGGCATATCACTCGGATGTACCTAGTCTAGATTGAAACATCACTGCTGTTAACACGTCTGCCCCCCCTCAGTTATGAGGTGGACAGACAGGTGTTTCATGCCACATCAAAGCTGGTGAGGAATGTAGTGTCAACTTACTCCCTACTTGTCTTAGCATTGCTAGATATCTTTTGTCTAGCTGAGGAGGCAGGGACCAACCATGTTTGGGAATCGGTGTGCTATATTACCAAGGTAGTCAACAGGACAACTCACCACATGATGGCAAACATCCTAATTGCTTTCTGCAACCTTGATCTGATAAGAAGAGATGCTTTTTTAGCGATTTTCTTCTCTTAAACCTCACCATGCAGTGACCCTGTACTCTATCACTTTCATTTCCTCCTTTTGTTCAGGGGCCATATTGAGAAGGCTAGAAAGCGGGCGGCATGGGAGTTGCCACTTCAACCATCCTTGCAAGCCCCTACCTAGTTGCAACTTTGTCAGGGGTTATACCAGAGAAGGGATGATCATCACAAAAAGATGGCAGGGGTGCTTCTCAGCAGCAACAACCTTTTCATGGCCAGGCGAACTATATGCACCCAACTTTCACATGCAGGCCAGGAAGGAGGGGAGAAAACAAAGTTTCTCCTCCCCCAAGTCTCCCACCAACTGACAATGACTTGCCATCGCTCCTGCCCACCAGCAGTCCTCCTATAGGCGCAAGACACCTTCTGTTTTGCCTGACTTGATCAACTTCTTTCCAACAAATGATTGGGTGATTCAAGTCATTTCAGAGGGGTTCTAGATCTCATTCAGGTGTATATTCTCAGAGAAACATAATTTACTAAACAATTTTCTTTTCTGACATTTATTATTCTTTGCAGGTTTCCAGAGGAGTGGTCAACCACTTCCTCACACAAGGTGCGCAGCTCCACGGACATGCAGTACGCTTTCTCCTATTTCTACTACCTGATGGGGGTTAAAGAGGAGATAACTCCAGAAATGTTTTTTGATGAAATGGACACTGACAAATCCAGGTAAGACTTACTGTATGATTAATTAATTTTGTCACACTTTTACACTAGTTTTTTTTTTTTTTACATAGGTTTATATTTCTAATTAATTGCAAAATGTAAACTTTTTAATGTGTTTTATGTGTAAATATGTATATTTTCACATAAGGTTAATATGTAAAATGTCACCATATACCCCATCAAAATATTATTTAGTAATTTTCTCAAAGTTGATTACTAGTTCAGATTGAAAGATTCTAGGAGCTGAGAAAGATTTTGGAGGGCATGTCACACACACATGCATGCACACACACACACACTGCTAAAATTCAAATAATAGCACATGATAAAGTAAATGCCCATCCCCTATTTTATGTTGAAATTTACCTTCTTTGGACCTCATCTTTACATTCTCAGAGCCTCAAATAAATGCCATTTTTCAAGACAGCACTCTTGTACAGACAAATTTATAATATGAAACATGATAATTATTCGGCAGGCATAGTTCTTTGTACTTCTGGATTGGATGCCTTTTTTCAAACCATCCTGGCCTGGCCTAAGGTGCCTCTTTCCATTGCACACCCTTCTCCTCCAAAAATCTAGGGTATTTTAATAATTCCCCACCTAATTGCCAAAAGGTTAATGGTGTATATGCATGTGTGTGTATATTAACTTTTGAAGTTAAATAACTGATTTCTCATGAAAAAATACCAAACTATTTTTATTTTAATTGTCATTTTTGGGGTTTTATTTTCATTGCAGCACATTGTCAGACCGAGAAATACGTACCTTGGCTGCCCGGTTGTATGATCTCCCACTTGATTTGCAAGTAAGTAAATAAGAGTTCATGAAATAATTTAAATTGAAAACGCTGCTTCATTTGATAAATTCTCTGAATTCACTTTTATTCGTGGGATATCAATTTTCACACTTTAGTGGTTATGACAAATAAAAAATTTAAATATCCGACATACAATGCCATGGTCATAAAAGGCATTCCTCTACAAAGTGTATCAATGAAAATTTTATGTTTTTTTAAACCACAAAAAGTGATGTCCAAAAGAAAAAGAATTTTCAGTATATAAAATTACTCATTGGAATACTGTGATTTCACTAATTCACTTATTTTGGTGCAGTACCAATTTTCATGGATTTTGTGGTTGCTTCAAACCATTGAATTTAATGACCCAATTAACAATTTTCCTTCTGCTGAAAGAATAGGACTCTTTCCCCCATCTGTGAATTTAAGTACCAACAAACTTTTCTTTTCTTATAATCAGAAAAGTTTATCCCCACAGAAATAAATGAATGCACAGTAGGCAAGGACCTTATAGTTTGATGAATTGTTATAAAGTCTTTCTATTATACAGTAGGTCAATTGTACAGGTTATGTCAACCTGTAGCATATTTTATTGAGTATAATGCACAGTGTAGAATAAGATAATCTGTCATATAACATACTGACAAATCATAATCTACAGACCCTGAAACAGGTAATTTTACCAGTGAAATGAAAACAGGTAATTTTACCAGTAAAATGAAAACAGGTAATTTTACTAGTGAAATGAAAACAGGTAATTTTACCAGTGAAATGAAAACAGAATGCAGAATCAATGCAAATGAAATGCAGGATTAACACAAATGGAATGATACAAAAGATATAGTTGTCTCTCTTAACACTTTTGAAAACAGAAAAACGGCTTCAGTAAATGCATTTCCATTTCATTTCAAATGAGCAAAAACACAAGGAAATCATTGATGAAATTGAATGCATTTCCATTTCATTTCAAATGAGCAGAAACACAAGAAAATCATTGATGAAATTGATAAACAAAAAATCAGAATGTATTTCTGAGACCATAAACAAAAAACAACGAAATTGTAGATGAAATGCAGATGTGAATGGAATGCACATGGAACGAAATTGGAATGCAAATAAAATGCAAACAAAATGCAGAGTTGGTAAAATTACCTATTTCAGGGTCTGTACTCTGTTGGGTCAGTTTAAGATTTCAGGCAAACAGCATTGACCCTGATCTGCCAGTACATTATGCAATAGTAGATTATAATTTGTTGTTTGCAATTTTGCGCATTAAAGATGCACAATCAACATTTACAACACAACTCACAATGGTGTGATCATTACATTATCACATTATTTATATGAAGTCACTTCTTACCTCATTGTGTCATGGTGCTATGAATTCCTAGAGAGTTTTTATGTAAGATGACATGATAGCAACTTCTGTCTCTTATTGAATAATGAAAAAAAAGTTTGTGTACAAGTTTAATAACTGCTGTGAAAGAAAATTGTCAAGTCAGTGAAGATTACATGTATATGACACCTTGGGAAATCACTCGCAATTTATGACCTGCCATAAATAGTCCTCAGATGCTTTCTCTGTCTAAATTCCAATTTGTGCTCAATAAGTATTGTCCCGCCCCCTGTTTTGACGCTACCCGATGTGAACTCAATAAGTATATCATAGTGAAAAAATTAACTTGCCAGCATACAATTTTCTGGATGTATCTGATAAGATCAATCTGTGATCTTTAACCTGTGCTGTTTCCTATACTTTTCTGTGTAATGACACTTACATGGGGATAGATATTAACTAAGTGACCACCAGAAAATACACACAGACCTATACATTTTTGTCATGGGTTTGGATTGCTTGGACCCTTAACTATGTAAATATACCTATTTTTAGCTCACCTGACCTTTAAGGGCAGGTGAGTTTATGGTATGCCCATGTGTCTGTCATGCATGATCTGTCATCCGTTGTGCATCCATCAACAATTGCTTCTTACCACTTCGAATGCCATGTATCAGATCCAGTTTGATCTAACTTGGAATATATGCTTGTACCATCACGATATCAGATGAGTTTGATAATGAGTGAGATCAACACATATTATTGAGGCAACCTTATGTCTGATTGGCTGAGCTTGTAACCACTCTGAATGCCGTATTTTTGATCCAGTTTTGATCTTGGAAAAATAGGCTTATATCATCAAGATCTTGGATGAGATCATTAATGATCAAGAGCTATACATATTAATGAGGTGTATCTGATTGGCTGAACTTGTTAATCAGTAAGCCATATTTCAGATCCAATTTTGAACAAACAGGAAAATGGGCTTATATATCAGCAAGATCTTGGATGAGTTAATAATGAGCGAGATTCATGCAGATTAATGAGGTGATCTTGCATCTGGTTGGCTGAGCTTGTTACCTCTCTCTAAGCCATATTTCTGATCTAATTTTACTAAAACTTGGAATATGGACTTTTTTCTTTTTCAAATATGTTACCTGATCAAATTCAATAGTAGTGCATCCACAACCTCACAAAGCCAGCCCTTATAGGCTTTTTTGTAGCAACAGAAGTGCTAAAAGTTAACTGGTTGCCAAGGTGATAGTCAGACAAGAGTGGTCTCTTCTTGGAAAGAGGGATTGGTGTCAAAACCTGTGAATTTATCAACTACTTCCACCCATGCTAGGAAGCACACTCTTTTTTGAGGCCTTGCAAATACCAAATCCACATGTGCCTTTTCATCCATTGAGCAGTTCTTGAATCCTAGAAATGAGGTGATCTTGCATCTGAATGAATGAGCTTATTACCACTTAGGAAGCCAATTTTTTTTATCTGACTTGGAATATAGGCTTATATGATTGAGATATTGCATGAATTCCATAAAGAATAAGAAGCACACATAATAATGTGATGATCTTGCATCTGATTGGTTAAGCTTGGTAATGCTGATCGGATTTTGATTAAACTTAATAAATAGACTCTATATCATCAAGATCTTGTCTGAGTACAGTTATGAACAAGATCCATGTTTATGAATGTGGTGACCTTGTATCTGATTGGTGGAGCTTGTCAATGCTTTAGCAGCTCAATTTCTGATCAGGTTTTTATCAAATTTAGTAAACAGGCTTATATCATCAAGATATACAAAGAGTTTTATTATGTGTAAGATCTACTCATATTAATAAGGTGATCTTGCATCTGACTGGCTGAACTTCTTCCTACTCAAGACCTGGTATTTCTGTTATGATTTTAATTGGACTTGATAAATAGGCTAATATTATTAAGATGTTAGATGAGTCTATTATGTGCAAGACCTATGTATATTTATGAGGTGATCTTGCATCAGATTGGCTGAGTTTTTTTTCCACTCGAGAGAGAGTAGTTTTAGCTCATGTTGCCATAAGGACAAGTGAGCTTATCATGGCCCTGTGTTCATTGTGCATTATGTGTTGTCCAGTGTCCGTCTGTCAACAATTGCTTGTTACCACTCTGCAGTCCATATTTAAGATAAAACTTCAATCAAAACTTGAATATAGACTTACATCATAAAAATTTTGGATGAGTTCCATAATGAGTGAGATACCTGCATATTAATGAGATGATCTTGGATCTGATTGGCTGAGCTTCCTACCATTCTGGAGGCCATATTTTTGATCCCATTTAAATGAAACTTGGAATACAGGCTTCTGCCAATAAGCTCTCATGTGTGTTTTAAAAAAATGAGCAAAATCCACACATATTAATGAGGATATCTTGCATCTGATTGCCTGAACTTAGTATCAACCAGGAAGCCATATTTCTGATCAGATTTTGATCAGTCTTGGAATAGAGTTTTATATCAGTGAGATATCACCAAATTTTAATAGTTAGCAAGATCTGCAAATATTAAATAGGTGATCTTGCATCTGATTGGCTGAACTTGTTAATACACTGTGGACTGTATTTCTGATTCGATTTTGATCATACTTGGTAAATTTGCATATATTTATTAAGATCTAGGATGAGTACAATTATAAGTGAGATCCATGCATACAGCCGAGGTTGTATTGCATATGATTAACTGAGCTAGTCATCACTCTAGCTACTTTATTTCTGATCCAATTTTGATCAGACTTGGTAATTAGGCTTATATCATGAAAATGTCATATTAGTATAATTATGAGTGAGATCTATGCATAATAATGAAGTGATCTTGCATCTGATCAACAAAGATGGTATTTCTGACCAAGTTTTGATCAGACTTGGTAATTAGGTTTATATCATGAAAATGTCATATTAGTATAATTATGAGTGAGATCTATGCATAATAATGAAGTGATCTTGCATCTGATCAGCAAAGACAGTATTTCTGACCAAGTTTTGATCAAACTTGGTAGAAAGGTTAGTATCATCAAGATGCTGGATGAGTTTTATTATGAGCGAGACCTATGCATATTAACAAGGTGATGTTGCATTTGATTGTCTGAGATTTTAGCTCTACTGGTCATAGACCAGAAGAACTTACGGAAAGGTCTGTTGTTCGTCATCTGTCATCCATTTATTTATCCGTTAAAACAAGTTTGTTATCGTTGCTCCTCCTAACTACTTGGAGGATTGCCATGAATCTTTACACACACATTCATCCTATGGTCAAGTTGATCCTATATGAAAATGGTGCTACTTGGACATCCAGTATGGCTGCCACAATGGCCATCTTGAAGTTCTTTTTATCACTATACCTCCTGAATAGATGGTCATATCAACATTGGGTTTTCACCAAAAGACTTCCTATAATGTCTAGTTGGTCTTAAATGAAATTGGTGCCAATCTCACATCAAATGTGGCCACCACAGCAGCCATCTTGAAAATCTTGTTATTGCTACTCATCCTGAACAGGAAGTCATGTCAATATCGGGTTGATCAGTAGTGAAAATGGTGCTGTTCAGACATCCATTATGGCTGCCTCTGTTACCATTTTTTAAAACCTTATTATTGCTCCTCCTCCAGAATGGATGGTTATACAAACATGGCATTTTCACTAAAAGACTAATTATGATGTTTAGTTGGTCCTAAATGGTGCTGGTCTGATGTCCAATATGACAACCATGGCAGCCATCTTGCAAATCTTGTTTTTGCTACTCATCCTGAATGGAAAGTCATGTTGACATGGGGATTTTCACCAGGAGACTTCTTATGATGTCAGGTTGATCTTAAATGAAAATGGTGCCACTTGAACTTCCAACATGGCTGCCACACTGGCCAACTATACTATCCAGGCCTTATTCAATTGATTAATAGCATATATAAAGGACAAAATCATTGTCGCTTCTAACTTTTTAAAATTATTCTCTCACCACTCATATCCAACCAGATTGACCACTTTGGCCTCTTTAATTTTGGAAAACCCAGGTGTTGCAGACTGCGTTAGTATTAACTACACTAAATAATGTGACAGTTTTGAAAATGAGACCCATTTTATGTATTCAGAACTTGTATGTTCCAGACCTGTATACATGTACTGGGTGCATATGATTGTTTTGAATTTTTTTATTGGGTACATTAGACAATTTTATATTAAACAGTTATTGGTCTGGGCTTATAAATAGTGCAAATATCTGATAATGACATTGAGATGGAAAGAGCACATGCTCTTCATTTTACCTTATATACTCGCATATAAGTCAATTCCAACTGCAAACAACATAGACCTTGATCTGCAGTTGCATAATGTTCCAGCAGATCAGAGTCTATGTTTTGTATCCCAGCTTATTTACCTGCACAAGAGGTGCAGGCCCCTCCCCGATTCCCTTCTTTTTTTTTTTTGACTGTGGTATAAACTTGTGCAGAATATTTGTCATTTTCATACATTTGGAAAATGACAAAAGTATGTCATGCCATTATCTCAGTTATTTAATTTTGTTGTGATGAACTGCAGCTTTTAAACTCATGACTTCATTATCCCAAATCCAGCCAACCACTGGTTCATGTTACCTCTTAAGTTAAATCACTATGCCTGTATCAGATGTGTTTCACAACATGAAAGCATATAGTAACCAAACTCTTGTCTTTTAATGGCAAGATCAGATAAAATAAAGGTTTAAAAAATGGAGAAAGATCAATTCATGAAATTGCCTTGCATCCTCATATTTTCTGCTGCTGAAAGGGAAAATTAAATCAGTCATTTTATAATGTATAGATGTCATGGAAACTACCATCTGTACTCGCATATAAACCGGGTCCAAATGCAAACAACATTGACTCTGATCTGCCGTCGCATAATGCACCGGCAGATCAGGGTCTATGTTGTTTGCTCTACTGATTAGTTCTTTCAAACTGCATAGACCCAGACCTGCCATCGCATTATGTGCTGGCAGATCTGGGTCTATGCAGTTTGCGGTTGGTATCGGCTTATACTTGAGTATATATGGTAGCTAAGGACTTAGGCTTAGGTAACCCAGATCATAGAGAACACAACTAGAGTTAGGAAGGTCATGGGTAATAGTCCAAGTTTGCAGCTTATTTCTCCCCAGTGACATTTCATGCCCTCTGTGGAATCATGTTTTAATCAATGGGCACCAAAGAATGATGTTGTCTGTGGCAGGGAAGGGGGTAGTCTTCATACTGAATTAAAGGAGACACAGGGATATATCTCTAAAAGTCAGGGGGAAAGTGACATGGTGACCAGAGCATCAGCGTGAGTATCTCAGATGGTAGAGTACCTGTCTAGAGTTAGAGAGATATTGGGTTTAAACCCCATTCTGGATGTGCATTTCTCTCCTGTGACACAGAAACCTTAAAGATTAATTTCAGTTTGTCAGTTTCTTAATTTAAATGTATCATATGCATTGTTTTTGTGCTAAAAATACATTAGATTTTAGTGGGGGTGAAAAGGATAGAGACTGTCCCCTAGGAGGTGAATTTAAATTGATAATCCTTGTCAAGATTCACTAAACTTGTATATTTTTTCTTGCAGACCTTGACAAAAATTGAGCAGACCTTTATCAACTGTTTTAGTCACTTGCCAAAGGAACTGATTCACCAACCAGGGGTCCTTGAGCCTGAAGTATATTATGAGAAAGATATGGTAAGTTTTGGACAACTGTGTAAAATACTGTGAATTTCCTGGTTTTCTGGTTTTACACATGCCTAATTGTGACATCAGTCATACTCAAGCATCAGAATTTCATGTTCTGCTTGAGTACGGGTCATTTCATATATTAAAAACTCCTTTTTTGGTAGTTTGATTTGTTTATTTTTGTTGGTTTTAATGGCACTTTTAACACATTATTTGTTATATCATGCCAAGGAAATGAGAGCTAAGTGCCTTTCCCCAGGATTCACCGAGGCAGCTGACCCAAGATGGCCTGGACGGGTATTGAACCTGCGACCCTTGAATGATGACTTTGATGCTCTACCAACTGAGCTACCACAGCTCCCCCTTTTTAGTCCATTTTTGGCACAAAATTTTTGCATTTGGCGATCTCTCTTCTAAGAACATTGCAATGATCATACTGGTTTGCTGTGTGCAAACATTTGCTGGAGCAGATGGGAATGACTTTAAACTCTCAAGCTCACAATTTTCCCATGTGCTCTGGCAAACGTTTGCTTGCATCAAACCATATATGATCCCTATATTAAAGATGCTACTAAATTTCATGAATGTTGTGTTTGTTAAAGATGCAGTATAAAGTGATCCATATAATAAAATAGGACCTCCCCAATCCAAAATTATGACTTCACCAGTCCAAAAATAGGACCTCCCCAATCAAAAAACATGACCTCCCTAATAAAAAAAATAGGACCTCACCATCAAAAGCACATCTGCAATTTTATGTATTGATGAATATTTCTCTTTTGCACAGCTACAAAGAGTAATGCCAGCAAAAATGAATCAGCAGTGCCATCAAATTTGTCTGTAAAGACTCCCCCTTATACACAAATGAATAATATAAGCCTGTACTTAAATTAATCTTTGTGTTTGCAACTATTATTTTCCTATTGGCTATGATTAATCATACAGAATTTCTGGTGTTAGATCTTGTATTAGATTTCTGTATTAGATTTTGACATAAAATGTGACATAAATATATTTATTCATGCTTCAAACTTTTTTTTACAGAGTTACTGTTTATTGGGTTATTTTCATGGCGTTTATATTTTTGCTATATTTGCAATCAGCTTATCTTCCACAAAGATAAAATATCTAAAAAAATTGTAAAAGATCAAGCTTTCCAAAAGGCATATAAGAGAATAATGTCCAATGGAAAACATCATAAAATTATAACACAGCAAAAATGTTGTAAGTTTGGAAGTGCAAAATTTGGCACCACAAAAGAAATATTGTCAAAGTCTCAAGCATCTATTTGCAGCCATTTTGATATGGGTTGCTCCTGACATCATGCCACAGCAAATAAGTTTAAATCACTTATCTAAATGTATAAGTGATCTCTTGTATGGTCAATTTGCATGAGTTTTTTTATGCCCACCTCTATAGAGGTAGGGGTATGTAGTAAACCTTGAATCTGTCTATCTGTCAGACACACAATCATTTTAGCATAATTAGTCCAACCCACAGATTTTGATGGATTGCACTGAAACTTTGTAAATATTATGGTCATCACCTGGAGATGCGCATGTTGATGAGTCACTTTACTCCCACAATTTTTGTTAGAATTATAATTGTCCTTTTGTCTTGTAGCAGTGTATGACACAATCTCATTAGTGCCACTTGTCTTGTAGCAGTGTATGACACAATCTCATTAGTGCCACTAGTCTTGTAGCAGTGTATGACACAATCTCATTAGTGCCACTAGTCTTGTAGCAGTGTATGACACAATCTCATTAGTGCCACTGGCTACAATTTTTGATGTATTACTGTGAATCTTGGTAAATATTATGAACATTACATGAATATGTTGACAGATCACTTTGCTCTTGCAGTTTTTGTTAGAGTTATTGCCCTTTTTGTCTCGTAGCTTAATGCAGTGTGTGATGCTATCGCGTTAGCAAAATTAGTCCCTCTGTTTTTGATGGATTGTCATGAAACTTGGCCATTATTATGGTTATTTCGTTAAAATGTCCACATCAACAAATCTCTTTTCTCCTGCAATTTTTGCTACAGTTTTTGCCGATTGTGTACATTATTGCTGTGTATGACACAATCCAATTAGTGCAACTAGAACTGTAGTTTTTGTATATATTGTCAAATCAATGTTTTCCCACAATTTTGAGGAGTTATAGCCCTTTTTAACTTGCAGCTGATTGTAGTGTATGGCAGAACCTAGTGAATGCAACTAGTCTGAAACTTAAAAAATGTGTATGTCGACAAATCACTGTGCTTCTGTGATTTTCTTTGAGTTAATGCACTATTTGACTTTGAGCCTGATGTTGTGTATGACAGAATCTTGTGAATACAAATAGTCTCACAGTTTACATTGAATCACCATGAAACTTTGTGTATGGTATGGTCATTACTTAAAGATGAACACATCAACAAATCATTTTGCTTTCAAAATTTTTTTTAGAGTTTTTGCCCTGTGTGTGCTGCAGCTGAATGCAGTGTAAGTCAGAATCCTGTGATCACAACTTGTCTTGCAATATTTAACTCTAATGGTCATAGGTCACAAGAGTTTATGGGATGGCCTGTTTTGCGTTATCTCTCTGTTAGCACAAGTTTGTTATTGCTACTTCTTCTAAACTACTTGGAGGATTGCCATGAAACTTTACACACACATCCAAAGTTCTAGTTAGTCCTAAATGAAAATGGTGCAGCTCGGACATCCAGTATGGTCACCACAGTGGCCATCTTGAAAATTTTGTTATCACTACTTCTTCTGAATCAATGGTAATAACAACATGGGGTTTTAGCCAGACACTATTTATGATGTCTGGTTAGTCCTAAATGAAATGGTGCCAATCTGACATCTAACATATCTGCCACAATGGCCATCTTGAAAATCTTGTGCTGATCTGACATCCAATATGACCATCATGGCTTCCAATTTTGTTATTGTTACTTCTCCTGAACAGATAGTTATATCAACATGGGGTTTTCACCAGAAGATTTCTTATAGTGTCTAGTTGGTCTTAAATGAAAATGATGCCTAATCTGACCTCCAGTATGGCCACTATTATTAGCATCTTGAAGGTCTTGTTATAGCTACTCCTTTTGATTGGATGATTATATCAGCATGGGTTTTTCACCAAAAGACTTCTTATGATGTCCAGTTGGTCCCAAATGATAATGGTGCCAATTTTACATCCAGTTTGGCTGCCATGGCAGCCATCTTGAAAATCTTGTTACCGCTCAAGAATATCAGAGATGATTTCAAAAGACATAGGTACAATATACCCTCATTATAATACTGTCCTTGGGAACCATGGAGTATACTGCCTTATAGTGAGACTGCCTTATAATGAAGTACATTATATGTATAAATTCACTTCCACATAATGAAGTGGGATCCATTACAGGAACCATTTTATAATGAAAGACCTTGTAGTGCATTATAACAGGAACCATGTTATAATGAAGGGCCTTATAGTGCATTATAACAAGAACCATGTTATAATAAAGGGCCTTATAGGGCATTATAAGAAGACCATGTTGTAATGAAGGGCCTTATAGTGCATTATAACAGGAACCATGCTATAACGAAGGGCCTTATAGTGCATTATAACAGGAACCATGTTATAATGAAGGGCCTTATAGTGCATTATAACAGGAACCATGTTAAAATGAAGGGCCTTATAGTGCATTATAAGAAGACCATGTTATAATGAAGGGCCTTATAGTGCATTATAACAGGAACCATGTTATAATGAAGGGCCTTATAGTGCATTATAACAGGAACCATGTTATAATGAAGGGCCTTATAGTGCATTATAAGAAGACCATGTTATAATGAAGGGCCTTATAGTGCATTGTAACAGGAACCATGTTATAATGAAGGGCCTTATAGTGCATTATAACAGGAACTATGTATAATGAAGGGCCTTATAGTGAGAAAGTGCTGTATGACTTTCGAACAATAACGGCATTATCAACAATGTTAAAATGCTGTAATTAAGGTTTTGAAAGTCACATATCTTCAACATTAGTTGCTATAATCAAATAAAACTTTGAAATAATATTGCTATATGTCTACAGTGTGTACCCAGATATGCTAGGAGTTCCTGCTTTGCATACATAAGAAGAAAGCTTCATCATCATAATGCATTTTACAGGGGAGACAATTCATTCCACAAATCCTTGTTTTGGGATTTTTTTTTGGTCCCCTTTTTTATATCACCTGCACTAAGTGTTGCAGAACTTATGCAATAACACCAGTGTCATAGTTGGTGATAGTAGTGACAGCTTTGGCATTAGTAGATGTATACCTCATATGTTTAAGTCCATATATGGGCATGCAACCATTAGTGTATTTTGACAGCTCTGTTTCTTGTTTTTCAGCCCCAGGTGACAAGAAACCTGTTCATCCACTGTGATCAAATGGTCCAAATTGTGAAGAGCAATTTCAAGCCACAACAAAAATACAAGTAAGCTAATATAATATAAATCATATAAACAAACTTACTTTCAATGAGTATTAAATACATAGACTGTGTAGCACCTGCATTTAATAGCACCTCACATGGTTTCTGTGCTACTGGGAAAGTGGAAAAAAGTCGGGAGAAAGAATGGGTTTGTTCCTGACTGGGAAAAGTCCTTGAATTTTGCAAATATTGATCAAAAATGGGGAAAAGCTGGGCATTTTCAGCCACCACTTGATCATAAAAATATATGTAATTGAGTCATAACTGAACAGATTGGGAGTTACATTTATTGGGTTCTTACTGGAATTTTGGAGGTTGCAGAACCCTTCAGTCAGTTGAGATATAGTTGCTGTATGGATCATTTGGGTGCTGACCCTAAATATATTTGTAAAGTCAATCCAAGTGCTCAGGCGATTGGATTGGTTAAGTAGACTGGTTACCTCTTGCAGCACCATATCGTTATCTTTTTTTTTTATAGAAGTTATGAAGACTAGTCTAGTTTCACATTGTGTCATCATCACATTGTATCAACACAGCTGCAACGTGTGATTGTGGTGAGTGTACGAGAAAAATAATAAAGCTTTTCTTCCACAGTTCCCCTTTTGATATGTAAAGTTAATGAAAATGTATTGTGATAAATCTTTGCTTATAACTTGGTAGTTCACACTGGAAACATGGTGTTAAGCATTATCATTGATAGTAACCTTCGCTTCTCCCATTTTGCCTTTGCAGTGAATTTTACTCTCAGACCTTGCAAAATACTTCAGAGATGATTCCAACAATAAAATTGTGGGGCCTCCATCTCTAGAATTGTTTTTGTTTTGTAGAGAAGTTGCCTTCTTAAATAGTAGTGGTAGTGAAAGTTGCTGTTGTGTTCTTGGTATAAAACAGCTTTTTTAATAATAAGTCCTCAACTTCGCCCTATTCTGGCTAGAGAGAGTAATTGCACCCTAATATTGGAGTCCAGCTTGGACCCTGACATATTATCATTAAATTCACTTACAAGCAAAGCCATAGTAAATGGAATGAGGGAAAAGTTCTGTCAAGCTTCAATTCGATTGGAATATTTCAAAATAAAAAATCTTGGGGCCACCAGACAGCCCCAATTAATATAGCAGAATTATCTCTGTACTTGGAAATCTACTGACTACTGGGGTAATTTTCAATGCAGAATCCCATGCTCTGGGTGTCCTTGACAATGACATTAAATATACAGTCTATAGTCAGGTTACATTGAAAGTAGATATTAGAGCACCAACTAGACATAAGTGGATTTTTATTTAAAAAACTCGGGTCCTTCTTTTTATACCAAGATATATACATTTTACGGGCTTTTTGTCAAAATTTAAAACAATCCTTGCCTAAAAGATTTTCTTCATACCAACATAAACAGTTAAGCAGAGTAAAGTTAACATTTTTATTCTGTTAATTAAAATGAGTTACGTACAAATTTATATGAATTTCAATAGTTATACTTGTTTCTCCTTCGAATATGTTCCCTGATCACCTTAATGTTAGGGATATAAGCCTGCTACCTCCCGAATCCAGTCCTACAAAAAAGATGAAAAATTTGCCTTTTCTGTCTATATCATAACTAGACAAAGGGTAATCACTCTTGCCCATTACCTCACCTTGCCACCACCAGGTGTCACCATTAAGTTTCGCTGTCATACAGTCAACATCGTACGAGATGCCTCCTGTAAACCCATGCCAATATCGATGTGAATTTTAGCCATCCATCCAGGAATTTGGATTTATATTGTGTATTAATCATTCCTCTACAGGAGGTATACATTATTTCTTAAAATTTGTCAATATTTTTGTGAATTTGTCAAATTCTCTGACTTCGTCTGTTTAGACCACATGGTATAACACACTATCGTTGATCAATGTTGTGATTCACATTTTAGCACACTTTCTATTGTTCACTCACACAGTTAGTAATGGGTGTTGTTTTAGTGAATTATTAACATGCTGCATTGTTAATTTATCCATTTTTTTAATTATTTTGTTGTTTCAGTAAAACATGTCAATGAAGCTCAATAAATGCAAGAAGTTCAAGGCCAGGAAAGACATGCATGAGTCATACCTTGTTTGTATTATATGCGCTTCGTCCTCACCATGCAGTGTTTGTGTCATATGGTCTGAGTATGTATGGGCCGCTGTTTTGCAGAAGTCAGCCAAAGGCAAAGAAAAAAAGAAAGTCTCGCAAGGACAACACGGCATATTAAGTATTCATCCTAAGACAGAATTTCTTGTGAGCCTTGTGGGGACATTGCTGCCCCCAACACACACACACACACACACACACACCTAAAGTGAGACATATACAAGCATCAGCTACTATCACATGTGCAGAAGAAATGATCAGTTGAATAAATGAATAAACAAGACCAATTTCCTCTTATGAGTTACAAGGATAACAAAACCGGTCAGGGACCAGAGGAGACTAGACCACCCCAGTAGATGGGAGGAAACACCTGCACATCCTTCAGGCAGTACCTTCTTTCTATGCCACCAAGGATGGTTTATCTGGATATGGAGGCAGAACCTGAACAGGATGCTACACACAGTGAGTGTGAAGATACTTCTGAACAACTGCCTTACTCAGATCCAACATTGGAGCAGACTGAGTTCAGCTTTAAGGCTGCCATCAAAGAGATATACTGGGTGTTGTCTGCTTCAGAATGCCCTCCACCCCTCTACTACTATGCATGACTATAAGGTCAAGGCTTTGATAGATATCGATGATGAGGAAGAGACTCCGTCCATCTGGCTGCTTCCCCAGTCAGCAAAGATCAGAAAGATTAATGACTGTCTGTCTGGAAGAATCTGGCAATACTAAGGCTTTCTTTTCCAAAAGCCAAGTACCAGCGACATTTTAATTCCGCTGGAACAAAGCAGACTCTGACACCTTCCATAATGAACTCCTGGCTCTGGATAAGAATTTAGTAGTGGTCGACATGTCTGCCCCGCTTTTTTATAAATTGCACAAGAATGTGTTTCATGAAAGACTTAACCTCTTTGGTGATTTTCTGACTTGCTGAAAAATCAGGCAATGAACATGCCTGGGAGGCAACAGCCCGAATTGCTTGGGTCATTAACAGGGCAGCTCACCATTCCATGGTGAATGCACTGACTGCCTCAATGAATCATGATCTAATACGACATGATGCATGTTTGCATTCCATATCGTTCAAGCCATATCATACCCTGGCATTACAGATGATACCATTTGGCTTGCCATTACTCTTTGGGGCAAAACTGAGGAAGTTTGGAGGCAGGCAGCTCAGGAACCACCCCTCCAACTCACCACTCACTCTGCACAGTCTTTTAATGCCCAACCATCCCTGTCACAGCAAAGGAAAAGGGATCTTCTACATCAGAGGCTCAGTTCAGATCCCAACCAGGAGGCATCAACCTAACCAGTTTTGGAGGCAACCTTATGGGGGGACAAAGAAACCAAGTTCCTCCTCCTCAGAGCCTCCAAACTCTTGATGCTGACCTGCCACCCCACTGCCCACAGACAGCCTACCAGTGGGCACCAGACTCCTGCAATTCCAATCTTGTTCAATCAACCTATTTCCTCAAAACAATTGGTGATCCAAGTCATTTCGGAGGGGCTTCGGATTTCATTTTTCCAACCCCCTCCTCTTTCTTCCTCTCCCCTTCGAACGGACACACTGTCAGATCAGGAGAAGGACGATATTCTACAACAGGTGATATGGTCACTCATCGACAAATGGGCAGTGGAGATTGTGTAAAAACCACAATCTCCAGGATTTTATTCAAGACTTTTGGGGGCTCCAGGTGGTCACATGGTCTAAGGCACTCACCTTTACAGATCACTCACATCTCACCTCTGTCCATGTGGGTTTGAGTCTTGGGCTTGGCCATCATCGGTATGTGAGAAAGTTTGCCAGTAGCTTCCCTTTAGTCAGTGGTTCTTCCCGGGGTTTTCCCAGGTTATTCCTCCACCAGACATACTGGCCGCTGTGTATAGCCTATCATGTGCCAAAAAATGGCGTTAAACCCACAAAACAAAAAAAAATCGAGACTTTTGTATGATCTCAGGGTTTCTCATGAACTGGAAAAAGCCCAACTTTCATCCATCCCACTGTTTTGTCCATCTGAGTATGGTGTTTATCACTAATCTCAATCTGGTACGACTCCTTCATGTTCGCATAGTACAAATCATTGAACTTGTTAAGTCTGTTTTCAACAGGACTTGGATTTCAGCAAGAGAGTTCTTGCAACTCCTTAGATTATTCAGTGTGGCAGCAGATTTTATCCCACTGAGCCGTCTTTTTATGCACCCCTTACAAATGACCTTGCTGGCTCAATGGTGCCCTTTTTCCAGTCCACTTGATCAAAAGGTCAGGATCAAGAATGAGGTATGATCATTCCTGTGTTAGAGGAGCAACCATGCCTGACTCATGGCAGGAATTCCTAGGCAGAAGCCCCAACTGGAAGTAACAGTATGTGCAGATGCCAGTATGTACAGTTGGGGAGCCCACGTGTTGCCAGGTTCAATACGGTCAGTGGCATGTGGGGGCCAGTTGAACTGCCTCTCTACATCAACCTTCTCTAAATGAAGGCTGTTATCAACACCTTTCAGTTCTGAAAAGACCAAGTCTGTGGGAAAACAGCCCTGATTATATCAGACAACTCTGTAGTGATGATCTACATCCTCAGACAGGGGGTACCAAATCACCTGACCTGTGTGTTCTGGTTTGGTAGTTTCTATGTTGATGCTACCAACTCCATATCAATGTACAAATCAGGCATATTCCCAGCAGAATCAATGTCCTGGCTGACACTCTTGCCAGAAAGAGTCAAGTCATTAATTGGAATGGTCCCTCCATCAATCAGTCTTTCATCGGATTTGCACATGTTGGGCGGTCTGATGATTGATCTTTTTGTGACAAGGTGGAATCACCAATTGCCCACCTTTGCATCACTAGATGCACTATCAATCAGCTGGGTGGGGTTGTGGGCCTCTGCCTACCCACTCACAGTCTTGGTACAAAAAATAATACAGAAGTTGAGGGGTCAGACATGCAAGATGATTCTGATAGCCCCTCTCAGATGGGACAAGTCCTGGGTCAATGATCTCTTTGATCTAGTGATAGATCTGCCCAGGAAAACTCTGGCCAAGCCAAATCTTCTCAAACAACCGTGGTCGCAAGTGTTCCACCAATGCCCAAACCGTCTTCTCCTTCATGCCTGGCTCTTGTCAGGACAGCCTTTCAAAAGAAAGAATTTAGACCTTCAATTGTGGAGAGAATCTCGCGAGCAAGAAGGCCCTCCACTCTGAAGGCATATGAGAGAAAGTGGCATGTTTTCAGGGACTGGTGCCAAGTCAGTAACAAACCTCGCCAAAGCTACTATCATACAAATCATGTTTCCTGATAGCTTTAGCTTCATCATGCCAGGTGAGCGAGTTACATGCCCTTTCAGTGGACCCGAACTATCTTCAGTTCAGATCAGATAGTTTGGTGGTCCTCAAGATGCAACCAGGCTTTGTGGCCAAAAATAGCTTGCCATCAGTGGGCAATCGGAGTCGTCATTAACTCCCTCTCTTTGATAGACATATCGAGAACAGTGGCCTTGCAAGACCCTGTCTGCACCCTCAAGCACTACTTGAAGCACACGGAACAAGTCGTGGCACACACAATCAACTCTTTCTCCCTGTGAAAACGGGATATAACCCCTCAGGCCCTATCTTCATGACTGAAGTGGTTTATATGCTTGGCATACTCGGAAGTCTTAAAGATCAGAGTCGCCTCATGAGGATTTCAGCTCATGAAATTAGAGTGATCTCTTCAGGCTTCGCATTCAAACGTAACATTTTGATCTGAGACATAATAGAAGCTCTTGGCTGGCATGCAGAGTCAACCTTCTTGAGTTTTAATCTCCAGGATTTAGCTTCATAGAGACAGACTCTGAATCTGGTGGGTCCTGTAGCAGCATCCCAGATGACCACCAGACCCAGTTAAATCCAGCACAGCTTTGCTGGAATTTGCCGGTGAAATTTTGTTGGTAAGAAGAATTCAATAATTGTCGTCGTACTGGATATAGGGATTACAGATCACATGACTGTAGACTGTGTTGGTTTCAAGTTAGGAGAGCAGGTTATCATTCACATAGGGAATCAGCATTTTTCATCCCTAGAAGGATACCCGAGGTATAGGTAGGATGCTCAGCATTCCCTTCTCCTATTACCTATTCTTCTAACATTAATGTGATCAGGGAATGTATTTGAAGGAGAAAGCAAATTGTTTTAGTAAATTATGTTTCTCCAAGAATACTTACCCAATCACATTTCTTAAAAACCCTCCCAGCCACCCTGCCATGTGAGCATCCTCGTTGCTATATTGCCCAGCTTAAAGACTGGTGACACCTGGTGGCAGCAAAGGGAGGTAATGGGCAAGAGTTATTTCTGTTGTCTATATGATATAGACAGAAAAGATGAATTTTTTGTCTTTTTAGTATGGCTGGATTCGGGAGGTAGCAGGCTTATATCCCTAAGGCTAATGTGATCAGGTAAGTAATCTCGGAGAAATATAATTTACTGAAAAAATGTGCCTTCTAGTGATATATCGTGTGTTTTGGTATTTATGGTCACATGTCTAATTCAGATGTTATGGGAGAGTCTCAAAACAGAAACAGCTTTTGATTGTAAAAATGCACATTTTATAAAGCAAAATGTTGTTTATTCCTTTCAGTAAGGGTCATAAGTGATCCTTGAAAAAAATAAATATCATCCTGGAAAAAACCTGGAAAAGACTGGAAATGTTTGTTTTGAAAAGCATGGGAACCCTAACCTCAGCACAGTAAAGACTATGGTACCAATTATAAGTAAAGTTCTAATAGTGAAGAATGGTACAGAAATATAAAGAAGGTAAACCCTTCCAAATAAATGTAAACATAAAACGCAGCAAGATAAATATAAAAGGTACAGATGTTAAAATTCTGTAATAGATCTATAAATATAAAGATAAAGGTAAAACATGTAAAATGAAAGTGCTGGTAGCTAATTGGGTAAAATGGTTGGTTTAGTGGTTTAGAAGGAATATCTCTGCATAATTTTTCCCATACTTTATGGGAAAAAAATTAATCCCAAGATCCAGAACAACTGCAAAAGCAACAACAATAGCAACAAAAAAAACAGCAATAGCTCTTTGTTCTGCCAGACTCCTTGGTTTGTCTATTTCCACATTACTAGCCCCAGAGAATGCAAATGCAGTGGTCATTCACTTTAATTTTCAGCTCATTGCAGCTCATAAAAGTATACTCGTCTTGTAGGCAAGTCAGCCATATGAGGGGCAAGTCAGCCATATACTGGGGCAAGTCAGCTATATACTGAGGTGCATTAAAGGCATTGCTGTATAAAACCACATTGTAATAAAGTATGTTTCACTTGAAAGCAAATGATAATATATTAAGCCATGAAGCAGAATAAAAATTAAAAAAATGACATAGCATTGTGTTATGACTCTAGGTCTTAAAAAATATGTAACAGAAAGAAAGTGAAACCAACAATGTAAGTAATATCAACAAGCAATTTATTTCCCTATAATACAAAATGAAATTCAAGAGATACTTACAATATTGTGAACAAAATTCCAAATAATCCTAAATGTCCTAATCACAAGTCCAAAAATATAGAATGTTCCAAATGAGTTCTAATAGTCTTGAATGTCCTGATATAACACAATGATACAATCCAGAATGTTTTTGAAGGAGTTTACAAAGTCCAACATAATGTATTAATTCAAGTCAATGAGCACTTTAGTAATTCCAATGAATATATATTACATAAATAATTCCTCTATAATTATATCTGATTTCAGTGGCACAAACTATAAAATCTGATCTCAAATGGATTCACACAGACTGATCTATAACAGGAATGAATTATTTGTTTACCAAATCCTTTTATACACATTTTCACTTGACCTATATCAGGATGTGAAGCAATGAAATGGGAAAAAAACCAGTATAACTGTAGACAAGACTGACCTTGAATGCTATGAAAACATTCTGTTTACAAGTGACCAGAATCTAAAGTGCAGCTTACCATTATGGATAAAATGTAAAAACACCTTATGGATTAAACATACATAACAATTGTCAAAATAATGTTCAGCCATCATAATGGGATTCATGACCATACCTGTGTTATATCAAGGTACCATTTAAGTCAAGAAGTGGAATTATTGAAATAATATGAATATCAATTTCGCAAATGAGGTTCACCAGTATAATCAGATCCATTGCCAATCTGCATTATATCAGGATGGTATAATACTGAGGCACCAAGTAAGTCATGAAGTGGAATTAATGAAATATACTATGACATCCTATTACCATGTCATGCCTATTACTGCAGCATTGGAGCATTTCTGAGAACTGCTATCATGTGTTACATCTGAATGACCCGTATGTAAGCATATGTTTAAGAAGTTCACATAGCTGTGACCTCTGAATAGCTGTCAAGTTTAAAAGTTGAAAGAAATATTCTATTCATACTACAAGAAATTTTAGATTTCCCTTACATATACACATTTAAGTAAGTGATTAAATCCCAGTCATACCATATCCAGATCCAATCCCTTTTTTGTACTTTTTATTCATAAAATTGTGCTGAGCACACTATGAACAAATTGTCTGCTTCACAGTTCAAACAATACAAGCAGAATTGGTGACATGACTAAAGCTCTTCTATAAATTTTTTTTATCTAACTTGGGGGAGGGGGAGGGTTGTATTAAGGGGCTATGGTGAAACTTGTGTTTCATTTTAGTGTGGGTTCTTTGATCAATAGTATAAATGCAAGTTAATGAACCCTGTTGGCCCTTCAAATTCATAACAGATGTTTTCTAGACATGGGGCATACAATATAAGTTAATGAGGGTTGTGGTTAGCTATAAATATTCCATGTAATATAACATAAAAATATCATAAATCATAATTATTTAATGGATCTACTAAAACTCAGACATTCAGAGATCTTAATTAAATTTAAGAATTTAATTTTGAAATATTGTATTAAATGTGCTGCCTTTACATAACATTTCATT
The DNA here is from genome assembly GCA_029931535.1 of Margaritifera margaritifera. Taxonomy (NCBI): domain Eukaryota; kingdom Metazoa; phylum Mollusca; class Bivalvia; order Unionida; family Margaritiferidae; genus Margaritifera; species Margaritifera margaritifera. The sequence continues at coordinate 2,205,756 of JAQPZY010001503.1, read as the reverse complement.
TTTTTTTAATACTTTGGTACCATACTACCAACGGTCACTGTATTGTTCAGTTGCTATGGTAATGGGATTTCTCATTAGAGCACCTCCCATCAGAGGTCACCTCTGAATACATAGCAATTTGGCAAACCCATCGATCGAAAATGATAATCACAGTGACCAGTACCTCGCACCTTGATTACTGATGGAGTAGGATAAAAATGAAAAAGTAACTATACTGAAACTTGTTTGGATATGTTTTCTTAGTAATAACATGGTAATAGGATGTACCAACCTAATATGAATAGCAATTTTGCAAATGAGGTTCACCCAGTATAATGGGTTTGGTTTTGTGGGGTTCAATGCCATTTTTCAGCACATAATAGGCTATTTGGTGGAGAAAGAACCCAGAAAGAACCACCAATCCACAGGAAGCTACAGGCAAACTTTCTCACATACCCACATTGGTCGAGTTGAGACTGGAACTCATGCAGACAGGTGAGATATGTGAGTGATATGTAAAGACAAGCACCTTAGACCACTTGGCCATCTTGGAGGCCTCCAATATAATGGGATCAATTACCATATCTACATTATATCAGGATGGTACCAAAGCACCATGTAAGCTAAGACACAGATTTAAGTGAAATAATATCAGTAGCAAGTTAAGATATAAGATTCACTTGGTGTAATAGGATTCATGACCATACCAATGTTTTGACTGCAGTATACAGAGGGGCCTTATAGTGAGGGATCACTGTAAATAAAATTTAGAATATGAAAGCTAATAAAATCTACAGACACCAAAATCCACAAAATAGACTCTTCCATATCACTTTATAACTCACCATCATATTTTTGTCAAAATAATAGAAGGTTTGATATGATGTTGCTGTGCTTCTTACAGATACACGGAGTTGGACGATGCAGAAGTGACCTTCAAGATGATCAAAACTAACATCTCCAGTGTTGTGGGTCAGATGGATGATGTTAGAAAACATCAAAAGTAAGTGCCTGTTATTAATAGCTTTTCTGCATACAAATATGAGAGCTGATACTATCCTCCCAGGCATCATGACTGTCTTCCAGTCATGGTTACCTTTATATTTAAAGTTAGCACATAGCAAGATATAGCTTTTCCAGCATTGAAGACATATGCATCAACTGTGTTGAAAGAACAGTTAACACTTGAGGAGGGGGAGGGGGCTGTAATGGGGAGAGAATCGGCAGCACAAATGTGTAGTACTATTCGGAAACCTGAAATTCTGCTTATCATTACAGAGATAATGCACCAGTGTGGATGAGTTAGTTTGAACACATTTATTTATTGACCATGGCACATAATTAGTTTCTCCATCAAATACATTACCCATCAAATACATTATACGATCACATTAACATTAGGAAATTACTCTGCTACCTCCTAATCCAGCCCTCCCTGAAAGATGAAAAAATGTCTTTCCATCTGTATATTATATAGACAAAAGGAAGTAACTCTACAGATTAACTCCCCTTGTTCCCAATAGGTGGTTACCCGTATCTTGGATGATACCAGTTTAAAAGTTTGCTTGCAACTGTGAATGGTGCCTCTGAAGAATCCATTGGAATTTATATTTAATTTTGACCATCCAATATTTATTTTCAGTGGTATAGTAAGTCAAATGGTTGATATACCTGGTGTGTACAACATTTACATTTTTCCTGGTGAATTTATTCATATTTATGCATTTTTTTACCAGTTATTATCCATGTGATAATCCATGTCATTATCCATGTGATAATCCATGTGATATCAGTTGCTAACACTCAAGTTTTTACCAATGTAATTGTATTGTGGTTTTACATTTTGGTTTATTATGCACTTCTTAGGTTATCTTGGTAACAAGAGTTCACCTGTTTGAACAATTTGTATATTTGTTGTATGCGCTTGTTTGTTTTTTGTTTTCTTTTTCATTACAGAGATGTCAATCAAGTGCAAGAAATGCAGACGCTTTAATGTCATGTATCATGTAGACAGCAATGAGATGTGCCTTGCCTGCACAAATTGTTCTTCCTTGTACCCATAGTGTTTGTTCAGTGTGGACAGTATGACATTTGGTCCAACGTCTGGAAAAAGAAATTGAAGGGTCACAAAAAAAGGGCACACTCAAAATCTGCCAAATACAAAGTAATAAGCAATCATCCAAATTTGGAATTGTTGATCAATTTTATGGGGGACATCAAGATGCCGCCCCCACTCCTGACGAGGCTACCTAAAACAGCACCTACAGTGATGATCACTTCAGATCTAGTTGTAGCCACACCAAGCGATTCCACTCGGCTATATTGGAATCATGTATGATATACATAATACAGCAAGCTCTGTCATCTTGAATGTCGACGAACAAGTTGGATGAAAATAGGACCATTTTTAACCCAATTTGGCAGCCTACTGGGCACAAGTTCCTATTCTTGCCCATGCATGTTCTTAGGAACATTAAATTTGGGCATGCGGGATTACCTTCCGACTTTGCCGGCTGGACCAGTCCACAAGTTATATGTCATTTGCCATACATCATCCCAGCTGCTGACCAATCAGTCCAGCCATCTGGACAGTCAATGTATGGTTTTGGCAGTCATTAATCTGTCTTCTTAGATTGGTGTACAGCACGTCGCTAGACAGTTCCTACAGCAACAGCATCCAACACCTAGCAGAAAGCCCTGGCCAGCCAACCAGCTTGACCAACCATATTCATGACACCAGTACATGGCAAACCAGAATCACAACCAACCATGCAGGGCTGGCATTCCCCAGTTGGACCACGCTCCATGATGGACATGATTTGGACAACCTTACTAGCCCATCCGACAGGTAAACCTTTTTTATGCATGACAGTGATTCAGTGTCATCACTGCCATACGGAATGCTATTCCCCTGTGTGCAGAGCATACAGGAGGACGATTCCCTGGTCAAGGAGGGGGGGGGGCGACATGGACTTACCTGAACATTCTGATGATCCAACCAGGGAAAAGACAGAATTCAATTTTAAGATAGCAATCAAAGGAATATACAAAAGTTTGCATCTATTGGAATGCCCTCCTCCACCTACAAGGTCGAGGCCTTGGTGGATGTCAATGAAGACGATGAACAGCCATCCTTCAGAATTTTACTGCAATCATCAAAGATTGCAGAAATTACTGGGCATCTCTCAGATAAAATTCATGACCCCTGTAATTTGAGAGCCTTCTTTTTGGTGCATCAGTTTCCTGCAGCTTTCTCGCCACACAGGTACAAATCACATACCAATGTTTATCATTCAGATGTACCTAGCCTAGACAAGAATATTACTGCCATCAACATGTTTGCTTTAGTCTGTTGTAAAATGGACAGACCAGTGTTTAATGCCACAGCTAAGATGGTCAGGAACATCATGTTAACTTTCTCCCTACTTGACCTCTTGCAATCTTCCACCTAGCCAAGAAAGATGGAAGTGACCATGCCTGGGAATCAGTATGCTGTATTGCCATGGTAGTCAGCATAGCTGCTCACCACATGATGGTGAATACCCTAATGGTCTCTTGAAATCTTGACTTGATAAGAAGAGATGCACTCCTGCAATCTTCTTTTAAACTCCACAATGCAATGACCCTGCACTCCTTCCCCTTTTGGTTCCCCCCTTATGTTTGGGGGTTGAATTGAGGAGGTGAGAAAGCAGGCAGCACATGTGTTGCCCCTTCAGTTTTCCATGCAAGCCCATATCTCTACATGACTCCATCAGGAGGCATACCAAAGAAGGGATGATCATTGACAGGAAGACTGTAACTATATGCCCCCAACTTCCACAGGCAGGCCAGAAGAGGATAGATAAAACTAGGTTTCTCCTCCCCCAAGCCTCCCACCAACTATCAATGACTTGCCATCCCTCCTGCCTGCTGTGGGCACCAGACTCCTTCTGTTCCACCAGACTTGGATCAACCTATTTTCGACAAATAATTGGGCCATCCAAGGTGTTTTGGAAGGGCTCTGGATCTTGTTCATCCAGCCCCCTCCACTTTTATCATCCCTCTTCATGGTGGAGATCCCAAGAAATTCCACGAAGGCAGATGTTGTACAGAAAGAGATGGAGCTTTTGCTTGTAAAGCAGATGGTGGAGGTAGTCTCAAAACTGGACCCCCAGGGTTTCTAGTCCAAACTTTTCTGGTTATGAAAACCAATGGAAAATTGAGACCTGTCATGGACTTGAGCAGACTCAGTCAGTTTATTACTGCCCTGAAGTTCAAGATGAATATGGCAAATTCCATCCATTTGTCTGTGTGACACGATGAATATGTGATCAACCTGTCTGACATGTATTTCCATATACCTATTTATGTGGTATCACACAAATACCTTGCTTTGGCTACTGCAGGGTAGTGTACCAATTCTGAGCCTTTCCTTTTAGCCTCAGTCTCAGACCTTGGGCCTTCACAAAGATGTTGGACTTCACCATATCCCATTTAAAGACATCCTCCTCCACAGTGATGGCGGTGTACCTGGATGATAAACCACAAAAACATTCTGTTTTGGTTCATGATATGAACAAACTTCACTATCTCATTCACATTGTAGGGTGGATAGCCAATGAGAAGTCAGATCTTGTCTCTTCTCAACATTTTGTACATGTAGGTATGGAGGTTCTAACTTGTATCAACCAAGTTCATCTTCCCAAATGTATCAACAGTATCGTTTATGCATTGGAGAAGGTGTCCGCCAGGACATTCGTTTTGGTGAGGGAGTTTCTGCAACTCCTTAGTCTGCTCAGTGCGACTGTGGACCTGTTATACCTCGGCCTCCTTTACATGCATGCTTTGCAGATGGCCATTCTAATACTGAAACTAATCAAGAGAATAAAGGGCAGGGTTAGAAAAATAGTTCTGATTGCCTTTCTCCGATGGGACTGACCCTGGATCTGCTTGATCTGGCAATGGACGAACTCATGAAAATCGTAGCAACCCCCAAGCTGCTCAAGCACCTGCGGTTACCAGTATTCCATCCATGTCTGGAGAAACTTCCTCTTCATGCCTGGCTCTTTCCAGGGATGCCCTGTGCAAAAAGGAGTTCTGCACTTCAGTTGTGGAGAGCATCACAACAGCTAGATCCCCTGCCACTTTGAAGGCAAATGAGTGGTGCATTTTTAACTAGTGTCATGTTGAAGTCAAAAAGTTAGCCCCTATTACAATCAAGGGATACCATTCCATGATCTCAGACATGTTCAGACGTCATGGAAGAGGCGATATTGGCCACAACACGGACCTTTCCGACTTGATGTCCAATTTCAACATATCCAGGTCACACTCACTCACCTTATTCCCAAAATTTGAGCTTCTCCTGGGTCTTAATGTGGCTCAACTCATCTGAGTTTGAGCCACTGTAGTTATTATGCAATACTTGCTTCCTGATAGTAGTAGCTTCAGCTTGCATGTGATGTCCATGGATCTGAACTACATGCAATTCCATTCTGATAGCTCAGTCATACTAATGACTAAATGCAATTCCATTCTGATATCTCAGTCATACCAATGACTATATGCAATTCCATTCTGATATCTCAGTCATACTAATGACTGTATGCAATTCCATTCTGATATCTCAGTCATACCAATGACTGTATGCAATTCCATTCTGATATCTCAGTCATACTAATGACTATATGCAATTCCATTCAGATAGCTCAGTCATACTAATGACTATATGCAGTTCCATTCTGATATCTCAGTCATACTTATGACACCACCTGGTTTTGTTTCTAAAAACAGGTTACTGTCAATAGGCAACCAATCAATAACTATCTGCTCTCTTTCCTCAATCAACCTGTTTAGAGGCTGCAGAATCCAGTATGCACTCTCAGATGCTATCTGTAGTGCATGGAAAATGTCCATGGTGGCTGTCAAATGGTCTTCTTACTGGTTAAGGCAGGAAAGCAAGACATAACCCTACAAGCGCTGGCTGCTAATGGGGGGTTATTAAATTGGCATACTCTGAATTCTCAAAGGATTAGTTACAATTTATAAACATAATGTCTCAGTTCCAGACATAGTTGAGTCAGTTGGCTGGTTCGCTCAGTCTGCTTTCTCCAGATTTTATTTGTGTGACATGGCCTCGCAAAGAAGAGAGCTGAATCTTGTTGGGCCACTAGTAGCTGCCCAGACAGTTACCTTGCCCTGTTCATGATAGCACAACCTCAGCCCTGGGCATGACCTTGCAACTTTTGCAGGATTTGCCCAGGAAACTTTTGAATGTAAGTCAATAGCCAGGTGTGGGATCCTTCAGGGATCGCCCTTGCATATGTATAAATGCATAATCTTTGGTTATGTTAACTTCACATTAGAAGATCACCCTTTCAGTAGAGCAGTCATCATGCTTCTACAGGGTGACATGAGTAGATGTTGGATGCTCAAGCATTTCCTCATCATACCTTTTTCCTAATGTTAATGTGACTGGGTAATGTATTTGATGAAGAAAGGAAATTTTATGGTAACTTATATTTAGTAGTAAATTTTGTTTTGCCAAAGAGACTTACCTGATCACATTACTATCAATCCCACCCACCCTTCCCCACAAATGTGAACATCCTGTTATTGGTTGCGCTTAATCTGGTAACATCCAGGATATATGTGGCCACCTAGCAGGAACAAGGGGAGTTAATCTGTAAGAGTTACTTCTCTTGATCTATGTGATAGATATACATGTGTGTGTGCGTATATATATATATATATATATATATATATATATATATATATATATATATATATATATATACGTTTTTTTAGTCTTTCTTGGGGGTCTGTGGGACACAACACTGCACTGAGTACTGTTAAGTCGATTTTTGTGCTTGTTTAGATCACAGATCACAATCAGGCGATCTCATGCCAAATACAGTTCAGGCAACAGAGTGTGTTATAGTCTGTTTCAGAAATACTCAGTAGGTCTAGTCTGGTTTTACAGCTGTATCAAATAACATTCAACACACAAAATACATACAAATATGCCCAACAAAAACATGATGTCTTTCATTTATTTTCCTGTAAAGTTATGAGAAAGGTAAGTTTGTTACAATTCCCATTTAACTCATTTTGATATACATATATATGTCTTATGTTTAAATAGAATTTAGATATAATCCAATTACTGTGTTATGGCCTTTTTTTGAAAGGAATTTGACAGTGTTGTTAATAACAGATTGAAGTGAAGCATTCATATTAAATTTTAAATGGTATTATTTAATAATAATAGAGAAGCATGGGTTATTATTGATAACATAGCATGAATTGAATGCATACATCACTTCATTTGATTGTGACAATCACTCAATATGAAACTTTTAACACCTACAATGATTGATTGGTTCTCTTATATTATCAGAGTTGCCTCCCCTGTCTCAAGGGAGATAATGATTTTTTCTGCTGCCTGTCACAACATGCCTGGGCTATTATCAACAGCCTGCCTTTATTATTTATGTTATTTTTACTGAGATGCTCTTTTTTTTCATTCAAGAGCCCTTTTTTTTATTCATGTGACAATACAAAAATTACATGTGCATTTTAAAATCAGGGCCCAGAACCTGCTTGAAAATTTGAAAAGTTATCCAATAATATCCATTAGAATTTATTTTTGATTGTTGTTGAATATTTTCACAAAAAGTTGTTACACCAAGCAGTAAAATAAAAGACTCAAAGACTTTAAAATTCTGTATTTTTCTAGTTGCAGTGTTCATCATATCCCAGCAATATGATTGTTGGCAACATATTAAGAAACATTCCAGGTTGACTTGTTCTTTATTTAGCAAGAATTCCCAAAGTGCTTACAGGTTGTTCTATGATAAATTTACTCTATTGGACAATAGCTAATTTGAATTGTTTTTTGATTATAATGCATGCACAGGCTATGCATTATAATGGAAGTTGTAAGAGGTTGGGATTTTACAATTTCACTTCCAGATGGCAAAGTTTACTTCAGTCTCGCATGGTACACTGCATGAATCTCAAAGATGGCAAGAAAGATTCATGATGACATATTGATGTTTTCACGTGAAAATTGTGACATTTCATTACAACTGTATCAGGCAAACAATCCCTTTTTTGAAAGTATGTCGATAATAGACATGTGTCAAAAATAGCCTGAGTTGGTCTAAGAATGTTTCTTGCACCAGAACAATATTTATGTTTTAACTTAGTATATTTCTCCAATTATCATCCATATTTTTCCATGAAACATGATATAATTATGCATCCTGAGAGGTACTTTACAAGCAAAACAATTCTTATGATCTCTAGTTAGTCCTTAATGAAAATAGTTCCTCTCTTTATTGCTACTCTGCTTGGATTGGTGCTCATATCGATATGGGGATATCACCGAAAGACTTCTTATGATGGCTACTTGGATCTAAATGATAATGGTGTCAACCTGACAGCCAATATGGCCACCATGGCAGCCATTTTGAAAGTCTTGTTAATGCTACTCCTCCAAAATGGAAATTTTATCGAGATAGGATTTCACCAGAAGACTAATTATGATATCCAGTTGGTCATGAATGTAAATGGTTCCGATCTGATCTCAAATATGGCTGCCACAATGAACATATTGAAAATCATGTCACTAATTCTCCTGAATGGATGGTCATGTCAACATTGGGTTTTCACCAAAAGTCATCTAATGGTGTATAGTTTGTTCTAAATGAAAATGGTGGCAATCTTACATCCAATATGGCTGCCACAGTGGCTAATTTTGAAAATCTTATCACTCCAGAATATCAGAGATGGTTTCAACTCTTGGCAGTTAAAAGAAAAAATGGTCTTATCTTGAATTCCTGAAAATTCTTTTGGGACAGTAGAGCATAAGTACCTTCGAAGGACTCTTGTTTTTAAAGCTTTAGCTGCAGCATTTTCACATTTGGTCATTAAACTTTGAATATTTTTGACTCTTTAAGGTATAATAAATTTCCTCATTTTATCTGCACAGGCTTATATTGAATCCTGTTGAAATCCTTGTCTTAAACGTTTTACAGGTACCAGTATTTATAAACTTCATGTTTAATTAAAATACTGCCAGAAGAGGTATTGTAATCACAACTGTCCGTCTGTGTATGATTAGAATCTAGAACCATTTGATGAAATACAGTGAAAGTTAGTCAGATTCGTGAGGGTGATACACAGAAGAAATTTAATCAAGAACCATTTGATGAAATACAGTGAAAGTTAGTCAGATTCGTGAGGGTGATACGCAGAAGAAATATAATCAAGAACCATTTGATGAAATACAGTGAAAGTTAGTCAGATTCGTGAGGGTGATACACAGAAGAAATGTGAGATTTTATGCCTTTTTCGTCAGCAACTACAATAGTATTGCTTTAATAAATGATATTCTTGTACATACATCACCTGGAGTATTGCTTTAATAAATGATATTTTTGTACATACATCACCTGGAGTATTGCTTTAATGAATGATATTCATGTACATACATCACCTGGAGTATTGCTTTAATAAATGATATTTTTGTACATACATCACCTGGAGTATTGCTTTAATGAATGATATTCATGTACATACATCACCTGGAGTATTGCTTTAATAAATGATATTCTTGTACATACATCACCTGGAGTATTGCTTTAAAAAATGATATTCTTGTACATACATCACCTGGAGTATTGCTTTAATGAATAATATTCTTGTACATACATCACCTGGAGTATTGCTTTAATAAATGATATTCTTGTACATACATCACCTGGAGTATTGCTTTAATGAATATTATTCTTGTACATACATCACCTGGAGAACAAAAGATTTGTCTTGGCGGAATGAAAGTGTTGCCTCCTCCAAGAAAATCAGTAACATACCACTGTATATTATACAGTATTGCATATAAACACCGTCACTGGGTGCAATGGTGAGTGGGCAGGGTTTATTATCGAAAGACAACCTTTATATTACTTTACTTTTTAAATCCATCCATTTTTCTTTGCAGGAAATTTATCTGTTTAAATGACAATATTGACCATGGTCACGAACAAGCCAAGACAGTAAGTTCATAACTCGGTTGTTCTCATATGTATAAACATTTCTAACAAGCCAAGACAGTAAGTTCATAACTTTGTTGTTCTCATATGTATAAACATTTCTAACAAGCCAAGACAGTAAGTTCATAACTCTGTTGTTCTCATATGTATAAACATTTCTACTGTATATACTTGCTTATAAATCAAGTCCAGATGAAAACAACATAGACCCTGTTCTGCCATTGCATGATGCACAAGAAGATCAGGGCCTATGCTGTTTGTTCTAGTGATTACTCCTAAACAAATTGCATATACCCAGATCTGCTAGTGCATTATGTGATGCTATATCTGGGTCTGTGTCTGCATTGGACTCAACTTATGAACCAGCATATATACAAGTATTTATTTGTATTGTACAGCAGTTTGTTCTGAAAGGGAAACATTTTTTACACATGGGCAACATTTTTTACACATGGGCAACATTTTTTACACATGGGTAACATTTTTCACACATGGGCAACATTTTTCACACATGGGCAACATTTTTCACACATGGGTAACATTTTTCACACATGGGCAACATTTTTTACACATGGGTAACATTTTTTACACATGGGTAACATTTTTTCACACATGGGCAACATTTTTCACACATGGGTAACATTTTTCACACATGGGCAACATTTTTTACACATGGGTAACATTTTTTCACACATGGGCAACATTTTTCACACATGGGCAACATTTTTTACACATGGGTAACATTTTTTACACATGGGCAACATTTTTTACACATGGGCAACATTTTTTACACATGGGTAACATTTTTCACACATGGGAAACATTTTTTACACATGGGTAACATTTTTCACACATGGGTAACATTTTTCACACATGGGTAAAATTTTTCACACAGGGGCAACATTTTTCACACATGGGGAATATAAATTTGAAGACAGCATTTTAATAATTTTGCAGAAAGAATGTTTAACCTCAAAATCACAACACTCGCTTATCATTCCCATATCTTACATATTGCAATCTGCATTGTAGCAGATTAAAGTTTAAGTCGCAAGAAAATTTTATAGTATTGTTTATTCTGAAAAAGTCATTATGAAGTGATGCAGAAGATCAAAGCATTGCACGTAAATACCACACATTTTTTTTAAATGTATGCACAATGCTGAATAACTTTGAAGCTGTAAGAATTGCTTTATCTCGAGGTAACCATTATAAATCTGAAATATTGCAGTGAAGTTTTATTCTGGTTCATAGAATGGGTTCTCAATTATAAATTTCTTGTAGATATACCAGGTAATGTAACACAAATTCTGTAAATGACAATATTGTTGGTCATTTACTGTGTATACTTGCTTATAAGTCAAGTCCAACAGACTCGAATCTGCCATCACAAAATGTGCCAGCAGATCTGTGTCTATGCAATTTGTTAGGAATAAATCAGTAAAACAAACAACATAGACTCTGATCTGCTGGCACATTATGTGATGGCTGATCGTAGTCTATGTTGTTTTGCACTTACATGCGAGTATATACGGTAATTCACATTAATTCAACATATTGCTGGCATTAAATTCTTATGTACCTAATATTGTTGGACAGATTCACACTGTATTGCATCAAGTGAATAATATTTCGAAAATTGTTATTTTCTTGTTCATGGTTGTTAAAATTTAGCGATTTATGCTGCATGTATAACATCTGTACTGTTTTTGTATTCTTTTTCTTATGTTCATTTTCTGCAGGTAAAAGCTATACTTCAAGATTTCTATGAATCCATGTTCCCCCTGCAGTCTCAATTTGAGCTGCCTAGAGATTATAGAAATCGTTTCCTTCATGTTAATGAACTCAGGGAATGGTAAGTACACTGAATTTTCATTATAACATGATTAATGAGTGCCATAAAATTGTACCATGTTAAAGTATACCCTGTTAAAGGCAAGGCTACATTGAACTCATGAAATGGTAAGTACACTTGTTCCTCGTTATAACATGATTCACAGATGCCATAAAAGTAGACCATGTTGAAGTATACCCTGTTAAAGGCAAAGCCATATTATACACATTGTTGCAAGCCAAGTGCAAAAAGTCCACTATGCTCTTTTTTTTTTTGGCAGCCTGGAATAAGATTTCCTTGTTTCTGATGAAAATGCATAAATCTGCATAAATCTGCTTGACCAGTTGTTGCGACCTCAAGTAAAAGTTTCTCAGAAAGTTGACCCAACATGATCTCTCATGCTAATTAAATGAATCAATCAAAGTTTCTCTTTCAAACACAGTTACTTCTCGATTGATAAAAGGGCACTTTCATTAATGTGTAACAGCTTGTTTCATACTGCTGTTGATAACATATTTTCATTTATGCATATTCATGAGAAACAAAGAAATGTTGTCACAGACAGCCATTGGTGAATAAGGAGCATAGTGGATTTTCTTCCATGGCTTGTAGTAATGCATTATATTTATCTATGTTATAAGCAAAACTGTGTCATATTATGGTTTATTGCACACACAAAAAACCCACACAAATTATAGGGTAAGTTATAAGTAAAACATGTTATAATTGGTTCTAATCACCAGAAAGCTCAAATCAGTAAAGTTAGTAGGAACAATAAAAATTTAATTTAGATAATAAAATCAATGTCTACAACACAGTGTGTTAGGAGAGGCAGTATATCGAGGAACTTATTATTTACTCATGTCTAAGAAGTGTCAAAATGCAAACAGCCCAGACCCAGATCTGCCATTACAGTATGGTCTGGCAGACCTGGATCTGTGCTGTTTAATGGACATTTGATTTAAAGTTACCAGTGTAGAACATTATGGGCTGTCAGAAAAGGATCTGTGCTGTTTTTGGGACGTGGGATTTAAAGTGAGCAGCATAGAACCAGATTTGTTGGCACATTATGTTACAACAGATCTGGTTCTGTGCTGTATGTAGGACATATAATTTAAAATGATCAGCATAGAACCTGATCTAGTGACACATTATGGGCTGGCAGAACCAGGTCTATGCTGTTTGCTTTGTTTTGGGAAGATCTGGGCCTATGCTGTTTGATTTTGTTGGAAGATCTGGGTCTTTGAAGTCTGCATTTGTTGGTAGATCTGGGGATATGCTGTTTGCTTTTGTTGGCAGATCTGGGTATACACAGTTTGCTTTTGTTGGCAGATCTTGGTCTACACTGTTTGCTTTTGTTGGCAGATCTTGGTATACACTGTTTGCTTTTGTTGACAGTCTGCTTTTGTTGGCAGATCTTGATTTACACTGTTTGCTTTTGTGGGCAGATCTGGGTATACACTGTTTACTTTTGTTGGCAGTTTGCTTTTGTTTGCAGATCTGGGTATACACTGTTTGCCTTTGTTGGCAGAGTTGGGTCTAAGCAGTTTGCTTTTGTTGGTAGATCTTGGTTTACACTGTTTGCTTTTGTTGGCAGAGTTGGGTCTAAGCAGTTTGCTTTTGTTGGTAGATCTTGGTTTACACTGTTTGCTTTTGTTGGCAGATCTGGGTATACACTGTTTACTTCTGTTGGCAGATTTGGGTTTACACTGTTTGCTTTTGTAGGCAGATCTGGGTATACACTGTTTACTTTTGTTGACAGTTTGCTTTTGTTGGCAGATTTGGGTTTACACTGTTTGCTTTTGTTGGCAGATCTGGGTATACACTGTTTGCTTTTGTTGGCAGTTTGCTTTTGTTGGCAGATCTGCGTTTACACTGTTTGCTTTTGTTGGTAGATCTGGGTATACACAGTTTGCTTTTATTGGCAGAGCTGGGTCTACATAATTTGTTTTTGTTGGCAGATCTTGGTTTACACTGTTTACTTTTGTTGGCAGTTTGCTTTTATTGACCAATCTGGGTCTATGCTGTTTGCTTTTATTGACCAATCTGGGTCTATGCTGTTTGCTTTTGTTGACCAATCTGGGTCTATGCTGTTTGCTGTTGTTGACCGATCTGGGTCTACACTGTTTACTTTTGAACATGCATTTAACAGATAAACAGAGTACATGGATGATATAAATATGCAGATCAACATACCATAATCATTACCTTACAGAGGCTTCAGAAAAGGTTCCAAGTATCAAGAGATTAAAACAAAGTAGGCAGATAATATGGGGGGGGGGTGAATTGTACTGTGCTTGGGATCCAGGGGGCAATGCCCCTTAGTGGAGGTCTCTGGGGAAAAGACCCCCTGATGCTTATGTGATTCTTAATCATCAGCTAAGTATTTTTAAATGTAAGGCCCTTTATGATGCAGAAATTGATTAAGTTAATGAAATTTATCAAAACATTCACACTTAAGAATTCATGTACACTGTCATAACAATTCTTGTTCATATGACATTATTTAAATTAATTAAAACTTAATACCATTCAAAATGAAACATTGAGCCTACATTTCAGGAAGAAGTACCGTGACTGGTTGAAGTTCTGGACTCAGGTAGCTTTGGGTTTGCTGGTTCTCTTCACCATTGCCTCATTCTTTGCTGACAAGGTTTGTATTCAGATAAAAAATTTCATGATCTATTTATTTATGTCAGTGACCTTTGTTGTTTAGTTATCTGATGCTGTTGGTAGCACCACAGATAAAGACAGTCCTTATTATGAGAATTAAAACTAAATCCATCACTGAATTATTTTTAGATACCAAATCGAGCTTATTACTTTCTAACTTTTCAGTAAATTTTGGGAATTAGCATATAGCACCTAATTTGAATTTTATGTCGCCACATGATGATATTTACACTGATTTTTAGTTATATACAACCCAATATGTAATTTGAAAATAAGAATCTCATTAAATTTGTCATCATGTTAGTATCTTCTCATTATCAAGACCTTTTTGCTTTGATATTAACAGTCTTACCTAAAACTTACTTTTGCAAAATTTTGAGGGACAATTGGTGGAATAATTTTAAAGTATTGCTCAAGATAAATTCCTTCTTATGTTTTTAATATGTACTGTTTGATCTCTGCAGCAAATTCAGATAGCAATACCTACACCAGGTACCTTGAATAAATACTGCTAATTATTTAAACTCCATGATAATTCAAGGACAATTAAGTATTTAATATGCAGGTAAAAGTTAATTTGATTTCATCAATTTTTTGGCAATAATTATTATAATGATAATAAAAATAATAATAATCACAATGATATTGATAATGATACTGATGCTGCTGCTGCTGTTAAGAATGATCAACATTGTTGTCTTTGTCATTTTCTTCATCTTTTCTTCATTGTCTTCTTCCTGCTACTTCTATTATTATTATTATTATTATTATTATTATTATTATTATTATTTGACTCATAAATTATGGGGTGTCAAAAATTACAACAATTACAAAAGAATGAATATTAGATATAATGGATTAATTTGAAAATTTTCATTTTTATGTTTAGTTGAGATTAAACTTATTTTATCCATAGGTACAAGGATTTTGTTAACTATGAAAGTGTAACATAAACTATGACCCAAGATTATCTTTACTTCTTTTTGGACCAGATTTTCCAGTAGTGCAATGCATTGGATTCAGGGAAGTAACTGAGTTATATCCCCTATGGTATACATTTTTGCAGTTGAAGTATTAGCAGCTTGTGTGTAATCCTTAGATTGTTATAAGCCACCATCACTACCATCTGCACGTCTTTCTTGGTATTTCATGGGTCTTACTTTCACAACTTCAAAGATAAATTCATTTAGGTAGATATTCATTGATTTAAATTGGGTATATTTGTTCCTATATCATTTTGTTTGCATTGAAAAGTAAAGTTTACAATTTGAAATAACATTTTCAGATTGAGGCTGCACAACGACGACTTGGTCGAAGACGAACAAATGGTTCAAACCCAACAAATAATTCAGACACAAATGAGAGCTCATCAACACCCTTCAAAATTTCTATGGAGACCATATGACGGTTACTGCTCTGGCTAGTCAACCCTGATTTTGTCATGGTAACACTCTTCATCATTATCATCATCATTCTTGGCATGATGGTGGTGGAGGTGTACAAGTTCAACCAATCGTAACAACAGATCAACAAAAGCTGCATCTCACATGGGGAAAAAGCACTGCATCTTACACAAGTATCTTCTTTTAAAAAAAGGCTGGATCTCATGTTTGCTAATTTGATCCTGCAAAAAAAGATAAATTGTCATCCATAATAAAAGGATCTCACATTTAAAGCCTGCATTTTGCACACAAAAATTCTATCATAGCTTGTCTTACATATTATCTGTGTCTGACTGAGAAAGGCTGATTTATGCAGATAAAATAATCTCATGCAGCAAAGCTTTAAGATACAGAGAACTGCATTACATGAAGAAAAACTTTATCTAAGATGTGTGTTTAACAGGTAGACTGGATATAATAAACTACAGTGTATTTCATACAGAAGTTTCATACACAAGAAGCTGTATATTACTTAAATGAGTCATGTTGAGTAAAAAAAAAAAAATGACTTTTTGTTTAAAAAATCTGTCTTATGTAGATAAATTATGTCAGTCATAAGTAAGTATATTCTTTATTGTACTTTGAATGACTGGTCTCACATAGAAAAGCCACAACTAACTAAAAAGCTGTATTTCAAAAGAGAAATGCTTTTACAGTCTTTCACATCAAATCTTTATCTCATGGAAATAATGCACAGTTTGACCCGTAGTGAACATAATATCTAGCCGTGACTCATTTAGTTTAAAAAATTGTCTCAAACAGAAAAAAAATACAGAGAACCAAATGGTTCCCATTAATCCTTTTTGTGTAGATCAGATATCAGTTGAAGCATCATCTCATATGGTTGGTTGGTTGGTTGTAACAGCACTTTTAGCCCATTAATGACTATATCATGTTGAAAAAATAGGAGCAAGGTGCCTTTCCTAAGAGCACACCAAGGCAGCTGACCCAGGCTGGTCTGGGTGGGTATTGAACCTGTAACCTTTTGATTACAAGTCTGACACTCTACCAGCTGATCCAGTGTGGCTCCTGTTTCATATAAAATGCAGCTTTTGTTAATCTAACTGTTTACTTAATTATCCATCAGCCATGATCTCATCAGAGTTGTTTAGCCAGGGCGGAATGTAGGAAATACTGTAAATCGCAACACATCACTGTAAGTCACAATATTTTAGCAGCATTAAATTCTGGCAACAGATTTTTGTTCAGCATATCATTGACACCAAATTTTATCAAGTTTCTGATGGACAAAATTATTAATTATTTTATGGTAATGGTTTTTTGCTGTCTAAATAAATGTTATATGTGCTCAGATGCTATGCTGCGTAAACAAAGATGAAATGAAGCGTGGTCTTTTTATTCCAGCACAAGGGATTATTAAACTGCAAATAACATTTATTGCTGCCACAGTGAGGAACATTTACATAAATTTATGGATAAAATATCCATGAAAGATTTCTTCATAACATCCATGTGTCTGTCTGCTTGCACATTAATTTAACATCCCTAGTAGAAAATGGTCTTTATGACATTACAGCTATTAATATTGATTTGTGGATACAAACTTACATGATCATCCCTCCCGATTGGCGATTATTATATTAACATTAGGAACTTTTCATCACAAAATTTTAAACGTGAAAAATTTAATTAAAAAATAAGTTTGATTGCTAAATTTGCTTAAATTTTATGTTTTTTAATATATTGTGATTTACAATATATTGTAAATTTTCACAAATTGAGTAAAAGTGATGTATATAAAACAATTATTTTGTATATAGTTGGTCGAACAAACATACCATCTTGACTCAAAATCTTGATTGCAAATAATATTTTCAGGAGTTCAGTTTCCTCACTAAGTATGTGAAAATTTATAATGTTAAACATATTTTGATTTACACTTCATGTTTTTAATTAAGAAAATATGTGTATATAAATGTGATACCTTTCAGCACAGATAAGCTGGGTAAATTTTAAGCCAAAATTTATCTGTCTCATGTATGTTGGATTATTCATTTGTTTTGTGTCTTGTGGCACACATTTATGTTAGTGCATGCCATTTCATCACAGGAAATTTAATTGACAAAGGACATTTCATAAAAATTCAAATTCTTTGCATACTCATTTGTTGACGCATTTTCCTCCTAAAATTGTACAAAAAACTTGCCAAACATTCTCATTGTAAAGAATTCACATTAGAATCTTTCATTTTCAGATATGCTGTTTATATATTTTATCCTTAAATATAACCTTTATGATTTTACATTTTTTGCTCGGTTTGTACAATATTTGATATTAAGAGATACAGGGAGATAATATGTTATGCCATTTGTTCAAAGCATATTACTGTCGGTAAAATATAGCTTTGATTAAAGCATAAACAGTCACTTGAGATCAGAGAAAAATATTAATTAAAAATAATTAATTGTCCAAACATTCCTAATCTTTGGTCAACTTATAGGGCAGTGACTGTTCTGTTTTGCTTATACAAACTCTGGAATGCATTTGTCAGAAAGGCTGAATGTGTACATGTAAGGTAATGTAATTATTTAAAATTGATGAATGATTTTTTTTTTTTAATATTTCACAAAAAGTGGCAAAAAATTCCACTCTTAGTTACTTGTTTTTTCATTTTATTTGTAGCAAAACTGTTTTATATGCCACACTATGACAGTGGCAGGGGCATATGTTGTTAACCTTATTCGTCCTTCACACCTTGGTTAATTTTTCTGTTTAGGTCATTTCAGGCACTGAACATATTTTTAGGTAACAAATATTTCTCCCTGATCTCAAATGTTTACACTTGAACACACAATCACTTGAATGTTACCCGAATGTTATCCTTGACTTTTTTGTGCTGAAAGGGGTGATTTTGATGTGTAAATATTTTATATGTATATATATTTTTCTGAACAAAATTATGGTCAGTTTTGTTCAAGATTCTGATTACTTCCCTAATACTACAATCATTAAAGGAAAATTTCTTTGAAAACAGTCATTATAAGTCGAGTCCAACTGCAAACAACATAGACCCTGATCTGCAATCGCATAATGTGACAGCAGATCAGGGTCTATGTTGTTTGTTCTACTGATTACTCGTAACAAACTGCATAGACCCAGATCTGTTGGCACATTATACAATAGCAGATCTGAGTCGGTGCAGTTGGCATTTGGACTTGACTGATAAGCGAGTAAATATGGTACATGGAAGACATACTTTTAATGCCAAGAACAAATATGTAAAGAAATGTATTCTGCATACAATAAAAAGATGTATTTTGTTAAACATAAATCATAAACATAATACATAAATATAAGCATAAAAAAATAGGCACAGATTAAGAAAAACAGAAAATACAGTGCCACAATCATTGTTTTCTTTTGAGGTCTTCCTGTAAAATGTTAGTGAACAAAATGTGCATGTCTTTCAGAAATTGAATTGTTTTTTGGTCAGTGGAAATATTAAAACCATGTATAGTATAGTAAGGCATAATATTGTCAAGCCTACATTAATGGAAACCGAAGTGCAGCAGTCACTTTTCCAGTAGTGATGATGGCAGTGACGTCAATACATTTGTTAAAGTTTTGGTTGACATTTTTCCTGTAAGCATGGGTTCCATTTGCAAACCCTGGCATTTTTGTAGTATCATTATCATAATATGATGTCCTTCTTGTAGTATCATTATCATAGTATGAGAGATTTAACACATTGAGTTATGGCATTTTTTATGCTTTTGTGTGACTCATTTGTAAGCAAAGGATCTGAAGCAAGAGGTACTTTTTAGTTGTTTAAATTAAAAGGATATATGTGAGAGCATGACTAAGTATATAAGTTGTTATAAGTGAGGTATCAATTAAATTTTGACTAACAATAAGATCCTTATATTGCAGATAATTATGTGTACTACTATGATACTACCATATATGTATATATATATATATATATATATATATATATACTTTTGACTATTTAATCCGTAGTGTCATCTTATCTATAGAAAGCATATTCAAGATATAAATGTAATATTGATAACTGATTAATTTATTTATTCATCGAAGACAATACACATATCATGAATTTAGTGTATTAGATTCATAATAATATCATTATTTTGTATCAAAATCCATCATTGCCAAATATTTCTCAATGCAAATTGTGTATACACTTATGTTAATTAAGTAATACACTCACTTATAAGTCAAGTCTAACTGCAAAAACAACATAGACCCTGATCTGCTGTTGCATAATGTGCAGGCAGATCAGGGTCTATGTTGTTTGTTCTACTGATTACTAATAACAAACTGCATAGACCCAGATCTGCCGGCGCATTATGCAACTGCAGATCTGGGTCTGTGCAGTTTGCAGTTTTACCAGACTTATAAGTGAGAATAGATGGTACTTAGAGTTGAAATACTCTTAAGGAACTACAAGGAGGTACTGCCTGAATGGAATGTGGAGGCTTCCAATTGAGTTTAAACTGGCTTTATGTTAATTTATTATATTTCCTCCCATGGGAGCTTACACATTTTTAACTTAATTTATTATATTTCCTCCCATGGGAGCCCAGGCATTTTTAACTTAATTTATTATATTTTCTCTTAAGGAACTACTGTTTTGATTGATAATTTAACGTGCGTATATACCCGCTTATAAGTTTAGTCCAGCTGCTAATTGCACAGACCCAGATTGACCATCGCATAATGCACTGGCAGATCTGGGTCTATGCAGTTTGTTGGGAGTAATATGTAAAACAAATAAGATGAACTCTGATCTGCCAGCATACTATGTGACAGCAGATAAGGGTCTATGTTGTTTGCAGTTCGACTCGACTCATAAGCAAGTATATAAGGTAGTGGTTCATGATTGAAAGGAATACAGTAACACTTTATAATTAGCTACACTTTTTTAGGCAAGATAAGTTACGATTTTCTATTAATAAACAGTGGCATGGTTTTGCTCCTCCAACCATATGGAATTTTCTGGTACAAGGGTATAGGAATCATACAAGATTTGCTATGGCTAAACAATTTCCAGAACATAAGGGAAGGATTTTACTCCAAACTCTTTCTTGAGTGTTCCATCAAACATTTGCACACAGCAGTGTGTACGAGTAGTATTCTTACATGAACAATTATGTAGTACATAAATTATATACAAAATACTACAATAAGGAATTTTGTGAACATGAAAAAGCCTGTGTGCAAGCAGCACATGCAGTTCCAGTGTTTGAGTATGGGTAATGTAAAAAAAAACAATTACATGCATCAAACCAGGTGAGATTTGACCATGTAAGAATATTGGACAAAATCATATCCTCTGGCCTTCAGAGGTTTATTTTGAAAAGGTAATAGTTAAAACATGAAAGATCTTGCACCTGACTATGCCACTGATTAGTAATTCTCACATAGTTACCTACATGTTGTGTGGAAATCCATTAAATATGTCGTATGCTTGCTACATAAAAAATTAAATAATAGGAATAATGAAGATGCTTTTAAAGGCACATTGCACAGAGTATTACATAATGTTAGAAAATTGTCATGTATATTCCATCCATCAACCTGTTTTTAAAATAATGGAGAAAATCATGCATTTCATCTCTACCTATGAGTGGCTAATCAATATACATGTCTTCTTGATGCAATTATCGGATGGTTTATTGGTTGCTTGTATCAAAATATTTGAAATGGTGTCCAGTAGGATTAACAGAACACTGATAAAATTCCTTACAATCTTCTCTAATTGACCTCTACCTATGTCAATCATTTATAGCATAAGAGACACTCCAATGGCATGGTGACCAATCTAATCACCCAGCAAAGTGTGAACTTTTACCTAATGGCAATTTTTCCCTTCATGTGCTGGACTGGTCAAGCAGTTGGACAAAACTCATTGGGTCACAGTTTTCACCATATAAGCACAATTTGTTACCATTATAATTCCAAAATATCTTTTATATATTTTTTAATTTGAATTGTAAGCAGAAAAATGCTGATTAATTGGCAGTGTGTTCTGTGTTATTCTGAGAGATTAATTAGCTTGCTACAGGTTAATTAGCTTGCAGAGGTTACTTAACTTGCCAGAGTTTAATTAACTTGCCAGCATAGAGTGCATAGAGCATATGCTATAACCCTTACATCATAGTCATTGTTAAGGTGTGATGTTTTCATAATAGCTATTATCCCCAGCATCCATTTTGCACCTTTGTAAAAACAAAAATGGGACCTACACTTTAGTGTACTTTTATAGTTGTATATGTCTTGAAGAGGATCTCACTGCTTGACCAAAAGAAGGTCACAATAACCAACATTTTATTGCACCAGCAATGGTAATATTAGATACAAGTTTGTGTCTCACACACGAAGTTCCTTGTTCAGTCATGAAACAAATTTATATGCATTATTAGAGTTATTACCATAGAAGAAATACTGTATGTGACTCATGTTGTACTGAACAAATGTTAAAACATACCCAGGATTAGGAAAAATTGAAAGAAGGGAATATTTACTTTTGCAAAACAGAAGATGAGAAACAAACTACAGTAGAATTTCAATAGCTCAGACTTCCAAGGGATAGAATGAATCGGTTTAAGCTATCCATAGTTTGGATCAATGAGGTTTGATACTATTTATAAAAACAGACAGGCACTATACCTGTTTTCGTTTGTGTTTTTTTTCTTTCTGGAAGTGGAAGTTTTAATCTCTCTCAGAGTTCACTGCATGTAATGAACTCTGGGAACTATTTCTAGACTGACCATCAAAATTTTGTTTTGCTTTCAAAATATTTTTTAGAGGACTGTGTTATAATTAACTAAAAATTGAGATCTTAAATTTGTTAACATTTGAATGTTTACTACTAATAATGGAACTGTTTTAGCTCAGAAGAGCTAGGCATCATAAGAAAAGAAAAATAACTCTTATCTGTGGCAAGGATATAACGTTGATGTGACAGTGCAACACATCTCCATGACTTCACACGATATTAGTTGGCATGCACATGATGTCATGCTAAGTCTGTCAGCAGCAATCAAAAGCTGGACTTCCCCCTTTGTTGTATTGTGTTTTATCAACCATTTAGCTATGATATGAATCAGTTATGTGCATGGAAGGTGACTCTTTGAATAGAAGACAAGACACAATAGCACAAAAATGAAACTATCACTGAATTTCTTTTATGAATGTAACCTTTAGCTGGCTTAAGAGTTATTTTATATATTTGAAGGATTGCAAACTTTTTCAAGCACCTTTGCTGCAGTTTTATAGTTATAAATATGGTATCAGGTCTTGAACACCAGTTCTTGTGATCCTATGGTTCTTGTGATCCTATGTATTTAAATTGCCCTGCACATTAATACAGTATTTTAAATAGATGTAAGATTCCCCTGCACATTAATACAGTATTTTAAATATATGTATTGTCCTGATGAGGACAGGTTTTGTTTTAAATATGCATGGGTCAGAATTTGAGGTTGCAAGGGATTTCCAGATTTGTGATTAGTAGATGATTGAAAATAAATTATCATATACACATTTCATATGATGAATATTTGTAACCACTTCCTTTGTGTACTAGTGGGTCTCACATTAATAAGGAAGTGTGATGAAAAAATGTAAGGAAATATAAATACAAACATCATTTGTCCCATCTCTCAGGGAGACATGCATTTTGTCCAGATAAATGAGTGTTCCAGTAAATGATTGCCCTGGCAAATGATTTTCCTTATAAATGATTGTCCCATTAAATGAATGACCCCCTATAAATGATTTTCCCAATAAATGATTGTTTTTATGAATGATTTTACTGATAAATGATTGTCCAGATAAATGATTGTCCCAATAAATGATTGTCCAATAAATGATTGTCTACATAAAGTATTGTCGCGATAAATGATAGTACTTATAAATGATTTTTCTGATAAATGATTGTCCAGTAAATGATTGTCTACATAAATGATTGTCCCGATAAATGATAGTACTTATGAATGATTTTTCTGATGAATGATTTTCTCAGTAATTGATTGCTCAGATAAATGATTGTACCTAAAAATGATTGAACTTGATAAACGATTGTCCTGATAAATGATTGTACTTGATAAATGATTGTCCTGATAAATGATTGTACTTGATAAATGATTGTCCTGATAAATGATTGTACTTGATAAATGATTGTCCTGATAAATGATTAAACTTGATAAACGATTGTCCTGATAAATGATTGTACTTGATAAATGATTGTCCTGATAAATGATTGTCCTGATAAACGATTGTCCTGATAAATGATTGTCCTGATAAATGATTGTCTTGATAAATGATTGTCCTGATAAATGATTCTTCTGATAAATAGTCATTATATAAAGCATGATTTGTATGCCCTGAGGTCATTCCATTAGTTGAACCATTCCTTTGGTCTGGATTAGTGAAAAGTCGGGATAAATGACCATCTTATTAAAACTGAAATCTCCTACATGATAAAAGTTTATGTTCTGATGATCTTTGGAATTCCATATCCACTTATTTTTAGTAGTCTTTCACAAAAAATGTTGCATTTTATCTTATGGAGAGTTATTGTTTGTAACAGTATATTCTGGATAATGTTTTTAATTTCATAGATGTATAAAAACTGCAATTTAATTGGTGAACAAATCAAAAGGTCAACAGAACATGACCTCATAACAGTACCCATCAGATCTTATAACTTGATTTGAATTTTCATCCAATTGGACACTTGTATAATGGATAATTGATGTTTTACTGTGTTGGTTTTAAATTGTCTTTTGATATTTTGATAAACATATCAGTATCATCAATTGTGTGTGTGAAATACAATTAATTTTATCTGTATGAAGTCAACAGTGTGAATAAAACAATCTTGTTTTCAGTCTTTTTGTCTAAACATATATTGCCCATAATTATACATATATCTGTTTACTTCATGTTTGTGGTAAAGAATGGGATTTGCTGACATGGGGTTTGTCTTTAGTTACTTTTTTGTCATACCTTCTTTTTTTAGGGGTAAATATGTTTTTGAGCTTGTAAAACTACACACAAAGTAATAAACTACACTTTTGTCTATTGAACATAACTTGTAATAGTACACACATTCTTAGTAATAAACTACACTTTTGTCTATTGAACATAACTTGTAATAGTACACACATTCTTAGTAATAAACTACACTTTTGTCTATTGAACATAACTTGTAATAGTACACACATTCTTAGTAATAAACTACACTTTTGTCTATTGAACATAACTTGTAATAGTACACACATTCTTAGTAATAAACTACACTTTTGTCTATTGAACATAACTTGTAATAGTACACACATTCTTAGTAATAAACTACACTTTTGTCTATTGAACATAACTTGTAATAGTACACACATTCTTAGTAATAAACTACACTTTTGTCTATTGAACATAACTTGTAATAGTACACACATTCTTAGTAATAAACTACACTTTTGTCTATTGAACATAACTTGTAATAGTACACACATTCTTAGTAATAAACTACACTTTTGTCTATTGAACATAACTTGTAATAGTACACACATTCTTAGTAATAAACTACACTTTTGTCTATTGAACATAACTTGTAATAGTACACACATTCTTAGTAATAAACTACACTTTTGTCTATTGAACATAACTTGTAATAGTACACACATTCTTAGTAATAAACTACACTTTTGTCTATTGAACATAACTTGTAATAGTACACACATTCTTAGTAATAAACTACACTTTTGTCTATTGAACATAACTTGTAATAGTACACACATTCTTAGTAATAAACTACACTTTTGTCCATTGAACATAACTTGTAATAGTACACACATTCTTAGTAATAAACTACACTTTTGTCTATTGAACATAACTTGTAATAGTACACACATTCTTAGTAATAAACTACACTTTTGTCTATTGAACATAACTTGTAATAGTACACACATTCTTAGTAATAAACTACACTTTTGTCTATTGAACATAACTTGTAATAGTACACACATACTTTATAATAAACTACACTTTTGTCTATTGAACATAACTTGTAATAGTACACACATACTTAGTAATAAACTACACTTTTGTCTATTGAACATAACTTGTAATAGTACACACATTCTTAGTAATAAACTACACTTTTGTCTATTGAACATAACTTGTAATAGTACACACATTCTTAGTAATAAACTACACTTTTGTCTATTGAACATAACTTGTAATAGTACACACATTCTTAGTAATAAACTACACTTTTGTGTATTGAACATAACTTGTAATAGTACACACATACTTAGTAATAAACTACACTTTTGTGTATTGAACATAACTTGTAATAGTACACACATACTTTATAATAAACTACACTTTTGTCTATTGAACATAACTTGTAATAGTACACACATACTTTATAATAAACTACACTTTTGTCTATTGAACATAACTTGTAATAGTACACACATTCTTAGTAATAAACTACACTTTTGTCTATTGAACATAACTTGTAAAAGTACACACATACTTAATAATAAACTACACTTTTGTCTATTGAACATAACTTGTAATAGTACACACATTCTTAGTAATAAACTACACTTTTGTCTATTGAACATAACTTGTAAAAGTACACACATACTTAATAATAAACTACACTTTTGTCTATTGAACATAACTTGTAATAGTACACACATTCTTAGTAATAAACTACACTTTTGTCTATTGAACATAGCTTGTAAAAGTACTCACATACTTAGTAATAAACTACACTTTTGTCTATTGAACATAACTTGTAATAGTACACACATTCTTAGTAATAAACTACACTTTTGTCTATTGAACATAGCTTGTAAAAGTACTCACATACTTAGTAATAAACTACACTTTTGTCTATTGAACATAACTTGTAATAGTACACACATTCTTAGTAATAAACTACACTTTTGTCTATTGAACATAACTTGTAATAGTACACACATACTTTATAATAAACTACACTTTTGTCTATTGAACATAACTTGTAATAGTACACACATTCTTAGTAATAAACTACACTTTTGTCTATTGAACATAACTTGTAAAAGTACTCACATACTTAATAATAAACTACACTTTTGTCTATTGAACATAACTTGTAATATTACACACATTCTTAGTAATAAACTACACTTTTGTCTATTGAACATAGCTTGTAAAAGTACTCACATACTTAGTAATAAACTACACTTTTGTCTATTGAACATAACTTGTAATAGTACACACATTCTTAGTAATAAACTACACTTTTGTCTATTGAACATAACTTGTAATAGTACACACATACTTAGTAATAAACTACACTTTTGTCTATTGAACATAACTTGTAATAGTACACACATTCTTAGTAATAAACTACACTTTTGTCTATTGAACATAAGTTGTAATAGTACACACATTCTTAGTAATAAACTACACTTTTGTCTATTGAACATAAGTTGTAATAGTACACACATTCTTAGTAATAAACTACACTTTTGTCTATTGAACATAACTTGTAATAGTACACACATACTTAGTAATAAACTACACTTTTGTCTATTGAACATAACTTGTAATAGTACACACATACTTAGTAATAAACTACACTTTTGTCTATTGAACATAACTTGTAATAGTACACACATACTTAGTAATAAACTACACTTTTGTCTATTGAACATAACTTGTAATAGTACTCACATACTTAGTAATAAACTACACTTTTGTCTATTGAACATAACTTGTAATAGTACACACATACTTAGTAATAAACTGCACTTTTGTCTATTGAACATAACTTGTAATAGTACACACATACTTAGTAATAAACTACACTTTTGTCTATTGAACATAACTTGTAATAGTACACACATACTTAGTAATAAACTGCACTTTTGTCTATTGAACATAACTTGTAATAGTACACACATACTTAGTAATAAACTGCACTTTTTTCTATTGAACATAACTTGTAATAGTACACACATACTTAGTAATAAACTACACTTTTGTCTATTGAACATAACTTGTAAAAGTACACACATACTTAGTAATAAACTACACTTTTGTCTATTGAACATAACTTGTAAAAGTACTCACATACTTAGTAATAAACTACACTTTTTTCTATTGAACATAACTTGTAAAAGTACACACATTCTTAGTAATAAACTACACTTTTGTCTATTGAACGTAACTTGTAATAGTACACACATTCTTAGTAATAAACTACACTTTTGTCTATTGAACGTAACTTGTAATAGTACACACATTCTTAGTAATAAACTACACTTTTGTCTATTGAACGTAACTTGTAATAGTACACACATTCTTAGTAATAAACTACACTTTTGTCTATTGAACGTAACTTGTAATAGTACACACATTCTTAGTAATAAACTACACTTTTGTCTATTGAACATAGCTTGTAATAGTACACACATTCTTAGTAACAAACTACACTTTTGTCTATTGAACATAGCTTGTAATAGTACACACATTCTTAGTAATAAACTACACTTTTGTCTATTGAACATAACTTGTAAAAGTACACACATTCTTAGTAATAAACTACACTTTTGTCTATTGAACATAACTTGTAATAGTACACACATACTTAGTAATAAACTACACTTATGTCTATTGAACATAACTTGTAAAAGTACACACATGCTTAGTAATAAACTACACTTTTGTCTATTGAACATAACTTGTAAAAGTACACACATACTTTATAATAAACTACACTTATGTCTATTGAACATAGTTTGTAAAAGTACATACATACTTAGTAATAAACTACACTTTTGTCTATTGAACATAACTTGTAAAAGTACACACATACTTGGTAATAAACTACACTTTTGTCTATTGAACATAACTTGTAAAAGTACATACATATTTAGTGATAAACTGCACTTTTGTCTATTGAACATAGCTTGTAAAAGGACACACATACTTAGTAATAAACTACACTTTTGTCAATTAAACATAACTTGTAAAAGTACTCACATACTTAGTAATAAACTACACTTTTGTCTATTGAACATAACTTGTAAAAATACACACATACTTAGTAATAAACTACACTTTTTTCTATTGAACATAACTTGTAAAAGTACATACTTAGTAATAAACTACACTTTTGTCTATTGAACATAACTTGTAAAAGTACACACATACTTAGTAATAAACTACACTTTTGTCTATTGAACATAACTTGTAAAAGTACACACATACTTAGTAATAAACTACACTTTTGTCTATTGAACATAACTTGTAAAAGTACTCACATACTTAGTAATAAACTACACTTTTTTCTATTGAACATAACTTTGTAAAGTACATACATATTTAGTAATAAACTGCACTTTTGTCTATTGAACATAGCTTGTAAAAGGACACACATACTTAGTAATAAACTACACTTTTGTCAATTAAACATAACTTGTAAAAGTACTCACATACTTAGTAATAAACTACACTTTTGTCTATTGAACATAACTTGTAAAAGTACACACATACTTAGTAATAAACTACACTTTTGTCTATTGAACATAACTTGTAAAAGTACATACTTAGTAATAAACTACACTTTTGTCTATTGAACATAACTTGTAAAAGTACACACATACTTAGTAATAAACTACACTTTTGTCTATTGAACATAACTTGTAAAAGTACACACATACTTAGTAATAAACTACACTTTTGTCTATTGAACATAACTTGTATAAGTACTCACATACTTAGTAATAAACTACACTTTTGTCTATTGAACATAACTTGTAAAAGTACATACATATTTAGTAATAAACTGCACTTTTGTCTATTGAACATAGCTTGTAAAAGTACACACATACTTAGTAATAAACTACACTTTTGTCTATTGAACATAGCTTGTAAAAGTACACACATACTTAGTAATAAACTACACTTTTGTCAATTGAACATAACTTGTAAAAGTTCTCACATACTTAGTAATAAACTACACTTTTGTCAATTGAACATAACTTGTAAAAGTTCTCACATACTTAGTAATAAACTACACTTTTGTCAATTGAACATAACTTGTAAAAGTTCTCACATACTTAGTAATAAACTACACTTTTGTCAATTGAACATAACTTGTAAAAGTTCTCACATACTTAGTAATAAACTACACTTTTGTCTATTGAACATAACTTGTAAAAGTACACACATACTTAGTAATAAACTACACTTTTGTCAATTGAACATGACTTGTAAAAGTACATACTTAGTAATAAACTACAATCTTGTCTATTGAACAAAGCTTAAAGATTTTATTTGGAATATAAAGGATATGAATAAATATGTCGGGTTTGTTATTTTTATTTTGATGAATGAATACAGTGTTGTGATTATGTATATTGCACATCCAAGTAAAAGCAGCCAAAACTCGTATCTGCTGTGGGATAATGTGCTAGCAGATCAGGGTGGATGCTGTTTATTCTTCACATGAGTTCATATCGACAGCAATGACTTTGAGCCACTGGTGAATTATGTGATGGTAGATCTGGAACTTACCATATATACTGTGTATAAGTCTGATCAAACTGCTAACTGCATAGACCCAGATCTGCCATAATGTCATACACATGCAGAGGTGGGTCTATTTTGTTTGTTGGGACTAATCAGTAGAACAAGCAACATAGACCTTGATCTGCTGTTGCATTATACTGTTTGTTAAGACCAATCAGTAGAACAAACAAAATTGACCCTGATCTGCCAGCGCATTATGTGCCAACAGATCAGGGTCTGTGTTGTTTGCAGTTGGATATGACTAATAGGCAAGTATATATCGTAGATGTATGCGATGAGGTGATTGTTGCACATGGATGTAAATATGGTACATGTATTTGTGAGTAGTAATAATAATAATAATAATAGTGATAATAATATGCAGATTTACTTAATGAGGGTCATTCAGTTAGTTACAAGGAACTATTCTCCTTAGATACCCACAAGATAAAGATTAAAAAGCAAAAAAATGAATAAATAAAAAAAACAGTCAAATATACATGATATGTATATATAAAACAGATAAGTAAAGGTAACAAACTTTTTTTATTAGATTCAAAACAAAGGCTACAACAGAGTGTAATATACTCTGTAAAATATAGAGGGATACATATTATACATAGAAACCACAGAGAGTACATGCCCTCACAATCAAGGTGCACAACCAGGAGTACACTTTACATGCCCTCACAATCAAGTTGCACAACCAGTAGTACACTTTACATGCCCTCATAATCAAGGGGTACAACCAGGAGTACACTTTACATGCCCTCATAATTAAGGGGTACAACCAGGAGTACACTTTACATGCCCTCATGATCAAGCGGTACAACCAGGAGTACACTTTACATGCCCTCACAATCAAGTTGCACAACCAGTAGTACACTTTACATGCCCTCATAATCAAGGGGTACAACCAGGAGTACACTTTACATGCCCTCATAATTAAGGGGTACAACCAGGAGTACACTTTACATGCCCTCATGATCAAAGGGTACAACCAGGAGTACACTTTACATGCCCTCACAATCAAGTTGCACAACCAGGAGTACACTTTAAATGCCCTCATAATCAAGGTGTACAACCAGGAGTACACTTTACATGCCCTCATAATTAAGGGGTACAACCAGGAGTACACTTTACATGCCCTCATGATCAAAGGGTACAACCAGGAGTACACTTTACATGCACTTATAATCAAGGTGAACAACCAGGAGTACACTTTACATGCCCTCATAATTAAGGTATGCAGTCAGGAGTACACTTTACATGCCCTCATGATCAAGGGGTACAACCAGGAGTATACTTTACATGCGCTTATAATCAAAGTGAACAACCAGGAGTACACTTTACATGCCCTCATAATCAAGGGGTACAACCAGGAGTACACTTTACATGCCCTCATAATCAAGGGGTACAACCAGGAGTACACTTTACATGCCCTCATAATTAAGGTATACAGCCAGGAGTACACTTTACATGCCCTCACAATCAAGGGGTACAACCAGGAGTACACTTTACCTGCCCTCATAATTAAGGGGTACAACCAGGAGTACACTTTACATGCCCTCATGATCAAGGGGTACAACCAGGAGTACACTTTATGTGCCCTCATAATCAAGGTGTACAAACAGGAGTACACTTTACATGCCCTCATCATCAAGGTGTACAACTAGGAGTACACTTTACATGCCCTTATAATTAAGGTGTACAAACAGGAGTACACTTTACATGCCCTCATAATCAAGGTTTACAATCAGGAGTACACTTTACATTTCCTCATGATCAAGGTGTACAACCAGGAGTACACTTTACATGCCCTCATTATCAAGGTGTACAACCAGGAGTACACTTTACATGCCCTCATGATCAAGGTGTACAACCAGGAGTACACTTTACATGCCCTCATTATCTAGGTGTACAACCAGGAGTACACTTTACATCCCCTCATGATCAAGGTGTATGATCAAGGTGTACATCCAAGAGTACACTTTACAAGCCCTCATGATCAAGGTGTGTAAGCAGTCCACTTTACATGCCCTCATGATCAAGATGTATAACCAAGGTGTACAACCAGGAGTACACTATACACACCCACATGATGAAGGAGTACCACCTGGAGTACACTTTAATGCCCTCATGATCAAGGTGTACAACCAGGAGAACACTTTACATGCCCTCTTGATCAAGGTTTACCATCAGGAGTACATTTTATATGCTGTCTTGATCAGGAGCAAACTTTACATGCCCTGTTGATCAGCAGCACACTTTACATACCCTCTTGAACAAGGAATACCATGCCCTTTTGATCAATGTGTACCACCATGAGAGTAGTATGTAGAAAGGCTGTTCCAAAAACGTGTATGTTCGCTTTATCATACTTGTTTTTCAAGAACGGCCTTTCTACATACATGTACTACTATAGTTGTAATTAGCCTTTTATTAATGCACGCCAGCTTGGTGATGATATGGCAAACATGAGCTATCTCCCTTGATTGCAATCTATTTTTTTTAATGCACACGTATTCAAATTTGCCTACACCATAAACTAAGAAACATAGTATAGTACTTATTTATATATATTTATATGGCCAAAGTCTTCAGTTAACAGAGCAGAGAGTAACAAGTAAAAGAAAGAAAAAGTGTTTATAAATGTTAGACAATATAAGACACATGGCTGACCTGCATGGGACAATCCGTTCGTAAACAATCAGTGGACACAGATAAAATGAATCATCAGTTGCTTCCAATGCCACTTCAGTATAGCTTTGTGGGGGATTCAAGGAA
This sequence comes from Margaritifera margaritifera, assembly GCA_029931535.1. Lineage (NCBI taxonomy): Eukaryota > Metazoa > Mollusca > Bivalvia > Unionida > Margaritiferidae > Margaritifera > Margaritifera margaritifera. The sequence goes on along the minus strand of JAQPZY010001503.1, from coordinate 2,172,442 downwards.
CAAGGATCATCAATCAGGCCATTTAATATTGCCTTGAGGTGACATTGTTAACTGCCTACTCTATATTTCAAATTCTTTGATTCTATGGATACTGGTAGTGTAAAACAAGCATGAAGTATCATTCTTTACAATTTGGACTATATCAGTGGACAAGGACTGTTTTACTACACTCACATTTCATGGTTGGATTTATTTCTGGTACGCCTGGGCTTCTTTATCAAAAGTACTACTGGACATATGTAGTGTTGATTATGCTAATTGGAAGTGAAAAATTTACCTGAAACCCTGGATGTGTTTAATTTTATTTCATTTTAGTATAATCATCAAAGCCTTAAAACTTGAAGAACCTGAAATGTAAACTTGAATAAGGCACATAAATGAATTTCCTACTAGGAAACATACTTCTATGCCACCAGCAAAGATTACAGCACAGCAGGTGGCAAAGCAGGGAAGGGAGGAGGAAAAAAAGGAAGAAAGAAGGAAAAAAGAGTCCCAAGAGGGAACCAGGAAACAGGATGCAGAAGCAAAGAAAACCCAACCACCTCTAGAGGTAGCAGCGCAGATAAGATAGACGGAAACAAGAGCGATGACAATGCAAACGCAACAGAAACAGACGCCGCCATCGCCTGTACCCAAGCAACAAGTACAGCTGTATCTGGACAACCAAATGGTGGAATGGGGACTCGTTGAGCTAATAGAAGATAAGGAGGCAGCAAAGCAGCACATTGAAGACTACCAGATGGTCGTTGTATGCTATAAGAAGCTCAGTTTTGACAGAGGGGCGCAGATATCCAATTTCACGAAGGCAGCTAAAAACATCAGCGTCCTTGGGGAGACTACAGTGGGTGCCCAATCCCGCTAGCTACGTTGATAGCTAATGAGCTGAGCGTATCATGGAAACCGACGTCCCAGCCCGTCACAGTATGGCCGCCGATGAAGGAACTAGTGGTTGCCAACCTTATCGACTCAGATAGCTCCAAGGGCCACATTAAACGAAGGTTCGAGCTGCAAGCCCACCTGAGGCCATACCTGGTTCCACCAACAGAGTTTACACCTCAGCCCTTTTAAGGGCTTCTAGAATTGCCTCAATTACCAAAGTGTTTTATTTTCGGCCTTGAAAACCCTTTTCAATAATAATTTTGTATTAATACAAATACGATCCATTTGTACACTGTTCCAATATTGATCACTTGTTATTTTCAAATTAAGATAACACAAATTTTAACAAAGGGTTACATTAACCCGGAAATTATGCTTTTTTTTTGTTGTGGAAAATTGAATGTACACAATGTACACTAAATCCTAAAGTGGTAGAGAATAGGAAAATTGTATGAAACCTTCTAAATTGACTCTAATTACAAAATGTGGCTAACACACAATTGACTCTCATTACAAAATATGGCGAACACACAATTGGTATTAGGGACAGCCTGATTTAGCTAACTGGGCAGAATATGATCATATACATTTGTGGCGTTTCATTACTTTCGTCACACTACACACCTTCCTTGCCGAGTCCGTGCAGCCTTCCACTCCAGACATTAATTAAGTAGTGCACCGTGCTCACACCCGCAATCCTGTAAACATTGTGGTTCCATTCCTATGTACAGGTTTAATTAATTGTACACATCATCCCATATCGCACCTTCAGTGAACCCCCATAGTGGGGAAACCATGCAGCAAGGGAGTGATGTGTAAATAGACTGCATTGTATGCAGTAATGCAAGAAGTGGGGTTGCAGTCCAGCAGCCCACTTGACGAGAATAGTGTGCTTGCACACAAAATAATTCCCCTTTGGGGGTGTATCCTCGCACATGGCTGCATGGCCGCACGCGATGTAAATTTAAATTTGATTGATTGATGGCCGATATACGTCTTAAATCGAAATTTGAGTAAGTAAATGTATAGATACCGACCATGGCACATACAAAGCAGACAGCCCGCAAGTCTACCGGAGGTAAGGCTCCATAGCAAGCAGACGGCTTGCAAGTGAACATCACTCACACATTGAAATTCTTCATCTGACATTGTAATTTGCACATTACAAAAAAATATTGTACAAAGTTTAGGGCTTTACAGCCTTTTACTTTAATGCACTGACATCCCGTGCCATGGAATAAGGTCAGTTTTTGTAGTTCTTGTATATTCTTATGCATTTTATTCCTGTTTCTCTCTCTAAAAAAATCTTTTCTCGCTAGTTTTTCTCACCAAATTTGTTCCTACATGTACTCAAATATTTCTACATTTTCATACAGAACTAGTGCTAGTTTTGTGTTGCCATAGCTATTTGTTGCATAAAATGTTTGAAATATATACAGAACGTTTCTAGTTTTGTATTAAAGCTTTTTGAGATATCTACAGAATTATTCTAGTTTGTGTCAAAAGTATTTGAAATATCTGCAATATTTACAATTTACAAATTTCACATATTTCGCACATTCAAATATTGTGAAATACACCAGTTTTTTCCCAACAGAAATGGAAGGGAAAAAGCTTGAAAATTACTTTCACACTGAAGTAGTGAGCGAGGGAGGAGATAGGATTCTTTTGGCACATCGCCCAGGCGGTTGCCAAACGATAGATTGTGAACATCTGAGATTCAAAGAACGCCCAAGACCGGCGGATATCCTATCGTCTCTCATCTTGCGGGGAGTCAACATTGACGATATTGACACCCTACAAAATGGCGGAAATGAAATATATTTTATAAACGCCAAAGGAGAAGTTGTACTAATTCCTAATGGGATAACAGACATCCTAGGAAAAAAAGTGAAAATCATTGAGGCCCCCCCCCCCCTTAAAGAATAGTTGAGGCAAAATCCGTAGAGGTACATGTGTGTGATTTGCCGATTGAGTTCTTTACGGAATAGCTAAGAGCCAAGCTGGAGACTAAACTTAAAACCAAAGTCTTAAAATCTAGAACAGCTAGCATATAGGTTAGAATGTGACGATGGAGATTGAAGAAGCTAAGAAACTCCCTACCTTCTTCTATCTGATGGTTTTTCTCCTTAAGACTTGGTTTAAGGGGTGCATATATTACAGGAAATGCCTACGATGCCAGTTGACAGGACACATACCTAGGGAATGTCCAAACCCACAACCCAAAACACCAGGAAATACTTATGCTGCCAAAGCAGCAACAAACGAGCCAGAGATAGAAACATTTATGGACGTAGAACTAGAGGTAGATCTAGAAATACAGGGGACCTACAACACAGGTATCTTATAAAGAAAAAGACACAAACAAAACAGGTCAAGGTCTTGACCTAGGGTGGGAAAATTTCCACACGCAGGTAGCGGCAAAGTACAAGCTCGTGGAAAAGAAAAAAAAAAACAAAAACAAAAAAACAAACAAATCAAGCTGCCAAGGAACTGTACATGAAGGAAAACCCTTTCTATGTACTGCAAGAGCCGACTTTCGAGGAAACAACCCCAGAAAAAGAAGCCGGCCCCCCATCAGAAATGCCCACTGAAGAACAAACTTCAAAAAAGCAAACCTCAAAAATAGAAATAGAATTACACACAATAAACGTCATTGAGGAGGAGGAAACACAATTGGAGAAGGAAGTAATCCAACTTACCTCCATCCCACTCCCCTCCCAGAAACGAAAGCACAACAGCTCGCCCTCCGAAGAATGATGAGAAGCAGATCAAGGGTCCAATCCCCAAGAACATCCCAAACAACAACAAAATAAAGAAGGAATAACGGAGACAGTAATCCCTCGATAAAGAATAACCACTGAACAACACAGAGCTAAAAAGAAAATCAACGTAGGAAAAAAAAGAAACCAAAAACAAGGACCAACCACAAACGAAAGCACAACAAAGCAAAATGAAATAATACCAGACGAAACGTCAGAACAAACCCCAGAACACGAAAACTTATGTGACGCGGCCGAGTATGGCTGAGAAAAAAATAAATGAAATATCTAACAATAGCCAACATAATAACATAACATTGTAGAGATTCCTGGTTAAACATAGTACAACCACTGAGATGGAAAGAGGATGTGAATACCAGACCCATTAAGGGCCATGGTTGCCAGGATGGCGCCCATCAAACTCTTAGTCTCATGCTAAAACTGTTCAACCCCTACTTCTCTCTATACTTTTACTGAAACCTTTTGAACAATTAGCTTGGCGTTTTCTTTTTCTTTTATTTATAATAAATAAGCAACAACTATATTAATATCCGATCATTAAAAGCCATACAAAATTACAGGGGTATAGCATACGACAAAACATATATAGCATACACATATATACCACACACTGGACGAATATAGATCCCTGGCAAGGAGCACTATAACCAGCAAACATAATATGGCAAGGAAACCAGCCGAAAGGTGTAATGCTTAAGGAGGGGAGTACGAACCATAAAAAACAGTATCACTTAGACCAATGGTCCCCAACGCGGTGCCCGCGGGCGCCATGGCTCCCGCCAAGGTTTTTTGTGTGCCCGCGGAAGAGGTTATAATGAATAATAATAATAATAATAATAAATGGGTCAAATTAATTGGTTGGTGCCCGCCACTCTCCCATAAACTCACAAATGTGCCCGTGGGCACAAAAAGGTTGGGGACCCCTGATTTAGACCAACGGAGCGGAAAGAATTAAGACCAGGAAACGGGAACCCAAACAAGTACGCTCCATCGAAAAGAACAATAAACATGAACCCTAATCAAACTCAAATTTTTCTTCAAAATTCTATTTTAATTTTTACATACCGACAACAACATACCTTGGGGGTAAACTTACAGATATAAATTTTTTACCAAACTTTCGGCACAAAGGAGGTCACCTTAAAGGCCTTTTAGCCTCACATAGCTAAAGGTCCGAGAGGTGTCCACACACACACACACACACACACACACACACACACACACACACACACACTGTATAGATAGCTGTGGAAAGGTCTGGTGTCTCACGGGGTTGACCTATCTGTCTTGACATTCAGATGATCCTGAAGAAGTTAGGGGGCATACATATCTTGACTGGATGATGTAATGACCAAACTTCCGATGTGAACACAACCTAAAAGTTGCAGGAAGAATGTTAAGCAGACTTCCAAAGCCGTTCACACTAGCTACCGGATGCAAAACAGAAACGTAACAAAGCAGGCTAACACCCAGTCCGAGACTGGACTTTTGCACAAAAAAAATTTTTTCTTTTTCGTTTGTTTAAAACGCGCGCATATGGCCACAGCCGGCTTGTTTTTTGACCTCGCCTAAAAATTCAGACTAGTGTTGTCGAGAATGGCCCACCAATTAGGAGGTTGCAGATTATGTTTGCATCATCAGTGTTTACATAATTCTGTCCTCTATATCAATGTGGACATGATTTTTGTCTTCAAGCATAATGAATGTTGAATTAGACAGATAAAGATATTTATATATAATAGCCTGGAGTGAACATCCCGTCCACAAGTTGTATGAAGCAAACGGAGACATAAGACATGCTTTGCGTCAACAAATTCTTGCCAAAAATCCTAACAACATTGGCTACCTTCTTATTGGAGTTTCTAGCAAGGATAGATGCCAAAAGATATTGAAGGCACATCGATTTGTATTTGAATGCTTTATTGGAATCATACCAAGAGATCTTGTTATTGATGACCTTAACGGAAATAAATCTGATAACAGGATAGCAAACTTAGAAGCTGTTACACAACAAATAAATAATTTGCGTGGCGGAGTTGGTAAACATAAAAAGACAGCACGACCTGTAGAAGCAACAAACTTAGAAGCTGGAGAGCGAGAACTTTTTCCATCCATATTTAAAGTTGAAATATCACTTGGTACAAGACATAAAGCTATTCTTTTTTGTTGCAGCAGCATAAGAAATAAATCTCATCCAAGACATCTGTTGTTATCATATGCAGATAGTCCAATTTTATTTAGCGTTACAGTGTTCAAAATGTGTTCATTAGATCTGATTGTATTCATTGTCGCGTAAAGTTTTTCTCCAGATAGCGCTCTTAAATAGTCTTAATGAGTAACTACATTTTTGACTACATTTTTGTTGATGCCCTTAGCACATTTTTTGATGCAGTTGACTGCAAGCTTAATAGAATGCATTTTGCTTCTGAGGCCAACAAACTCTGCAATCGGATTAAATGAGGTTTCATCTTTACACTTGCCTATCATCGTTTTGTTGCTAGCATCATAAAACCCGCAGTCCTAATCAGAAAGGTCAAATAATTCTTTTGAGGCAAACATATCTTCATAGACATCTTCCGTTGCGATTTCATAGCATAGCGAATCTGTATCCGTAAAAAAGTAATTTGGCTTTGTTGCCATACTTTGCTTTGATTTGGTTATAATGAAAAGCATACATATGTAACTTTGAAAGTTCTAATACAGTAAAGCCGCAGTAGATAGGTTTATTTAGCATCAAATAAGTCTTCTTTTTATTAATTCCTCCTAAATTGTCATCAAATATTTTTATCTCTGCTCTTTGATCATTGACCAGTTCTATATTGACACACTTTCTAATGTTTTCCATTGTCTAACCAATGACAGAATTATTCATCAACTTGAAGTAATCTTTTTTGACGTCATTTGTTGTTGCAGTTTTCTTTGCTGTGGTAAAGTCGATGTAAGTTTTCAACCAGGCTTCTTGTTTAAATTTGAATACCAGATGTAATCTGATGAACTGTAAACCCAAGTCAAGACATTGTTTTAAATTTCTGTAATGAATCACATAGCGCATTTTAACCATCAGATTTGGAATTCATTATGGAATATTGGAATTGCAAACGCCAAGTTTTTCTTTGAGTGACAAAATATGAGTAATTAGCATATAATCATCCACTGTTATGTTTTATGGTGCTAGCAGATAATCATTATGCAAGTCATGTAAGCTATCAGGATTGGAAAGATTCACTTCTAAAATGTAGCCAATGTCATCATCACTTTGCAACAGTTTTTTCTGTAAAATGTTCTGTGAAGTAGCGATGAGAAATCACCCACAGGCAACTTTTGCGACATAGCCCATTCATCAAGATTATTGGTTTCCACATAATGATATGTTTTGACAACCTGCGCAGAATCATAATTTGGCAGATACTTGTTATTGGCAGTAGAATGTCTATTTGTAATGACAGAGATTCCGCCACAAATTCCTTTTTCGACAAAATGAAAAATGTCAATGTCAGTCAGCAATTCCAACTTTATCTTTGACAACTTTACAGCAGCATCCCACGACAAGTCAGGACTTGAATAGTACCAAGCAGAATCCAACTTGTAATAGGACATACAGATCTTTCAAAAGTTTTTAAATACATCTTTAAGCAACAATACATATGTTTTTAGATACAAGTCGTGGTACTCACCCATATTTTTAATGTCAAAATCAGACCAGACATCGCAGGCTTGTTCATAGTCAGCATCCGAAACATTAGTATCATTAAGTTGACTTTAAAATGATTCTTTCTGTGGAAGACTTGTCTCTTGAAATTTATCCCACGACGATATGTAGTCATACAGGTAAATTCCTTTGCGAGTCACCAAATTAAGTTTGTCACCAGGAAATTCTTCAGCTCTTTATTTGAATGCTTTTATATTTTTGACAAGTTCATCCAATGAAGCATTTAAATATTAAAGACTGTCGATAAAGCGCAGTTGGCCAAGCGAAAATGACATATAGCGCTACATGTTATTAGTATGACAGTTACTTTTTCAGAAAACTTTCCAAAATGCTTTACAGTGAGATGCGAATTATAACCGCGAAGATTATGCTATACCACTGGAATAAATTCTGGCGTTTTCAAATGAAGACTGCACTTGTCATGAGTAGTGCCGCAATACTTTCCAGTATAATGACAATGATCTCGTACTCTGTCAGTACCAAATGGTTGTTCACAGATCCAACTCAGCTCATATTTCAAAAAAGTTTTCTCTATCTTCTGGAGTATAAATCATTTTTTGCAGAAACAGGGTTGCTTACATAATCTACTTTGCCAAGCAAACATTTTAAAAATGTTCTCCACAATACAATTGGACTGACTTACTTAAGGACTCGTTAATGCAAACCAATTTGTATGAGTAGCCGCAAGGAACATGCTCTTGGTATTTTCTGGTAACAGAAGAATTTGGATTATTGTTTGCGCTGTCAATTGGAACAGTGAGTGCTTCAAAATCAGCATAAATAATAAATGGAATTTGTGTCACGTGGCAGAAATTTTTTAATGTTAAGGTATTATTATTTTTGTCTGGCATGATAGCTAGTACGATATTGATGCAGTCTTGGCCATGCTCATCAAGCAAGTCCTCACGCGTAAAACCATGACATTTTCTGCAGTAAAATAGTTCGTGCTGGTGATTGTTGTATTGTCCATTCATCAATCTCGAAAAATTCTAGATCCAACAGTAGTGGCCATCGTTGGTATCTTTATGAACGTAAAGCAAATCAACTTCTCTCTCGCTAGTAACCGAAGAAAGATGTAGTGGATACATCTTGCCGGCATCCACGCCAAAGACATTGACAGAAATATTGTTTAGGTTTTCAAATGTTGGCACGTCATTGATCTGAACAGGAAAATTGATTCAAGTAAAATTTAATGTATTCTGATATGTGGTGTAGTTGATTATCCGGTTTGGATTTATGTTTGCAGGATACAGCGCAGATAGCAAAGCCCACATACAATATACTGTCCTTATTTTGACGCATCTTTGACTGCTTGTAATTTTGGCTGGTAGTTCCAAAAAAACAGGCTTCCACGTAATGGGTTGTACTTAGAAGTATTAACAATGCATTCTGAAACAATTATAACCCAAGCAGAACCCTCTTTTTGAAAATTATCAATACTATTTTGAAGAGATTCGAAAATGCTTTTGATGTCAAAATGCTGATGAAATGCGCGAACTGGTTTGGACATAAAATGTTATTTTTTAGTGGCAAGCTCCGTGCATACTTACTAAAAACATCAGTGATATTTAGCTAATACATTACCTCTAGAATATTCTTTTAGGTCTATCAGATCAGCAGAGCAAATGTCATCAACACCATGAGCAACCACTCTACGTCTTGGACAACGTTTTCTTACTCGCTTATGTAACCCATTTGCAAGTATGTCATCATTACCAATTTGCTTTCTACCAGTTGTTTTGCCATGGGAAACTTTGGTTCCTATTCCAAGCTTATATCTGAGTCTAATAGCGCCTCTGACAAAAGAACTGTCGATGCGTTGTCGCATCCCTTTTGGTTTTATCTAGGCTAATTCATCAAGCATAATTTTATCTCAGCGGTGTTTTTCTTCAGGATGATCTCTGTAGCAAATATCATGCCGCATTGCCGTGGAATAGGGTCGTTGATCGGGAAGCGTTTGATCATTTGCATCCAGTTGTTTATCCAGAGGATTCAACGGACTATTATACTTATGTCCTGGCAAAGTCCAGCCACCTTTTGGTTTTGGAAGTTTTTCAATGAGTGAATGAAGATCAAAAGCACCGCTATATATTTTACGACGCTTACAAACAGAACAATGTCCAATAATTGTAATGCCTTGAATACAAATATTGTCATCGCAGGCATGCATATATATATATATATATATATATATATATATATATATATATATATATATATATATATATATATATATATATATATATATATATATATATAACGAGTAAACATAAAATTATGTGTCAAGTACGACAATAGGTTGTTTGCTGCAGACATCAGCACAACCACCAGCATTGCCTTAACAAACCTGGATTTTCTTTTGCTGCAAATGGCGCACGTTGATTTTATGACAGAACGTCCGATTTTAGTTTGAGATAAAGTTTCTTCAAGACTCTCCATATTCTTTCTGCATGATAAGCACCACAAAGCTGTCATTATATCTGGCATTTACATAAAACACACTTGGAAATCATTTCTGTTGATTATGTCTACTTAAAACTAACTTGTCATTGTCTAGAGTTGACAGTTGGTTAAATGAATGCTGGCTGATTCGGACCGTGGCTGATTTGGACCATGGCTGATTCAGCCCAAATCACGGGTTGATCCGGCCCAAATGCCAGGCTGATTTGGACCATGTGAAATATTATTAAGTTTCGTCTTGGATTTAAAAGTGATATTTACATATGTTTAAAATATGATATTTCTCATTATTTCCCAGGTACCTTCAGCAGTTCAAATCTGCATTAATGAAACAAACCCCGATTTTACGCGAGATAATGGCGTTGTTATATACAATGAAACAGAATGATGGAAGACTGTTTATCTCATTCACCTTTGTGCAAAATTTAAATAGTTTACTTTATTATACTGAGAAATAATAACATTAATACCCCCCCCAAAAAAAAAAAACAATCATGAAAACAGTGGCCATGTGATTAATGTACACACACACACACACACACACACACACATATATATATATATATATATATAGATATATATATATATATATATATATATATATCTATATATATATATATATATATATATATATATATATATATTGCTCCAGAGATTGCTGACAGTCCTAACGAACCAAGTATTTGTAATATTTTTGGAGCTAAGCTAACGCTGCAAGAAGTGGTAGGATTGCGGGTAAAGCATGACCTATGAGAGATATCTGTTTGGCTGATAACTTTAGGGTTAATCTAGTATTGGAACGTTTTGCCCCACTAAAATTGACATGATTTTTCGTGAGCGCAAGAACATGTTGTCCTTGATGAATTGGTTATTTCCAAGTCTGATGGACATGCCCGTATGCTTCTTATGCGCTGCTGTTGTGATGGCGTCACGGCAACTTTTACTGAAGTGTAACTCATTTATATGATATCTTTGGACAATTATGGGAAATCAGTTTCTGCTAAACATACACTGTCATCTTACCACTAAGAGCATCAAGTGTTAGAAATCTATCAGAGGTAATTACTGCATAAACATGATAGTTTGTCGCTGCAGCAGGTTGAATAGTCCACTTGACTTCAACGTCTGCCATGTAATCTTTTGTGCGTTCCAAATGCTTAGAAACGTCAAAGTGATAAATAGTATACAGATTTGCAAATTCATCCAAAGATAATTGTGTTCCTCAAGTTCACGCTCGGGATATTGCTTGCTATTGACTCTGACAGCAATGCGAGTCAATCCCATATTGTCAAATATCTGGCTGCTTTTCTCTTGGTCTGCGTCTTGTGCAGCAAGTTCAAAAGCTATATATACATGTCTTTTGGTAGCTCGCTGCCTGGCAATGTAGCTATTCTTCAATTTACAGATAATTGCGCTGGTAAATACGTAACACTTTTGTAGACGCGCATTTGCTCAAAATAAAGTTGCTTGCTAAATCTGGACAAAAGATTATCCAATTCTAGCGCATGATAGGCGTTATTTTTGGCACCCACCGCGATAGTTTTGTAAAAATAAATTGTTCGTCATCCACACCCGCTGGACTATGCATGTACATAGTAGGATCAGATCTTTCCAAAACCAGTGCATCAATGTCTCGGCAAAATTCAAAAATGGAACTTAGTGGCAACATTGTGCACACTTCATTGTGGCTGTCCGTAAGAGCGCACCTTATTGCAAGCCCTTTATTATAATGATAATTTGCATACTTTTGTGTACATAATACTAGACTGTAAGCAAGAGAGATAACTCGTGTGCGCCATATTTTCACCAAGCTGGTATGCGTTAATAAAAGGCTAATTATAACTACAGTTGTATGTAGAAAGGCCGTTCTCAACAACACAAGTAAATTTTTCAGGTGAGGCTGAGAGTGAGCGAGGCCGCGACTGGGAAATCAAACACGTGTTTTCGGAACGGCCTTTCTACATGCTACTCAGGAGTACACCTTACATGCCTTTTTGATCAAGGAGTACCAGTAGGTGTACACTTTACATGCCCTTTTGATCAAGGAGTACCAGTAGGTGTACACTTACATGCCCTTTTGATCAAGGAGTACCAGTAGGTGTACACTTTACATGCCCTTTTGATCAAGGAGTACCAGTAGGTGTACACTTTACATGCCCTTTTGATCAAGGAGTACCAACAGGTGTACACTTTACATGCTCTTTTGATCAGTGTGTACCACCAGGAGTACACCTTGCATGCCTTTTTGATCAAGGAGTACCAGCAGGTGTACACTTTAATGCCCTTTTGATCAATGTGTACAACCAGGAGTGCACTTTGCATGCCCTTTCGATCAAGGAGTACCAGCAGGTGTACACTTTAATGCCCTTTTGATCAATGTGTACCACCAGGAGTACATTTTACATGCCCTTTTGATCCAGGAGTACCACCAGGAGTACACTTTAATGCCCTTTTGATCAATGTGTACCACCAGGAGTACATTTTACATGCCCTTTTGATCAAGGTATATTATGCTTCAATAGAAAAATGTACACATGTTTTGGCTTTAAAATTATTTAGGTATGTTGTAGACTTAATTGTTGTTCTATAAAATACTATCAGAGATAGAGAATAATTTTTTAAAGTTTTTTTTTTTTTTTCTGGCCATCGTGCTACACAGTTGTTTTTTGTAATTGATCTTAGGTGATGTCCTTTATGTACTTTTTTTCTCCATTTAATTCAAACATATCTTGTAAATATTTTGCACAGCTTTAATTTTTAAATTTAAACAGTAATATTACTTTGTGGTAAGCAAGTGGATATTAAACTTTCGGTCAAGTTAAAATTTGGTTTGGTTTGGTGCTTTACGGCACAGCAACACGAGTAGGTTATTTAGTGCCGAGGCAATTGGAGTAAAGTGCCTTGCCCAAGGACACACCACTGTAGCTGATCAAGGCTGGTCCAACGGAAGGATTCGAACCCGCACCCTTTCGGTCGTGAGTACGGCACGCTCACCACTGAGCCACAGCGGCTCCATCTCAAAAAGTCCCGTTCTAATATTAATTAAACTATATATACTAGCTACTTCCTGTAAAACGGCCACAATATTTCGTCCCGACAGTGAACAAGGGAGGAAGCGTTGCCTAGCGGTTTGCATGGTGGACTCGGAATCATTTAAAAGTCATAAGTTCGATTCCCTTTGTTGTCATTGCCGTTTTTCCCATAGACAAGGCACTCAACCCCGAGTACTGGGGGCACTAAATCTAGGAACTTATGGTCAACTATTAAGATCATTCTTGTTGAGGTACAAAAATTGTAAACAATACCAGGGAATATTCTGAAATCTTCCATATTTTTTATGTAAATGTGGCATTAGACATTAACAAGCATGTCCCTTTGACCCTTTAACTTGTCAAAGTATCAAGGCTATTAAGGACAATAGTACCATCGAAACAGTTTTGGAATTTAAGCAGGTTAACCATGACGAATTGTATAAAATGATAAGAAGTTTCAAATCTAAAAAGCTACGGGGGGGGGGGGGGGCAAATTCCTGTTAAACAGTTAAAAGTTGGGCCACCAATTGTTGTTGACCATATTACAGAGCTAATTAACAAAACACTAGTCAAATATTGTTTCCTGATCGTCTGAAAGAAGCTCAAGTAGTTCCGATTTTCAAAAAGAACAGTCCTCTTGATAAAAGTTACTACAGACCAGTTAGCATTCTACCCATCATATCCAAACTGCTTGAGAAATCAACTGAGACCCAGTTAGCATAATTTTTTGAGAACATTTTTAACAAATATTTGGGTGTTTTTCGAAAAGGCCATGAATGCCAGACTACTCTTTTACATTTACTTGAAAACTGGAAGAAGGCGTTTGACGTAAACGAATATGTAAGTCCGTTTATGATGGATTTATCTAAGGCTGTCGACTGTCTTTCTAATGATATTCAAAAAGGGGGTCAGTTCTTTACTCTTTAATGTTTTCATCAATAATAAAAAAAATCTTTTTAATTTAATATGGATCTCCATATAACTATGCTGATGACAACACTCTGTCCTTTTCCTCACCGGACTTTGACACTCTGAGTGACATACTTAAGAAATAGTCCAAAGTTCTGATTGAATGGTTCACTGCGAACAAAATGCAAGCCAACCCTGAAAAGTTTCATGCACTAACTGTGGGTAAAAAGATATTCAGTATGAAATCTGTACTTAAAATAAGCAATACTGTCATACACTGTGAAGAAATTGTCAAACTACTCTGCATTGATATTGACTATCAACTGCAATTCGATTCACATGTTTAAAAAAAGATATAAAAATTAATTGTAGGAAAGCTTCTAGGCAACTAACTGTCTGGAAACGTTTTGGTCAAAAGTTAACAAGACTCAACAAACTGCCACTTTTAAATACCTTTATCCTTTCCAATTTCAACTTCTGTCTCTTAGCCTGGCACTTCTGTCCCTTAGCCTGGCACTTCTGCAGCGATTTGAACACTACTAAACTAGAAGAAATATAAGAACATGCACTGAAATTTGTATATGACGATTACACAAGCAGTCACCATAAACTCTTACTAAAGGCAAAAATGCCAGCCCTGAAGTTGGGCGGACTTAGATCAATGACTATAGGGACTTTTAAAATTCTGAATAAGTGTGCTGCCCAATGTTTGGATGATTTCATATGTTTTAAACACAATAAAATGTTAGATATTCAAATATTTTAGATATTCCGAGAATTAAAGCCTCAACATATGGCAAAGAGTCGTTTAGAGCTGTTATTCTATGGAATGAGTTACCAAATCACTTTAGAAAGGAATCAAATTTTAATTAATTTAGATTATTAATTGTATCCTGGAATGGTAAAGACAGTAAATGCAACATCTGCAAATAATCCCCCCTCCCCTCCATCTCTCCAGCCATAATGACGAGAACTAATATCTGTGTTACCGTTTTGTTTTACTGCCTTTGTCTTATGTACCATCATGCCCTACTGTTAGCTCCTTTGTTGTTTACGTTTTAGGTTAGGAGGTCTAATTTGCATCGTAGCATGCTTTTAGTCCTAAACTGGTGCTTTGCTTTAAATTGAATTTAGTGTAAAAATTTTTTTTTTTTTTTTTTTTGCTTACCTATAGAATTCACTTTTAATTATTGCCTTTTTTAAATGCTTTGCTTGCTTATATTTAAAGTTAAGAGCGATGCGATTTGTCCCATTGTATTTATGCGTTATGCTGTATTGGTATGTCTTGCAAATCATGTTAATTTAATGTGTTTATTGTTTGTATGTCATGTCGGTAAAAAGCTCGTTAGATAAATCTTATCTTATCGCATCTGATGCACAATCAGGAATTTATACTTTATCTGGAGCATTGATGTTGTCTTAAGACCCAAATATCAAACCTTGCAGCTTTATTCCACCTTTGGAATACGAATTCGTTCGCACTTAAAAGCAGCAAAATCAATGTTCGAAATACTGTAGAATTATATTTTCCCGAATCACCACCTTGGGTATTAAAACCCGCCAAAATTATATATGATCTTTGCCAATTCAAAAAGTCATCAACAAATCCTCACGTTTTTCAGAGTAAATTCAATGAAATCAGGGCAACCTATCATGGCCATACGTCCCTGTATACAAGCGGTTCGAAAGTGGAAACAAAATTGGAGCTGCCCTTGCAGGAATCCATGATCTCGAGCAGTAGTATAATAATGGAGTTTTGTAACCGGATGACCAATATCGGTTTTCCCATTCCGAAACCCGTTCTAGATTCCCCATAACTTTTCCCACTGAGAATTTTGTACACACTTGTGATCCGCGTGGAAGATTCGCTTGTCAATCCCGTGTCAGGGGTTCACGGGTTGGGGAGCCGTGATATGTAAGCGTGGTTTCATACACTCCCATTATGATACTACCTGCACACCAATTGTGATACTAATGAGACAGATAAGGTTCCAGTGATAGGTTTACTCGATTTTTACTGCCTGTAAATCAGTTACCTGTTTTGGGTCGCTAGCACCCCGGTTTCGTATCTGTGCACGGAGTCGTCGGTGGTTCTCCATTTCGACAAGCACAGTCTCGAACTTCGCCATGGTAATCGTTTTATCTTCGATGGCAATTGTGCTGAGACTACTTTGTGCAGCCGCGAGAATATTTCCGAATAGACATGTATTCGCGAATGTAACCGTAATTAAATTATTTTTCCGATACCAACGGCCACACCGGTTACTATCGATATGGCTCCTACAGCAGTTCCTATTGGCGTACCTAGGTTGTTGCCGCGACAAGTCCACAAATAGCATCCACAACAACACACACGCTTTTGTACTTTGTAAGTAAAACGTTCTTTTAGTGATTTCATCTCGCAGCTGTTGTTATATTTTCGTGTCGGTAGCTTTGAGGGTTCATCACAGTTCTTCTATTAATAATGTCACCTTGATGTATAATTACTTTACAGGCTGGTCTTGTCCCAGTAAAAGACGCACACGCACTTCCGACCAATTAGTTTTCTTCACTGGTTCAACCGCCATGCAATCATAGAAAATATCTACCTGGGAAATATGTAAATCTCCGGTGATTGTACGTTCCGGGGGTTGGCACCAAGTTCGAATAGAAATAGACAGATTACGCCTTTGCTCTGTGCCTCTAACGATCATTTTCGTCCAAGAACTGTTATGCGGACGAGTGCGTCTTTAGCGAATATTAGTCGACTAGGTCTTTCTTTCCTGACAGAGTACATATTGGTTTGGCATACCTTTTGGAAAATTTAACCGGTGTGGATTCGTCGGTGAATCTCACGTCATCTTTATAGAAACAGTCTTTAGGTGATTTCACATTTGATTTTTCAACTTCCCGCGACCGGGTGTTTTGGCGTGGTATTGCGATGATTCCAAGGTGGCCTCGATTTTGGTAGTGGCACATCAGGATGGTCCACACTGTCGATTTCTATTTTACCCTCATGTAGATTAAATTTGAGAGTATATGAGGATCTGGTAACACCACTCTGAAGCAGATATTCATCGACAAGTGGAACAAAATTGCTATCAATGTTAGCATCCGCTGTCAGCTGGTCCAACACCCCGTCAGTTAATTCAACAACATCGTCACCGCTTTGCTGTTCAGAATCCATCATGTATATGTAATGATAAATCTGAAACACAGGCGCCAAAAACGGTTAAGTACCCGTTTGGATAGACGTTGAGTCCTTCGACCTGAATTTCATCTCTTGCTACTAATGGTAATGATACCGTATATATGAAACTTTCTTGAAAATTGTCGTCTTTGTTGGTACGCACCAAAAATAGTTTATCACGCTGGTGATCATTTATCAATATTGACATTGTACCCCACCTGGCTATAGATCCGTCAAGATGAACAAGTACGATCCGGACGCGCGCACCTTTAAGATGTAAGATTTAGGTTTATCAAGACGATCCTCAACAACATGAAAACAAATCGGTCATTTGCTATCTCATCAATTTTTTCTTCTCCTTCGCTAGTTAATATTCCCCTGAATACGCCCCATGAATTTACTATGCGTATCGGTGAAAGTAGGACTGACAGCACCTGGGCGGCCTTTACATCCACATATTGTTTCGTTGCAGCATTAGCAACATCGACGTAGTCTTTCATGTAAGCAACCAACACACCAGAGTCTCTGATTCCCTGGTTCTCGGTGATCTCAGACGGGTTTTTCACTACGGCGCATCGCGGTTTTATAATAATATCATTGATGCCCACGTCTGACGTTTTAAGTTTTCCAGTTTGATATTGGAAAATCACAAGCTCGCATGGGTCGACGCCAGCTATAACCAGGTTAGCTAACTCCCTCAGATCGGCTTTGGTTGCAAACCTGGTTAAATTGTCAGCACCGCGCCGGGTCGCTGGGCTTGCGCGGCCGTAAATGTAAACAGGCATTTTGTATACTATCAAGAATAGTTTTTAAGTGACAACACAGCGTCGACAAGCCTTTGTGGTGTCGGTGAACGCTCAAGTGCACGCAGTGCTTTAACAGCAAGTTGTCCACATATCCAGCCGTCTATCCGGGTTTGCAGCGGTAGCGTTGAATAAAACATTGGTAGTGGCAAGGTGCAAGTCCGAGTCAAAATACAAAAGATGTTGAGGCGTTACCACGTATGCAACCCAATGAGTTCCAGGTTCTGTTGTCGAATCCAGGTTAACGATGCCGGTTTCCTACGCGCGGGAAATCATTGACGCAAGTTCATCCCGCATAAAGATACATTGGCAATGCTAGACTGACTTTGTCATCGCGAGTAAATTAAAATTAGTTAATGGACGTCCTTTCATGACCGTCAACGGCGAGGGTATTTTGCGAGTTGTTCCGGGTAGTCGAAGACCTCTTCCCTTTTGATTTGTTCTAGGTAGTCGAAGACCTTTTCCTTTTTATATTCGTCTACGAGCAGCTATGCATCCACCAACCGCCTTTTACAGAGCCATCCTGGATGCTGTTCCAACGGCCCCTAACGAAGCTGCTGTTGCAAACGCGGAGCCGCAGCCGCCAACAGCGCTGTAATCGCCGCGATAAATGGAAATATTCCACTATTTTTTTGCATTTACACCACCTCCGACTTTGATAAATTTAATATTACTGAGGTGTTCGTTTGTTTGTCCTCCAGAACCTGGTTAAGTTGTGTTTGAGTCAGCCACAAGTGAACATTTCCAATTAACTTTGCCTGAGAAAGCCTCAGTGTGATACCGCAAACGTTTTTAATCGCAAGCTGGTTTTTACTAAGATCAACTTTATCTTCATGATATGACATTATTTTAATTATGATGTTCAATTACAACAACTACGAGTTTGAGAAAACTTTACCAGTTTTCCACAGGCGCGTCAAGGGCCCTCATCCGGCCACCAGAGCCCTCCAACAGTATAGTCTAGTCCGAGAGAATCACAGCAATGCATCTGTAACCGGCGGCGGGGACAGCAGTTACATGTGCACGAAAGTGCATATCAATCATGGACTGCCTGTACAGGTTTATGTGTTGCAACGAAAAGTAATAAATCGGGTACAATGTAGTGAAGTCTTTTGGGGAAATCTGCAGACCCGTGTCAATGTTTTAATGCCTGTCCAGGTACGACCACAGCTTTTGATATGCACGTGCAACATAATTGTTTTCGAAGTCAAGCAAAATTTCTTAGGAGGGTTCCTGATGACCGTTTAACCGAAGAGAAACTTCAGACACCCCTAACCCCACAAAAATCATCACATTATGTTCTTGCCCGACGTTCACCAGAGCCAAACAAGAAACACCACGAACATGTGTTTTGGTGCGCTGACACTTCGTTGGGTAGTTATTTGGCATAAAAACTGTTAAACGGCACTTTGTGTCGAGTCTGTGGTGAGCGCGAGAAACGACAGCGTTGACGTGCCTCCGGAGTCCTTAAACGACAACAAACGCATTTCTGCATCAACCGAAGGGGTTATAACAGGCATCCACAATGTCAATTTTGATAATACAACTTTGCCATTAACACCTACATCTCTCCAAATTCCATCGTTGGTGTTAGGTTTTCGGTATAACATGATTGTGTGTTTGGCTCCGAAAATAGCCTTCCGAACATCTCTACATAACCTAAATATGTGACTGAGAGGAATCGCACACGAAAATGTCAATGAAGCTCCATGAAATTGTACTGGACGCTGCTGAAATTCAAGTTTGAAATTCGAGTTTGGACTTGGTATAGCGGCGCCGCCAACACCAGGTCTGGCCGGTTGCGGGTCAAGGAAAAATGCATCCTGCGCAAGTTGACGTACGATATGATGTACATGATCTGCATGGTAAGATCAATCCTCGTGAAACATCATAGACGGGTCAGCGAATCTTGCATAATCATCACTGTACCTGGCGAGTCCGATAATTATCGATTATAATCGTCGTGGCAATGTCAATGTTGTCCAAACATGCTTTGATTTCCTTTCCGTCGATGAGATAACGACGTTGCTGAAGGACGCCATGATACCGTTGTTGACAAGTCCAACCCGGGCACCGACGGGGTAATTGGCATTGCCGCATTGTTCAAGTTTTCCATAAATTTCCAAGAAAGCCTCACACGAGAGAACATATCGAAACGTGTCGTGCACTTGTAATTTGTTGATCAGGGTCCTTTGTCAGGTACGAATAATACTGAAAAATCTCGGACGCTTCAATCTACCATTACAGGCGCGTCTGTGTTAAACGCGGTATCGGGTACTTCTTTGACTTTTGCCATGGTGAAACTTTATACATTATTGATTTCGTCTAATACCTTTTGCGGTCTGTCCACAACCGTAATCCGCTTCCCATTGCTGCATTTGCATACATCGCATAGGTGATGGCTTGTGCCAACTCGGCCAGACGTTGTTGGGCAGCTTCATTAGTGATTTTACTGACCGGGCGGGCATTGTTTCCGTGGATGGAAGTGAAACTGGAGCCTTTGGTTGTCGAGTCACTAATCGTCGTAGTCGATCTCAAAACGATTGAAACGCTTGCAATCCCAGGTCTTTCAATCGATCCGGAGCAGCGCTTTTGATGCTGTCAACGACTCGCATTGCAACTTGTTTAGCGATTGGTTCAGCGCGCGAGGTCAGGGCCGCAAGAACCTTTGGGGCTTCTATGAAAAATCCACGGACGACATCGCCAAGGCCATTTCATTAATATGTCGCGTAAATGGGTTTTCTTGAGGTAACAACACGCACGGGTATCACACGTCCACGGACGACTGTCCTTGTATTAAATATCAGGTTGATGTATAATGTACAGTTGTATCGTCAAGGTCTCAAAGCGGAGGTCGGACGCGTGCCCGTCCTGGTCCATGAGGGTCAAACGAAGCTGTGTCAACCGGGGATTACTATATGGAAGATACACGGGCGTCGTCGGAGTAATCGAGAGTAAATCACCCGGGTGCGCATTCGGGGAGAACCCGAATAATATGAAACCCTGCAAAGCAATATTTGATGAACCTGAAAGGTTCGCTAGGTAGCTACTACTGATGGCGTTACTGGTTAGATTCATCTGAAGCGTCGATGTTATTCTGATAATGTCTGGTGTGATATTGTCCCATGCGTAAGATTCGTTTGTCTCTGGCAATTTTATTAATATCGTCAGGCCAACCAAGAACTGTTCTCAGCGATGACTGTCCAATATTAACCTCATACTGTGGAGATTCGATTGAGATGGCAGAGCTGAATGTAGGCTCGTGTTCACGTATGTAGATTTTAGAGTCTTTACCGGTCACCAACGAAATCCTCCGTCGGATCTCTTCATTAACTGAGTCACTGTTGTACGCGCTCATGGAAAGTCCAGTAACTTTTCAGGTACTTTCTTGACCGCTCTCTGACGAGAACACGAACGAGTTATTCGCAGGGAGGCCCCCAAACGGTTTAGATCGAATATTAAGCCAACTGTAATAATGCGCAACGACGCTAGTGTGATCTCGAGTGTGCGGCCTCCCCCTGCAGTAATTGGTGTAGAGAAAACCACATAAAATTCTGGTTTCATTGACGGGAATGTAATAATCCAGGTGACACTCGGGGTTGTAATTGCACGCTCCATCGGGGTATAGATTTCACGAAGAATAGGAGGCACCTCAGAACTCATCATCGGTGTTATATACATCATTGATGTCTTTAATGAGTTCATGCATTAACGAACGAAACATACACGGGTCCATGATATCGTTGGAGAGCAACAACAAATCGATGTGGCCTCATTGATGGCTTCTGGTGCATTATTGTCGGACGGGACTGAGCCAGCGATTGTTTGCAGACGATCCACAAGTTCACTGACTTGTTGCATTTGAACCCTGCGTGTTTACGTCTACTTTTCCAATCAAGGCCTTTTCCAGGTTTGGGCGCCTGTGGGTCTTCCTTGAGAGGCCCAGCATCCTCCGTGAGACAACTTCGTCGTCCGGGGGAGGCACATCCTCCTTGGGAGGCAGCAACTTCTCCAGAAACCAAGCCCCGTAATTGTTTGCAAGGGTTTTTCAAATGTACGTTGAAAATTATCCCAGTATGGATTGATACTTTCTGCACCTATGTTTCTATACATGCGAACAATCCTCTGAAATTCGTTCTACATACCATTATTACTGTAGAGTCCTGGAAGTCCCATCAACTCCCGAAATACCCATTAGGGTCATTCCCTTTTGAGGTAACCCAGGCGAATATCCCTGGGCAGTTCACGCTCCAACATACTTGGGATCGGGTATGTTAGTGGCAAACTCTAGTGGATTCTCAAAGATTCGTGCCGTACCAATTCGTTAAATTTTCGAGGTGGTGTTTGGAACTTTGACTGGTACTCGGGTGGTTGTTGTTGTGGAAGATTCGCAAGTGCCTCTCCAACATCTTTTTGCATTTCCTCCAAGCTTTTTGAATTTTTAACAATCATACTGGCACACGCTTGATCGTCCCATTAGTTTCTTCTGTGGTTTTCTTGATATCTTCGGTTTGAATGGCTGTCTTGACAATCGGACCCGTTTTCTTTTCTGTTCTTATCCTCGCGGCGGTATTTTCCGCGACTTGCTTCACTTGTTTCGCGGTTTTACGTGTCGGCTTAATCAGCGGTGCAAATGTTTTCTCGAAGCCCGCTGTGAGGTCTCCCGTGCGGATTGTCGCGACTGAAGCATAGTTTTGACACGTTCGCGGGCATCTATGTAATCGCGGAGAAGTTCCAGGGCATCGCTGACGGGTTTCGTCATTTTATATGTATATAGGGTTGTTAAATTGCTTTATATGTTTGCATGAGACATGTTTGCGTGAGACATGTTTGTGTTCAAACCCGCGCGATACTTTTTCCCACACCATATAAACGGAAGTTATATTTTTTA
This sequence comes from Margaritifera margaritifera, assembly GCA_029931535.1. NCBI lineage: Eukaryota > Metazoa > Mollusca > Bivalvia > Unionida > Margaritiferidae > Margaritifera > Margaritifera margaritifera. Next base: position 2,149,807 of record JAQPZY010001503.1, on the reverse strand, counting down.
TAATATCAGCAATAATTTTTATTTCTCTTCGATTCATTTTTAAAAAATTAATAATGTATTGACGATTTTAGCTTTCTGATATGGACAACTATTCGAATAATGCTACCAATAGACCGTTTTTATTTGAAAATTGCGTTGTGGAAGTTATGTTCTTAAATGTCACACCTTAACGCCAAGTAATTGAATACATTTTGAGCAAAATCCGATGAAAATAATTTTATAAAAGGCATGATTTTACTTTGTAAGTATTAATACGTAGTAAATTAACATTTTCTGTTATTAATTAGTTACGGTGAAATTGTTAAGCAACCAAGAAAATAATGTTATGGATGTTATGGGCTATTCAGCGACAAAAAGAAAACTGAAACAAAAAATTAAAACAACATACATAGTGAATGTATAGGGCGTTTATGAGATTCCAAGATGGTATTACATAGCAAAAATATCAAACAGACGTATAATTTATGCAATTTAGAAGTGCTGTAGTTGCTGATGCGACAGGCAGAAATGCAATATTTGCAACTTTTGATTCATCTGCATATAGAAAAGATAAATAAAGCATACATTCTATTATATTTAAAAATATTAATAAATACCATAACTTTCATTTAAAAGTTAATTTATGACAATATATTCTATCACTTTTTCTGTGCAAACGAAACCCATCAGCTATGGAATAAAACCTAAGTTGGACCATTTTTCTTGGAGTGGGTGAAACGCCGATTAAACGAATCTCATAGCTTTCTTGCGATAAATGTATTTCTAGCTTGATTAATAATTCTTTGTATTTCTCTTCTCGTTGGAAGTCGAATTAAAAGACAGTTATCTCTCTTAAGCTTCTAGAAGTATGCAAGATATCCACTTTATACCCAATGCCGACTTAGAAACTCTACATGACTGGTCAAATCAATAGTTAGTAAGCTTCAACCCATCATTAACAGAAGTCATGTTTTTGTAGCAAAAAGAATAACCCATTCTTTCCAAAATTGAAGTTCCAAAGCGAATCACTTGCATTTGTTTGACAATTATAAACATTTGGGCCTTGCAGTTAATAATTAATGCACTTGGAGTGTACATATTGAAAATATATTTTAAAAAGCATCTAAATTGCTAAATATTTTAAGATCCCTCAAATACAAGCTGAGATGAAAGTCCTTAGATATAATTTTCTTATCATATATTAGGCCTATATCAGAATATGCAGATGTCGTCTGGGATGGATGTTCAGATGCAGACTCAGATAGATTAGAGAGATTTCAGTTAGAGACTGTTAGGATAGTCACTAGTCTAACCAGAAGTGCCCACACACGCAATATTTATGAGGAATGCGGCTGGCCCCCGCTCTCAGAAAGAATAAAATCTCACCAACTCTGCACTTTTCATGGATTTATTTATAATGATTCACTAAGTTATTTAAATGAACTGCTTCCTCCTTTGGTGGGAGAAATGTCAATATACAATTTACGTAATCCACAAAACTTCTCTATATTAAATACCAGACTTGAAATAACAAAAAAAAAAAAAAAGTATTTTCTGAACTCTTCTATTTTATATGGAATACCCTACCTGAAAATGTCAAATCGGAAAGCGAATTCTTACAATTTAAAAAGTATATTACCCCGCTAAACAATAGCTTTCCTTCTTATCATCTTTCTGGTGATAGCAAATACTCTATTATTCATACTAGGATCAGAAACCAATGTAGCGACCTCAAAAAGATCAGTATGACATTCACCTGATAGACAATCCCTTATGCAACTGTGGGGTAGAAGCAGAAAGTGCGTATCATTATATTTTCATTTGCACTCAATGCACAGTTCAAAGGCAAAATCTAATATTTAGTCTTAACGAAATGCTCGTCACAATCTCTACAAACACTTTTCTATTTGGCACACCTGAACTTGCAACTAAGCAAAATTTGAATATCTTTAAGCAGTTTCAAAAGTACATTAAGGATACGAGTCGTTTTAACTAATGTTTCTTCCATAGATTTTAAATATAAAGGGATTCTTGTTATTATTAATATTACTCTTTCTCTGACTGTATAATGATCAATTTATATTGATGTAGGTGCACTACATACTAAATGCTAATCCTTCCGAAGTTTGGTAACATCATTATTTACTTGCCTTGGATATCTCTCTTCTTTTTCCTTTTTTCGAACCTTTATCCTTTAATTATCAGCACACCTAATTTGTTGTTGTTGTTTTTTGTATATTTCTATTTTTCTTCTTCTTTTTTCTTTTTTTTTTTTTTTTTTTTTTTTCCTTCTGCTCTCTTGTCATGTTTGATTAATTTGTACTACTATATTTGTATGGGGAAGGGCATATCTAATGTTGCGAGAACTTGACTTGTAGTCCGACCCCTTCTGCGTAATTTAGCAAATAAAATATGTTTAAACCAAAGGAAGTTGTAATTTCCTTCTGTCATATTTTGCTATTTTCGTATCAAGTAAATTTGTCACCATTTATTATAGTATTATTTTCTTTAATTAAACTGTCATTGTAAAATTTCAGTGTACAACTTTTCACATTTTGCAGTAGTTTTTTTTCCAGGTAAAAAAATGTGTGAAATTAATTTTTTTATGATTGAACATTGAGACTATTGTTACAATTTTTCTATATTCATAAGTTTTTTTTGTTTTTTTTTGGTTGTATTCCCTGACTTTTTGTTTTCATTTCTTCCAATATATTGCCAATTAGATGTCATTATATTTGCGCATTTTTTTTACAACGTTTGTAGTGTGTATTTCGATGTTCCATTTGATTAATAGACTTAATTTCACGAAACTGTTACATGTAATTGATTCTACTTACATAATATTTTTGCATATTAATATTACGATGTTACTTCAGGACGGCAGAATTTATTTTAGTGGCACCATATTTTTCTTCTGGCTCTCAACTATTGAAAGACTCGTCATATCATTTACATTTTACCAGCACATATTTTTATTTAGTTTTCAAAATTGTATCAACCTTGAATACGTCATCTTGTTGGTCGTATAGATAACTCCTCCTCATAAAATATTCCCCCATTATTCTCTCCCTTTAAAAAAAGTCTAATTTATACACTACTGGGTCTCAAAAATTACTTGTCTGATTTTAAAAATCTTTTCTGTGAAATTAGAAAGATATCGTTTAGTAAAAATAGGTTTATATTTTGAGATCCTCCCTTTTTCTCACCTTTTTATATTAAGGTGTTCCAGAGGTATCAGTTGATAGATAATCAAATAAGTTCCCTCATACCTTAGGCCTGATTTTGGGTTACATGCATTAATTATCGACATTTCTATAGATCTGTGATATGAACTTTATATACATCAATAAGATTAGATAATATATCTACCCATTTTATTTTCAGTTACATACTTCCACATTCTAATCTTAAGTGTTCGATTAAACCTTTCCACTACAGACGCCTTTTTATTTGAATAAGAGGAAAAGTATTCGATATTTTCTTTCGCCAGTAATTCCTTAACCTTTCGGATGTAAACTTCTTTTCCTTCATCAAACTGTATCTTTTCTGGGTTTCGCTCATTGAAAGATTTCCATAAAATCGTCATGGATGTCGTCTGACTGTTTTGTTTTCATTTTAATGTAGCCCAAGCGTATTTTGAGAAGACATCTATAACTGTCAAAACGTATTTGTATCCATTGTTGTAGTTTTCATATGTTTGCATGTCAACTATGTCCGCATGGAATTGATCATTTCCGCGATTAATATAAACCCTTCTATATATAAATCTGTTTCTAGCTAGCTTGTGTAACGTGTATGTAGGTTGTTCAGTTAACCATTCTTTAGTTCGGAATATAATATTGTATCTCTTCTTTATTTTAATATTGTCCTTATTAGGAGTCCTGACGTTCTGTTTAATTTGTGTCCACAAGTGATTGATATATGTGAAAACAACTGGACTTTCAGGATGGTAGCAAAGATGCCTTAAATACTGTTATTGGTTCATGGAAGTAGTATTTGTCCTATTTGTCGCCGTTTAATTAAAATAATGGATGTGGTGTATTTTTTATTAATTATATCCGCTGTATGACCTAAACCGTTAACCCTTGATCTTTTACTTTTATTTACAATTTTGCAATTACTGGAGAATATAGTGACATGTAATATGCCCTAAACGCGAGGTCTTCACTCAGACTGGTAGCTCATAGATTTCAGCAGATTAAGATATAATTTCTTATTTTAATTATCTAAGGTTCATTGTTTAAGTCTAATTGTTGGATGGATATATATATATATATATATATATATATATATATATATATATATATATATATATATATATATATATATATGTGTGTGTGTGTGTGTGTGTGTGTCTGGATATATGTCTGGGTGTTGAATATCTGTGTCTGAGTGTTGGTAATTTCAATCTGTCTTGCAGATGTTTCTATGACCATCTTGCAGATGCCATGTTTTGTAATTACTGGCTTTATTTGGTCTGAATTAAGAAGCAAGCAACAGCTAATCAATAGTTGCACTCAGACTCTAGAAGTGTCTTCTGAACAAGCTATACTTTGAACATCCAAGTCTGATGGTTGGATATCTAAGTCAGCGTGTTGGATATCTGAGTCTTATTGTTTCTATTATCTGGCAGTTGCAGTCGGTAATTACTGACTTGTATCTGATTTGAATTACTAGAGGATGGAGTAGCTCACAGGAAAAATCAGCAAGAGTTAATCAACGCTCGTTCTGACATTCTGGAATTGTCCACATAAAAGTTGAGATTTTGGATAACTTGTTATCGTTGTTTTTCTCACAATTTTAAGGGTTGGTGGCCTAGTATTTTCGTGAAAACTTTGAGTGTTGATGACCTAGTGTTTTTAGCTCTAATAGTCATAGATCAGAAGAGTTTATTGGATGGTCTGTTATCTGTCGTCGGTCCGTCCGTTAGCAAACGTTTGTTATCGCTCCTCCTCCTAAACTACTTGGAGGATTGCCATGAAACTTTACATACACATTCATCCCATGGTCTAGTTGGTCATAAATGAAAGTGGTGCCGCTCAGACATCCAATATGGTTGCCACTGTGGCCATATTAAAAATCTTGTTATCACTACATCTTATGAATAAATGGTCTTATCAGCATGGGGTTTTCACTGAAAGACTTCTCGTGATGTCTAGTTGGTCTTAAATGGTGTCAATCTGACCTCCAGTATGACCGCCACAATGACCCTCTGGAAAATATTATTATCGCTACTGCTCCTAGATGTCTGGTCATATCGACGTTGTGCTTTCAGCAAAAGATTTAATATGATGTCCAGTTGATCCTAAATGGAAATGGTACGCATCTGATATCCAATATGGCAACCATGGCAGCTATCTTGAAAATCCTGTTTTCAATACTCCATCAAAACGGAAAGTCACATCAACGTGGGGTTTTCACCAGATAACTTCTTATAATGTCTTGTTGGTAATGAATTAACGTAGTGTTGATCTGACGTCCAATATGGGTCACCATGGTAGACATTTTGAAAATCTCGTTATCGCTGCTCCTCTGAAATGGAAGTTCATTTTGCCATTGGGTTTTCATCAGAAGAGTTTTTATGGTGTCTAGTTGGTCTTAAATGAAAATGATGCAAACTGACCCTGAGTATGGCCACCTTGGTGGTCATCTTGAAAATATTGTTATCTATAATCTTCCGAAGTGGATGGCCATATCAACATGGGGTCATCACCAATAGACTTATTGATGCCTAGTTGGTCCTACATGAAAATGGTGCCACCCGTACATCCAGTATAACTGTCACGTTAGCTGTCTTGAAAATCTTGCTGTCACTACTCCCCCTGAATGGATGATCATACTGACATGAGGTTTTCAACCTCTAATGATGTCTACTTGGTACTAAATAAAAAATGGCGCCAATCTGACATCCAATATGTCCACCACAGCAACTAATTTGAACATCTTCTTATCGCTGAAGAATATCATAAATGGTTTCAACACTCTGCAGTTCAAAGGAAGTGATGGTCTTATTTAAATTCCTGAAAATTCTTTTCCCTCTTTCTTTCTGTTTTTCAACAATTGCATAACATTTTTTGCACGACAGATTGCCTTAAGTGTATTCGGCTTAATTATCGCTTAGGTTGTACTAAAATACTTTTTCTTTAACTGCTACAGGAAATGATTATCTTTTTTGAATATTTGTTGGAAAATAGATTTTATAAGCATTCCAAAAAAAATAAAAAATAAAAATAACATTTTAGGCCTTAACTTAGGTTTTATGGTCATTATGACACATTGCTAAGGTTTTTAAATCTTTCTGGAAAGGAGGTCAAAATGTTGATTCGGGTACTATCCAAAAAGGCTTTACATGCCTCGAAAGGAGGTCAAAATATGTGTACTGAGCTTTACATGCCTCGAAAGAAGGTCAAAATGTGTGTACTGAGCTTTATATGCCTCGAAAAGAGGTCAAAATGTGTGTCCTGAGCATGCCTCGAAAGGAGGTCAAAATGTGTATACTGCTGAAAATAGTACAAGGTCAAGAGACGTAAGACGTAGCACGTGGCTAACCCAAATAGGCTTTGGTGTATTGGTTTATTGGGTACATTATATTGAGTGAATGCAAGCTCTATTTGCAAAATAAATGCTGGGTCTGCCCAGTTACAGACTTAATCCCGCCCATTTGGGTTAGATTTCCATAGAGTGTGATTTTGCTAAATTCTAAGTAACTGGGTTAATAATCTAAGAACTGATTATTGACATAAACGACAGGGGGTTAGTGTATAAAATTGCACGTCTTCCTTGACATGAATTTGGTTAAGTAAGAATACACACTGTCAGTTAAGTTTGCCAAGTACTCTTACTTACTAGTACATGGATTGGCAGAGGAATTACTACAGTTAGTGACATACATAAGGGATGGACCGTTTAATTTGAAACGGGGTGAGGGTGGGGGCAGGGGAAATATCCTGGTTCAAAAGAAATTCTCAGGCACGTCCCCCCCCCCCTTCCCCGCCTCCCCGATTCCCACTTGTGAAAATTATATGGTCCTTTCCTGACTCGTTGTTATGCTGTCCTTTTGGATAACGTGTAGCAGAGACTATCACAGGGTGAGATTGGTGAGTCAGTGATAATGTCACGGCCAACCTTTGAGTGTACCACGTTTCTCTCTCTCTCTCTCTCTCTCTCTCTCTCTCTCTCTCTCTCTCACACACACACACACACACACACACACACACACACACACACACACACACACGACCCTTAGACGACAACACTAAATTAAGAAATTCCAAATTACTAGAAAACTACAGCTGCAGAGCTAGCGCAAATTGACTATTAAAGCTATACAGCTAGCACAGTTTTAAAATTGTTTTGAAAAATCAATAAATGACGGGTCAATAAAACACATTATTGCTGTATGATCAGTCACTTAAGCCCCACGGTATTACATGAAACATTTCATAAGTCTAAAGAACTGTAATTTGCTATGAATCTGTGGATGTATAGCTCCCAGACCCACAGTGAATTTTATTACAACAATGCGTCGTAGTTTTGCATACGCACAAATTATCATAGCGGGAAATACATTCCAGCTATGTATTTATACACTACAATATCATAGCCATTATCGTGCTACTAAAATGAATGGAGTTGGTAACATGCAGGGATACTACGATACTGAAAGAAATACAGCAAATATTGTTTATTAGTATGCTAGTTTATTTCACAGTGTTAGCAAGCGAGGTCGATCGTACAAAAGTAAAAGTGTTGTATTTCAATGCTAGATGTTTCAGGTTTGACTCCTGCTCTCAGATATAAAAAAAAATATTTATTTATATTTCTGAAATATAATTGAGAACCGGCCATAACAGACCGAAAAGTAAAAAGTAAATGAAGTATACACCGCGATCGAAATAAGCTACGCAATTAGGGATACGGTTTAAAGCCAGACATGCCAATAAAATGAAAATGTGCCAAATTTACATTATGCGGGTGAAATTGTATAATTTATAAATTGCTAGTGTGTTAGAATTTGTTATTTTATATATCAGTGTTGTAGTTTCACATAAACGAAGGGGATTAGCGTCAAATTTCACAAGTGTATCGTCTATGCTTCTAACTTCGTGCTGATCCTTGAATCGTGCGCCATGTTTCTAGCGACCTAATGCGCTTGTTTCGAGATAATGACGTCATCAACTGTGTCATCAGCGTTTTTCGAGAGTGACAACAAGTATTTAACAAGTAAATTCAGACAAAATGAGATTTAAACAGGTAATTTCATGTAAATATTTGGTTTTAATCATATGGTGTTCTTATACAACGTAAGAAAAATTTACACCGGAAATGTATATTCACTCTGGACTTTTTCGTTTCAGTATTATTTCATTGGAAAGAGAAATAATTTAAATAATTTTTTTTATTTCAAAAACACGGAGACGCTATAAACTAATAATATCCATACCTTGGCCTAACTGGCACATTCCGGTCATATGCCACGTAACTTTTTGGTCAGTGGCACGAACCATGGATGTACTTCCAAAATAAGTAAACTTACACACGCTCGGAAAAACGGTAATTCTGAACTAATGTACATGAATGCCAACAATTTTTTAACGATGATTAAATGAAGTAGAGATAGTTGAACACTTTCTGTGGTTATTTGAACAGATTCTCACAATATTATACCAAACGCATTAAAATTCACGTTAATTGCACGAACTATGGTGGATCGAGGATACTTTAAATTGTTTACTTTTTATTTTAGTGTTGTCGTATCGGTACACAAGTGGGTTGGTGTAAATTTTACAAGTGTGCTAGCATGCGCTATGTCTATCTACTTACGCATGACTTGTCGCGATCATTTGAGCATATAGTTTACAGAGGAGCAGACTGCATAACTAAATTGTGTGAATATTTGCAATCAATTGCAGAAACTGTTTATGAAGAACTGAGACCAAGAAACGCTTCTGAAATGATATTCACTAATACAGTTAAAAGCATTATAATTCCACGAATACACGTCATATTTGTGAAAAGGAGATTACTGATGAAGTTTCCTCAAAAGATAATACAGATGAAGTTACCATAAACACCAACTACAAAGTAAGAAATCATGATTACTTAATTGGAAAATACAGAGACTCTATACAAAATTATATATCTAGAATGCAATTTATATTATAAATATCCAAAACAAATTCCACTCTTCATTCATAACTTGTCTGGATGTGATTCTCATTTGATTATCAAGAACTTAGTAGAAAACGTTCCAGATCAAGAAGCACCAAGATTACCAAATAAAGACCAAAAAAAAAAATTAATTCTCGTTTAGTAAGGATTTTATGGTCGATAGATTTGAAAAAGACGGTAAAGAGGTTTCCTTTGTATAGCAAGAACAATAGGATTTTTAGATAGTTATAAGTTTATTGGTTAATTCATTGAACAACTTGCGAAAAATCTAAATGATGATATATTTATAGAAACAATTAAATATTTTGAGGAGCAATGGAACCAGATTATTTTTAGAAAGGCATGACATGGATTACTTTAAAAGGTTTAATGGAACTAAACTGCCACCAATATAATTATTTTTATTCAAACCTCATTGAATCAGGAATTAGCGCAGAGGATTACTAGAATGTTAATGATGTAACTAAACATTTTAAATTGAATTCTCTTGGTGATATTTATGACTACTGAAAATTACTTTAATCTTATGTTATATTTTAGAAGAATTTCGACGTGTATGCTAAAATAATTACAAACTAGACTCACTACGTTATTCCAATGCACCTGGACTAATTGATAATGCTATTTTGAAAACAAAAAGTAAGGTAGAATTAGAATTGCTCACAAATTATGATATCTTTTTAATGGTTGAATCTGGAATTAGAGGAATCAGCATGATACAGAATAGATTGCTCTAGCAAATAATGAGTACTGTATCATGTTGATTGGGAAGGCAAAATACGTGAGAGAAGCAAACACGTTCTGAATAATGGATAATGCAATACATTAAGACAGTCATTCATTATGTATCAAAATTCAACAATTTGTATTGTTGGGCCATGTGCCAACCAATGCATGTTACAAATTTTATACGGGCAATCAAAAAACATCAAAGAAGATTTATTGTCTTGAAGAGATATTGAATGTTTTGGTGGAATTCTAGAAGTAGATTCAGAAGTGCTAACACATTTGCATGATTATTTTAAAGACTAACCTTTAGCATCAGAAAAACTAATTTCTAATGAGACTGATTTATCTTCATTACAGAAGAAATTGATAGAAGATAACAAAGGCACCAAACCTTCAGTAGCAAATTTTTTATGCACCTTAAAACAAAGAGAGATGTTATCCACTAACGTAGCTTAAACTTGTATGTTAAGATATGATTTAAACCAAAACATATACATACAGCAGTTTTAGTCTATCAAAAGACATGGTCAGAATAGTACATAACAACCAATGACTTTGAAAAAGATTTCTTTAAACTTATGAATTATGCTGTCTTCGATACTCAGATTAAAAATGTAAGAAACAGAACGAATGTAAAATATGTACTCACGAAAATAAATAGTTCCAACTTTAGAAGGATATTTCATTTGCAAGGAGAACAATAATAGATAAAAATATGGTATTAGTTATCTTAAAGACAACGAAAAGGAAAATTAACCAAGCCAATTTATGGTGGTTTTACAGTCCTAAACGTAAGTTGCTTATGCATGACTTCTGCTACAACAAGCTAAAAATAAACAAACAAACAAACAAAAAAAAAAAAAAAAAAAAAAAAGATATTATATAGAGGATCTCAAATGGGTAATGATTTAATATTGAATTTATGAAACGAGTTTAATAATTTCCAGTGTATGCGAGCCTTGGCGAGCAATGCTGGAAATTTTGCAACGAGTTTCATAAATTCCATATTAAATCATGACCCATTTGAGATTCTGTTTATCACATAGTTTTGATTTTCATGGAAAGAGTTTGGATAGAAAGAAGAACAGATGATTTTCGGCATTTCATTAAATTAAGGCTCAGACGCAGCACCTTTCAATTCTTGCACGTGAAGCAAATAGTCCCAGACGCGAGTTGAAACAATAATGCACAATTCGATAGCCAGTAACATTTTAAAGTTTATTTTTTTGACAAATTATAATTCAAAGAGCAACTGACCTTCCAAATCTATAGAAAAATTGACACGGATGACATCATTTTTCAACACTGGATCTCCAGTAGAAATTTCTGTGTGATGTCACATAGTTCGATTAGGTCACGCCAGCCGGAGTAGTTGACACGCCATATACATGGATTTCGATGAGACTGTTTACAACGTTTCCACTGAAAAGTGTGTCGATTCCACTATGGACATTCACCACAGATTCCAACACTGGATACGGCAGAAAAAAGTAGAATTCCAGTTGTTGGATATTTGTGTGAAGGGATGATTACTGGATGCAGTAATTGTACTAAATCTAGACTATAAAGGTGTTGCTCTGTACAATAGTGATTCAAGATTTAATGTTTTGTGACCGGATATTTGCATTATTTGATTTGGAAGAATGCTGTAGTTAGATAAATTTCTGTGAGTGGGAGACTAGCATTTGTCGACATTCGTTTCATAAGAGAGGTGAGTTTATTTGCTACTATTTAGGTTGACATTTAAACCACGCTTGTCCTGGGGTGAATGCAATGTACTCATGTTCAAGTTTTATATTAGGAGAATTCTATGTAGCATAAATTGGCTATATTCCGACATACGTAACCACTACTGTGCTTTTTGTGATAGTCGACCGTTTTCTCTCAATATCCGTTTGGAATTCAATTTGAAAGACGGCAGCCATATTCTTGATAGTAATAGTATAAAAAAAAGGTTCCAGAAGGCGGGGCAAGGAAACTTCCCACGGTCGCAGACAATCAGGAATGAGAGTACTGCGCAAGAATATCATAGGCTTATTTGGACCAATCAGATTCACATAAAGTAATACGTTAACGTGTTGACATATCAAAAATATTAAAATGCAAACACTGTATGTAAAGTGTGCCAATTATAACCGTTATAAAGTGATACATTTAAACTTTTTCATGACGAATTATTATGTATTAATGTTGAAACAGATTTCTTTTACGATGATATTAAAGAAAATATTCAGTTTCGTGATACAAGTGACTACAAAACAGATACAATTGTTGGTGTTCCTCAGATTAATAAAAAGATACCAGGACTTTTTAAGATTAATAGAATGGTATTCCAATACAAACATTTTGAAAGCTTTTAAAACTAATATAGGTGAAAGAAAGTATGCAAGGATATGCAATTTTAAAAAAAATGTAATTAAAAAGAATGTAAAAATAGACGTGAACAAAGATTGCTTATTTATCCAAACTACAAATCACCGAGAAATGGATTAAATTTGACCCTACCATCACGAGAGGTACAATATTATGTTAAATAAGGTTGCTTTTTCGCCACACGATGATAAACGTTATCTAATAGATAAAATGAGTACTTTGTGTTATGGTTTTTTAAACATGTAATCAAATGGATATTCCAGTCTCATAAAAAGTTTTTTTCTTTTTTATTTTAATTTTAAACTATTTTACCTCTCATAATTATATGTACTTTATTATTTACTCCATAGACTTTTTATCTTCGGAGTCAAAGAACACTACAAATCTAAATTTTCACGAAGATCTTTTATAACACAATTAAACTTTTGCACTATCGCCCATACAGATATTCCTTCGGTAGGTTGGTAGCTTTTTTTTACATCATTTAAATTCACACAATCGTCTATCAGAAACAAAGTATTAGTTTCCTGGTTTATCCTTAAAAGTATTTTTAACCATTTATCTAATTTGTCACCAGGATCTATTACAATTACATTGTCAACCCTAACAAGGCATTTTCTACTGCAATTCTTATTGTACATAAGTGTTGAACACATAATGGCAATAAAAGTTTTGAAAAGTTTTTTATTTATTTCCAGACTTTGTTACACCACATATAATATTATGATGTTCTTCGAAGAACATTGAATGTTGACGATGTTAAAATGCTATGTAAAAGCTCTTAAAACTATAACTTGTTCGGTTCTCTCACAAGAGCTAAACAGAACATATCTTACCGGTTGTTCTGAATATTTACCATTCAATGTATTATCACGTGTGCTTCTCAAATCAAGCCATAAACATGGCGACTAGTATACAAATTATAACACTAATATTACAAAGAACAGTGTGCTCTTGTTTTATATCAAATAAATATTATGTTGCTTCTGTAAAATGTTGCTTCATTTTATACACCTTTTAATAAAATATGTTGGGTAATCCTTGCACGGTAATTATTATTCCTTCCATTGCTGAATTAAATACTTTTCCGGATCAGCTTCTCTGTCTCTTATACACATTATCAAGACTCATTTTAAACGCATTCTTGGTGAATCAAGTATGACATTTGTTCAGGTTGTATTAGCTGTCACATCAATAATTCTTTCTCTTGCGATATAATCATAATAGAAAGAAATACTGTACTTTTCGTTTATAGAATTAGCTATTGGAACAGAAGTAATTTTATCATACTGCAGGCAAATAATCTCGTGCTCATAATCTTGGTTTTCACCTCCTTTCTCTTCAGATGCTTTTGTTATTGTAATAGTAAATCTAAAATCCCTGATAACACAAAAGGACACAACAGACTATGATCTCTCAGTATCTGGAAATCAAGTAGTATTCTAAATTTCTTTCTATATACAATAAATTGGACAGTTTCCGTACCACTGTTTTGTGCATTAGCCGCTCCCGATCTTAACCTCAGTTTTTCATTGATTATACCTTCCTCTATTTTATTTATACTCACAGACGATGGTAACCACAACTCTCTGAACGTCGTGAAAATGTTATAATCGTTTAGCTTAATAATATCATCACTACCGTAAGTATTGGTTATGTTTTTAATCAGCATTCTTCCTAAATTATTTACAAAAATTATTAGCGTCTCTTTCATCATTTACATTGAATAATATGAAGACGAAAAAACAAGAAAAAAGGAGAAAAAATACCAGGTAAAATTAAGACATTGGTCCAGAACTTAGGTATTACTATTTGTCAATGTTGCTCACGGTTTTTTACTACTTGGAATATGAGCAATACAATGATGCGTTGGATTAAGATGTTTAATAGCCTGTGGTGTTTAAACCTGTTTGTGAGGAGTTGTGTATTTTCCATATGTTGCCATCTTTCTATGCAAACGCTATTTATTTAGCTAAGTTTTAGAACTTGTTTTAAACTTGTTTCGCTTTGCTTGCTGGTCACAGATACCTATATCCAACATAAGCACTAGTGCCCAATACAACTGCAATAAGTTATCTGCTTATCTTGTTGTTGTTGTTTTTGTATGTCTTAACGGCACTTTCAACACAATATTGGCTAAGTGCCTTTCCTAAGGACACACCGAGGCGACCAACCAGGGATGGTTTTCATTGGTCTCTTACTTATCTAGCAATAACAGCGACCGAAGAAAAAGTAATTAGTGAGTTCACATTAGTGAAGTCACATATGAAGCATTCGCTCATAACAGATGATGTAAGCTGAAAGTTTGCATGAGCAGTAACAAATTATTTAAGACTGGGAAATGTTTTGATTTTCTGACTCCTAAATTATGGGTGTTAAACAATTTTTCCACCTAAAATTACACACTCACATAGTCTCGATATATTATTTCTGGAAATTAAGTGAAATGTGATTAAGATAAAGTTTTATAAATTTCATTAATGCTTAAATATATGTACCTTTTATTTATTTTTATTTAATCTCCTTCAGACGATTTTATTTTATTTCATTTCATTCTTATTGGAGGAGCACTTTTTCTGATAAATGTGCCAAAAATCATGGAATCATGGTCACTCTGTATGTGTTTTGAATAATGTGTTTTGTAAGGTCTAATCAAGTGCCAACACCTTATTTACTTGGCGTAAATTTCTGTGTTCTTGTCTGCACAAATGTGCAATATGTCTATTTTTAATTACGTAAACCAACAACCTTTGTTCTTCCTTTACGAAAGAATACCATATTTCGTATGGTGAAAACTCGGTCTTTTCTGATGTCATAATCACGATTTTGAACGAAAGAAGAGTCATCTCACTTCACTAATCGATATTTCGATATATCGATGCTGACATGTTTGAACAAAAGTCCTTGTAATGTCTTTAGAACATTGTTACTAAAAAATTCAGTAAGAGTCCCAAATTTGTCCTGAACTCCATGATTTCTATAAGGATAAGGACTAAGTTTTCAAATGTGATCGTTGCAAATTAAATCGTCATATTTTTAATTCACCACCAGATATGCAAATTTGTCAGTTCAACCCTGGAGCTTACGTTACTAAGATGCGAGACACTTTTCTTGGAGCGACATGAATATTTTGTTAAGATTTTTATTTAAAGTTTTTCATTTGCCTGTATTTTCCTAAATCTTGGTTAAGTTTTCATCATACAGGGCACGAACCATTATGAAGCTAAGACAATTCATTCTACGACGTACTTGCTCGCCCCTATGACTTTTGAGTCAAGGTCACAGTTGTAGAAACTGTGCGTTAATGTTGTTAAAATTTTTCATTTGCTTAGATTTCTTAAACATCTTGATGGATTTTCTTCATGCTTGGGATGAGTCAACATGAAGCTATGACGATTCATTTTGTGTGATGAACACTCGACCCTTTTACCTCGGGATTAACGTCACAGCCAAAGAAAATGTGCGTTTAGATTTTATTTATTTATTTATTTATTTATTTATTTATTTATTTATTTATTTATTTATTTATTTATTTGCTAAACCCCTTGATGGATTTTATTCATACTTAGGTTGAATCATTATGAAGCTAAGACAATTCATTGGGCGACATGTTCTCTCAAGCTTTTGACCTTGGGGTCTAGGTCACACGTTCTATAGCAATGCTTTGATCGTGGGATTGACACGCAGGCCCTGGCCTTCTTGTATAAAACAATTGTCTGATTACGTACCCTTAGGAATCACACACACACACACACTCATGTGTATATATCAGTCCAGCCACACTCACAATATTTTCTACCTCTTCTACAGAGCTTTTCACAGTGTTTTTCTACCTTTCATGGTACTGTCTTGAAATTTTGGCAATAATTATCCAAACAGTGCAAAACAATATATTTGTGTGTGTTTGGTTGTTTCAATATTTTTCTATAAACAACATTTATTAAAAGCATACAGTATGAAATACCAACAACAACAACAACAACAAAAATACTCAAAATATTACTAGGAGTAGCTATAGGGGACACTTACGGGTAAATGAAAATTTAATATTTTGTTTAAGTCACTATGGGGAAAATGGGAATTTAACACTACGTTTGGGCCACTATGGGGTTAATGGGAATTTAACATTACGTTAGGGCTACCAAGTGGGTAATTTAACATTACGAATATCACTATGGAGGTCTATGGCAATTTAACATTACAGATGTCACTGTGGGGGTCTATGGAAATTTTAACATGACAAGAGTCACTGCGGGGGTTCATGGGAATTTAACATTATTGAAACACTATGGAGGTTATTTGGATTTAACTTTACTTTTGGGAGGATATAACAACTCATGGAAATTTAACATTACAGCATAATTACGGACAACAATAAAACGGACATTTTGACATGACGGATGGCACTATGGGGCCCTATGAAAATTAACATTATGGCCTAATTACACCAAAATTCACTAACATGTTTATCGTTTGCTCGTACATTTTTTTATGCACTTTTTTCAAAACAGTGTTACAAGTTATAATTTCGCTGTCATATTTAGACGAATAGTGTCTGTACTTGTAAAGAAAATAATAAATTTAGTCGTAGCTGGATAAGAAAAAAACAAAACAAAGGAAGGACCGATAGATATCTCTCACACAATTCATGTTTTAGCACTGTTGTTTAAATTTTCAGAGGACAATCACACATACACAAAGGGAGAAAGTAGGGTTTATATTTTGTATTATAGACACATGCTTACAATCTAACATACAATCAGGTAGACCAGGTGAGGGGATATTTTGCTCTTTTATACATACAAACACATATACAAATACAAAGAGAGGGAGTATTTTATTTTCGTTTTCATGCACACACACACACACACACACACACGGGAGAGTGAGAGAGAAAGAAAGAGAGAGAAATCCATTGATTGAAAGAATGAGAGTTAGATCAAGAATAAAAAGGAAACTAATCACAAAAGACGATGTGGTTTTTTTTATTTATAAATCAACACTTTAATATGCTCCTCTCAACTCAATAACTTACTCACTCGCTACATTTCTCTCACTTAACAAACAGAAAAAGCAGCAAATTAATGAAACATTGTAACAAGGTTACAAATGGAACACAGAGACAGACAAATACTGCTAATTATAGAAAAAAGCCCAGACTGAAATTTAGCACCATTATATCGTCTGCTCACCGAGTTATCAAAGAATATCACCAGAAGCAATATCGAAATTATGGTTCATAACTTTGTTCCAATCTACCCATTTAGCTTTTTATTACAGTGCGACATTAGTTTTGTCTACAATACAAGCGATGGATTGTTTTGGGTTGCAAAATTATTTCCAATTGTTTTTAAAACTGCACAACAAAAAGTACATTCTTTATTTTCAAGATCAAGATAGTTTGGGCGAAGAGTGTCTGTACTTATAAAAAGAATGTGATTGGCAGCTGGGCAAACAAAGGAAAGGGACGTAAATATCGCCCATGCAACCCCAGTGTCAGCCCTGTTGTTTAAACTTTAGAAGAGGATACAAGAGTTTTTCTTGCAAACACACACAAACACACCATCAAACATACACAAAGGGAGGGAATAGGGTCTATATATTTTTTGTATACCACATGCCTATAACCCAAAATACAATCACATATACAAAGGAAGGGGTTTTTTTTTTTGCAGATACACACACACACACAATCATCACACTCCTTCAAGCGAGAGATTCATTTATTGTAAGAAAGAGATATAGAAAATAAAAGATAACAAATAATCACACAAGATGATGTTTGTTTGTTGTTGGTTTTTTTTTTTTATCAAAATAAATACATGCATGTACTCCTCTTAGCACAGCAGCAGACCCTCCTAATGTTCGAGGTACCCAAACCGGCAGAACAACATTTGTCAACACAGCTTAAAATGAATCTCGGGGTCTCAGGATAAAAAATCTGGATGACGCCACCTCAGAAAACCTGTGCGAGCTAAGAAATTTGCAGTGTTATACCCTACCCCCTGCTCCAGCCTACACGCAGTTAAATAACCTATTTTTTTTTTTTTTTTTTTTTTTTTTTTTTTGGCCCATAAATCACATTTGCATCATGTACCACTTCTTACGAGGCAAAACATCAGGTATATTGTCATATAGATAACTGTTCCAACCCCTGATAATTCACATTTAACCTTTTGTGATATGCATGATGAACAAAGACATCACTTCTAGTGTAATTACTCATAATTGGTTATGTAATGTCCAAGTGAAATAATTGTACTTCTGAAGTTCACAAAACTGAACATATCCTTTCCAATAATTATTTTATATGCTCTGTAATAATGCTTTACATCACATGTCACATATGTGAAGGAATGTCACAAACAACTTCATACTTATTAATTTGTGTAACTGCAAGTCAGCATTAATGCACATTTACAATAAAATGGACGTTTATTTGAAATAACAAAACTAGGCACAAAAAGAAAAACAGGCTGAAGGGTCAAAACAAAAATATACATAAATTCACAAGATATATACTTGTCTCTCTTCTTAAATATCCCTTCAGCAGTTCTCTCTCTAACTCCAAAAAGGAAAGAAAAGCTCATTTTTAAGGGTGGTGCCAACCCAAGTGGATAATTGACTGTTTGGCCAACTATTCACGAGAAAGCAATTATCTACATTCTTATGCCTGCAATCAGTCAATTAGTCTTCCTGAGCAGTCTTTGGAGTTCTGAACCTTCACAGGCAGGAAACGTCTACCCTGCCACAGTATACCAAAATACATGTCAATCTTCATTGTCTTCACTGCTCTCAAGAAAGTTAAAAGCTTCTTTTTTCAATGGATTTGCACAGTTGTATGCATCTACATGAAATATTGCCTCACATGTACAGGCTGTTGTACAGGGTTGGTTATGCATGGAACAGGAGCAATTTTCCAAGCACAGATCAGAAGTGCACTCACATACAACATCATTTAGCAACTCTGGTGCAGCTGCTGATTGGCTCATTAGTTCTTGTCTCAGTGTACCATCCACTTCCTTCTCATAGGCAAAGTGTATTGTGAAGGAATATCAAGCATGCCGATGTATGCATGCTTCCAAATGAACACTTAGTACAGACATCGAGCAGGTGTAGTAAAAAGCATGTCATCAGTTGGTGGAAGCTTCTTAGCAGCAATCCCCTTCTCATATGTTTTACATCTGAGCACATTCAGAGATCAAGAAAACTTTTACTTTACCCATAGAGACAACTAACACGCTGTGTTGCAGAAGTCTTTTCGCAGCTACCGCCACATGCCCACCATTAACAAAAATTGACTAGTTTTCAGCCAGATAGAATGCACTATTCTCTATCATGTAATTTGTGAAGAAAGATGCAAGATTTTACTTGTTTTCATTCACACTGAGAAACTGTTTCCAGTTAGATGATAATGTTACTTCACCCCGAACTCAATAAATACGGCTGGATTTACCTTCATCTTACCTCTTTTGTTTGTGACTTGATTCTGTCTTCAACATATCTGTCAAATACAATATGCACCTGGGAAATGATTTCAGGGCTAATGTGTTTAGTGGAATTCATTATATGAAACAGAAAGTTCTTGGCCATATCCTGGAATGTAACCTGTATAGCTGCACTGGGAACAGGTAAGACCCGAATTACTGCACTTCCATCGTAGATGACAGCATCTGCACAACTGATCGGACTTGTGATCCTTTCTCCAGTCAATGTGTCATGTAGTTTATGCATGAAGCCTGACTTTGTGCAAGACTCTCTTTAAGGAATTGACAGCTAGAAGACGAAAGTATATCACCTCTCCATTAATTGAGACATTCTTGGCCTTTACCTTGACCTTTTTGTTCATTTCGGGCATTGTCTTGATGCTTGAACGTGGCAATGGCTCAAACAGATTTTTTTTTTTTTTTTTTTTTTTTTGGGGGGGGGGGTACTGGAAGCGTGACGCTCGTATACAAAAGTCTTTGCCATGGCTTCACCCTTTTCCAGAGCACTGCAGAGACGGCATCTGAAGCAATTGCACCAGTTAATATTCACCAGCTTTGGGGAGGCATCAGTGAGATCAAAGGGATCTATGCAGATGTCATTGAACATGTCCTTCAGTTTCTTTACATCACTATTCCATCTACTCTGTGAAGCCTTTTGAGCTGAACGATGTAAAATATTCTTTCCAATGACTATTGATCCAACCTGTACTCAGATTTCAATAAATGTTGACAAATGGGGTGAACATAACTATTGGATGGCATGTGTTGAGGAAAACATAAAACACTTGATGACGTGGATAGCGTGTCAAACATTAGATGCAACAGTGTTTAAAATAATTCTTGGGGTTTTTTTACCATATTTTTAAGTGAAATTTATCAATAATGTATGACCTCCTAAAGAAGGACCTTTTCTGTTCAATTAGACTCAGGAAAAAAATTGTAATTTTCAATAATTGTACTCGCAATCAATGAAGAATACTCTAATATAAGAATACGCTTGCGATTATTCTATCGACATATCTACAGTTTCACCGATTTTAAAAAGGCTCTAACTACTGTGTATAGTATTCCCTTCTTGAATCCGAATGCACATTTTGTGCTCAGACTGTTTCATCACAAAGGGGACTGGAAATCTAAAATCGGAATGCGAACTGGTCATTGGTCACGCCAGAACAGTTTTTATTGCTTTTCTTTTTTCCCCTCTTTCTTTGATTTTTTATTTTATGGGCATTAATATTCTGTTACAAAGAAAAGACGTGACGTGTAGAGGTATCATCTTCGACCAAAATCTCTTTTGAAGAAAGATCTGAAACTCTTAGCATACACACATACATACATACATACATACATACATACATACATACATACATACATACATACATACATACATACATACATACATACATACATACATACATACATACAATAATTTGCACGAACAGAGCCATACCAAGAAGGACAGTTTAACCCGACCTAAAAGTCAGTCGCTGAAAAAACTGCGCCAAAGGGAAGATATTGTCATGAAGTCAGCAGACAAGGAATCCTGCGTTATTTTCATGAATACGTCTGACTACATCGTTGATTCGAACAGGCAGCTTTCAGACGAGAGGTTTTATAAGAAAGTTATGTGTTCAGACAATTTTTAAAAAATGCATAACACAGGACACATTGATGACAAAACACTGACTTGCCTCCTGCCAGTTGACCCTAAACCAAGGAGATTTTATTTACTCCCTAAAATACGCAAAGAAGGGAACCCGTGGAAGTCAATCATTTCCGGAAACAACCAACCCACTGAAAAAAATCTGAATTTGTTGATTATCACCTTTGGCCTTTCGTGCAAAAACTGCCTTCATCCCGTCTCTTAACTCCCTTCCAGTTCCATACTTTATAAAACATTTGCTACAACTTTCAACACGAAAGGTTAAACCATAATACAAATGATTTTTTGCATTCAGTACCATTCCTTGTTTAATATAAAATCTGTAGTTGACACAAACCTGTGATTACCAAACAATTGACACAAACCTATGAGAACCAAACAGTTGACACAGCCTGTGATTACCAAACAATTGACACAGCCCGTAATTACAAAACAAATGACACGTGTAATTACCAAACAACTGACACAAACCTATGAGTACCAAACAGTTGACTCAGCCTGCGATTACCAAACAATTGACACAACCTGTGATTACCAAACAAATGACACAACCTGTGATTACCAAATAATTGACACAACAAGTGATTACCAAACAATCAGAACTCGGTTACAGATGATTACTATTATAATTTTGATTCCGACTTATATTCTACTGTGGATCCCTTTTGGCAAGCAGGTAAGTCGTGACCTAATGAACTTTGGCGAAATGCGTTGATACAAGTTAAAGCCCGTTTTGGGCATATGTAACTTATGAAAGTAGCAATATACAGTATTTTACAGTTGGCCTCAGATTGCAATTACTATCTGCGGGTCAGTACCTACGAATGTAGTCCCTATCTATTTTTAGAGGGGGTTTTTTTTCCCCTCTTTTTTGAATGGTGATCCTTGGTTTAGATATTAGGCATTCTTTATACTAATTTATAGGGATTATTTATTCTTTAGAATATGAGGATTATGGTGTGATTTTCTGTGTGTATTTTGGCTACATTGCACAATGAGTAAATCAGGCACTGATGTCGTCCCGGAAGTGAAATCTGTGACGCATGACAAGTTGCTTTACTTCCAGTTCAGCTTCTCCGAAAATGCCGCATAACCTATGACAAAAACTTCACTGTAAGTTTGTCCAGGAAGATAATTTTGCGTAACATATAATTTATTTGGATTTGGACACATTGGAAAGCTCAGTACTGAAAAAGCAAATACAGAGAATATGTAGGGATATTGTGCCTGCAGTTTATGTACACTATTTATTATGGGTGTGATCTTTTAATTTGTGTGCTTATGAAGGTGTGATATGTTAGAAACACATATCTATTTGTGTGCTTATGAAGGTGTGATATGTTAGTAACACATATCTGCTTATATAACTTATAACAATTGTTTATAAATATAGTAACATAGTACTTACTGAGACGATGGAGATAATCTCTATATAGTATAGCCCACTTACTCTGTCTACTAACCATTTAAGAAAACTGTTAGAGAGGTGTGAACAGAAATATATGTAAAAGGGATAAAGTATACTTTTTCCCCTGGCCTTATTTATGTAGGAAAATAGGAAAATAAAGTAAGTCTAACCTAAATGCATTAATTTGTTTTGTAATTTTAGTCGAAGCATTGATTAATAGAGAGCGTCATTTTAGCAGAGGCTGATTGCGCATTCTGTTGAACCGTTCTATTTAATAATTGGTAACTGACACTGTTAAATATACACTAAACAAATTGGATACTGTTCATTTGAATTAACATTGTACAATTAATCTTAATAAATACGTGGTTACGTATCCCACATGAAAAAATGTCCATCCTTGTTGAGACATTTTGGGCATCAGAATTGTATCTACCTTTACATTTAGTTAAAGATACAGAATCTAATTGTACCTATAGCTGATCAGTTTCTTTGTCTTTGTTGGTTTAGCGGTAATTTGAACACAGTATTGGCTATATAATGTCAAGGAAATGGGAGCCAGATGTCTTTTCCAAGGACACACCAAGGCACCCTATCCGGGATGGTCTTGGCGGGTCTCTAATCCACGACCCTTGGATTACGGATCCGATGCTCTACAAAATGAGCTACCACGGCTATGCTGTATGCACTTTATATATCTAATGACATTATTTCCATATTTAATAAGATAACTTTTGGTTATATCGTTTAATTTAGTACTTTGTCACTCAACCACCGTGCATACTGTTTTGAACTAAATTTTGGGCTAATGATCAACCCCCACACCCACCCCATCGCCTTAAACTTTATGATAGCTTGTATTCCTCTATAATTATTTAACCTGTAAATGGTTGAAGATATTCTCGCAAACATAATTCTGGAAACCTCATATGATTTGGGGATGAATAGTCACTTTAAAAGATGTTCACTGCCAATGCTTAATGTTTTTATTTTCATGTGCTTGCATACTAAATGTCGTTTTGCAATCTCCATATCTAGCACATTTTTACTCCATTTGCTTATATCTTAATGATCTTTGAGATTAAAGACACATATACTATATCTTTCAAGATCTGGTCTGGTATTTGAACAGAGCGGAAGTGTTGGATTAGCTTGGATGCCCTACACACACATAAACACACACACCCCTCTGATGTTAGGTGGTGATACCAAGGCCTCATTAGGATGAGGGCATTTCAAACTTACCCTGCAAAAGTCACCAGGGTTAATTCATACTACTACAAACGGATAAAGTACCTCAAAGTTATTGCTTAGGCTTCGTCAGAGGGATCAACACCACGGTTCAGTGAGGCAAAGTCTCCATGGAACTGTATTTCCCTATTACATGGCCACCTTGTATGTTATTGAAATCGCAACGCTTCACAGTTTGCTCCATAACATAGTATTGGTCCCATCACCAGTAATTTAAGTGTGCTATTATCTATTATAACAACTGGCTGAGGACCTGAAACAATCAACCTGGCATATTGCACTTACAATTAGTTTTGCTTGTGTGTTAATTTTTTTTTTTTAATGTGTATACCTATACACATTTTAACCGATATATTTCATTTTGCCTGCAAAATCATTGTTAGTTATGGTGCTTCACTGCCCTTGGACCAAAAGCTACAAATTGTATAAGCTCAAGCTACCACTTGTTTTAAACGTAACTCATTCGTCAACTTTGACTAATATTTGTTAGTTTCTTTCTTTTTTTTTAAAATAATATTTAATAATATTCAATTCATATGTCTTAAAAGATTTTTTTAAATTTTAACTTTTATATTAAATTATATTAAAATTACATGTATCAATGTTTTCTCATATTAAGCAAATTTTCAGACAGAAATTATCTTATATTAGAAATAAAATTTTACCGGTTTCAAAATTTCCTATAATTAAGGAAGCTATGGCAAATTTTGTTTCGAGTCCTAAAAGCATGTGGTCCAAAAATTGCACATTGCTGAACACCAACACTACACAATTTCTAATAGTTGTCACAGAGGAGGTCACCATGAAAATTAATCAGATTTAGTGAGTGAAGTTTAAATATATGTGACATGCAATTTTTAAGAGTATGACGAAAAATGGCCACAAATGTTAGTCACAATTTTCACTTTTGGGTCAGGTCCCACGAATCTATATTTAGGGCATATTTTCCTCTTGTTTTCTTGTGGTGATCCTTGGCTTAGATTTAGACTGTCTTGGTACTGATTTAAAGGAAATCGTTTATTCTGTAGAATATGAGGATTATGGTGTGATTCATTGGATCAGTTCTCAAACAACTACCGATTGGTTATGACTGAATGATTTTTATACCAAAACTATAATCCTTTAAAGTGTAAGAAAATGAAAGCAGAGCCCAGTAGCAAAACGACAATAGTTTACCTTAATTATAATGAACTGGGGCACAATACGGACGATCATAACGGAACTGAAACTTTAGGTTGGCAGACAATAACAATTTAATGTATCATGGAGTTATATTGATACAGTTCTTGCTTTTTTTAAAAATATTATCCAATAATGAAAAAATGGAGTGCGGTATTTTATAAAGATATTATGTTGTGTGTCATTGTGAATAGCCAAGTATAACAATGATTTCCAATTGAAAGTGACTGCACACAAGGTTTGCCTTTATCACCATATGTTGGTATCTTAAGTGTTGAGATTCTACGATACATGACTAGATTAAATCATAATATTTAAAGGTATAAACGTTGACACCACAGAGTATGTTTTGTCCCAATAAGCAGATATACCTTAGTTATTATAGACACAACCAAAAAGTCTTTGAAAACTACCTTTGATACATTAAAGTTCTATACAGAGATGTCCGGACTTTGTATTAACATTGAAAACAAGAGCCAACGGGTTTTGGAGGGAAAATGGTAGAGATAAACTTTGTCGGGAATATTTATTCAACTGGCAACATGGTGTTTTTGCACAACTTGGCATTAAATTCACAACAAATTTAAATGAAATGGTAGAAATGAAGTACCAAGAAGAAATTGCTCTGATAAAACATATACTATCACCATCAGAAAATAAACCACCCGATTCTCCGTTTACCAGTCCATCAAAAAACAATATAGTTAAAGTAAATAAAATGTTTTTAAAACTTCCTTTGGGATATGTCGAATAATAAGATAAAAAGACAAATATATACTCAAGAATATTCTAAAGGTAGTTTGAAAATTATTAACATTAAATTTATTTATGACTGCATTCAGAACAACCTGGATACGTTGACTTGTTCTGGATACAGCTAAGTGGTAAATGTATTAAGTCAGTTATGTCTAAAAATATTTGACATTTGTTTATTTATTTTGAAACAGAATTCATGGAAAGTTTTTGTTAGCAGTTTGAAGAACAGTGTGAAGATATATTTTATATAGTTGGTTATAAGTACTGGAAATAAATAACTCTGTATCATGGCAAACTTTTCTTGCAGAGCCAGAGTGTTTTCATGTTAATATAAAGATCGTCAGTCATTATATGTTATTTTCACAGACATATGTATCAAAGATGTAGTGAAGAGAAGTGAGATTTGTTTGTAAGTAATAACCATTTTTACTAGTTTTTATTTATTTTCAGCAATTTATTGATGCAGAGTTAATTTTCTACAATTTTGAGGTTTCATAAAAGCGATTAAAGAGTACTTTAAGATTTCGAAATGTGAGACATTAGATATTATTTAGGAGCGACCCCACTATACCACTTCTTTACATGTACTTACAAAACAAAAGAAAAAAAATGGTGCTTAACCTTTTATCAGTTTCTACGCAACATACTCTCTTTATAAGTCGGGTCCAACTGTAAACTGCATAGACACAGATCTGCCGTCGCATAATGCGCAGGCAGATCAGGTCTATGCAGTTTGTTAGGAATAATCCGTAGAACAAACAACATAGACCCTGATCTGCTGGCGCATTATGCAATTGGATCCGACTTATAAGCGAGTATATACGGTATGTGTACTAAATATACTTGTCTTAAATGGTTTCAAATCAAAGTTTTTCATAGAATATTAACTACCGATGTTCTTTTATACCAAATGAAAATCAGACAAGATAAAGTTTGTTCTTTCTTGTAAACAACCAAATGAATCAATTATCCATTTACTGTAGTTAGAGAGAAATTTTCTGATACAACTGTTTAACTGGCTAAGAGTCAAATGTACATTTATTTTACACTTGAAATGTACAGCTATTGACATAATGCTGGGTACGAACAAGCAAACCAGGTCAAAATTTTTTTTAGACAGGATTTAATTATCAGGAAAGCATCATACTTATAGACGTCACACTGAATAAAATACCTAATTTAGAAATATTTTAAAAAGAAATAGTGTATAGATAAGTTAGATACTGTTATTGCATATAAACATTGTAACTGGATGAAATTCAATAATAGATGGAAAGTATATAAAAATATAAATTATAATATTCATATCTCCTGATTAATATGCAACTGACCTTTTGTTCTTTTGTATCATCTGCTAGTTACATAACTTCCAAAACAATAATATAATACAAAACAATAATATAATACAAAACTAATATAATACAAAAACAATAATATAATACATTTAACAACAGAATATATTCAGATATGTTTATTTCCTACTTTAAATTATTTATTATGAATCCACGATTGAGCACTTCCCATATGAGCAGAGTTATGTAACCAAGATTGAGCACTTTCCACGTAAGCAGAGTTATGGAACCACGATTGAGCACTTCCCATGTGAGCAGAGTTATCTAACCACGACTGAGCGCTTCTCATGTGACAAGAGTTATGGAACCACGATTGAGCACTTCCCATGTGAGAAGAATTATTTAACCACGATTTAAAACTTCCCATGTTAGAAGGGTTATGGAACCACGACTGAGTACTTTCCATATGAGAAGAATTATTTAACAACGACTGAGGACTTCACATGTGAAAAGAGTTATGGAACCATGATTGAGCACTTCCCACGTGAGAAGGGTTATGGAACCACGACTGAGCACTTCCCACGTGAAAAGAGTTATGGAAGATATTCATGTTATGTATCACTTGTTCTTCTTTTTCTCATTTTGCTTCCCTCTATCATATACTTTTATTACATGCTCTAAGTAATTGCATATATGTATGTTAATAACATTTGTAAAGTCGTCTGTAGGATGGTTCCGCGACCTACAGCTACCTATGTACTATCTATATATCTATCGATTGATTGATCGATCGATCGATAGATAGATAGATAGATAGGTAGATAGATCGATTGATAGATATATATTTCGCTTGCTTAATTTGTTTAATGATTCATCCATTTATTGTTTGGTTGTTTGAGCCATTGATTGATTGACATAGACAGATAGCTAGATAGATTGACTGATTGACTGGTTAATTGACAGACATACAGATAGATAGGTTTATATACAGTTAGAGACAGACTAATACTAGTAGATATATAATGTACTTTTAGCTTAGTTAAAACATATTTTATTGCCTTTAAAATAGTGATATCGTGAAAAGGCAAAAGGGTAGGAAACTAGCTCTTCAGTTAACCAGTTATTTTTCATAGTATCTTCCGTTATACAAACGAAAATAAAAGTCTTAGTTATATGCAAACTACTATTAGTATTATTACCAGTGAATAGTTATGTACAAAGCTGTTCGCTATGCAATCCATTACTAGTATTATTACCAGTGAATAGTTATGTACAAAGCTGTTCGCTATGCAAACCATTACTAGTATTATTACCAGTGAATAGTCATGTACAAAGCTGTTTGCTATGCAAACCATTACTAGTATTAATACCAGTGAATAGTTATGTACAAAGCTGTTCGCTATGCAATCCATTACTAGTATTATTACCAGTGAATAGTTATGTACAAAGCTGTTCGCTATGCAAACCATTACTAGTATTATTACCAGTGAATAGTCATGTACAAAACTATTCGTTGCCAATAATATCAAATTTAGATGATAATGTTTTAGTTTAAGGAGTAATATCATCGATCAAAAGGCCTTCGACTTTATCTGTTTCATAAAAGAAGACTTGTTTGCCTCTTAATGGAAAGACAGGACGTTTTTAGAATGTAACTTCAAGCTCACTATACCATGATATGTTAATAACTGTCCTTAACAAATTAAATCAAAACTGTTTTTTTTATTGTTGTAAGCATGTATTGAAACTATCTCCGTCATAGTTTTTTAAAGCGTGAATCTGAATTTCAACTTGCTGTCAGCCATCCATTCCTTGTAGAGGCGATCAAATTCTTCATTTTGAGCCACAGTAAACCAGTTCTTCCAATCACCAACTTGGCCTAAAATAAAAAAATTTTTATATCTATTCCTAAATTAAAATGTAAAGAAAACTTAATTATTCGATAATATTGCAGATAGTGAAGCAGTCGCAATTTAACTTTGAATGCTTCTTCACCCATATCAACCAAGAATACGTAAGCTAAATATCTCATAATAATAATATTTAAATTTATAACTTCAAAAATTTTAACTAGCCACTTTCGCATCAAATAAAATTTCATAAACCTTTAACTTGTGACTGATTACTTTCCCGGCAAAAAAAATCTCCAGTGTATAATTTGCACACATTCAGTTAGAATGAAAGATTCTAGATTTCCAACCAAATGTCCGAACACTGAATCTAGGAAAAATTGAAAATGCTCCTCCAACTTACCAGCATAACTAATCTTTTCAAAAAAGCACAATTTTGTTTGTGAAAATTATCTTAGTGAACTACACGGGACTATTAAAGTATTTGGTGAAAATTTCAGGAAAATTGGATGCAAAAAGTCAAAGTCTTGAAGACATATAGCTATTTAGGCTATGTAGGGAACCCCACTCGTCCGTGTCCGACCGCTTATCTAACCCAAACCTAAACCTGTACTGATACAGATGGACGCTTTATGTATGATCTCGACAATTCATTAAATCAAGCAATTGGTGCAGACAAATCTGTCCGCAATACATCAGTGTACATTTTAAACATCTACCGGTATTTTTCGCAGCTCTTTTGTTACAATCGGTTGAAGCGTCCTTTTGGCGATATGTACAGAATATTTCCGGATCAAATCCTATGTTTGACAACTTGTAAATCCATGTGGAATAACATAACCCTACCTCCTGTCACTATTTCTAATTCCATCGCTACATCTGGCTGTTCCATCAGCTTCAGCAACCAATCAGATGCGACTTTCGCTCATTGACTCATCTTAAAGTTTCGGTTGCTTTGGTCATTTGACTCGACTCGACAAATATTATCCGCCATTTGCTGTGTTTTGGTCTAATCACGCGTTAAATGTACTGAACGAGAAATCCACTTTGACGGGTAATTTGAAATATGCTTACCTGTTTTGTATAGATGCTTGCTTCTTAAGTGCATGCGACAGTCACATGACAAATCCGTGGACGCTCGAGTCGAGTTACATGACCAAAGCAACCGAAACTTGCGAATGAGCGAAAGTTGCATCTGATGGAGCAGCCGGATGTAGTCATGACATTCTAAATGGTGACATGAGGTAGGGTTGTGCTATTCCACGTGAATTTACAAGTTGTCAAACATATAATTTGATCCAGAAATGTTCTGTACATATCGCCGAAAGGACCCTTCAAACGATCTTAACTCGGGAATCGCGAGAAATACCGGAAAGTGTCTAAAATGTACACTGATGTGTTACAGACATATTTGTCTGTACAAATTGCATGATTTAACGAAGAGGGGAGATCATACCAAAACTGTCCATCATTATCAGTACAGGTCTGGGGGCTGATTTATCGGACTAATCAACTATTACATTTAGCGTGTTGATTGGATTGGTCAGCAATCTATTAGAATTTCTGTCATGCAATAGTTGAATGACATCTGCCTCGTACAGCCTTTGGGTCTATTCGTACATAAATGAATCTGCAATGTTTGAAGTTTTTTTGCATACAACCAATTGGCTGTGGCAAGTAGATATCAGAATGTAATCAACGTTTATATATCCCACCTCTACTTACATTAGTCTCAAGTAGCCATTGTAAACATTATCATGCAGAAAATAAGTTCAGGCTAAAGTGATCTTGGCACCCTTTCAAACTAAAGTTATTTTTGCAATTTATATCTTTACATTTTCACTTTTAATCATTTTAAATTTGAAAGAACTTTGAATTGGCACTATATAGCAAGTATTGTACTGACATATTGTGAAACTACCTACCTACCCACCCACCTCTGTGACAGGGCATTAAAGACATAAATGAATAAACAATGAACACTCTTTTCTATCATAACAAAGAAGAGGTAATAATTTCATAAAAAAAAAGATTAATGTTATTTTTGCATTACTTTTTTTTAAAAATCATTGTTCTTAAAACCTGCTGTCCACCCCTCGTAGCCAGATTTGACTGGGCGAGTCACAGGCTTTGAGTAACCTTGGAGTGACAGTCAGTTCACGCATTTATAATAACCTTGATTACCCACTACATATGAGGTCTCATATGAAAAGCATGCAGCATATGAGGTCTCATATGAAAAGCATGCAGCATGCAGTCCACTCACCTAATTCCTATACTAATTCTCATGTACAGTTCACAGATAGCCTGATGAGGATGACCTATCACAATATACAATGTATAGTCATTAATATAAAAGTTTACTATTGAATGAGCATATTTATTACTACTTCCAACTGCATTGGTCAGAAAGGGTCTTCTTGAGTAGGCTAGGATGTATATAGGTTGAGCATGGATGAATCAATGTGATCATAAACACAAATAGTTAACCCATGTTAGTAAAGCATAAAATGTAAGTCACAGTGACCTTCGTTGGTTTTAAGGGTGCAATAGCAACATAGATGCATACAATTATCAAATTTCAAGACTGCAACATAAACAGCACCCAATAAATAAACTTATAGCAAAATTTGAATGAAGTCATAGAAGCATGAAATATAGGTCACAGCGACTTCTTTTGGCAAAAAGGACGTAGAACTTAACAAGATGCATCCACTCAGCAGGTTTCATGATTCTAGGTTGGATAGTTTGCATATAACATGCCAAAAACTCTTGTGGTCATGAGCTAAATGCAAAAATGTAACCAAAACCAGTAGGAGATGAAAAATAGGCCACGACGAACCTATTTTGTTGTAAGGGTGAGTTAGTAACTGAGATGCATATCATCATCATAAATTTCACGATTCTAGCACGAACCGTGCGCGAGAAATGAACATCAAACACAAAATTTTAACCCAAGTCAGTGAAGCGTAAATATGGTCGATATTGACCCACTACTGAAATGAGGGAATAGTGCTCATCAAGATGCATCCCCAAGTTTCATGATTTTATATAGGATAATATGCACAGAGTATGTCAAAAACCTTCGTGATCATAAGCTAAATGCAAGTGATTTTTTGTGTATGGGTGTAGAACTAAGAGAGATGTATACATTCACCTAGTTCAATGATTAAAGCATGAACAGTAAAAATGTCATATTGAACCAAAGTTAAAAATGTGAAATATGGCTCACAGTGACTTACTTTTAAGATGAGGGTGTAGTACTTATCAAGATGCATCCTCTCGCCAAGTTTCATGATTCCAGGTATAGTAGTATTATACAGCAGATAAAACACCAATGTGGTCATGATCTAAATGCAAAAACTTAACATAAGCCAGTATAATGGTAAATGTAGGTCACAATGAACTTCTTTTGCTGTGAGGACGTGATACTGATATGGATGCATACAGTCACCTGTTCGATGATTCAGGCATGAGTAGTGGTTTTAAACTGAACCTAAGGCAGTGAAGCATGACATATGGGTCACAGTGACCTACTTTTATGATGAGGGTGTAGTACTCATCAAGATACATACCCTCACCAAACTGCATCATTCTTGGCATAACAGTATGCATACACGGTGCTAAAAGACTATTTGGTTATGAGCTAAACGCAAAAAACTTAACCTTAGCCAATAAAATGTGAAATTTGGGTCACAGTAACATTCTTTTGTGTAGGGGTGTGGTACTAATAGAGATCCATACAATCATCTAGTTTGATGACCCTAGCATGAACAGAGCTTAAGAAGAAAAAAAATGACACAACAAAATTTAACCGAAGTCGGTGAAGCATGAAATATAGGTTGACCTACTTTTGTGATTAGAGTGTATTAAGCGACACTTTTTTGTAGTAAAGGTATAGTACTAATAGATATGCATATAATCATCTTGTTTGATGATTCTTGTGTTATGGAGTTTGATATTGCAGGAATATAACATTGACATCAAACACATCAGGGGAAAAGACAATGTAATTGCAGATGCACTCTCACGTGCCTAGAAATGTAATATTGCTTGATGTAATTAAGTCCAGTATCATAAAACATGTTCTTATGTAATTTTGGTTATTATGGTATTAGATATATATTCAAAAGAAAGCTTTATTATATAAATCTTTCTTTTTCTTTATGAGGGGAGGTGTTATGTATGATGTTTATATAATATTATAAATATTTTAGGAAATTATAAATGTTTCTTCACTTTAATATTTGCTTAAATCTTAATGTTATCAGGAAAAACATGTTTAACTAGTGTCCTTGAATTAGGTTGTTTTGATCAATATGTTTTCTCAATTTGAAGGTCAAGGTTGATTTTTGTTTACAAGTAAAAATTCCATTAAGATGACACACATTCTAGAACATTCTGTCATGTGACCAATCTTTATATATATCATGTTTGGTGGACATTTTTTCAGTTCGACATTACCATCAGTCTTGTAAAGAGCTATTACAGTTGTGAAAATTCATTACAAATTCTAAGAGAGGAATTATTTTAAATATTCATTGGATTATAACAGTGCTCATAAACTTTTGGATTTTGGATTTTTAATTGACAATTTTGGAATTTATGTGAACTTATTCAGAGATTTTGGAATACTTCATTTTGACTTCAGCACATAAAGATTACTAGTACATCAGGACTTTGGAGACCATTAGCACATCATAACATTCAAGGACACAGCCGTGAATTCGGAACATTCTATATTTAGGACTTGTGATTAGAACAATCATTCTTATTGGATTATTAGGATTTCAAAACACATTACTGTAAGTGACTTTTTGATTTTTCATTTTAATTATCTAGTAATAAATTGCTTGTTGGTTTTTACTTGATTTGTTGGTTTCACTTTCTTTCTGTTACATTTTTCTTAGACCATAGAGTCGTAACAGAAATTGGGGGCTCGTCCGGGATCTGAATTTCTTTAAAGCATATTAGAGATATTAAATTTATCTTTGAAATTCATATTGATTTTGTCTCGGAGAATTTTTTTGTCTTTGGCAAAGATTTTTAAATAGAGAAATTTTTTTTGTGTGAAACCAACAAGCATTTACAATGGCATCTAATGTTCAGAATTTCATTTCAAAACCTACCCAGGAGGGGTTAGAGTGCATGAGAAAGGATGAGTTGCTCGAGCTTGCCAGAAAATACAGTCTATCTGAGGCAAAAGTATCATTGACAAAACAGGAGATAAAGATTATTTTAATTCAGTATTTAGTAGGAAAGGGAATTTTTGAAAATAGTGCTTTAAGTTTGAAGAGAAAGCCTGTATCTGGTTCTGACAGGAAATTAAGGGAATTAGAGTTAAAGAACCAGATGGATTTAGAATTGGCAAAGCTTCAGATTCAGAGAGAGAGAGAGAAAGAAGAGAGGCAGATACAGATGGAGAGAGAGAAAGAAGATAGGCGGATACAGATGGAGAGAGAAAAAGAAGAGAGGCAGATGGAGAGAGAAAAAGAAGAGAGGCAGATGGAGAGAGAGAAAGAAGAGAGGCAGATGGAGAGAGAGAGAGAAAGAAGATAGACAAATACAAATGCAGATGCAGATGCAAAGAGAAGAAAGGGAAATGCAATTTAAGTTAAGAGAATTAGAACTGGCAAACAGAGCACACTCCACTCCCTTAAATACAAGTTCAGGTTTTGATGTTACTAGATATATTAGGTTAGTAGCCCCTTTTCAGGAAAAAGAAGTAGATAAATACTTTCTTCATTTCGAGAAAATAGCTGAAAACTTGAAATGGCCCAGAGAGCATTGGACTTTGTTGTTACAAAGTGTACTTATTGGCAAAGCTCGTGAAGTCTACATTTCACTGTCAGTACAACAAAGCACTGATTATGATGTGGTTAAGGAGTACATCTTGAAAGCTTATGAGTTGGTACCAGAGGAATATCGACAAAGGTTTAGGAATTGTAGAAAAGAAACTGGACAAACTCATGTCGAATTTGCAAGGGATAAAGAACAACTATTTGATAGGTGGTGCTCAGCCAAGAAAGTTGATCAAGCTTATGATAACCTCCGACAGCTCGTATTAATTGAAGAGTTCAAGAGGTGCATCCATAGTGATGTTAAAACCTATCTTGACGAGCAGAATGTGGAAACTTTGGAAAATGCTGCTCGTATGGCTGATGATTATTCCTTGACTCACAAAATTTCATTTGGTAATAAGTCGTCCTCTCAGCAGTTTTCTGGTAAAAAACCATTTCAATCTCATTCGAGTACTTCCAAATTTCACAACAGCACAACTGTTAGGAATCAAACATCTGATAAGACTGATCAGAAATCCTTATCTCTTCCTACGTGCACTTATTGTAAAACGAAAGGGCACGTTATTTCTGATTGCTTCAAGTTGAAAAATAAGCAACAGAGAAAAGACAGAGCTTTTCCAAATGCTCTTATTTCTACGAGGTCAAGGTCACGGTCTTGTATTGAAAGCAATACATTTGTTGGGTCAAACAAACCCCAGTCTGATTCTATTTTGGAGGCTTATGAACCATTCATGTCAGAAGGTTCTATATCACTTATTGGTGATTCTGCCAAACCTATCCCAATTAAAATATTAAGGGACACTGGAGCTTCTCAGAGTCTTTTATTATCAGGTACTTTGCCTTTGTCTGAGGAGTCTTCTTCAAGTGAAAGTGTTCTTGTTCAGGGAGTAGAGTGCGGCTTTGTAAATGTTCCTCTCGATTGTGTAAATTTGGCATCAGACTTAGTTTCTGGACTTGTGACTGTTGAGGCAGTGACTTCTTTACCCATAGAGGGTGTTCATTTATTACTAGGCAATGACCTAGCTGGAGATAAGGTTGTGGTTAATCCACTTGTAACTGACAAGCCTTGTTTGGATCAGAAAGTTGATCCTGTCGAAACTGAAATCCCTGATTTGTACCCTGCTTGTGCAGTTACTAGAGCTATGGCAAAAAGAGCTCTTGAGAGTGATGTTGATCAGGATATTATTCCTTTAGCTGACACATGTATTGGTCAGTCTTTTGATGAGGTCACTTTTTCCTCAGGTATTGATCAATCAAATGGTATTGATCACAGTGATCCTCTTTTGGCAACTCACTTTCTTTGTTCTAATCAGGATGACAAACGACAATCTCTTGTCGTTGAACAGGAGCAAGATCCCGAGATATCTTGTTTGTTTCAGAGGGCTATCAGTGAAACTGAAGCCACACAAGTTCCAGTGTGTTACTTTGTGAAAAATGGGGTCCTTATGAGGAAATGGAGACCACCTGATGTACCCGCTGGTGACGAGTGGTCAGTGAGCTATCAAATTGTTGTTCCTAAGTCATATCGACAGGAAATTCTTAATTTAGCCCATGAAACTCCTTTGGCTGGTCATTTAGGAGTCCGGAAGACTTATCACAAGATCTTGAATCATTTTTATTGGCCGAAACTCAAAAGTGATGTTTCTAAATACTGCAGATCTTGTCACACTTGTCAAATGGTAGGAAAACCCAATCAGAAGATACCTAAGGCTCATCTGCAACCTATTCCTGCATTTGATGAACCATTTAGTAGAATAATGGTAGACTGTGTTGGTCCTTTACCTAAAACCAAGTTAGGCAACCAATACTTGTTGACCATCATGTGTGCATCTACAAGATTTCCAGAGGCAATTCCTCTGAGAAATATAAAAACTAAAACCATTGTGAAAGCTTTGGTGAAGTTTTTTACACTTGTTGGCCTTCCCAAATCTGTCCAGTCGGATCAAGGGTCAAATTTTATGTCTGGAATTTTCCAACAAGTTATGCATGAATTAGGCATCCAACAGTTTAAATCTTCTGCCTATCACCCTGAAAGTCAAAGTGCTTTGGAAAGATTTCATCAAACTTTGAAGAATATGATTCGATCATATTGCTTTGATACAGAAAAGGATTGGGATGAGGGTGTTCATTTGTTGTTGTTTGCTGTTAGGGAATCAGTTCAATAGTCGTTGGGTTTTAGTCCCTTTGAACTAGTTTTTGGTCATACTGTCCGTGGACCATTGAAATTATTGAAAGAGAAACTTCTTTCAAATGAAGATTCAAAGATTAATCTTCTTGATTATGTCTCTGATTTCAAATACAAGTTGTCAAAGGCCTGTGAAGTAGCAAGAACTAATCTTCACAATACCCAGTCAAAAATGAAATTAAGGTATGACAGAAATTCACATGAAAGGAGTTTTAAACCTGGTGACAAAGTTCTGGCTCTCTTTCCCATACCTCAGAATCCTCTTCAGGCTAAATTTTATGGTCCTTATACCGTTGAAAAGAAAGTAAATGACTTAAATTATATCATTAACACTCCTGGGAGACGGAAACAGAAACAATTTTGTCATATAAATATGTTAAAGGAATATTTTGACAGAGATAGCTCAGCTAATTATTCTCTTAATTTAGTTGTACCTGTCCCACACAGTGAAGATATCAACGATGGAATACAATCAGACTATAGTGACTCTGGTATAACCAATCTTCGGAATTCAGAAATATTGAACAACCTAGACCAGAAACTTTCACATCTACAACAACAGGAAAGAAATTAACTAAAACAGCTATTACATGACTATGAGCACTTGTTTCCTGATGTTCCAACACGAACAAATAAAATTTATCATGACGTTGACATTGTAGATTCTGCGCCTGTGAAACAGCATCCTTATAGGATGAATCCTCTCAAACAGAACTATCTGAAGAAAGAAATTCAGTATTTACTGGAGAATGATTTCATAGAACCAAGTAAAAGTAACTGGAGTTTACCATGTATTCTTGTTCCCAAGCTAGATAATACATTCCGTATGTGTACTGACTATAGAAAAGTCAACAGTGTCACCAAAACTGATTCATTTCCAATCCCAAGAATGGACGATTGCATTGATAAAATTGGAAATGCGGAATATGTCACCAAGTTTGACCTTTTAAAAGGATTCTGGCAAATTCCACTGACGGAAAGGGCAAAAGAAATTTCAGCATTTGTAACTCCAGATGGACTTTATCAATATAAAGTTATGCCGTTTGGAATGAAAAATTCGCCAGCAACGTTTCAACGTCTGATGAACATGATACCATTTGGTCTTGATAATTGTGACGCTTATATCGATGACGTCATTATCTACAACAACACCTGGGAAGATCATTTGGAAACCATTCGAAAATTCTTCGATCGACTCCGTGATGCGAATCTGACAATTAATTTGAGCAAAAGTGAGTTTTGCCATGCTTGTGTCACATTTTTAGGACATATTGTGGGACAAGGTCAAGTTAAACCTATAGAAGCTAAGGTCAAAGCTATCTCTGAATTTCAAGTTCCAATTTGTAAAAAGCAACTGATGCGATTTCTAGGTGTGGCTGGATATTATCGGAAATTTTGTTCCAATTTTTCCAAAATTGCTGAACCTTTGACAAGTTTATTGAGTAAGAAAACCAAATTTCATTGGTCTGACAAGTGTCAGGAATCTTTTGACAAGTTAAAGGCCATGCTTAAGAATGCACCAGTTCTTTCTGCACCAAATTTTAGCCAATCATTTAAATTATCTGTTGATGCAAGTGATGTAGGGGTTGGTGGAGTATTGATTCAGGAAGACAAAAGTGGTGTGGATCACCCTGTGTGTTATTTTTCTAAAAAACTAAACAAGTACCAGAAAAATTATTCCACAATTGAGAAGGAATGTTTGGCTTTGATATTGGCTTTACAGCATTTTGAAGTGTATGTTACCTCAGCTCTTTCTCCAATTATTGTGTACAGTGATCACAATCCCCTTACTTTCATCAACAAAATGAAAGATAAAAATCGGAGATTGTTGAGATGGAGTTTGATATTGCAGGAATATAACATTGACATCAAACACATCAGG
Organism: Margaritifera margaritifera; assembly: GCA_029931535.1. Classification (NCBI taxonomy): domain Eukaryota; kingdom Metazoa; phylum Mollusca; class Bivalvia; order Unionida; family Margaritiferidae; genus Margaritifera; species Margaritifera margaritifera. The sequence goes on along the minus strand of JAQPZY010001503.1, from coordinate 2,110,801 downwards.
GGAAAAGACAATGTAATTGCAGATGCACTCTCACGTGCCTAGAAATGTAATATTGCTTGATGTAATTAAGTCCAGTATCATAAAACATGTTCTTATGTAATTTTGGTTATTATAGTATTAGATGTATATTCAAAAGAAAGCTTTATTATATAAATCTTTCTTTTTCTTTATGAGGGGAGGTGTTATGTATGATTTTTATATAATATTATAAATATTTTAGGAAATTATAAATGTTTCTTCACTTTAATATTTGCTTAAATCTTAATGTTATCAGGAAAAGCATGTTTAACTAGTGTCCTTGAATTAGGTTGTTTTGATCAATATGTTTTCTCAATTTGAAGGTCAAGGTTGATTTTTGTTTACAAGTAAAAATTCCATTAAGATGACACACATTCTAGAACATTCTGTCATGTGACCAATCTTTATATATATCATGTTTGGTGGACATTTTTTCAGTTCGACATTACCATCAGTCTTGTAAAGAGCTATTACAGTTGTGAAAATTCATTACAAATTCTAAGAGAGGAATTATTTTAAATATTCATTGGATTATAACAGTGCTCATAAACTTTTGGATTTTGGATTTTTAATTGACAATTTTGGAATTTATGTGAACTTATTCAGAGATTTTGGAATACTTCATTTTGACTTCAGCACATAAAGATTACTAGTACATCAGGACTTTGGAGACCATTAGCACATCATAACATTCAAGGACACAGCCGTGAATTCGGAACATTCTATATTTAGGACTTGTGATTAGAACAATCATTCTTATTGGATTATTAGGATTTCAAAACACATTACTGTAAGTGACTTTTTGATTTTTCATTTTAATTATCTAGTAATAAATTGCTTGTTGGTTTTTACTTGATTTGTTGGTTTCACTTTCTTTCTGTTACATTTTTCTTAGACCATAGAGTCGTAACACTTGCATGAACAGAGCTTGAGAAATAAACTTAAACCACAAAATTTAACCGAAGTCAATGAGGCCTAAAATATAGGTCACAGTGATTTACTGTTGTGATGAAGGTGTAGCACTCATCAAGATGCACTCCCTCAAAAAGTTCATGAATATAGGTATATATATATATATATATATATATATATATATATATATATATATATATATATATATATATATATATATATATGGTGCTAAAAACCTAGCTCGTCATGAGCTAAAACGCAAAAACGTAACTTAAGCCAGTAAACTGTGAAATGTTGGTAACAGTGATCTTCCTTTGTGGTAATAGTTTGACATTAATTGTGATACACAATCTTATGGTTTGATGATTCTATCATGAACAGAGCTTGAGAAATAAACTTAAATTACAAAATTTTATCCAAAGTTAGTGAAGCGTGAAATATATGCCACATTGACTTACATTTGTGACGAGAGTGTAGTACTTATCAAGCTGCATCCCCTCACCAAGTGTCATGATTTCAGGTATATTAGTGTTTATACAGTGTGCAAAAAAAAAATGTGCTAAACGCACAAACTTAACCAATAATGTACAACTAATGTACATGTATGTGCAAATTAAGCCCCCACAGCAAACTGTTGCCTAGGCCCTAGGAAGAAAGAATGGTTGATATTCAATGAGGGTGTACATATGTATATGCTTTTATCTGTGCGTACGCCGACGCCGACACGGGTGGTAGTACAATTGCTTACCTCTACTTCGTAGAGGTGAGAAAGTAGAGGTGAGCTAATAAACATTATAAAATACAACCAATTGGACGGTGGCAGAGATATCTTGAAACAGGTTGAATTGCATATACATTATTACAGAAGAGAACAATACGTTTATTAATGAAAGTTAACCTCAGGCCACACATTGGTGGCATATGACAATACCACAAATGTCACAATTTTATAAATTAAATTACATGGCATCACAAACCTATGGTGGAACGAATGACATCACTGGTCAACGTTTACAATAAGAGCAGAAGTCTAACAAATTCGGGCATAAAGTGAAAACATTTAGATACATAAAGATAACATTTTTGGGACAGAATGTATAACGATACAAAAGAGGGACGGGTACGTTAACAATCTTGGAGTGTCCAAAAGTTAAGAAAGTATGAAACAGTATATAATTATTAATTATGAGAAATTTTCATATTCAACGAATAGCATACAGTTTGTGATATTGTATTCATTATTAGAGTAACAAATTTGGCAAGATTTTGGAGAATCTTGCTATTTTTGGTAGCAAATTAGTCTTGTAATTTTGCAATTAGTCATGTAATTTTGCGATACAGGGTTTGCGGTAATAGAACAGTTTTAGAAGCTTTCTTCTTTCTTTGTGAAATTCTGGGCAAATGAATAAATAATGAAATTCGTCCCCAATGTCGTTTTTATCCCAATGATTACATCTTGTTTCCTCAAAATGTGTATTGTCCCAACGACCGGTTTCAACAGGGAGCCCACAGATCTACAATTGAATTATTCAATAATTTATATATGGATAATTTATTAAGGACCCGTGTCCGATGGTGAAAACGGTCAGTTTACTTGTGTCTTACCTTTTATTGTGTCTGAATTTTAAAATTCGTCTGATAAAATGAAAACAATTTTATTAACAATGATAGTAGACAATCTTGTGGGAAAATGTTCACGTGTCATATGCAATATATTTTCGTCATAAAAGAGAATATTGTTATTGTTTCAGATTTGTACTCACAATGAAAATGCAAGTATATATTGGTAATAGCAGTGACCCTCTTATTGATTATATGTAGATGATGAAGTCATGATATATCGGACCAATAACAGATCTCATGATATATCGGACCAATAACAGATCTCATGATATATCGGACCAATAACAGATCTCATTGTGAACTAATGTCAATCTCGACAGAACATTTTGACGTATTTCCGGTCATAGCAAGTTAGAAACCTGGGTGTTTTGCAATTATTTACAAACCACTTTACAATCACTGTTCGAATCAGTCTGACACAACGAAATTGTATTGGATTTTTATACAGATTTAAGCATACTAATAAATGCCGATGAATCGAAACATTATTAATTAAACAATTAATGTGATTTTTGTAAAAAACCCATACATTATAGAAAATTGCATGCCAATCAGTAGACAGTTCATTGCAGCTCTGAAGACAATTAATCGATTCATGGGACGACTAAGAGTTAAGCTGGCTTAGAAACTGAGCGAACCTTACTTCGATCATGGGTTCCTACGCGTGCACGGGAAAGTGGTAACTCGTTCAAGGTTGAAGGTTTCACGCCAACATCTGATCCGTCGAAATAAAGTTAAACTTTAGTGAAATCGGTTAGATTGCATTTTGTTCAAACCATCGTCTCAGTAAATAAGGTACAATATATAGGGATACAATCAATTAAAAATCTTAATTGCCTGAAACTCGAGCTTATAGCAATCTGTACAGTACACAGCAAATTTCCAGGAATCGCGGACTCCGTCCGGTCAGCCTACAAGCACCTTAAGGACGAGACCAGTTTTATTCGAGCTTCATTCTTGTAAAATAACGACACATATGTCTTTTTATTTTAATTTAAATCTTACTTACGTTATTTAGATTCTAAAACAAATTTTAATAATATAAATCAAAAGCTCGTGGCTACATTGGATTTGGCCAATCGGACCATCCTCTGCTTTTTCCATTGCTAGGGAAAGATCTCGGATACTCGTCGTAAAGACGGATGTAATCGTCTTTCATTGGAAAGAGACGAGAAGGGTCCGAATAGGGCTTGTTGTTATCAAGTGGAGGAAACCGGACAACAAAGTGAAAACTATGGATGATCGACCATTAACCGATATATATTCCTGCTCGCGAGTTCGAACATGGGATTGCAGATATGAAAAGTTAGTGAGTTATTACTGCACTATCCAGTTCAAATAATAAGAGATTACCTTTTCTGTACATAAACTGCTTTCCATCTTTCGACATCTTTTTCGAAATGTCTTCTTTGATTTCATCATTTGCCTTTTTCAGATTTTCGAAATCGCATTTGTCTTGCACTGCATCAATCAGCTCTGGAGTGTAATGAATTCCAAGAAAGTTGGCAACTTTTGTTATTTCTCTTTTCGGATCCTGTGAAGAGTAAAATTATATATATATATATATATATATATATATATATATATATATATATATATATATATATAGAGAGAGAGAGAGAGAGAGAGAGAGAGAGAGAGAGAGAGAGGGAGAGAGAGAGAGATTTGTAATTCAACAGGATGTCAGTAATATATTCATCTTTTAATAAAATAAAGAAGGAATAAAGGATGATCATATTACTGATATCCTGCTGAATTAACAAATTGTTCTATATATGAACCGGCACATGGACATATGCACTTTTTCATATATACAGAGACAGACAGACAGACAACCAGACAGAAAGAGAATGGTACAAGTATAAGAAATTAGAAATCTGTACAGATCGCTGCAAAGATGAGTAAGAAAAAAATGTATTATCAATGTGTCGGTATCCCTTGTGGCATTATTGTCAAAACCTATGTTAACTGGAAAGTGTAACAGAAAAGTAACCTTTTCAATACCGGCGGCATCGTCATGATTTTTATTAAGGGTTTGGTTAATGTTTTTCATTTGAACATATTCCTTAATCACATGATGGAATATGTTCTTACTTGGGATGTCTCATCATGAAGCAAAGACAATTTATTCCTCGACGTGCACTTACAACCCTTTGATCTTTCGTCAAGGTCAAAGACAGAAAATTTTCATGGTTACAGTTTTTCATTTAGTTATGTTTCCTGGACCCTTTGATAGATTATATTCATACTTTGGATATATCATCGTGAATCAAATGCTATTTATTCTGTGACACAGTCCCACACCGCTTTGAATATTTGAGGTCAAGGTAACATACATTGAAGATTTGGCTTAACGTTTTGTACATTTAAAATATATATATATATATATATATATATATATATATATATATATATATATATATATATATATATATATATATATATATATACTTAACCCTTTGGTAGATTCTGTTTATACCTGGGGTGTCTCATCATTAAGTAAAGACAATTCATTCTTTAAGGCATTTGTTCACTCGTTTGACCTTGGGGCCGCAAGGTTTACAGAAATATTTTTCAGGAGAACGGACTCAATATGTGGGTTCGCTGAAAACTGCGTCACACATCCTGTGATCGCGAGACCACATAGAACTGTCATCCTCCATCTTGGTGAAAGTACTGAATCTCTATACTTTTTTCACATAAAGCACAGCGGCCATTAGCCTGTTTCCCTGCATAATATGCTTTGTGCTGCACACTCCGCTACACGACTTACTAATCGGGAGGCAGAGATTTTTCTAGTTACCGGCCTATGATATTGGCTTGCCAGGCACCATGTAAGATATGTAAGCTTTGTCCTTCTTGCTAGTTACATAATACAATCACCGACGGTTGTAAAAATATATGTTTTAAGTCCAGACCTTATTTCACTAAACATTAAATGAATATCTAAATATATCATCCTGATGCGGGGTTTCACATATTTTTAGCTTAAAGTTATATCCGTTTCAATAGTACTTTTTGTTAAAAAAAAATTTATACATAAAATATACATTTTATTAATTCTTTTGTGTTATTCTCACTCCCACCTTCCCAAGCTCCGGTTTGCTCACCCCTTCTCTCTCTCTCTCTCTCTCTCTCTCTCTCTCTCTCTCTCTCTCTCTCTCTCTCTCTCTCTCTCTCTCTCTCTCGTATGTATGCATGTATGTATGCTATCTCTCTATCAATTTATCAGAGTAAACCAGTCAATTAATCTATACAGTTTCTTACCTCTTTCATATCTTCGTAGTGCAATGTCAAGATTGGGTAATCTGGGTTGTCACTGGTGAACTTTTCGAATTCTTTGACGTACATATGCCATTGACTGCTAAATCCTTGTTAAAAAGAGAGTTAATGTGAGAGAAACATATATAAATGTACACTCTGCGCTGCACCCACAACCACGTAAACAATACAAAAATATTGCCCTCTTATGTGCATCCACCGATGGCCAAATATATCAGCGAATTGGGCGAGATAAAAAAAATTAGTTCTGAAACAAGAAATCATGGATGTGAGTCAAAACGGAGGCGATATGTTTTGTTTTGTTGTATTTTTGTGTCACCCATAAGGCCTTAATGGAAAAAATCGATTTCCAAGCTCTACCAAAAAAAACAACCATGCTCGGTTCTCACGGCTGCATGTAAAATGTGACTATTTTGTCTCCTTTATCGGTCAATATTCTTTTATGCCAACTTATCTAGTCAATATTGAATATTGATGACTCATGCCATATGGTATCTGTGAATGTAACGCACTTTCTGATTGGTCAAACGTCAAACATTGGCAGCTATAAAATCCACTACATATTGTCAGACAGTTTGACATCATTCTGACATCATGAACTTCTATGTGACGTAATCTCACGGGGAATTTAAATTTTCGTATAGTTTTTGATAAAATTTTCCAAAGTTTGTTAGATCTAGGATACCAGTCTTAGTCTTGTTTTTGTGTATTTGGGTGGACAATGGCGGTTTTAGTGTCGCAAATAACCGTTTTATATGGGAAAGTAAGACAGCAAGTAACGTATTCAGTTTCTCAAATACAGAACTATAATCCTCTAAACTGAAGCAAATACTTTAAAACAGTTTTTCACTCTGGAGAATAACAGTTGTGTATTTGAGGATTTGAAGACGTAAATAGTAGTTTTACTGTAGAGTTTAACAGCGTAACTGATAAAACAGATTTTTATGACAACAGAAGCCCAATTAACGTCTCAAATATATAGAGGATATCTACATTTTTTTAGAAGATATAAGGACATATTTCACGAGTAAAGTGGAAACATTGTATTGTCACGAGTGTTTCCACCTCACGAGTGACATATTTCCTTATATCTACAAAAAAAAAAACAACGTAGATTTTCTTGTTATTATATATTATTTTATGCAAAAACCGTCCATTGATAAAAAGAAGTTCCGAAATTTTACAATAATTTTAGGACAGCAAATTTTTAACAAATTTAGCTTGTTCATACAGTATAATGCTTCAAATTGTGTATTTTGTCAAATTAATAACTGTTTTTAAACGAAAATGAAGAGATTTTTATTTTTGTTAACACGTTTCTTGCGTGGATTGATAAAGTGATCATTGTTGGGGTTAGGGTACTGCAGAAACATCGCAGAGCGGTCGTATCCGACAGACTTCAGAACATAATATCTATAAACAAAAGATTTTAGCGATTGTGAGTTTACTTGTAATGATTTTGGTTCCTTATTTTTTTGTTTATTTCTGTATTCAAACGTGAATATTTTGTGTGGCCTTGGCAAGCTTGCAGTCTAGTTCGGCAACAACCGCGGCACCCACATTTTGATTGTCACTTAATTTCAGTTTGCAATCAACACTCATTAATGCCCGATTTCTCATTTGTTTCAAACATGATTATAATTGTGATGAGAGTTAAAATCGTTCCTTAAACAGCTTTCTTATTATATTTAATCAAGAGTTTTCCTTTTGTCATAGAGTGTAACAGGTATACGATATTCTATGGGTGACCCAGAATATCGAGCAGTAACGGGTCATGCAAGTTCAGTCACTGACAATTTGCCTGATTCATGTGGAAAACTAATTATAAAAAAGTTAATACTTGAAGCATACTTTTATTGTTTGGAGTTCGTTTTTAGGTATTCTTGATGACGCCTCCTCATTGATTACATAAATGTATACTAGAGTGTCTACATTCTTGACACATTTTAAGATATGTTCATCCTGAGAGAGAGAGAGAAAGAGAGAGAGAGAGAGAGTGGATGGAAGGAAGGGAGAGAGAGAGAGAAGGAGCAGAAAAAAAAGAAAAATGTAATATGCCTAAATATGATGTCTGAATAACATACATAAGGACAGATATATTTCCTAAATGAAAAAAGAACATGGTTCCAAAAGTAATATCGCCACTTTGGCGATATAAATGTACTCCCATCGATATATTTAAATATCTCATTATGAAATATATAATAAAAATGATTAGATAAGTTGTTCAAAAATGTCGTGAAAATATGTTGAAAAGTTTAAGTTCAACCAACTGAATAGAAACTGCGTTGCAAACATGAGTGTATGTGGTAGTTGCAATCTTTAGTCAGTGAGATTAAATGGTATTAGAGGAATGCGAATAAATGCACAAAGCGAAAAGAAATTGACTTTTATTTAAAACAGGAGTTCATAAGGATTGAGTGAATAAATATCAAACTGGCAGTCTGACCCAACCCCACCCCCAATTCAGACTCATCATGATGGAATTATGTGTCACTTCACTACTTCTATTTTTACTGGTGAAGTGAGCAACAAATATGGTGACACAATCCTTATGGTGAAAATCATCGCTTTCACGAACTAAAACAACGAAATTTCGCTTAAAAATCATAAAGCGAATTTGTAAAGACCTACTTTACTGTACACATGCGCATAATAAATCCATATTGTCGGTAGCAGTTGGTTTATTTTTTGTTTTATTTAACATATCACAATATTTTTCAAATCGCTTTAAATAGTGCATCCAATAATTCACGTTCATAAAAAACATTTTAGGGCCAATATCTTTCAAACTGAAACAAGTATTATGCAGAACGCGGTGTCTCGTTGTCAAGGGAGTATTGATGACGAGACAGGAAAATTCTAGAATATTTGTAAGAAGAAAAAACCTTTAGACATAGAGTAAAATTTGTACAAAGTTTCATTTGAATACAGGAACTGATGTAGAATATATGTAACTTTGCAAAACTTTAACCACCGGAATAATAATACCCATATCTCGCCAATTAACAGGAGAGAATAAAATGTACATGTAAGAATTATTGACTCACCACCATTAACAAGGAGTGGAAACAAGTCTGAAAACGTCCCTATGCTAACACCTCCACTTGCACCTAGGACCGTAGCCTTTACATGGTTATACAAAGACACCACGACATCCTTGGGGTTTCTTTGAACGTGAATAATCTTTTTCTTCTTTCCTGTAAGATCCTTTGGTAGCATGCGCACTGGAAGGTGTGTATTAAGGATTCTGGGAGATCTGATGCGTTGGATTGCATCTTTTGAACAAAATTCCAACATGGCAGTTTCTTTGGACTTCTTGTCATATTCGGCTTTCTCTTTCAATAACATTAAGACGATCTCCCAAATCCAGTGTGTCCCTGTAAAAATGAATAGATTCCCATTTTGAATTATTTCGTTCGCTCTGTGATATAATTACACCGATGTGCAATCACCATTTCCACGGCCACCTATCTTTGGTTCCGCTCTACGGTTATTATGTACTTCTGAGAGAGGGACCGGTATAAAGTGTTGTTTGCATTGGCAACATGCACAGTGGAGAGAATGTTGGCATACCTCTATGCTATTTTCATGTACTGTTACTAAAATTTCTTTACATGTAGTAATTATGGAAACTATGCACTATCTGAAGCAGACAGCTGATAAAAATGGCTGCTCCCATGTGCTCGAAAAATGAGCCTGAACTAATCCAAAGTACACTAACTTTAGCAGTTATTAAAATAGGGAAAATGAATTTTGCCAGATTAGACAATACCAGCTTCTGAAAGTGCAATGAATGAATTATAAAATATATAAAAAGTAAAAAACGTTGTCGGCTCTTTTTTTTTTTTTTTTTTTTTCTTCTTCTAATTTACCTTTGAAGTTCAGGAAGTCAAATGGTCAAGATGAGCTAGCAGTCTTTTAACAGATGCACATCTGAAGTAAGGCCAAGCTGTATACTCTATAACCCAAATTACACCCATCAATACCAAAATAAATGCAACGCTAAAGCGACAAAGCTACAGAATTATCGGTAGCTTTGTCACCTATACACTTTTTGCTTTAGCGCATTGTGACTTTGTCTCGCTTTGACGAGTTGCCGCATTGTCGTATTCCGGTTGATATGTGTATTGGATATCGTCAGCAGTTCACTTACATTAACAAGGTTTAACTTTTTTCAGCTGCAATCAATGGCGGTACTAGACGATAACCAATGCGCATGTCAACCGGAATGCGCTAACTCGACAAAGCGAGAAATCGCCAACACTCCAATGAGAAACCATTCGGGCAACAAAGCACCAAAATAATGCGACAAAACAACAAAATATTTGTCGCTTTATTGCTTTTTCTCCTCAATGTTGTCACTTTGGCTCGTTGTCGCTTTTTTGGTGCCCTATGTTGGCGCTTTGTTTATATGGCGCGGTGACAACGCGGCATGGCACAAATTAGCCACAGTACTCAAGAGCTCTGGGTCAATGTAAACAGGAGGCTCATTCGCAACTTCTAGGTCAATTCTACGGATCGTACCTCGAATGTATGCCGATAGCTGCCACTCCAAAGTAGTCAGCCTAACCATCGAACTATTTGTGCATTCGGAACAATCGGCCACGAAATACCAAGGATTGACCGAGAAGTTGCAAACGTATTTTTTTATCACATGGCAGAAATAGCTGAGGTGGTCCGAACAAGATTGCGGTTTCTTTTGTGAATACATTTCTGACGATCAAAATGTATGAATTATCTACAAATTACTACGCCGACATACATTTGAGATGGAATTTTGTAGAAAAGTCACGAGGTGTTCCGATTGCAGAAGGCCTTGCCAGCTTCAAATGGGAGATAACCCGCGCTTGTTTCCGCCAGAGCCAACAAGTGGCAAGTGACCAATGAGCTGAACTTTTTAACCAATTGGCATGTAATATATTATAACTGTCCGTGTCTACACTATCGGGAAACGTGAGACTTTATTCATCTTAGTGTGTGAGATTCTAAAGCTGGTTGTGCAAGAGGTGCGGGGGTAAATTGTTATGTTTGCTAATGATCGTAAAATGACGGCAACACAAAATATTATAAGTTTGTGATAGAATAGTTTTACCTTCTTAATACAGCTTTGAATAGTTGTAGCAAACACAAGAGACGGATACAAAAAGGCCGCATTCAATTAAAAAAAAAGAAAATTAAGTGTCCTGGCACACATTAAATGATCGGCTGTTTGGCACATCTGACACGCTGTTAATTCAAGGCGACTGGGACAAACGTTAACAGTCGAATGAGGTAGTCTGCCGCGCAAACGCTATGAGGGTTTGATTCACTGAAGAATTTTTTAAGTGAAGCAAATTTGCAGAAGCTAGACGGGCCATGAAATGACTCGAAATTTTGCATGCTATAAATACTCCGACAACTATCCATGTGCTTTGACTCGGAGAAAGTAGCAGACTTTATTAAACAAATCGCTTGCTACGAAATCTCTCCCTGACCCCCCCCCCCCCCCTCCCCACGTTAACAACCTTTGACCTCTGACTTTTGATCCAAAGGGTATATAGAAGGTGAACATGAATAGAAAAAGATTCACAAAAATTAAAAAATAAAACTTAACAAGTTTTACCTGATTTGGGATATGTGCAAAGCATAATATCGTCATCTTGTATTGCCATATTCTTAATTGTCTCAAGGTGCTCCAGAATGTTGCCGCCCGGGATAATGTATTGGATAAAGGGTATCGGCCACTTAACGCCATCCACATCAACCACAGGCACGGGGTTCCCGGCCCCATCGTACAGAACTTGCACTGACAGACCGTTGAATTCCTTTGGAAATGGGGGCGGCCCGTCGTTTGGTAGGTGCTGGGTTTCATCTTTATTCTTGTCGTCCATTCTGTTGCTCTATCTGAGAAAAAGAAACAGTAACTTCTTTGAAAGGAAATTATAGCAGAACACGGAGCAGTAACCTGTCTGTTGCCTTTGTCAGATGTTATGGTCTTTTTATATCCATTTGGTGATAGCGGGGTCCTCAGAGAAAACCGCCAATGACTGATGGCTGACCATACTACCTTGCACGTAATGGCATCCTGCATGGAAACGTCGCATACGCAAAGCAACAAGATAATGCCGACTCTTTTTCATTGAATTTTAATGTATTATCATGTACAATATTTTGTCATTTCTGTGTCTGTATATCTCGCAGTTTTGTGAAATTTAGTGTAGTTTAACCTCTTACCAGCACTGAGAGACATAGACTTCATAAATTGCGCATACTGGATTTGTAGAACAGCTGATAAAAGAAGATCATCTAAATTTGTTCTATGTTGTGTCTGTAATATTTCAACATTGCCCCAAAAGTATTAAACACTACATATTGAAGGTAGTCATTTGGATTGCTGATTGGCCAATGTAGGTAGATACACTATCTTAGATACCAAACATGGTGTGGGAAGCCATTTGTTGATGAGCTGCATGTTGACCTGGCTGGACTGTGTCATGTACATTTGCCAATTCAAAAACCAGCCGATTGAGATAGTAACTGTGAAAAGGTCGAAGGTATTACTCCCAAGGAAAATGCGGTACAAATTCATTGAAAGTTAACACTAGGTATTATAATTTTTTTTTTTTTTTTACAAATTGCTAAATAACTGTAAACAACCTCCAGAGTTTGTATTAACATGTGTTACGATTCTGTGGCCTAAAAATATGTAACGGAAAGAAAGTGAAACTAACAAAATCAAGTAAAATCAACAAGAAATTTATTTCTAGACAATTAAAGTGAATATTCAAAAGACACTTACAATAATGTGAATTAAGTCCAAATAATCCTAAGTGTCCTAATCACAAGTCCAAAAATATATAATGTTCCGAATTAATTCCAATAGCCTTGAATGTCCTGATGTACAACAAGTCATGAGTGTCCTGATGTACCACAATGACTTTTGTCACAACAAGCCATGGAAATAACAATCCATCTGCTAATCTGCTAACAAAACCGGCATTGAACTCAAATGCTATGTAAACATATTGTTTACAAAATAACCTTAATCTGACTAAAGTGCACGTAATGGCATCCTGCATGGAAACATTCAGCCAGCGATTTAACACAGACATTTAGATAATGAACACCGTAGCAACCGTTGAATGGTTTGGTTGTTGTGGGTTTAACGTAATTATTTAGCACATGATAGGTTATACAGTATATTTGGTGGAGGAAGAACCCGGGAAGAACCATTGACCGTGGGAAGCTACAGACAAGTTTTCTCACATACCCACGTTGGCTGAGCCCGAGACTCGAACCCACGCGAACAGAGGTGAGATGTCAGTGATCTGCAAAGGTGAGCACCTTAGACCACTCGGCCACCCGGGGCCCCTAGCGAACTTTGAAATCCCTAGCAGAGGACTGGAGTATGATAGGGCCAAAATCTCGTCTGCTTTTTGGATATGCTTAAAGAACTGAAATCTGCTGGGTATTGCTTACAAACAAAAGCAATTTGTATTTCATTCTACAGAAAACGCTTTGGGCAAGTCAGGTTCTTTGAATGACATGTCTGATGACTTGTCATACACCGACAAAGTTTAGTGATGAGTAAAAATATAAGACACAGGACTGTGAAGATGCACATATTTTTATTTAACCTATAAGCAATTTTATGGAAGACAATGTACCATTCTTGCATCAAGGTTACCAATTAATCATGTGACAAACCATATGAAATATGCTTTTTTCTATCATAAACTCAGGCATTTGAAAAAAGTGAACATGACTCTTAGTTTATTTGACCTTACATTTTTGTTGGGCATCAATACATACAAATTTCACTTTCTTTGTTTCAAGTTTAGAATTTCGTTTTTAGCTTGTACAATGAAGTACATGCATTTTATTTCCTGAAATCGTCGATGTCGTGAATGCCAGTGTTATACTGGGCAGGGGCAGATAGATCCCAGGGAGAGAGAGAGAGAGAGAGAGAGAGAGAGAGAGAGAGAGAGAGAGAGAGAGAGAGAGAGAGAGAGAGAGAGAGATGTTTTTATTTAGGTTGTAAAAGCTGCATTTCCTTTAGAAAAAGAAAAAAAACAACGCTTGCTTAGGGGAATTCTTTGTATTTCATCCAATGATCCATTTAGTTTCTCTTTATACTGCATACAAAACCCACTAAAATAAGTTGCCTAAATAAATTATGTGTTGATGGTCAAAATATAACTTACCCTTATGTTTTCGGTGGAATTACGGTAGACAGTTGTTACAACTTACGACGATCACGCTCAGTGTTGTGGGTTGTGTCTCGAAGAAATGAATCGTAATGTTTTCCAAATTTATAGGAAAACCAGAACAGCATATCTGTTTGACTTGGCATTGTAAAATTGACGAGGGCCTTGTCCAACCGCAAAGTATGTATTAATCTTCACGAGTCTTCCTTTCATGGTCTGTTCAAATCGTCCAGAATGCACAATAAAAGCTAGCATTGTGTATTGTACCAACTGAACTACGTCCTACTATTAGATGCAAAGTGTAACGGGGAAACATACCGTAAAAATATACTCGCGTATAATTCGGGTCCAAATGCAAACAAAATAGACCCTGATCTGCCGTCGCATAATGCGCCGGCAGATCAGGGCATATGTTGTTTGTTCTACTGATTAGTCCTTACAAACTGCATAGACCCAGATCTGCCGGTGCATTATGCGACGGCAGATCTGGGTCTATGCAGTTTGCAGTTGGTATCGTCTTATACGCAAGTATACGGTTATATTCAGGGCAGACGTGGCAGTAGATGGAATACTTACCAAAGTCCTTAAGAAGTAACGGATCTTTTGTCTTCACACAAGGTTAACATAATTACGTACAGTGTTTGGTAAGTTCTGGACTCATTTCAAATGTATGGACTAAATTTAATTTTTTTAAAAACCAAATTATTGTTGAAAATGGGTCATATGAACTTTTATTTTAAACATAGAGATGAAAAAATAAAACTGCTCTTCTTTTAGATGACCAATTAATCCACGCCCTTAAAAGTAGATATGAATGCAATATACTACAATCGGGAATCTTAATTTGTTATACATTTCACGTGCATTGCGAAGACTTGATGCAGATTCATTCACTGGGTCAGGAGACATGGTTATTTAATTACCACTAAAATGCAACCTCTACGGAAGCAGCCAGGTGACGCTTTGTAAACAGCCCGATACGTTCGCACGAACTTGTGACGTTAGTGGGGAAACTTTGTACAATATGCATAATAGTCGACGATAGTACCAGTAAATCTTGCTTTTTGTTTTGCATCTTTGTTTAAATTATGTGTATATTTCCATTAAGTACGGTTGACTATCCCTGATAGCTATTTTCATTAAGAAGTTTCGCTTATGTTTATGTTTAGCACTGAACTGCGTGCAGTGGCGTAGCGAGGCAAAGTGCCGCCCAGGGCCAACTACCAAAATTACGCCCCCACTCCATTCGTATTATTTATTATATATACGGTACTCTTACCAAATTGCCGCCCCCTAGAAAGTGCCGCCCGGGGCCACCGCCCCCCCCCCCCCCACTACGCCACTGTCTGCGTGCCAAAATCTCCCCAGAATGGTCCCAAAAAGAACACTTTATGTCTTTCGTAATAATAATTTTCTTCAAAACAAAGACGCGCAAACCGGTTGTACAATATTAATATTCGAATACCAAATAAAGATTCAATCGTCCTTGTGTCGATTATATATTTTTAAAATTATAAAAATATAATTTCAAAAGAGTCTTGTATATTCAATAAATGTGTGTTCAGGTGTCATTTATAAAGCTATATGACATGGAACGTAGTATTTAACAGCTCCAGTTGAAGCCCGGAAATTAATTAACAGCGTTCTGTTGCGGGATGGAATCTTCTTCTTTTGGAAATTCGAAACAACCATTCGTTATATTCTTTTTAAATCACACTTAAATAGGAATGCAGTAAAGGTCCCAATCTATTACTATCAATGTGAAAGTTAAGCACAAATTATGTACACAAGACTTCGACTATGTTGTAGTTTATTTAAAGACAAATACACCAGAATCCCGCAAAGCAGTTTCTCTTAGACTGTATGAAATAAGTTACCATCAGAAACCGAAGAATAGGAATTTTGCCCCTTATTATAGATACAACTTCGATATTAATGCGTAACCCTTTGCAATCACGTGCATTTTAATTTGACTTTTAGCTGATAACGAAATCACAAGTTCATGATATTCTATTTATCGTGATGTTGAGACGGCGAGAACATACTCGTACTGCTACATACACCAACGACACCCATGCTGAATAATGCCCGCAATCAGAAAACAATCCATAGAAACTTCACTCTCGACAACGGTAGAACAATGGTGATTCGCAATGCGGAGTTTCCCCCGTGACTTCACGGGAAGTTGTACATGGCTAGGGGGAATGTAAATTTAAACTTAAATATCTCGATAGCGGTTGATTGCATCGGGTGGAAATTTTCAGAGATTGCATAAATCATCATACTGAATAATATTTCGGTATTTGATATGTGGGACCCAGGTCTGCCTTTAAAATGGACTCGCTAGAGTACCTGCCTGAATCAAACGCAATGTTTTGTGGTGTTTAACGCCATTTTTCAGCACATGATAAGTTATACATGGCGGCCAGTATATTTGGTGGAGGAAGAACCCGGGAAGACCCTGGGAGGAACCACCGACCCACGGAAAGCTACTGGGAAGCTTTCTCACATACCCACGTAGGTCGAGCGGAGACTGGAACTCATGCGGACAGAGGTGAAATGAGTGATTTGTAAAGACGAACGCCTTAGACCACTCGGCCACCCTGAGCCTCTTACTTGGGTAAATATCAGATTAGCACAATATACCAAAATCATCCTTGTAAAATTGTCGTCAAACGCGTGAGACAGATCATGGTCATAATGTGAAATAGACGCCCTGATTCAACTTGCTTATACACTCTATTTATCGCTTACGCTTACGACGACTTAAACAAAAATATACATTCAGTATACATAGTACATGCGTGTAATGAAGCGTATAGTTATCGGACAAAATGAATTTAGTATATTAATAATACACCTACATAATTGTTTTAACTGTATAACACTCTTTAACTTCATGATTTGTCCAAATTTCAAACTAATTGGTTTGCTATAACAAATGACCTCTTTCATCAACACCAATCATGCTTTCGATCGAACCACTCATTTCAGACTGAGCTAATAAATATAATTGATAAATGGCTTGAATACATTGATAAGGATAACATAATTTGGTCAATCCTTTTAGATCTAAAGAATGCATTTGACTTTGTCGACCACAACATACTTATTGAAAAGTCGTCTATTACAATTTCAGTGCAAAAACCATTTCCTGGATACACTCTTTTCTTAGTGACAGAACCCAGCAAACGCAAGTAAACAGTACTCTATCAAGTCCTGGTCGGAAAAATATGGTGTGTCTCAGGGCTTAATCTTAGGACCTATCTTATTTCTCTTATACATTAACGATCTGCCATTGTATACAGAAAACACTGAAACTGATATGTATGCATATGATGCAATATTCCACACATCGGGTCAAAACAACAACACAATCCAAGAACAGTTGCAGCATGATCTTAATCATATCAGTAAATGGTTTCAAGGCAATGGAATGTGCATAAATATAAAAAAGACAAACGCAGTGCCATTAGGAACATCAAACAGATTATCCATGCAAAACCCCATTCGAGTGTCTGTTAATGATGATTATATATATATATTATAGAATGCCATAAGCTCCTATAAGTATGTGTTTATGATAAACTAACTTGCATTCATCACACAGATTATGTCCGTAGCATTATAGCTTCCAAACTAATACTACTGCAAAGACTGAAGAGCATGCAAAGAAACTATCCTATTCAACTGACATAGTATCTATTATGGACTATTGTTGCACAGTATGGGGCTCATGCACAGAAACTAATATTAATCGTATAATCCGAACTCAAAAGCGTGCAGCAAGAATTATATTAGATGTTGATTCAATAGCACCATATGCTGAAATGTTTAATTCTTTAAAGTGGCTCCCTTTTGACAAAAGAATATCATATCATAGATGTATCTTGGTCTATACAGGCCTTCATAATTAGATGCATTTTGGTCTATACAGGCCTTCATAAATAGATGCATTTTGGTCTATACAGGCCTTCATAATTAGATGCATTTTGGTCTATACAGGCCTTCATAAATAGATGCATTTTGGTCTATACAAGCCTTCATAATTAGATGCATTTTGGTCTATAAAGCCCTTTATAATTTAACCTGGATGATCTGCTTGTCCAAACCAGCAATACTGCCTCTATGTACTCTTTAAGATCAGCA
This sequence comes from Margaritifera margaritifera, assembly GCA_029931535.1. Classification (NCBI taxonomy): domain Eukaryota; kingdom Metazoa; phylum Mollusca; class Bivalvia; order Unionida; family Margaritiferidae; genus Margaritifera; species Margaritifera margaritifera. Next base: position 2,092,628 of record JAQPZY010001503.1, on the reverse strand, counting down.
TCAAACCTATGTTTAAAAATACCAAAACCAAGAAATAATGCATTGAAAACGTAATTTAGATATACAGGATCTTCTGAATGGAATGAGCTACCGCTTGAAGTAAAGCAGGCTGACAATCTTGTCATGTTCAAATCAGGATGTTGCAGCTACCTAAGTATATGATAACTCTCACCAAAAATATTCCGGCGGTTTCTCCTTTGTTCTTCTGCGTATGCATAAGTCAGCCGCAAACATGGTACAATGCCGTACATGTATATGTATTGCAAGTTTTAAGTGAAAAATGTGTATGATATTGACCCATAATTAATACGTTCATTCTTTCTTTCTTTTTTAAATATTACATGTATAGAATGTTGTATGGTCCTGAGGGACTCGTGTAAGATTGACTTAAACTTTAGCTAAACGAGTTGTACCCTCTGAAAAATAAAGTATTATCATTATTTTATTATTATACCTATTTTTGTCAAAAGAGATTTCCATTCAGTCTAAAATAATCATACAACAGGTGAAATTCATCTCAATATTTTTGAATATATATATATATATATATATATATATATATATATATATATATATATATAAACTGGAAGTTTATAATTACTTGGTCGAAACTGTGTAAAAGCATTACGTAGTTTATTTGTTGAAATGAACAGATAATTGTCTAAGATTCAATCAGTCTTACTTCCTCCCTGAAATCTATAAATTCACCGTAGAAGAAAAATGTCTCAAATTGATTTTTCCCAACTAAAGGAGGGCACACACTTCACATTCTTTCATATCCGAGATATCTTGGTTTACCTTTCTCGGTTTACTTATCAAAAGATCTTGGTTTACTAATCCGATTATCTCTGTTTACTAATCCGAGATCTTGTGTATTCAGGTCCCATATACATTTAAGGGTGTAGCATCCTGTTGAAGATCCTAGTGCATATAAAGCTCAGTAAAATATTTTTCTAAAACTAAACTACTGAATTTCAAGGCAGATCTTCAAAAATATCAACCTTATTCATTTATTTAATTTACAATAAATTGCATGCGTGTCTAGTCGCGTGATTTCAATAGTGTCCATTTTATCATATCTCCACATCTGTCGTTTTGGGGCGGTGTTTGGGGAAGGATATACACCTAAGATATCGCCAGTAGTGTATTGATAAGTAAATATCCAAATTTATATTTTCTACTGGTTTAACTCTTTATACTTCTCGTATTATGATGAAAGGAATTAGTAAGTGAGTTCAAGAGACTATATTTACGTGATATTTTGTGCTTCGTGGAGATTAATTGAGATGGAAATGGCTTCCGTGTATCAACCGCCAGGAAGAAGACTCCCTACCCTCATCACGTGATTCAGGCAGTATAATCAACAATACGTCATTTCATTCCTTTCATGCATATTTGGTGATGTATATATACAAGACCAAGCGAGGCCGAAATGACATGTATAGATAAAAAGTTTCAGGCGAAAGTGGTATACTTATGAAGATGATGATTTTTTTCTTCCTTTGACCACACTCATTTTCTCACAACGCACGTAAAGCCACTCGTTTGAAAAATGGTGTGCAATATACACTTGTTGTAAAGAATCGATCTATCTTTCAACGCGTAGGACTAGCTATTGCTCCATGTGATTCTAACATATTCAAAGTCATCGAAAAATAAAATTAGATTAACATTTTCCAAACATTGCTCGAGAGGAAAGTCATGTGTGGTGCAGCTCGCGATGAATTGTACAGACGAACATCCATTTTTAACAATTTATTTTCTGGTGATAATTACCCAATTAGGTTATAATGTCGTCTTTTTATAAAAGTTGCATTTCCTCGCAAAAAAAATCGTAAATTGATATGAAGGCATTACATGATTCTGCGACTTTCATAATAATGAATAACTGGACAAATCATTAGGTTCAAGAATTTTATAAAGTTAAAACAAGTATGAAGGTTTACTGATGCTAAACAAAACAATGGTAAACAACACATTTATTCAGTACCGGTATTACAGGCTACCGGCGCATAATGCATATATAAGATGATAATATAACGTTGGAACAGAGTGGACACAAACAATAAGTAATATAACCGTATATGTGTATTAGAGCATAGTACACGTGAAGGCATTGTACAGGAAGGTAGCTAGACTGGTCAAGGTACTATGAATAATATCGGCGTAAAATTAATAACAATTTATGAATGATCTATGATTATTCTATCTTTATGCAGATACTTTTCTCTGAGATCCCCGTATGCGTTAAAGTCGACCTGTCTCTGTCGCTACATTATGACTGGAACATCCAAATCTATGAATTAAATTTTAAATTTTAATGGAAGTCCTAGATATACACACGTTTCAGGATTTAACGAGCATGTAAAACATTCGTAACTTTCTCGCGTTGAACTTATCACTTCACTTTGTCATTTTTGTATCATACAATTTTTAACTCTTTGTTGAAATATCTTTATGAACAAATTAACATCTCCAACACTTTGCTCAGTAAATACGAAACCAAACCCATTTGCATCAAGTAATTGTTTCACGTGTTGCCCGTGCAGTACGATTATTTTCATCCAGACGCTTTAACATCAGATAACAAATTTAGGAACAGCTATTTTGATCATGTGATATAAACATAGCCAAAATTGAATACTAGTACACCGTGTATAAGTGGGTATCTGCCACATTCTCAAACGGCATGCACATTATTTCTCGAGGGTAAGAGATTAAGGTACCGTTTACAAAACTTGTGTTGTACTATTTCTGTTACTTCTGAATATTCGTAGCCCCAGACCTTTGAACCATAGCACACAATTGGTTTAACAACGCAATCAGAAAGGTTTTAAAATATATTTTATAAAATTTACAAAAACAAAAATAAATAAATAAATACTGAAGCTGTCAAACTGATATATAGAAATACATTGAATAGACATCAATATATAATTTGTTTAGGGAATTTATTTTTACAAATTCGTTTCGCGGTGTGTTTATGAATGCATTGTATTGAGAAACTAATTGGATTATATAATGAAACGTAAGGAATTCACTGAAGCAAAGGCAACTTTTACAACTTAAATGAGAACAGTCCCCTCCTCTCTCTCTCTCTCATGTCTACATAGATAGAGCATCATTGTTGTGGGAAAAGGTCGATGGAATCTCTTTGACCCTATGATGATTTTGAATGATGAAAGTATATTCCTAACAAAATCCGTGAGCATGTAAGACTTGAGGCAGCGATATTACAGGAGACCGAATCTACACTATCTTCCCGCAGATTGGCTCAAAATAATGGATGAACTTTTCGATTTAATTATCTGGCAATACTACGCATAAACAGAGCAAGATGACGCAAAGATCCTGAAAAATCCAAAAGAAAGTAAAACTGTGAAATCGAAAGCTCTTTGCGTAACTATTGGTCTTCATGATCGACTTTCGCAAAGGGTAATACGAACTGTTCCGAGGAAAACTTTGGACGATATCAATTAAGAAGTAATATAATGAAGACGAGATAGTGCTGGAAGCGCAAAGCATAACACTAGCGTTCACGACATCGACGATTTAAAGAATTAAAACGAATGTATTTCACTGTACGAGTTAAAAACGAAATTCTAAACTTGAAACAAGAAAGGCAAATTTGTAAATATTCATGCCCAACAGAATTGTACGGATACTAAACCAGGAGTCCTAATCCCGTTTTTTTTTCTTCAAATGCCTGAAAGTTGTTCAACAGTTTAAGATAAAAGTAGCATATTTCTTATGGTTTGTCCTATAGTTATTTGGCAACCCTGATGCAAAAATGGTAATGTTTTTCATAAAATTATTATTTGGTTAAAAGTAAAACAGTCTGCATCTTGACAGTCATGTATATTTAATGTTTACTCATCACGAAACTTGTCCGGGTACTACAAGTCATCAGACATGTGATTCAAGGAACTTAAACCGCCGAAAGCGTTTTCTGTAAAATGAGATACAAACCTCTTTGCTCAGCAGATTTAGGTACTTTAACCATATCAAAAGTAGACCCAGCGTTTGGCCCTTACGTAATCCTGTCCTCTGCTAACGTTGTCAGCAAGAACACTTGGAGTATTTGTTTTCTAAGACATTGTAGTTAGCGCATGCAGCCTCTGTTTACCTAAGATGAGATGATTGTAATGGCGTTGGATTAATAATCTTCAGAACTTTCCGTGGTAAAATCTACTTTCCATACTGACTCTTCTGTGAAAAGTTCTAAAACTGTGCACGAAGTGTTCCATACGCCATACGCTTTTGTTGCATTCTTTCTTTCCAAAAGCAACTATATAGTATGATAAGTCAGAGTACCTTATTGCATAGTTTGACTTCCAGCAAAGGTTGTTACCATGGTATTCATTGTCTTTAACTTACTTAGCCGTACGGCACATAGTTTAAAGGTGTCGAACCTCCTTAAAACAAGGAGTTCTCTGATTTAACGTCTCTGTGCACAATCGCAGGCTGAATGTTGTGGATGTATGCGACACCTTGTGCGGCCTGTTTTGCAATTGAAAGTTGTATTGACAAATCCAGTTTCCCTGAACTTTACTACCTTCTCCAAAGATCTAGCCATTCATGGTACAGCCTTATAGAAGTTCTGAAATAAGGTATAAACATTCTCTACCAATAGCATACGCCATCAGTTGAACAATATCTAGGTGCATTATTCTGCTGTGGATTTGAGCCTCACTGTGTTATATATCTTGCACAGTTTTGAACCGTTTGACTTTCACCTTCTTAATTGCTACATTGGTTTCTGGCCATTCTTTCGTATAAACAAGCATAAATGCTCCATACCCTGCTTCTGTTCCAAGTTCTAGATATTTTATTTTATCTTCGGAGAAGAGGCGCTCTGATGATATGAAGATAGTGATGGCAAAGATTGAGACCTCAAAGGACACATCTGGAGGATTATTCAGTTCACCACATGTAGTAACATCATCAATATTGGAAACTGTAAGTGGTACACGTTTTAGTGGAGTTGTTTCTTTTACTATTGTGTATTACCATTACTTCTGGCAACGAATGTTTCGAAGTTTTGGATGATTCACAAAACAGAACTTCGCTGCAAAAGACATGGGTTCAGGCAAACTTTTACCGGAGTTGATGACATCGCTCTTATAGCGACAATCCCTGCTCATTTTGGTTTTTGGTTTTGTCGGGTTTAACGCCATTTTTCAGCACATGATAGGCTATACATGGCGACCAGTATATTTGGTGGAGAAAGAACCCGGGAAGACCCCTGGAAGAACCACCGATCCACGGGAAGCTAATGGCAAGCTTTCTCACATACTCACGTTCGTCGAGCCGAGACTCGAGACAGAGGTGAGATGCATGAGTGATCTGTAAAGTGGAGCGCCTTAGACCACTCGTCCACCCGGATATCGCTCACTTGTATTCGGTAACGTGGAATTTTAAAATCAATGACAATAAGAGTTGCATCGTTATTTTCAAACGGAACAGACAGAAAAAAGATTGCAATTTCAAGTGCAAAATCGTCCAAACATTATTCCCATTTCCCGATCTACCGAACACGTAAGTATCCCTATGAGCTCTGACACGAGTTGCGTAGCAACAGCAGAAAAGGCATATTCAAAAGGAAGAAAATCTCCATATTCCCTTATCGGGATTGGGAATACGGAATGAAAATTAAATCCCTTAACCACTGCAGGTCTATATAAAAAAAGAGTGTTATTCCAACAGCGCTTTATGGTCGCGAGGTGTGGTCAAAGATTGGATCGAAAGACATTAAAAAATTAGATTTCAGCATCAATTTGTGCAGCACATTCAAGAATTCTCACGTAACACCAGATCTACAATGAGCGAAAACATTCTTGAACTGAACAGAATTGTCGCTGAAATTGATAAAAGAAAGCTCAATTTCCTTTGCAAATTATGTTATATCCCTAAGAATACGTTGTCTAAAAGAATATTTTAAATGAGATTGTATACCTTCCTTTGCAGGAATGACCGTATGTAACAAAATGATTTATTGCAGATATATATATATATATATATATATATATATATATATATATATATATATATATATATATATATATATATATATATATATATAACTCTTCACCAATATGACTTGAAAGACTTTATTTATATTTTTGTGCAAGATAAGACCTTTCCTGCTTAGAAGGAATGGAAGTACATTATATCATTATATGGAACACCATAAATAAACATAAATGAATATGAGAATAATCACTTCAAGCACATGCTTTAACGATTCATCCTGTCAGAGTTAAAAACATACATCACTGTACTAAACCCTCCATTTTGTGGCAAATACCAAGGTCAAACAAAGAGCTTAGACTGGTCAAAGTTTTAGCCAGGTTTCTGGTCACTCCATACAGTATGATACTTCATATATTGTCAACATTGCAATACTTTGTACACTGATGTGATTGCTCATATGCTAATCTCGTGTTTAAAAACAAAAAGAATGAGGAATATATTTTGGTCTCATATTATCAATAATTTTGATATTCTACTTTGTGCATATCTTCATAATATATCTGACGAGACGAAGATTTGTTCAGCTCTTACTGGGTAGGGAGGGGAATTTCCATACACATTTGGACTGAATAACCCCGAAGTCAACATAAATTGTATGTCAGCTGTAATATTTTCTGCAGGAAGCTGACATGAATTTTGCAATTAAACGTTTTATGTTTGTTTTTCTCTTCTTTTTTTTTTTTTTTTGTTTTTTTTGTTGTTTGTTTGTTTGTTTGTTTTGTTTTGTTTTGAATGGGTTATTTTATTATTATTATTATTTCTATTATCATTATTATTATTATTATTATTATTATTTTGAAAAAGGCTACCTAAAGAAACAATGATAAATGAATGAATTAACTTTTCCCGCTGGGTTACCTCACAAAACTTGACTTTACAGTATTGATTATTTCTTTATATACCTGTTCATACTTTTAATGTAACATTTATCCTAGTCCTCAATCTTGAATATTTATTTTGTACCTCAAATGTTTGTTGAGTTGGAGAATAAATGAATGCCTGATTTATCTGTAGATAACGCCGTCAAGATTAGGATGATATAACACGTGTCAGCATTTCGCACATAGAATAGACAATTTCAACCATAAAATTTGTGCATAATGCCTTCTAAATTGATTGCGTTATTAAATTAATTGGATTGCACTCAGTAAGATCACTTGTCCGGTAGGGAATGACCATATCGCCTTTGTCCCTACGAGTGGAGACTGTAGCGGTCACCAAATGACCTGAACCATTCCTCATCGGGTGACGCTGGTATGGTACGGGGGATCATACCAATCAAACATAAATATTGTGTATGTATGCATGAGTTTGTGATTTATATATGTAAATTGTACGTCATGTCCTTGTCATTTTCGTATCTGTACTATTTCTCTATATTGGTATTAATCTCCTAAATGGGGAAATAAAGATGGATTGATTGCGTATGTCAGTAATTTCAGCTACTCCTTTGCGTTTCACCTAGTCGTCTGTTCTTACAATGATCTCGCTTTGAAAGGCGCGGTGGGTGCAAAATCTAGAACGTACCAAAACTGAGTGTTGCATACATTTCTGAAACAGTGACACAAGAAAAGTACACCCGTGTGCTGTACTGTACTTCAGAGTGGGTGTATGAGAGAGAGAGAGAGAGAGAGAGAGAGAGAGAGAGAGAGAGAGAGAGAGAGAGAGAGAGAGCTGGATAGACTTTGCATTAGCTAACACTTCTTTTGGGGAGGCGGAGGGTGTGATTCATTTTACGCAATCTAGATGTAGGATGTATAATTTTTGTGCAAACCTACAGACCGTGACAGAAAATATGAGACCACTCTTACCTTCATATAACGCCTCCTTCAAAGTGCCTGTGTCGCGCGGGATCCGTTTCTCGCGTAACGGTAGTGGTGGTGGGGTGTGTGGGAGTGGAATAAAATTTTAATTGATTAATCACTGAACATTTTATATTTATTGTGCAAGCCTCCAGACCGTGACTGTTAATACGAGACTACTCTCAACTTCATACGGCCTCTCAACCTCTCCTCAGGCCCGTTGACAGAAATTGCGGGACCCTGGGCAGAGCAGTCATGGGCCCCAAAACTAGTTTAATTTTTGTATATAAAAACCTGAACCTGTGTACAGTTTTGCATACAAAACCTGTAGTAATCTACCATGACTTAGACTCTTGCAAGGAACAAATTTTAATATTTACTGCTAACATTAATTTATTTTTTATAACTGAGTTGACGGCGGGCCCCTAGAAATCGCCGGACCCCTGGGCAATTGCCCCTCCCCTGCCCCCCCCCCTCGGGCGGGCCTGCCTCTCCTTGACAGGTAATTCGGTTAACTACCTATTTTATATATATATATATATATATATATATATATATATATATATATATATATATATATAGAGAGAGAGAGAGAGAGAGAGAGAGAGAGAGAGAGAGAGAGGGAGATAGCATGGAAGAATATATATGGGTATTATATTATGTCACAGCCTGTTTGTGCGTACGGGATTGTGCAAATGTTGCGCAACTCCACCTACAACGTTTTAGGGCGGATATATGGTTTAGATGGATATGGTTGGTTTGTATGTGCTCACAACGTTGGTAAAACTTAATTTGACCTTTCAAAAGGCACGCATAAAAATTTTGAATAATCCCTCTCAAAAATTTCACTTAGCGGTTGGAACTCTGATATAGGACTTACAAATGTTAAGACAAAAAGTGTTTTTTAAAATAGGATTGTCAGAGTTACAGCCTCAAGACTTTAGAACGCAGCTTAAAACTCGAAATCTGCCGGTAAGCAAAACTTTACCACGTTTTTTCTCATCTTTAGACCCCTCTCCCGTTCCAAGATAATATTTCTACCACCACCCTACCACCCGACTCATTGGAGAGACCATACAGCATTGAAACATTCCCTGTTTGTGAGATTAATATGGACGGTGATCAATCAAGAGAATCTCACACATATCTTGTGATATTAAGGAAGAGCTTACGTGAGCTGAGGATAAAAACATACGTTCGTTGATGAGAAGCGTACCTCTCCCTACCCCTTCTCACCCCCCATCAGCCCAACACATGTTAACACACGAGAAACGTACACTTACCTCGTAGTCTTGTATCACTCTATTGCTGTAACTTCAATGGGTGGCAACACAGTGACCTGGACCTAGATTTTGCCCCCTCTCTTAAGCAGAACGAGGCCTTCGAAAGGAACACATGTACAAGTCATTGAAACTATATCAAACTGTGTACTCGTGTGAGGGAGTAGTGGAAACTGTGGAAGTACTCAAACAACAGCTACTTCCAACACAACTTTATATATTTGAATGATATTGTACAAGAAAACTTTAAGTCGCTGACGTTAACTGAGTCACCGCTGAGCGAAGATAGCGAAACGTCCAGCGTATACAGCAAAACGTCCAGCGAAGCCATCAAAAATATTGAAACGACAAGCGAACACAGCGAAGATCACCGATTTGGAGAAATACCTTCAGTATTAATATATAGATGGAATCCACGCTCACAGACCTGAGAAGAAATACGAAAACATCTACAACGATGCAGAAGAAAGGCAGGTGACCCTATGTACTCAACGATGAAGCACCAGTCACCATAGCTGACATATATGAGTGTGATCGTGACAAGTCGTTTACCAATTTTGGATACAAACAAACAAGGTATGGTCGTGTACGAGTTGGTGTGGCATTTAGCGATGGAACATTAGGGGTAATTTGACCTGATGGCTTTTTGGAGAAAATTTTATCCGAGCAGGGACCTCACATATTCGGTTGGCCTTGCGTAGATGAGCCTGTTTATTTAGCAGAGCTTGATTTAACATTATACATCACCCTCTTTAAAAGGCATCGTACGATTTGTAGTAGTAAAATCGCGTAATATTCTCTGGATTATGCTCAGTTTTCTCCGATACCAAAGCAGGAAATAAGAGAAAGGCGATAGAGATAAAAAGAATGAAGCAACCAGAAATTAAATTAGAGACTAAAAGTTTCCGTATGTATACATAGAAACTTCAATGGCATTGGGACGCAATCGATGCAAAGCAGAGGCGTAGCTATGATATTTTGCGCCCGGGGACGAACTATAAAATTGGCGCCCCAGCCCCCACCCCGTTTAATCACATTTTTCTATTACATCGAATAAGGAAAACAATTTAAATTTTACTAAAACATTGTATTTAAAGAAGCAAATTTATAGAAATTATAGTACATGACCCACTCACGTATCAGATGACACGTCTGCTGAGCCGCTGCAGCGATCTTATGACCGATTTATTACCCTTGTTTACTTATTATAATGTAACGTTGTAAGCCTCATTTTGGCGCCCCTGTACCTTGGCGCCCGGGGACATATGTATCCCCTGCCCCCCCCCCCCCCCCTAGCTACGCCTCTGATGCAAAGGTGTATGCCTTGGAAAACGTGAACTTTGAAACAGAACATGTCATTATGAATATTGTAAATCACACTTGCTTGCGTTACGTGTTGGCCCGGGTGCTCGACCATGCCTTAAATGCTAGTATGGGGGTCAGGTCGCGTAATCAGCTTTGCCTACCATACTGATCTTGTCGCTGAGTATTATCATGAGCGGCGGCGTAGACCTGCCAATGCGCCCGTGAAGGAAAAAGCCAACGATGTCGTCAAGGAAAAAGCCAATGATGTTGTCAAGGATCAAAGCGATTGCGGTTTATAAAAAAAAGTTTATTGGTAAATAAGCAATTAGACCATGTTTTTCCACTATATACGGGCATGCCGACTGTGAATCAACTGAAGCAATTCGCGCGAGAGCGTGAAATAAGGATACTAAACGGTATGAGAAAGGCAGATATACTTGCACTATTATGACTCGCAGATGAGCCACGGCTGGTTGTGAGGCAAACTGTAAATCAACTCATACAATCCGCGCGAGAAAGTGGAATAAGGATACATAGAGGTACACCAAAGCCAGGTATTCTTACGCTATTAGGACTTCCTCCAGAGGAGCCGCGTCCGACTGTGAGACAGCTTCGTGAAACAGCAGCACAGTTGCATATTAAGATTCCTCCACGAGTCAGGCGGGCCAAAATCACACTTGTGGTTGCTGATGAGGAAAAACGCCGACGCCGTAGCACAGCTACCATTGCCGCTGAGGCTGCTGCACAAGCACGACGAGTCCAAGTTCCAGAGTTTACGTTGCACAGGCGCTCTCATGATTTACAAGATTATCGGATAATTATTCCAATCGAATACGAGCCAGGCAACGATGCTGTGACGCTTTTCTCGAACATGCGTCCGGGAATCATATCAACATTACAGCACGAGAGCACCTCGGGTTTAAGGTGAACATTGTTCTCGGTGCGGACTTTATTATGCCGCTCAACCCCACGGAAAGCCTCGATTCACTAAATATTGATGTGCCTACAATCTCACGCCCGTGGTTTCACAGTGGTTCCCGTACAATCTTGAACCGTAAAGACACTGAGGCCATCAATGATGAAATCGACAAAGTTTTTGCAAAGATTCTCGAAAAGGTTGAAAAGTACACCAACGCAGGTTCAAGATCGACTCTTGCTATATGCGCGGAAGTTCGTCTTTATATTTCCCTGTATAAGCCTTTTCACGGGTCGAGTTTTATTCCAACACAAGCGTGTATTCCACCGCGAGCAGAAATAAATGTGAAAAGCAATGACATGCGGTGTTTCGAATGGGCGATCTTATCCGCGCTGCATCCCGCGAGCGATCATACAGACCAGCCTCGAAAACATAAACAGCACGTGGGCAAACTCAAGTTTGGTAACATAGAATTTTCTGTACAGGTTACTGATATCAGTCAGTTTGAATGACTCAACCCTGATATCGCTGTTAATGTGTTTACTTGGAAACAAAGGCCTTCAGCTGATTAGACTATCCACAACTTCCACGCCTGTATGATTCAGAATTGATTTGTTATTGTTGAGCAAAGTGGACGGCCCAGTGGCGTGGTATCATTACGTGTGGAGAAAAGATCTTTCTCGAATGGTGCACCGGCACAGCAAGCACAATGGGGAAAAAGTTTCCATGTCGACGTTGGCTACATGTATTTAGCACGCAAAAGTTGCTTGATGACCATGACTTTTACTGCGACGGAATCAGCCAGAGCCTGGCAAGAATGTTTTGAAATAAACCGCGATGCAACGGAAATTCAAAGACCCATATATTATTTACGCGGCCTTTGAATGCTTTAACATCTCCGTGAGGACTGAAGGTTCCAACGACCAAGAAACCCCCGCGGTTTCATCAAATACAACAAGTTACTGAACATGCATGTTTTGTTACACTGTAGTCAGATGTGACGGAGCGACTGAGCCGTCAATGTTGTACCTTGGCAAGGACTCGGTAGAGGTGGTTATTAAATCGCTCCAGGTTACAGCGAAATGGATTCGACAACAGTTTTCCTCACCAGCAGATATGATTATGATCCGCGATGACATTCGGGAGTTTTTGCTGCGACTCATTGCTGGATCTGTGAAGGAGCTTTCAGCTCTACCGATGGTAGCGAAGCTTCTCGAGTTCGTGATCACTGTCATATTACTGGCGCGTACAGAGGAGCCGCACACAGCGCATGCAACCTACAGCTGCGAATTTACCCCAACAAAACAAGAATTCCGGTTTGTGCTTCCTAACCTGCGCGGGTATGATGGCCACTTGATAACGCAAGGAGTTGCTTACAGCATCGAACGTAACAATAAGTGTAATTCCCAACAAAATGGAAAAATACATGCCGTTTCAACTGAACCAGCTGCAGTTCATTGACTCGCTGCAATTTCTCAATTCCAGCCTGGACAAACTCGTGAGCAACCATGCGGCGAACGGCAACGATCGCTTTACGATTACTCGTTTATACGGTGGTGCTTCCCCTGTTGAACCTGGACGTTCGGCTTGCTAACGCGCAAAGGAATCTATCCTGACGAATACATGAGCGCTCAGTAGAAGTTTTCTGAAACTCAGTTGCCACCGATTGAGGCCTTCTATTCATGGCTGTCTCGAGAAGGTACTTCCGCCGACGACTACACGCACGCGAACAATGTTTGACCCGCGTTTAGTTGTCTAAATCTCGGTGACTACCACGACCTGTATTTACGCACCGACGTGCTGCTTCTCGCAAATGTTTTGAGACTTTTCGTGATACCGCCATGCAGGTGTACAATCTCGATCCCGCACATTACTTCTTTTCACCGGGAATGGCTTGGGATGCATTGGTATCGAAAACCAAGATCGAGTTGGAACTGTTTACTGACATCAATCACCATTTATTTATTGAACGTTGTATCCGCGGCGGAATTTCCTAGCGAGTCACCGTTTCGTGAATGGATACGACCCTGCCATCCCAAACAGTTATATCATGTTACAAACAATCTGTATTGATGAGAGATGATGCAATCAATGCCCGTAGGTGAGTTTCAGTGGATCGATCACACAGATGCAAACATACACAAATACAAAAACAGCGATCATGGATACTTTTTCGAAGTCGACTTGGAATACCCTGACGAGCTTCACCACGCCCAAAATGATTATCCACTAGCCCCGGAAGCGCTGTCGGTTCCCCTCGAATAGTTGTTATTGTACCAGTGTGCACCCGTGGAAAAATCCGAGCATAAGGTCACCGAATGCACCAAGCTTGTCCCGAACCTGTGCCGCAAGCTCAACTATGTCGTCCACATACAAAACTTGCAGTTGTCTTTGCGGTTGGGAATGCGTGTGTGTAAAATCCACCAGGTACTGCGATTTCACCAAGGTGCCTAATGTCCCCTTACATTCAGATGAATACAGATCTGCGAACGGTCGCCACGAATTAACTTGAAAAGGACTTCTTTAAGCTGATGAACAATGCTGTGTTCTGGAAAACCATGGAAAATCTACGAAAACGAATTTGCGTCGACCTTGTCCGGAACGGTGATCAACAAACACTTTACAGGTTTATTGCCGACACAGGGTTTGAGTCACGTAAGATATTAAATGGTAGACTCATTGATGTACACAGCAAGAAAGCCAAGCTAACGTTGACGAAACCTATTTACGTTGGTGCATCCGTGTTGGATCTCTCAAAGCTGCTCATGTACGAGTTCTACTACGACTCGATCAAGCCACGGTACGGTGACAACATCAAGATTATGTACACGGATACTGACTCGTTGCTGATGCGCATCACAACCAATGACGTCTTCGCGAACATGGGCGAAACATGGCTTGTGAACGAGTTTAACACCAGCGAGTACCCGAATGACCATCCTCTGTTCAGCAACGCCAACAAGAAAGTCGTGGGGACATTCAAGGACGAATGCGCGGGCAAACCATTCGAGGAATATGTGGGACTGAGACCTAAAATGTACCCGGTTGTGGCTGACTGATAAAAATATGAAGAAAGCCAAAGGAGTTCCCTGGGTTGTGGTCGCAAAAGATCTCAAGCACAACATGCATGTAGAGTGTCGCACACGCGGGAAATCTTATTCGGTCAAAGAAACATCGCATGGGTGTATACCATTGCACCAAGGTAAGTTTGTCCCCGCTAGATACCAAGCGATGGATTTTCCCTGATGCGTACAGGCACGCACAGATCCCAAAATAAATCTTGGCGGTAATTGTGTACTCGTGGGAACGACTTGTAATTCTTCTCTCACGAATGCTCTACTAGGGGGCTTTGCCTATAGTGGCTTCACCGCTTGTTCGTCTAATGGCGCCAAATGATAGCGCGTTGGTTTCCCCAGAATGTCGATTCGGTCTGAGATTGTACAAATATCGAGGGACCATCCCTAGTCTAACTCCCCCGGGGCATACATATACCTAACCAAATTATTTCCGAGTGGGTCTAACGCGGATGGCTGGGAAACCGCTTCAAGGTTCTGGGCAGCGACAGACTTTTGCCGAATCGCGTCAGGGGGTTTCAACCCAATCATACATGTGGTTTCATTATTCAACGCTGTTATGACCGAGGGAAGCCGTGTTACACACTCGCGAGACCGATCGTAAATCGCTTCGCGATTCATCAACATCCCTGCGCGTACCGAAATAATCGTTCTGCAAATTTGCTACTGAATCGTTCCACGATGGCCTGGTCGCGATGTATGTTGACATGTCCGTGAAGAACCCGCACATGGTTTTTCGCCAACAACACACAACGACTCCGAGAAATTCTTTGCCTGGATCCACCTACAGAAGCCGCGGCCATATTAGCGGTCCACGTGCGTAGATACGTTTGAACGTGTCTGGGACACTTGATGAATCTTTGGATGTTAACGGCTCAGCTTCCTTGTATCTGCTAGCAACCTCCATGACGGTTAGTGAGTATTTATATGCGCGTCCGCGTACCCGATCATGCGGGAGAAACAAAAGATCAGCCTTTTAAACTTCGTTGGCGGTCCTCACATCAAACTATGAACGAGAAATTTTCCTTGATGCCGACAGGTAAATCTGCTACAACTCTTGTTTGGCCAGCCACGCTCTAGCGAGCCCGCGGGTAACTTTTTTCGCGCTCGCTAACTTTACTGCCAGCTTTTTTGTTACAAACTTAAACTTTTTTGCTATTCACTTGACACAAGTTCCAGCGATTGAGGCTCGATCATTATGCGTCTGAACCCGAGTTGGATTTGCGGTATGAGTTTTCATGCTGCATCGCACACAATATGAAGGCATGATGATAAGTTATACAACAAGTGACATTCATCATGGCATCATGAAAGATAAAAAATCTGAAAAGCTCCGCTTTCACCGCAAAGCCCAGACTACCCAAACGCGGCAATATGTTTCCAAAAAAAGCTCGCGCGTTAATTATTGGCCCGGCCGGATCCAGGAAAACCCAATTGTTACTGAATCTGATCATGCGATGGTTAACGTGGGATCTGTTGTACGTGATTGGACCATCCGCGGATGATTAGCCGTGTTATGACATACTTAGGGATTTCACGGAAGCTCTTGCGTCGTCGAAGACGTCTTCGTCGTCCACCATTGAGTTTTTCCCCACGATAGATGAAGCCCCTGCCATTGACCTTGACCCGGAGCACACTAATCTTGTCTTGTACGACGATGTGATGCTTGACCGGGAAGACAACCCCGTGAGAATAGTTTCCCGTGGCCGGTACAAAAACACAGACTTGATTTATGTGACCCAACGATACAAACACGTGCCTAAAGTGATCCGGGACAACTGCAACATGTTGATGATATTTCGTGAGGTTGACGCACATGGCCTTGCAAACATTCATTGGACCTGGTGGGCCTTCGACCACTCGGGGGATGAGTTTTGGAATATATACGCGGAGGTCACCTGGGACCTTAATAGTTTCCTCACGATTGACTTAAGAGGTGTGGGAAATAAGTATCGCGCGGGTTTGGACACGAACGTGTCTCACGCAATTTAACAACCATGATAAATGTATACAATGATGAAACCTAAGAACATTCCACTTTCCGGCAGTGATGTAATAGCAGAGTATGCTGCCCGACGCCGCAGAGGATTGATTGGAACTTCTCCGCGATTACATAGATGTTCGTGAACGTCTAAAAAATAAGCTTTAGTCGCAACAAACCGCACGGAAAGACCTCACAGCGGGCTTTGAACAAACGTTTGCACCGCTCATCAAACCAACAAAAGAGAGTGTAGCCGCCACCGCAAAATCCGTGGAACAGGTGGCAACGATTACGGGAGCAAAAGAAAAACCAGATCCAATTCGTAAGATAGGTACATGTGTCAAGGATATCAAGACAGCCACAGAAAAAACCGCAGCGACCATTGAACACTTGCCAGAACAGATGGAGGGATTCCAAGAAGGCCTTGATGAAACCAAAGAAAACATCGGTGAAATTGGAGAGAGCATTAGTGTGATCGTAAAAAGATTCCAGGTACTCGACGAAGACGTCAAAAAGGTGCTTGAGAATATTCCGCAGCCACGAAAACCGGCGTACAAGGCAATGATGGAATCACCACAGCAATTATTTACCGAAGAAGGTCGTCCGTGGATTTTTTAAAATCCCATATGTACCATTTATCTTAGACCAACTGACTGGGAAAATATCGTGTTGCATGTACCAGTGAGGTCAAGTGATACCGATATGGATAAAATATGGTGCAAGTGGATATTTAGGTAGATAAGTGGGTATTCACAATCACGCGGTCCCCCGTGGGCACACTATTTGTATATACACTCATCTCTATCATTTTGATCGAACCTCCACATTATGAGGACACAACTGTAGATTAGAGATCGACTTGATATTTAATTAAATGACAATCGTACGCAGACGTGTGAGACTCGTGCGTGTTAAGACCCCTGTACGCGATATATTACTGAAATGGCCTTAGCGATGTTGTCCAGGGATTGTTCACAGGGTGCCCCTAAATTCTCACGGAGTTGGCCTCGCGTGCTGCACCGATCGCTAAACAAGTTGCAATGCGAATCGTTGCCAACATCAAAAGCGCCGCTTCGGATCGGTTAAATAATCTGGAATTGCAGGCGTTTTAATCAATTCGAGATCGACTACGACGATTAGTGGCTCGACAACCAAAGGTTCCAGTTGCGCTCCCGCCCACGGAAACAGTGCCCGCACCGGTCAGTAACATCATCAATGGAGTTGCTAAGCGACGTATGGCCCAAGCTAATACTGATTCAATGATTGCAAATCTGGCAAGCAATAATGTATAAGTGGAAACTGAAGTTTCATAATGACAAAATTCAAAGATGTATCCGATCCCGCGTTTGACATGGACGCGTCTGTGTTGCGACATCAAAGCGTCCAAAATTTTCAGTATTATTTATACCGAGCTAAGGAGACTATTGGAGAGGGACGAATAGAATTACAAGTGCATGACACGTTCGGTATTTTCTCCATTGTGAGGCCTTCCTGGAATTCGAAGGAAAACTTTTTACAAAACAACAATGCTGATTACCCCGATGGTGCCAAGGTTGGACTGGTCAACAACGGCATCATAGCGTTATTCAACAGCGCACGATATCTCATCGACGGAAAGGAAATCAAAGCCTGTTTGGACCACATCTACGTTGCTACGACGATTCTCGGACTCGCCAGATATTGCGACGATTACGTGAGGTCTGCTGGTCTGCTGGCTCGTCTATGATTTCAAAATGCAGATCATACCCAGTATACCATTGGAAACGTCAGACACACGGGAGGAAATGCTGAAACGCCCGCTGTAACTGTCATCAACCTGGATTTCAACCTTGAATTCATGCAGCGTCGAGGACAACTTCATGGAGATTCATTGGTGTTTTCGTGTGCGATTCCTCTCAGTCACATATTCGGGTTTTTGCAGAGATGTCCGAAAGGCTATTTTCGTAGTCAAACACACATTTGTTTTAAACCGAAAAGGCCACACAACTTAACCATGTTCAGGAAGAAAAACAAAAGAACACCTCAGTAACTTTAACGTTATCGAAGTTGGAGGTGGTGCAAATACAAAAGAGCGGTCGAATATTTCCATTGCTCGCGGCGATTCCATCGCTGTTGGCGGCTGCAGTTCCAGAGGTTGACAAAGAAGCTACGTTAGGGGCCGTCGGAACCGCATCCGGGATGGCTCTGAAAAAGGCGGTCGGTGGACGCATAGCGTCTGGCTGTGCCTCCCGAGGCCCCATAAAATAAGGAAAAGGTCTTCGATTATCCAGTCGTCGAAGCCAAAGGTTCCCTAGCAGAAGAGGTCTTCAATTGTGGCCTCGCCGTTAACCAGTTTTAATTTACTCTCGATGATTAAGTCTGCCAAACATTTCCGATGTGTCTTTATGTAGGATGAACTTGCGTCAATGATCCTACGTACGTGGGAACCGGCATGGTTAACCTAGACATCTTTTTTATTTTGACTCGTACGGGTTGCACCACCACGTGAAGTCGTTGATTATTTTCACAGACGCTTCCGGGGTGCCACCGCTGTTTTATTCAACGATACCGTTGGAAACTCGGATGGACGGCCCAGTATGTAGACAGCTTGTTGTTGAAGCACTTCATGCACTCGCGGAAAGCAAAGCTCCCTCAAGCCCAACCCCGAAAGCACTTGTTGATTTTGAAATGTCACTTAGAAGCTACACTTGAAACATATACGAAATGCCTGTTGACATTTACGGACGCGCAAGCGCAGCGTCCCGACGCGGCGCTGATGTGGATCTAACCAGGTTTGATACCAAAGCCGATTTGATTAAATTAAGCAACCGAGTTGTGGCGTCGACTCAAACGAACTAGTGATTTTTCAAGATCGAACTGGAAAACTGCAAACGTCCAACGTGGACATCAACGACGTTGTTTTGAAAACCTGGCCGAAATTACTGAGAACGAGGGAATCAGAGACGCCGGCATGTCGGTTGCCTTTTTTCAAAAATTACGTTGACGATGCTGATGCTGCGACTAAACAATACAGCCCTACCCTCACCAATACGTGTAGTAAATTCATGGGGTTTATTTACAGCAATAACAACCAGTGAATGAGAGGGAAAAAATAATAGCTTAGCAAATGACCGACTTGTTTTCTTTACTGTCGGGGATGGCTTTGATAGAACTAAATGTCACATCATAAAGGTGCGTGAGTCCGGATCGTACTTGTTCATCTTGACTGGATCTAAAAGTGGGTGGGCTGCAATGATAATATTGATTATTAATCAACGGCGTGATAGGCCATTAATGGTGCGTACCGCCAAAGACAATGTTCAAGAATCTTTCCTATAGTTTATAGAACAACAAGATAAAACGGTTACCATGGCGGAGTTCGAGACGGTGCTGTACGAAATAGAAAACACCGACGACTCCGTGCACAGATACGGAACCGGGGCGCTAACGCCCCCAAACAGGTAATTGATTTACAGACATTAAAAATCGAGTAAACAGTTGCCAACGTATATCGATCTGTCTGCGAGCTCACAGCACTGCAGCTCCCAACCCTGCGGACTCACGTGGGCTACAATCACAGATATACACGTGTGCAAAACATTTCCAGTGAGGAAAAGTTTTGGGGAATCTATAAGAGGTTTCGGGTTGGGAAAACCGAAATTGGCCAGCCGGTCTTAATTCCCCATTATCACACCACTCGAGGTCACC
Source organism: Margaritifera margaritifera (assembly GCA_029931535.1). Lineage (NCBI taxonomy): Eukaryota > Metazoa > Mollusca > Bivalvia > Unionida > Margaritiferidae > Margaritifera > Margaritifera margaritifera. The sequence goes on along the minus strand of JAQPZY010001503.1, from coordinate 2,072,550 downwards.
AGTATTTTAAAAACTGCGTAGCTTTATTGATACGTTGTCACTTCAAAGCGAAGATGCCAGTAGATATTTCTAAAGGTATGTAAATACATTTCAAAGGAAAAATATCGTTAACTTACATTTGAAGAATAATTTCAAGTATCTCCTCAATTTAAACAACTTTGGTACGATATGTAAATCCACTGCAGTCAAACCTCCATTTTTACAGCACTACTCAAGGATGCCTATCAAAGGGAAGATTGCTGATTGACCAAAAGAGTTAGAAGTTTATTACGTCATGACCCCAATTAAATTACGACCAATCACGTGTCTCGACATTATGTGCTTTATAAGTAGACTACAATGGCATGCATTGAGTGAAAGATGGTGGGAATCGGCGAAGACACTTAAAATGCTTCTTCCGTGGTAGGTTTGCAACATTTTTCTTGTGAAAAATAATTACCGGTACATACTTATAGAAATATCTGCTGGTGTCTTCAATTTGGCGTGCCTAAGTATCAATAAAGCTACACAGTTTTGAAAATACAAGTGACTTGGGGTGAGCGTAACACTGTCTGACCAGACGAAAAATCACAAGATTTTGTCATTCTCTTTCTCTTAGCTTATTTCAGCTCTAACTCACAAAGATGTGTGATCAGTTCATTGAAATGGAAACTTTCTCCACATTGGAATGATACCTAGATTACTGAAAGTGTCACTCTAAACGGGAATACCATTCAGAAATCGAAGGTTATGTGTCAAACTACAAAGGTTCAGCTTAATATACAAAACCATGTCTCGTATTATATTGTGGATAATAAGTTGACATGTATTCGTCCAACTAAAGAGGAAGATCAGATCATCATCCCCCTGCCCCTTCCCTATGTTCCCTTTCAATTTCTGCGGGATGTGGGGAAGGAAATCCTACTTCACCTTCATGGTGCAATGGATGCCCATGATTTAGCATCAAAGCAGATTAGATGTTGCAGGATGCAGACCTGCTTCATTTGCTACAGTGAAGCCAAACAAACAGGAGGGGGAGCTGGTCCTCTACCTCTAGATGTTCTTTGAAGGATGAGAAGCACTCTTGTCCTCCTAAAAGGTCTGCTAGTAAGGGCAGTCCCATCACTCCCCTTGAGGAGTTGTGGGATAGTGATGCCCTTATTCCCAAGTCTCCCTCTCCAATTTGGAGAGACTTTCAGGTGAGAATTTGCATTCAGACCTTCTGCTCCCACATTCCGCAATGGCCATGGAGCTTTCACAGAAGTTTTATAGGGGGCAGGAGTTCACAAGGCAGCAGAAGGGGTGGTTTGTTCCCCCTTCTACATTTTGACTACTGGTTTTGGCTGCCAGCTATTAGGTCTGTTTGCCGGCTTGACTCCTTAAACCTATCCTCTTTGATGATGGTACATCACAAGTGGGGATTTGTATGGGAGCCTGGGCTTGTTCCCAGTTAATACCCTAAGGGCATTGGCGCTCAAGACCAGGAGACTTGATGCTATTAACTCACATTTCGATCTATTTTCAGCGACTTTCTTCAGTCTTTTCAACTAGGATTCAATGTCTCCATCAGCACTTTAGCATTTGCTGGAGACTGTAGCGAAGATATTCAGGCATGTGTTGTTAATGTTCACAGCACTCTCTGCAGAACTTCTCCAGCTCCACAGGAACAATGCTTTGGAGACTTCTAAGGTCTTGCTGGACTATAGCAAGAACCTACTATGGTCTACACCACTGGAAGCGGAGACTCTTTTCAGAGGCCTCATCCCCTCCATTGCATCTCAGGATTTAAGGAACCAACAACACCGGTCCCTTGCAGCTCTGCCTGGCTCATCGAAACTAGCCAAGAAGCACACTTACCCTGATAGCCCCTTGGGATCTTCACCCAAGTTTATTACGCAGATGCAACCTCAGCAGTCTCCAAAGCAGCCTCAATTTAAACCTCCTCCTTGCCCATTTGCAAGATGAGGCAGCTGGAAAAAGGCAAAGGGAGAAAGTTTTTCGACTCCTCCCCCATAGGAACTCACTCCCTCTCCCGCCATGCCTGCCTCTTTCTGGCATCCCTGTAGGTCCTTTCTACTCTAAGGAGGGCAATTTCAGGAACACCTTCTGCTATCATGGACCCACACTCTTCTGCAGAAGGTCAGATTAGAGAGGGTAATAAATAACCATGCTCTGGCTTTCTATTCCTGGATTTTTGTGGTTTTAAAGAGAGGCAGAAGGTTTTGACTCCTACTCCACCTTTCCGCCTTGAACAAATTTCTTAGAGAAGAATGCTTTAAGATATAGACTACCACTTTGGTCAGGAATACCATAAAGCCTTGCAACTGGGCAGTCTCCATTGATCTTTAAGATGCATATGGTCACATCCCCATATTCCCTCTACACAGAAAAAACTCTGGTTATTCCTCGGCCAGGAGGTATTCCAATTTTGAGCTTTTCCATTTGGACTTGCTTCCACACCAAGAGTTTTTATCAGGGTGATGGGGGTAGTCACAGCCTATCTGAGATCCCTAGGGATTCCCATCCTCCAATATTTCAATGACTGGATGGAGCACAATGCCCTCAGAAATTCTCTTCTGAAGGACTTGTCCCTTTGTTGGTCAACAGTGACCCATATCTGGCTTCTTCCAAACTTAGAAAAGTTGGATCTCATCCATTCTCAAGATTTCATTTATGTTGGGATGAATTTTCTCACAAACCTTGGGAAAGTCTGTGTACCCCTTGACAGGATTGACAAGAACCTGTCTCACATAAAGAGTATTCTAGCCAAAACCTCATTGTTGGAATGTTTTTACCTTTCACTTCTGGGGATCCTGAACTCCATTGCAGACTTGGTTTCCCTAAAGAGACTTTACTTGTGCTCTCTCCAGTTCCAGCTTTTAGCAAACTGGAGGCTGTACAGGAATCCACTATCGGCCCAGATCCCCCTTGAATCCCGATTTTCACCACCACCTGAGTTGGTGGTTCATTTGGGGCCAGTTTCTGACAAGAGTCCCAATCCACACCTCCCAACCCCCACTCATCTCTGTACCTCTGTACACCAACATATCAGATTCAGTTTGGGGTGCTCACCTTGAGCCAGGGGGCATAGTTCTTAAGGGATCTTGGTCCTGGGAAGAAGCATCAGTTGATATAGACAAATTGGGAACGCAGGCAATATTTCTAGCTCTAAAGGGTTGTGTCAACATTATAAGGGGTCAGTGCATGTTGGTCTTGTAAACATGTCAGTAGTAGCATACTTGAGGAGGCAAGGAGGTACTTATGCTCCTTCTCATTGTGTGGAAGTTTGTAACCTCCTCCATTGGGCAACCTCAGAGGAACTCACACTCTGAGTGTGCTATATTCCCACCAAGAGGAATTTCGTGGCAGATAGTCATGTGGTCCCTATGGAATGGTCTCTGCACCAGGAAGTAGCAGAATTACTCCTCTAACTTGAGCAGAGACCCCTGATGAATGTGTTTGTGATGAAACTGAATAACAAGCTTCCCTTTTGTCTCCCCAGTCCAAGATCAGAGGGCATGGGCAGTTGACGCCTTCAGTCTAAAGTGGGATCGTCTGTTTGCATGCACCTTCCCACCCTTCAGACTGATTTCACAGGTACTCCAGCAAGGCCTCATCTCCACTGTTCAGCTCATTTGGGTAGCTCCCCTATAGCCCTAATGTGTGGTACAGCAGTCACCTTGACCTGTTGGTATACAAGCCCAGGAGATTACAACAGAGAAGGGTCCTGCTGTCACATTAAAAAGGGTCTCTGTTCCACAGCATACCACAGATTTTCCACCTTCGTGGTTGACTCATCTGTAGCAATCAATCTGCCAGGTCCAGTTATAAGTAAGGTTGCAAATTGCATTTGCCAGGCTAGGAGACAGTACACTTCCAATGTTTATGATGCAAGTAGAGAATTTATCTTCTGTCAGTGCAGTAGGAAACACGTTGATCCGTTGATCTTTGAATTAAGTGGCCGACTTTCTTCTCTTTCTTTTTGCGGAGAGAGAATTGTTTGGTGTCCACTATTAAGGGCTATAGGACAACCATTTCAACACTCAAGTTCTCTGGAGGTCCCACCATTGGCTTGGATCCTCATCTTTCTGATCTCATCAGGTATTTTGAGTTTCAGAGACAGTATCTCACTCATTAATGCCTAGATGGAATCTTTCATGTTTTCATTGGGAATTGTCAAACCATGAACCATTGAGTGAAGCTTCCTTCAAAAATCTCACCCTTAAGACAGTTTTCTTGCTCACTTTAGCCTAGGTGAGGAGGAGGAGCAAGCTTCATGCCTTGTCAGTATAAAGGTTTGTTTACGGTTCAGTGATAATTATGACTTGGTTTTGCTTCTTCACCATCCCAGGTTTCTGCCCAAGAATCAGCTACCTTCAGTAGCTCCAGTCCCTATCAAGATCCTCGGTCTAAGTCATATATGTGCTGGTCAGGATAGACTCCTTTGCCCAGTTAGAGCCTTAAGGTTTTATTTGGTTTCCTCTAATGGAGAAGGAAAGGTCAGAAGTGTCTCTTCCTACCTATAAGGGTTCCTCGGATATGTCAGCATCCACTATTTACAGGTGAAATTATCACAGCTATTAGGAGTGGAACCTTTCTTTTATGTGGATTAAAGCCCATGAAGTTATTACTACTTCTTGGGACTATTTGAATCATTTATCCTTAGATGATGTGATGAGAGTCACCTTCTGGAGGTCTCATACTAACTTCTCATTTTACCTTTGATCTTTGGCACACTAGACTGAAGGAATTTTTTTTTAGTTGGGACCAGCGTACAGTAGTGAATACTCCTACCGTAAGGGTAAGTGCAGTATTTTTTAATGTCAGTTTCTGAGGCCATCAGCCTCCACTCCCAACTGTCAAATTCAGCAATGCAGTAGTGGCAGATATTGTATTACTGTTATTAAAATGTTGTTTATTGAGGGTAGAACTATTTTTAGTAATTTAATACTCACCCATCACAATTGCAAACACTGTAATGCCCTGTCCTCTGGTTCCAAGTAAGAAGGATAGTAAACAGGATGTGGGCTGTGATGCAGGTGTCAAACTGGGACTTTGTTCTTCTCTCAGTTCTAGAACCTTCCATACTAATAGGAGGAAGGAATCAAGCAGAATCATGTAGCTTGAACGTGGAACTTTGCCTCCTGGAACGGTAAGCAATGTAATAGTGGCAGGTAAGTATTATATTATTATAATTAGTCTTACCCACCCAAAAAACTACATATTACTACTCCTCCTGAGTGAAAAATCATGGACATGAGGTCTTCACCAGAAGACTTATTGTGATGTCTTGTTTGTCCAGATATGACTGTCATGGCAGCCATCTTGAAAATCTTATTGCTACTTCTCCCAAATGGAAAGTTATATCGACATGGGGTTTTCATCAGAAGACTACTTATGGTGTCTAGTTGGTTCTAAATAAAAATGGTGCTGATCTTGCATCAAATATGTCCACTATGGCATCCATCGAAAAAACCTTGTTATTGCTACTCCTTCTGGACAGATGATCATTTTGACGTGGGGTTTCACCAAGAGATTTCTTATGATGTCTAGTTTGTCCTAAATGAAAAGGGGACCCCAGGTGGCAGAGTGGACTAAGGCACTCGCCTTTACAGATCACTTACATGTGGGTTCGAATCTAGGCTCGACCATCATGAGTATGTGAGAAAGCTTGCCACTAGCTTCATGGGTCTGTAGTTTTTCCCAGTGTCTTCATTGGTTCTTTCTGCACCAAATGTACTGGCCGCCATGTATAGTCTATCATGTGCTGAAAAATGGCATTTAACCCGACAAAACCAAACCTAAATGGAAAGAGTGCCAATCTTACATACAATATGGCTGCCAATTTGAAAATCTTATCGCTTAAGAATATCAGTGATTGTTTCAGCACTCAGCAGTTAAAAAGAAGAAATGGTCTTATCTTGAATTCCTGAAAATTCTTTTTGGACAGTAAAGCATCAGTCCCTTTGAGGGTCTCTTGTTTTGTCTGCTGTCAGGGCATGTGTGTTTACAAACATAAAAATAATGTTGATGGTATCAGTTTGCAGGAGATAAAAGAGACTGAATTGTATTATAGATTGAAGGTTCCAAATTTTAAAAGAAATGGAGTGGTTAAGGTCAATTGCTGAGCAGCCTGTTTGATTCATATTTTTAAATTAGGTGATGTGTGTGCATGATATGTGTGCTTGACTCATATACAAGTGATACTCTGTTCAATCCTCAGCACCAGCCATGCTTTCATTCTTTGTTATTACATTTGGTGTTGTGACTGACCCAAAATAGGCAGTGCTACTGGAGATGTGCAAATGGTTTGACAGATTTAGGTCTGAATCTGCATCAGGATGTGCCAGACAAATCTGAAGGTGAGAAGGAAGGAGTGTAGCAGTCAGGGTATGTAAGACCAATACATTACAAGCTTAGCAGGTCTGGACCTTTATATCTTGTGATATCTTTGCTTTTGGACCTTAATGCAAGAGATTCTGGGTTAGAGCTTAGGTAGCAGCTATGCTTGCATCATTTCCAGTTAAATTATTATGTTGTTTTTTCATTATTTCAGGTAAAAAAGTGAAGTTCCTGGTGTATGCTGTGGATTTCAGTGGATATTCTTCAGTCATAGTTCAGTCTGATGGTGTACTTATCGACACAACACCTCCTTATCCTGAAAATAAACACAGCTTTAAAGACAATCTTGTCAGAAATCCATCTTTTGAATCGGGTAGTGATGCAGACAAGGTCAGCTATAATAGTTCCTCAGGGGGACAATGCCAAACACAAGTACTACAGGAATGGAATATTGCTGATCCACACATTAAATCCAGTTGTGGGATTATTTACACCTCCAACAACAGCATTGCAAAATATGGGCGCTCTATTGCACAGGTCCGTGGAAGAGGAATCATGCAGAATGTGACTGGGTTACATGTTGGTGAAAAATATAGAGTTTCATTCTATGCCAGTCATTTACCCATGGACACCATTTTTATTTCCAACAAGGAAGGGTTTGTAAAATTTGGTGATGTTGTTTATGCTTTTCTGTTGTATACGAAGCCAAGTAGAAAAGACGTAAAGTCAGTGACCTCTGAAAAATCTCCTGATTTGTATTGGCAGTACCATGTGTATTATTTCACAGCCAAATCAGATACAGTCATGCTTCAGTTTGGCAGCTATGATGAAATGACAGGATTTGCCTTGGACCAAGTTCAAGTTCAAGAGAACTTTGTGTCTGAACTTGATGCAAGCTCAACAGCAAATGCGGTAAAAGTGCAGACTGTGTTTGTTCATGACTGGGCATCAGTTCATGCTTATTGGAGTTTTGTGGATCTTGAGAGTCCAATTGTGGATTATTCTTGGGCTGTAGGTAGGTAAAATTGTGCTTTGATTATCACATAAGGAACAGGATGAGTTCATATTTAATCTAAACTCATTTATTCTAGAGTTATATGCACCTGACATTTTTTAGGTAGTATGAGATTAAATCAGATTTAAAAGACTTTTCTCTGTAGATTACAGTAGTCTCTCATTATAACACTGTTCATAGAAGCCATAGATATCCTGCCTTATAACAAGACCCATTATAACACTGTTAATGGTAGCCATAGATATCCAGCCTTATAGCAAATCTCTTTATAACACTGTTCATGGTAGCCATAGATATCCAGCCTTATAGCAAGTCTCATTATAACACTGTTCATGGTAGCCATAGATATCTAGCCTTATAGCAAGTCTCATTATAACACTGTCCATGGAAACCATAGATATCATGCCTTATAGAGAGTCTCATTATAACACTGTCCATGGAAACCATAGATATCATGCGTTATAGCAAGACTCATTATAACACTGGCCATGGAAACCATAGATATCCTGCCTTATAGAGAGTCTCATTATAACACTGTCCATGGAAATCATAGATATCCTGCCTTATAGCAAGTCTCATTATAACACTGTCCATGGAAACCATAGATATCATGCGTTATAGCAAGACTCATTATAACACTGTCCATGGAAACCATAGATATCCTGCCTTATAGCAAGTCTCATTATAACACTGTCCATGGAAATCATAGATATCCTGCCTTATAGCAAGTCTCATTATAACACTGTCTATGGTAGCCATAGGTATCCTGCCTTATAGCAAGAACCATTATAACACTGTTCATGGTAGCCATAGATATCTAGCCTTATAGCAAGTCTCATTATAACACTGTTCATGGTAGCCATAGATATCTAGCCTTATAGCAAATCTCATTATAACACTGTCCACAGTAGCCATAGGTATCCTGCCTTATAGCAAGTCTCATTATAACACTGTTCATGGTAGCCATAGATGTCCTGCCTTATAGCAAGTCTCATTATAACACTGTTCATGCTAGCCATAGGTATCCTACCTTATAGCAAGTCTCATTATAACACTGTTCATGGTAGCCATAGGTATCCTACCTTATAGCAAGTCTCATTATAACACTGTTCATGGTAGCCATAGATGTCCTGCCTTATAGCAAGTCTCATTATAACACTGTTCATGGTAGCCATAGGTATCCTACCTTATAGCAAGTCTCATTATAACACTGTTCATGGTAGTCATAGATGTCCTGCCTTATAGCAAGTCTCATTATAACACTGTTCATGGTAGCCATAGGTATCCTACCTTATGTCAAGTCTCATTATAACACTGTTCATGGTAGCCATAGGTATCCTACCTTATAGCAAGTCTCATTATAACACTGTCTATGGTAGCCATAGATGTCCTGCCTTATAGCAAGTCTCATTATAACACTGTTCATGGTAGCCATAGGTATCCTACCTTATAGCAAGTCTCATTATAACACTGTTCATGGTAGCCATAGATATCTAGCCTTATAGCAAGTCTCATTATAACACTGTCCACAGTAGCCATAGGTATCCTGACTTATAGCAAGTCTCATTATAACACTGTTCATGGTAGCCATAGGTATCCTACCTTATAGCAAGTCTCATTATAACACTGTCCATGGTAGCCATAGATATCCTACCTTATAGCAAGTCTCATTATAACAATGTTCATGGTAGCCATAGATATCCTGCCTTACAGAAAGTCCACCTTATAGTAAAGTATTATGCATATAATTATACAACCACATAATAAAATGGAATCCAGTACCATACTTACCTTATAAAAAGTGCCATGTTATAATGAAGGGCCTTATAATGAGGGAGTGCTGTGTTATACATCACACATTGGCAACCAAAGGCAATCTTTATGAGAGTGCTGAACACAGTTCATATGGAACTATCATAACCATTATAAAACTGTTTGTATTCTTATGTACCGTATATACTCACATATAATAAAGGTCCAAATGCAAACAACATAAACCCTGATCTGCTGTCACATAATGTGCCGGCAGATCAGGGTCTATGTTGTTTGTTCTACTGATTAGTCCTTACAAACTGCATAGACCCAGATCTGCCAGCACATTATGCGATGGCAGATCTGGGTCTATGCAGTTTGCAGTTGGTATAAGCTTATATGCTAGTATATACGGTAGATAGCCTGATTACATTTTCATGTTACTATAGCAATTTCTGTTGGGCCCACATTAGTAGGAAGTCCTTTTTTATGTCAGTGGCAATAGCAGTTTGTTAAGGTTTTGGTTAAAGCTTTTCATTACCATTTGTTTCCAAAACCCCTAGATAGATTCTCATTATTCTTAGCATGAATCTTTATGAAGCTAAGACAATTTATTCTGTCACAAACTTGCTTGCCCCTTTGACCTATGGGTCATGGACATTGTCATTGAAAATTTGTGTTAAGGTTTTTGTTCAGTTTTTTCATTAAGCCCTTTATGGATTTTGTAATGAGTCATTGTGAAATTAGGACAATTCATTCCAGGGATTTACAAATTTTATAAAAGTCAGCTTGCCCAGGTCATGATGACTGGAAAATTGAACTTGCCTTTGGAAAATATGAGCTTGCCCCAAACATAATATCCCAACATCAGTAAAACAATATGATAAAATATACGGTATATTTTAAGGAAATCGTGTTACATTTATTTAAGCTTTTGTTTACTTTTTATCTTTGTTGGCACCTTAAAACCATATGCCGATAATTAAAGTTATCAAGCAATATATATGTAAATAATACATGTAGATAGATATGTAGATTAGAAAGAGTTAGAATGCAGATACAGTTAGAAGAGCAAAAGCAGACATGTACATGTATGCATGTATAGACGGATCAATGGATAGGTAGAAAAGGGTTTGGAAAAAGCTTGATTTTTAAGTAAGAGAGAAACAGAGAGATAATGAAAGCTAGACTGTTTGTAATGATTTATTTATACTCATAACTGAAGGATTATTTTATCCATTTACTTAACAATTATCATCGGCGACATGCATACAAATATTTGACAATCCGATTTTTGAGAATGATTTGAGAACTTTGTCCACTGAATTGTTTGCCAAGCAGTAAGTATGTATCGGTCTCATGTAATTATCACATAAACAACAGATCATAAACACCACTTGAGGGTGCCACGTTTTCATAAGACCAATAACGCTTTGAATGAAATCCTCCTGGTTAATTGTTAGAGATGCTTGCCTTTTATTTCCATACACACCTGTCAAAGAAATCTCATGAGTTGTATTATTAACAATTAACCTACTCACCATAAACTCAGCAACGTGCATCAAAACAATCTTTGAAAAGCTGATTGTTTAGAGCTGGCAATCAGACAAACTGCCAAAGGCTAACTTAGGACCTGAAAGTCAGCAAATCGCAGATACGTACAAATATTACGATTAGAATGTAACTGATAAGTCAAAATATCAATATTTATTCCATTTTTGTCAAAACTTGCTTTAAATTGTAAATATTCACATTATCATGCCTGTGCAGGAAAATGCAAGACTGACCTTGATATTGACTGCAAGATGGAAATGACATACAATAGATGAAAGAAACTGTGGCCAGTTATGTAGAAGAAGAATGTGCTACATATAAATGCTTAATAAATGTGCTGATATATTTACAAGATCGCAGTGTATAAAACTTGCAGAACATAAAGCATTAGGAACTGAACACAACCCCTTGTCAGCAAAATAGCTTGCACAGACCCAGACCACCAATGCTAAGTAACATTTCTTGTATCTGGTATCCCTCTCTCAATTTTTTTTACTTGTCCACAGGTAAGTACCTTGCAAATATGAACTTGCCTGCACCAAATTTGAACTTGTCCTGGGAGTCAGGCAAGTGGATTTGTAAATCCCTGCATTCTGTGACATGCTTGTTCACTCCTTTGACATTTGATCAATGTCACAGTTATAGAAAGTTTGTGTTCAGATTTTGCTTAAAGTTTTTTCATTTGCTTATTTTTCCTAAACTCACAATGGATTTTGTTCATACTTTAGAGGAATCATTATGAAGCCAAGACAAATCATTCTGTGACATGTTTGCTCAACCTTTTGACCATGTTCAAGTTCACATGTTTTACAGCAATGGTTTGATAGTGGGCTTGACATACAAGCCATGATTTTCTTTACATTTTTTTTACATTTTTTAACTTCTTGGACTTAAGACTTAGGATTAGAGCATAACATGTTTTACAAATGCAAATCCAGTTTTCTCATTTAACTCAGGTCAACATTTTTTGCCTCTATGCTGAGTTGAACTTGAGTAAGGTCCAAGGGTCCAGATAAGGATGTTACCTCTGTGCTGAGTTGAACTTGAGTAAGGTCCAAGGGTCCAAATAAGGATGTTACCTCTGTGCTGAGTTGAACTTGAGTAAGGTCCAAGGGTCCAAATAAGGATGTTACCTCTGTGCTGAGTTGACTTGAGTAAGGTCCAAGGGTCCAAATAAGGATGTTACCTCTGTGCTGAGTTGAACTTGAGTAAGGTCCAAGGGTCCAAATAAGAATGTTACCTCTGTGCTGAGTTGACTTGAGTAAGGTCCAAGGGTCCAAATAAGGATGTTACAGAGTTAATAGGTTTGTTTCATTATAGCATCACATAAGTAGCAATCCAGCACAGAATCAAACCCAACCATTTATATACATGTACACTGCATTGAAATATCAGGGACAACAGCCATAAAAAGCAGTCCTGAAATAAGGAGATTCCATGGAACACCATATCCTACAATGTAACAGTCCTTCATGTATGTTATATACTTTAAAATAAACTTTAACACAAAAGTGTTACATTTCTGCCACAGCTGTAGCCATAACTGCTGCCAAAATGATCCATATGTCTTAGTATTTGCTAATAAAATCAGCTTACCAGGTAAAGTTTAATTTAATTTGTGAAGAATAAAACGTAAATTAGTCCTGGAATGTTTTGGTACAGGAAAAAATTTATAACATTTCCTTAGTGCAAAAAAGACCATAACTGGTAATCAGACTATAAATTTGTACATATCTGGTTTACTCTAGTCAAAATTCCAATTTAGATGGAAACAATGTCTCATATATGATCTTATACATGTCAACATTATAAGCTGGCCTGTACAAAAGAACAGCTGAGTTTACTACTGGCATCACAGTCATCATTGTTGATTTTAAGAAATGTACACATTTTCTTATTACGTTAATTTTCTCAGACTGTTGGATGTACAGTCATGAAACTGTATGGGTACATGTATCCTGATGATTGTTACACCACGGTGTCAAAATTGGGTAACTATGAACTACTTTGTTCACATCATAGACTATGTACTCTTCAGTTTCTGGATATTTTGCCTGTGCATTCATGAAAACTTGTGATGCATCCTGATGAGTCCTACACCACCATACCAAAAAGTAGGTCACTGTGGGCTACTATTCACTCTGAAGTGAAAATGTATTCTTTGTTTGTCAAGGTCAGCGTCTCAGACTCTGTTGCCTGTGCACAGATGATACTTGATAATGTGCATTCAGAGTATGCCATCATACCAACAGTAGCTCACTGTAACCTGTATCTGCCACCTGCCATGTAATCAGTATCAGTCATCACAGCTCTCCCTGATTATAATGTGCTCTGTTACAACATGATTCTGTATATATTGCAGTACCACTGTGGACCCGATGACCAAAATCATACCAATGTATAACAATAGGGGTTGACAGAAAACAACATAAAACTTAGAGTTATATCTTTATTTCCTTTTTAAACACTGTTATTTGACAAATTTTGATAATTCCCACTATACCAGGGTTCAGTATATAACGCTATTCTCATTATATCATGGTTTGGTACATAACGCTATTCTCATTATATCATGGTTTGGTACATAACGCTATTCTCATTATATCATGGTTTGGTACATAATGCTGTTCTCACTACAACATACCATCTACACTCGCATATAAGCCAGTACCAACTGTTGTTTGCATTTGGACTCGGCTTATACGAGAGTATATACAGTAGTTGGTGGTTATGTACCCCAACTATCATGTTATAACGAGGGGGAGCTGTATTAATCAGGGACATGAGTATTGATGAATACAACCCCATTACATCTGCATAAATATGGCTAACAAACTTAACTGTCTTCTGAGAGCTCTATTTCTTGTTTAAATGAAAAATTCTGGAGGATAAGGGGAACAGAGTTCTCTCGTGGAAGGAACCAATGCTACAGAAATTTAAAGTTGCATTTTTGAGAAGTTTTAGTTTTAGCAAAGGAAACAACTTTTGACTGGAACAGTTACTTTTAAATGTGAAATACTACTAAAAAGATTTCCCTCGGGATTACCATTATGGGAAATTGTAATTAGGAATTAAAATCAGGAGGTACTAGTCAAAAATTTGAGTATTGGTAAATACAGTGAACTACATGTGCTTTGTTCCTGCTAATTGACAGGTTCTATACCTTTCAGGTTACTCCCCCTATGGCACACATCTCCAAGACTACAAATCAGTTGGCATAGAAACACACAGCAACAGTAAGGAGCTCCATCTGGTGCACAACACCTACATTTATGTCAGTATCCTAGCTACCAATGATGTGGGATTAACCTCCAAAGCAACCTCTGACCCCATAATGATTGACCTCACACCACCAGTTTTCACCTTTGTGCATGATAGTTCAAGTGCATGTGAGTACATGGTGTAATTGTAAGTTTTATAGGAATTAAACTAGTTTGTATAATGTATAAATTATCAAAATTCTTTCTTGGTTACTTCAGTCTGTTTGTATATACATTACACAAAAAGTTACATGTACAGTCAACCCTGTGGTAAAGCAGTCACCTTATGGAAGAAGAAATACATGTATAGGTCTCATAAGAGAAGTTGCTGCATACAAGAGGTTTAGATCTTATAAATTGTTGTTGTAGGGACTTTAAAAATGTGGCTGTTTAAGACAGGTAATTGCTTAATAAAGGTGACCTTTAAGGTAGGTTTGACTGTATACAACAGTTGCATGATAAGATAGCTATTCTAGCTATTCATTAGCTCACATGGCCAAAAGTCATTCTGCCTGTGGCATGACCTTGCATCCATAATGTGCTTGCCATCCATTGTCCATCCATCAACATTAGAATGTGGCAGACTACCATTTTGTGTTACATATTACTCTAGGTGTGTTAAATACTGGTGTAAATTGTTACATATGGACAGGAGCAGATTCCTCGCAGAATGCTCAAGAATACTTAAATCATTAGATGATAATGGATGAATTACATGCGCATTACATGTAAGAAGTTTTATTATTTAGCTATGGTCTTGTCTTTGTATGGATATCACAAGAAGTGTTATTGTATTTGTAACTGCATTTTCTCAATGAGTGAAGGATTACATGAGTCAGAATTGGAATGATAAAATCACAGTCGCTAAAATGTAGATATTATAAAAATTATAAAACACTATTAAATGTTGAGAAGTATCTTTCCATATGATTACCATTTTTTATGTCCGTAAAGCTCTCTTGAGATTCAGTTTTTCTAGTCATAAACTTTTTATATATACTGGTAGACAGGATGGGGTTACTACTTCATATCGTTTGTGCATTTTTTTTTATCGTAGTAATTTGTCATTTGTACAAGACAAATATCATAAATTTTTCATTTGTAGAAGATGAATAACATGCATTTTTCATTTGTGTAAGATGATTATATCATGCATTTTTCATTTGTATAAGATGATTATATCATGCATTTTTCATTTGTAGAAGACAAATATCATACATTTTTCATTTGTAGAAGACAAATATCATGCATTTTTCATTTGTGTAAGATGATTATATCATGCATTTTTCATTTGTGTAAGATGATTATATTGTGCATTTTTCATTTGTGTAAGATGATTATATAATGCATTTTTCATTTGTAAACATTATTAAGATCTAAGAGAAAATTATTTACAGAAACCTTGGTATGCTAATCCATCTCTACAAAAATTTGTACGGCTTTATCTCAACACAAAATCCTTTTGGTATTCACAGAATTGCATTGCCATTTGTTGTGATGACAAGAAAATACATACAATATTTAGTATCAACACAAAATGTATATGTGCACTTAACATGATCAATTTTGTGATTGTATATAGTATTGTATTATGTGCCAGTGGCCTAGATTACCAATTAAAGAATCTTGAATCTTGTTTTTAAACAGTAGCATGTGTAAATACCTGTATGAAATTAAATTTGGTTTTGTCAGGAATAACAGTCATCCCATATTTATAGGGAGTACTTTGTCAGGAATGACAGTCATCCCATATTTATGGGGAGTACTTTATCAGGAATTACAGTCATCCCACATTTATGGGGAGTACTTTGTCAGGAATAACAGTCATCTCACATTTATGGGGAACACTTTTTGCCAATTCAGATTTAGATGACAAAGAATGAAAAAGTTTTGTTAATGCCTGAAGAATTCAAAATTTCTTGTGTAATATATATATACACACATTAAGACAAACTTTTTGGCAAGAAAACTTTCCTCAACCTGGTGGATTTTGAGTAAAAGTGAAAAAACTGGCAATCTTACAGAGTATACAAAGGTATTAACACTTAAAGACTTTGAATCAAACCCTTATATGGTGTGTTTTTCAGTTGAGGATACAGATGTACAGTCAGGGAATGTGATTCGTGTTACCTGGCATGTGGAAGATAAAGAATCAGGACTAGATTTTTGTGAATGGGCAATAGGTAAGTGACATACCTGCTAACCTTCCAAACAGTGTTGGGGGATTTTTGAGACTCAAAGTGTGTTCTGTGGACAAGGACACATCATGGTAGCTGACCTGGGCTGATCTGATGGTAGGAGTAGAACCTTTTACTGATCTGTTGGTAGGAGTAGAACCTTTTAGTCCTGAGTCTGGCATGCTAACCACTGATCCACCATGTCTTTTTCATCTTCATCTTCATCTTCTTCTTCTTCTTCTTCTTATTATTATTATTATTATTATTTTTATTATTATTATTATTATTATTATTATTATTATTTTTATTATTATTATTATTATTATTATTATTATTATTTTTATTATTATTATTATTATTATTTTTATTATTATTATTATTATTTTTATTATTATTATTATTATTATTATTATTTTTATTATTATTATTATTATTATTATTTTTATTTTTATTATTATTATTATTATTATTATTATTATTTTTACTGTATAGTCAAGTGTCCTTTATGCAAAGGACAATTGAACAGACTCATGACTGAAAGGGTGTGGGTTTGAATCCTACCATCAGATCAGCCTGGATTAGATAATATGGTGTGTCCTTGGACAAGACACTTTACTCCAATTGACTCAGCACTAAATAACCTAACAGTGTTGCTGTGCAACAAAAACAACATACAAAACCAAACCAATAACTTGTAAATTTATACAGAATAAGATGTGTATTTGGAGGACATTTTGTTATTCCAAGTGTAATTCATATAACTGATGTTTGTGGAAGGATTTTCTTTGGGTATTCCTGATATGTCTTTTACGTTGTGCTTTGGTTTGGTTTGATTTGGTGTTTTATGGCACAGCAACACAAGTAGGTTATTTAGTTCCAAGGCAATCGAAGTAAAGTGTTTTTCCCACGGACACAGCATAGTAGCTGACCTGGGCTGATCTGCTGGTACGTCTCAAACCCGCACCCGTTTGGTTGTGGGTCTGGCAAGCTAACCACTGTGGCTCCTGTTTATGTTGTGCTTTACTATTCTTATTCTGTCATACAAGATATTTCAGATCCATTCATGATATTGAGATCCATTAACCAGCAGACAAAAACTCTAGCCACCATGATGCCCTTGTCATATTGGGTAGTAGCAGAGGTCATAAGTATTATTGAGAAAAAACTGCAACAAGTCAAATAATAAGAAAAAATTAGAAAAATATATTCAGTGAATTTTAAAGGGGTTTTTATTGGTAAAAAAAAATAGTAATTAATTTTCAGCTAGGCAATCATTTAGAGTTATGTCTCCTGTTTCTGTCAATTGCATAGACATTTTGGCAGTTGGCTTTTTCCTGATGATCAATTAATGTAAAATGTCTTGTCTGGTGTGACCATATAACATGTTGTGTGATAAATTACGATGTGCATGTATTTCGGTAAATTAACCCTTCCAAAACCAGTACGGTCAAAACTGGTTAAGCTACCACATATGCATAGCAACAGTCTTCACATAGCTACCATCATTTTTCCATCCCCATAAAATTCACTACATAGTTTACTTGCATATAGCAGACACCTGCTCAATGCAACCAGCAGCCAATATTTTTTTTATCGTCTAGAACATCCAGTACTGCATATAGCAACTAGTGTCCAGTGTTTATTGAGGTTTAATGTCTACTTTGTACTGTAACATTTCTTTCTTGCTGTCTTTTTGATTTCTTTCTTTTCTTTTGCTTCCTGTCAATCTATTGATCAATCAATCTATCTATTAATGCTGTATTATTTCTTTCAAATCCACTTACATGACTCTTAACAGTATATAAAGATCACCTGTCTATAAGACCACTTTTGTGTTGTCCCAATGATTGGTTGTTATACATGGGTTTGACTATTTTTCATCATCCTGTCAGCCCATGACAATTCCCCTTGGCAACAAGGAATATCACTTTCTCACACTTCCAGACTTGGTTATTCGTTTTAAGTTTTGATTCATTTCAGGAACCAGTCCAGGTGGCACAGGCATCCAGGCTTATGTAACAACTGAAGACAACACATCTGGAAAAGTGCAATTACCTTATGCTCTTATAAATCGGAAAAAACTTTACTCAACCATTCGCTGCCATAACCAAGCTGGACTTCATTCCATGAAGTCCTCAAATGGGTTGCTGATTGTCACAACACCACCAAATACAGAGTCTGTGGTCCTGGCCTTGGTTCCACAGTCCATCACTGAGTACACACCAGAGGAACGCTATCAGAGTAACAACACAAATATCAGGTTGAAGTGGACTGGATTTGAGGATATCATTCCCATTAACAGATATGAGGTAATATTATTCTTCTAATTGACAACCCAGCAACATTACATTTTCTTTTACAATATTAAATTGAATTGGAGCAAACCATAGAGTTCTAAATGGTCACTGTACCAGTTCTTTAAAAAAAAAACACTGGACAAAGATTATTAATTTATTACAACTGAAAAGGTTGCTTCCTTGCTCTGGATAATTCATGATTACTAGGATTACTGTTTACTGTTGGCCTCCGCTTTCGTATTTCGATTGCCTCCTTCACCTTCCTTTTCCATAGCTTGTCTTCAGTTGTGATGACCTTGGTCTGATTTGGAATGATGGAATGTCCCGTATTGCTGCAGTATTCATATATTGAGGATGACTCTCTACTGGTGTGTTCTGCAATATATAAACACTGCAGCAATATGGGACATTCCATCATTCTCAATCAGACCAAGGTCATCACAACTGAAGACAAGCTATGGAAAAGGAAGGTGAAGGAGGCAATCAAAATACGAAAGCGGAGGCCAACACTAAGCAGGGACGAGGGGCTTGAACTACCACCTATCTACTCCAGCCTCCTCGTTTCACGTGACCATTACAAGTCATGTGATCAATACTAGTCGCTGATGAAGGCAGTGTGATATTGCCGAAAATTTCGAACTCGAAAACATGTATGCTCTGAGTAAAGGAAATTCCTAGTAATCAATTCATTTATTGTTTTGCTGATAGTTGTTCATAACTTTTTGTCTCTTAATTTGATCTAAATTGATAATTGTACATTTACTATTGTTGCAAAAGAAGGCTTCAAAACTGTAGTTTCTCGTTATGCCTCTGCCATATATATCGACGGGACATAATAGTGTCCATAACATTACTTAATTATTTTTGAAGGGCTTCATGGATAATGTGATTCTAAATTTGATATGAGGTTTCGCATGAAGAAAACCTAGGTCAATTTCGATTTTCATCATTTTCTGACAAAATTGAATGGAGTTCTAGCCCCTGTTTGATGTAGAAGTCAGTTGCATCATATTGACATGGGCATCCATGTTGCATGAACATGCTTCTAGTTTCCGTATGCAGTCACAAATATTGAGGCGACAATTTATGTGGACTTACACTTGTCTCTGAAATGGACCGTAATGATGTATTTCACCAAATTGTCTTTTTTTGTAATGAAGAGCTAGGTTTCCTTTGTGCAGCTCTCCCTCATTATAACATGCCTTGTTATAACATGATTCTGGATATAATGCAGTACCACTCTGGACCCCAAGACCGAAATTAAACCATTGTATTTGAATTGGTTTATCAACTGTATGACAATATGGGTTGAAATAAAACAACATGAAGCTTAGTATTATATCTTTATTTGATAAAATACTCTTATTCCTGTTATACTGCACTTCAGTACATAATGCGGTTCTCTCTGTACCACAGTTCGGTACATGAATACATTTGGCAGTTATGAACCCCAATAACCATGTTATAATGAGGGAAAGCTATATACAGGACTCACAGTGTTATTTCTTTTTTTTTTTCTCAATCTAACAATAAACAATGAGACTCATTTAATGAAATATTAGTTATTTAAATAAGAACATTGTACATTGATTCAGTTATAATGATAATGATAAACCATTTATTAGTTGTCTCCACATTGATCAGACTGGGAATATTTTTTGAAAAAGTTGAAGAAAATGATATCTTTATGTGTACAGAGAGTCCAGTAATTATGCTGAACACTGCGCACAAAAGAAATTTGTTACTAAAAACAAAATTAATTTTGAAGATAGGGATAAAATTATACAGAGATGCAAAACCATTCCACTTTTGGCGAATCATTCCTGTTTTTAACCTCAAATTATGCCACAACAATCACTTCTGTCAAATTCTGTTTTTCTATAATTTTATGTAGGCAAACTGCAGCTTGATCACTGGTATATCTATATCATGGAAGGGCTGGTAATATTTGATTGTTATTCTTTTGTGAAAGCATATGCAAGTGCTAGATTCACAAAGCAATTAAATATTGACCAATCAGAAATCACATCAGCTTAGTGCCCTGATTCACGTGAGAAAGTTCAAAAAAAGATGTCAAACCAAAAGTGGCCGATAGTGAAAAAATGTGTGATACAGACATTATGAACATTGGATGAATACCAAGCCTTTGTAGTCTTATCTCAACAGACTTCATCTTGTCACTAGGTGGGAAAGATGAATGTAGGAAGCAAGTTTCAACCAAAAACCACTTTAAATCAGTAAAATTTAATTCTTGAAATAAATAGTTGGATACAAATCTGAATTATACCTATTTTTACTGTTCAGATTGCAATTTTTTAAAGGTGACATAATTGTTTCACATTCATAGGGGTTTGCATCTCTGAATATGTGTTACATACCTATTTAATCTTACATTGATCTGGCATGAAATCTGTATTTCTGTATCTCACACCCAGATTGGAACTATATAGGTATTTTTCTCTGATGTCTGTGCATCAATATTTTTAAATGCACCAAATTAAACTTCCATAAATTCTCTATTCTTTTCAATTTCATTTACACTGTAAAGCTGAAAGTAATTAGAAAGCATAAAAGAGGGGGTATGTAATAAATACAAAACTTCATTCATGTTATGTTCTATGCTGGAGGAAAGAACTCATTTGAAACGGTTTATGAATATATCTCGGCCTGACAGCTTTGACATAACCCTATGCAATATCAAACTCATTCTTTCTGTCCACTCAGAACAAAACACTTTTTTAGTTCTGTATATATACATGTAGATGATGTTTACTTTACTTAAAGCCAGTACTTTGTTGCATGTAGAAAGTCATTAAAACTCAGTTTGTTATAAAGGATTCCACATTATCACTGTTCACCTTTATTAGCATCACAATGTCGTGTCATAAAATTGCTATTACACACTGTGACTTAATACTTAGTAAGTACTGTATATACTCTCTTATAAGTCGAGTCCAACTGCAAACAACATAGACCCTGATCTGTGGTCTCATAATGCACCAGCAGATCAGGGTCTGTGTTGTTTGTTCTACTGATTACTCCTAGTAAACTGCATAGACCCAGATCTGCTGGGTCTGTGCAGTGTGCAGTTGGACTTCACTGAGTATATACAGTATGCATTTTAGCAACAATTCATTTCACAAATACTATAACAAAATAACACTAATGTAAGTGTGTATATTTTATCCTTCATCTATGGAGTTTTTAATGTATTGCTTTAAGATGCCTGTTCATTTCAGGTGAAATTGAAAGGAGAAGGGGTGGACCTGTCCACGATCATTATTGGTCAACCCCAGGGGTCCTACACATACACTGAACTGCAAAAGTTAAGTCTTCTTGAGGGGAATTACACAGCCTTCGTGACTGGGATCAATCTTGTGGACAGTCATAGTAATCGAGTGAACACCATGTTTACAGTGGCAACAAGTCCTCCAAGCAAAGGTAAAGACAGAATGTTGTAATCACATAGAAACTTGGAACCTTTATCATAGTTAGGAGTCCCAATTTGGATAATTGATTACACAGTAAAACCTGCCTTCAGAAACTACTCCTTCTGTCAACAAAAAAGTTATTTTTTTAAGACAGGTGGTGTCGCAGATGTTATCACACTATTTAACAGATTAACCTGTGCATTGAGAATTTGGTCTCTCATAGCAGTATTCTTTCAAGACAGGTTTTCCTATAATGCAAAATGGTGTGTTTTGTTTGCATTTCATTTAGTAGATTTCTGGAGATAGATGACACTTTTTCAGCAATGATGGTAGCAGCATATTCACTAACAAAGATTTTAATTTGTACTCATCTCTTCATCTTATGAATTTATAAACTGAATCAGATTTCTGGGCCTTGCACTGGCTATATCTACTGGATTCCACAGGTTGACTCCCCATAAAGACATGTTTAACAGCACAGCTTGACAAGCCCACTACCAGTATTAGTTCTCAAATAACAACACAAAGACAAATAGTGGATTAATCTGGACACAGCTCAAGGAACCCCAATAGTCTAACACTGTAGATCTCAGGAGACGAACTGACAAAAGCCAGTTGAGTTCCAAGATCCATAGGCATCTCCCTAGATCAAACCAATCCAGTGGATTTACACCCTTCACCATCTGCCAAATGAGTGGGTCTATAACACATTCACAGCCAAATAACAGTAAAGGGGTTGTGCTTCAACTCTTATTTGTACATAGTCAATCACTGAACAAACCAATTTGAAGTGTGCACCTGGAAACTTTTAAATTGCAATGATTATTACAGAGCAACCCTTGCGATAATGCATATACATACAAACATATGTATCTGGAATATGACCCAGGAGTTAAACTGAATGGATTGGCTTGGAATTGTGCATATTGTATTTTGGTATATTTATTCCATGTTCTAATAATGGTACAGTCGTTTATTTCCGCTCAAATTTTTTTTATTTTAAGTCATTTAAAAATATGCATGGCCTCTAAGAATTGCTCATCTTTATTTATGAGTCAGCTCTAATAATCTGAAAAACAGCCGTAAAGTAAATGAATGTCATAGCCTCTATGCAGTAAAATTGATGGACAAAAGAACAACAAGTAATTTAAAAAGCAATATTGTATGGAATACATACATATAACCCTAAATGACTGCCTAGTTCACCGCTCCCTCGATAACTCACGCCTGGATGACTCATGAACCCGCTTATAATGTGGGGTCAGACGTGGATCCCATTTTTTTTACTAGAAAATACATAAAAAAATTGGCCTTATTTGTTGAACGTGAAAAAAATCTCGATCAAAATTAGTAAATGAAACCTTGATATATTGCTCATTTTATTGTTAAAATCAGTGGTTAGTACCCGAAAATTTGAATCGTCATGAAATTTTCAACTTTTAATAAGTCATATATTTTGTTCAATTTTCTTTCCAAACAACATTGTCAGTACACATGTAAATAACAATATTCGACAAAATTTTGATCAATGAAAATGTCACTAATGCCTACTGGTGGCAACACTTTAACAAATAAACAAGTTTTGTCAAGTGAAATTTGTGTTTTAGCTCTATCTTTTAATTCAGTTTCAGTGTAATCATCATAAATGCAATATGCCCTCTTGTATTTAAACATGAAACATATAATTCAACCATCCCAGCTATGTCTGCGAGCATTTCCGTTAGAACCTAATAAAGTGCCGACTGTTTTTTTTTTATCTCCAACTTGCAGAAGTATTTGTTGTGTTGTTACACTCAATTAAAAGTAGACCTGCTTTGTATTATCCTGTTAATTACGTCTTTTGTATCAAATCAAATAAAGGGGGTGGAATAAAAAGAAAAGTTAAAAGGCGTGCAAATCCTGCCTGCATACCAGCTTGTGGTCATGGCAACGTGTCAGGTCAACTCATTTCAGTTGATCAATTGAACACTGTTATAAATATTATTATGTAAGTAATATAATTAAACTACCTTAAATTTGCCTACTCATTCACAAATGTAATCAAGATAGTAAGGCAACCAAGCCAAATGAGTACTTGATGAATAAAAAGCTTTGTTTCACAGATACATTCATTACGGAGAAGCGAGTTCCAGAGTTTGTATTGAACTTAAAATTTCTAACTTGCTACTCAGATATTTCCTCAAGAATGAGAAGAAGTTTCACTTATACTTCTAATGAAATCACAGCATCCATATTTTATTAATAGAACAATAAATAAATCGAGTTTCGACATTGACGGTTGCTTCACGAAATAAATGTCCATTGCTTTTTAAAAAAAGGAATCTTGTTTTGATGTGAATCAACAACAACAAAAAGCAGTGATGTAATACACAATGTTTTCGCATACACTTGTTGTTGAAACCACTTGGACTAATGTTTTTAAGGATCTTTCAGAGGCTGGGTATCTTGAAAATAAAGGTAATTTATATTTAAAAAAAAGCAAACAACTACATTAGAAAAAAGCTCTTTATTGACAATTATTCCCAATGCAATTATAAAATGAGTATTCAGCCATTAAACAGCCCTCTTACCCCCCACCCCACCCCACTTTGGTTTTCTCAATGTCCAGTGGGGATGGCATCCCCTTCTTAATTTTTTTTAGGTCCCTCGGTAACTCATGCCCTCGCTTATAGTGCGGTCTATGTTTTTGGACCCCATTGTGCACGAGTTATCGAGGGAGAGGTGTATGCACTAAAATCATGTTACCCTTTAAACTACCGTAATCACGGTAAGTCTTGGGACACCCTTAATTATTTTCAAAAGTAATTTTTTTATGAAAGTTGGGACACGAAGTTAAAGCAATTTTTTCATGTACTATAAGTCTTAGGACACCTAAAACATTTTTTTTCTTCTACTGATCGATCGGCGTATTTTATCGATCGTAACCTCATGTAAAATAAACAGGACTTCGTGGTTAAGGGACTCTCATTATGAATTATTACATGGAAATATTATAAATTATTATAATTTGTTTGAAGAGTCAATAAATATATTGAATTTTCTGTTTTCTTATTATATCTATCAAATTAAAATATGCATAATTTAATCAGACGATGACAAGAATTGAGCATTAGCGGTATGTTATACCCATTCAACAATAACTTCTCCCTATTGTGCTCTAGTTTACTATTGTCAGTTTATGCATTATTGCATTAAAATTGTCGAAAGTCACCTGTAATTATTGGGGAGTTTTTTTCCCTGAAAATGGAAATACCTAATTCATTACAATGTGATACCAGGATGAGAACAACCAAAATAGTGTTGATTTCAACCCTAGCATTTATTGTACGCATGTTTACATCATGGCGTCACCACGTGTACATTGAAGATTTTACTTGTGATGAATGAAGTAACTACTTTTGATTCGAATCATAGGCACCACTGCACTAAACTTAAATAGTATCTTTAAAATACGATAAAGTAGTTTAAGAAATAATACTTTTAAAATAAAAACTCCGTGGTAGTTTGCTTTGATGTAAGTGACCTTAAATAAGTTCCTGTTTACCCAGCTACGGTAATCGTGCTAATATTACGCAATAGAAGCTGATCACACATCAAAGTATCGGCATTGCCGCTGGACAAATTCCTCTTTACCCAAGCCAATTTCAGGGTTTTAACAATTAACTGGCCTGGATTGCTGTCAGAAAACAAAAGACAAATCCGCCAATTATAAACGAAGGAGACGCCAAAACAACCAGCTTGCCAAAATAAAAAGTGGAATGAATAATGCGTGGAAAATTATCATTTTGTGAAGCCGAAAAAACAAAAATAAAATGGATCAATGATGCTCTTAATCGATCTATATTCAGAATTTTAACATATATTACAATCATTCTTTCATGAATTTATGACAGTTATTTGAATTTATACTGGTTATGTGCTTTATATAATTAAACACACGTGCCTTTTCATATAGATTACATCACTTTGTAGGATCGCATATACCACTGAAAAACAATAACTGTTGACCGCGTGAATCCAAATAAATGAAACAGCAATGAACATGTAGCTGAAATATAATCTGGAAGAATGCGATTTGGTAAAAATGATGAATAAAGCAAAATCTGCATCGAATATTTTTGGGAATAAACAAGGATATAAGTGATGCCAAGTACGATTTGCACATTGTAAGTACTGTACACTATAGTACAGGTCTTCCCTTAAATGTAAACGGCCCGTGAATTATGAAGTCTTTATTTACCTTTATTTTAAATCATGTTGGAGAAATCGGAAAATATGCACATGCAAAATAACAACATAAAACAATCATAGTAGTTTATAACAGTTTATTGACGAATGACGTGGTAATTGAATGAGCTGGTCACTGCTGTGTGACATATGGCGATCTTCCCAATTTTGTCTTTACATTTTTTTGTGTCGACAAGTTTTTGGACACTGAAAATTTTATATATTTTACAGACATATAAGTCTTGGGACACGAAAAAAAATAATTATTTTTTCGTGTCCAAAGTATACCGTGATTACGGTAGCAACACTTGGCTGCAGTACTACTGGTAGCATCTGTTACACACTGCGCTGTGGCTACTACGAATGGCTGTCCACTGAGAGTTACAGTACAGCTCACATGATTTTTCGGAACCCCACGCTTCGCGGTGGGGGTGGAGAGTGAGGGGAGAGGATTAAGAAAAACTACATGTATCCTGATGGAGTTGCCGCGGCGTCTCGCGGAGAATAGCCCTGCACACCACGCTTTCTCGCGGAGTCGCATCCGATTACCACCGCGGAATGGACGTGGTCTCGATAATATGGGTGTGGTTTACTGTTTATCACCCATACAAGCAGAGGTTGAGAGAGAGATGGGAGGGGCACCGATTTATCTACATCGTTATCCCTCTGGGGAGCAATTTGCTAACTTTTTGATACTGAAAAAAACATAGTCATTCAGTTAATTATAAATATTTCCTTGTTCTAATGAAGATAATGTATGATACATAGTGCCAAATCATATTTTAGATGATGATAACGTAATGACAATGCCTTGCAAACTGTATTAATACTACATTTTGCGCAATGAATCTAAAAATTTTTTCTTCAATACTATGTTATCGGAATCTAAACATGCATTCATATCCTTATTTCTTTTTCAGTAAATGCAATACAAAATTTTAATGATCTTATGAAAGTCAGTGATATTGTACTACCTGCAATGAAAAGAACAATAAACATCGAACAAATTAATAACCAAGCTGCAGTCATACCTGACTGAAGTGAAACAAAACCGCACAAGTTCCGATGGTTACTCCAGGCATGAGTACTCATTCACATATTGTACGATTTTTTCTGACATCCAATCGCTTAAATAAGATTAAGATTTCACATCGTTATTTTATTTTAAACTGTACTATTTTGCATTAATTACCAAAGTAGCGTTTTTTTTTAAAATCACAAATGGTCGCAAAAGGTCATCCTAGATACATGTAGTTGACACGTGCAGTAACCTAGCACAAGAGAAGCCATCAACACTGCTTGTTTTCTTTGATATTGACATGTTAATTTCATGTGCTAACTGTTAACCTAAAAGTACAACAGCAGCACTTCTGCGGGTTTGTTTTCTTTGCCATTGATTTGACAAACTTGTGCATCAGATGAAATTAATGTTTAACTTTTTCTGTTCGTTTTCCTATTGCATACTATGCATAATACAGAAAAATAAGATGAATAATTTTAGATCATTAACTCTTCTTAGTAAAGTTCCCCTTTACCCCTCTCTCTCTCTCTCTCATAAAATATGGAATCCAAATCACTACTGCACAAGTTATCATAAACTGAAATCTGGAAAAGTTCACAAGTGGGAAGAAAAGTAATACTGTACTAGACATTATAGCACAATAGAGGAGGAAAAAAGACACAAATTTTCCTGTCGGTGGTTGCAAACTCACGATCTCATGCTCCAATATCAAATGTGTGTGTGTGTGACATGCACTCTATCCATTTGGCCACAGTAACTGTAGCTGTAAAGCAATATACCATATACAGAAACATGCCAAACACTATTCAAAGAAATTAGTTTATTTCTTGTCTGAATAAGCAACTGCTCCAAAGTCACAAAGATAAAGCTGCATACATTAATATCTGCGTAAAAATAATTATAAGAAATAGATCAATATTACGATTGGGTTACTGACATACAGTACAGCTCACGTGATTTTTTGGAACCCCATGCATCGCGGTGGGGTACTTAATCCACTCCACTCTAGCTCCGCGATAGCACTCCGTGGTGGAGGCATAAATTGGCATAAATACCTACAAATCACCACCGCGTTTCGGCAGGCATGCCGATATAAACTCCACCATGGAGGGGCTAGTTGACATTACTGATTGACATCTGAACAGCCAATGAATGAAGACCACCTATGGAAAGACTGAGACGTCAAGAGTGATTTACAACTGGATACCATCTGAAGAATCAGTCGTTTTTATTTCGATCATATATTTGGACAATAAAAAAATAATTTCAAAAGTCTTGTATATTCAATACACATTACTGTTTATAAAAGGTTGATCGACTTCTTTTGCAATAAGTTTATGATTTTAATTTATTTCAAAGAAATATGAACAAACTTATGCACTGACTTGACGAGAAGTACACATTGCTGAGCCTCTCAAACAGAATAAATTTATCATTTTGTTCCAAAGGAAAGTAATTCTCTGAGATATGGACAATTAAAATCCAAATTGACATCCGCTTCTGCTTACCCCCCCCCCCCACAACAACAAACCTAAAACACTGAATTTACACTGAAATGCAAACCGCGTGCTTAGTCTTTAAGCAGTAATAGTAGAGTCACGAGGCTGAATATTATGACTGCATGTGTGCTGTAAGGGACTGACCATTTAATATACGGGGTTTATATGTTGTTTTTTTTTCGACCGGGATATTTTTTGTTCTTTCATCACAGTATTTATTTATTTATTTTAAGTGAAATATGGAACGGATTAACGTCTGTTACAAAAATCAGAGAAAGACAATTGTTTTCATGCATTTCCCCCCCCCCACGGTTGGAAAATTCAATTGTCTCTCCCTAATAAAGACTTGACTTCAGCGGATGTTCTACAGAAATCAAGGCAGTGACCATTGTGAACACTGTTGTAAAATATTAACAAGGGTGTGCATCAAAGGATGATGTAAGTTTCAGCTTGGGAACAGTCTGTTTTTATGACACGAAGCCATCTGATTTGGCGCGTTGTACTTTACAGCCGCAATTATGGTCTGGTCCCACCATTAACAACGGAAGTTTGATAATTGTTAATAATTAATCTGAACTCGGCTTATTACCGAAATGAAAAATAATATGGAAAATTCTAAAGTCTGAGATGTTCTGAGATTTTAATTTCCAACAAGTTTAGAGCATTTTGCATGGATGTATTGTCTTCACGTGTATCCTATTATTTGCTCATTTTTGTACGGCGAAAATATAAAAATAAAATATACTCTTTTAATTATTTTTACGCAGATATTAAAAAATACAGTTTCCTGTTTGTGACTGTTAGAGCCTTTGGTTATTGAGCGTGTTTCAATGCCTCGTCCCGCCCTGATTTTAAAAAAAAATATATATATATATATATATCCCCCCCCCCCGAAAATTCCTGCGGATGCCCATGAACACACACACGACTTTAGAGCACGTGCTCGGGAGTTCCGGTGCTGTGGTGGGAACATTTCTTTCTTTTTTGCTCCATAACGCTATAATGTCTAGCACTTTAGTACTTTTTTACCTTTACCACTACTGAACGTTTCCAGATTTCAGTTTGTGTACGTTGAGATTTATAATCAGTCAGATTTTAATATTTTAATTCTGACGACTGACTAAAAATGTCGACATGTCAAGCAGCGAAAAAGAAAAACTTTGGTTAACATTAATAAGCATTTTAGCGTTATTTTTGAAACTCGCATTAGTGAAAAACTCTTCAAAACATAAGCAGAATCACGAAAAACTTGAATGGCAGGAACATCTTTTTGGCTTAGTGTGAATGATGAGGCCGCTAATTGAAGAAAGCTAGCCAATCATGGAATACTTAAACTCTTACTGAAGCATGTACAAAAAAAAAAAAAAAAGGTTTATAATAGTAATATATTACAATGACTTGCGCAGTAGTGCTTTGGATTCCATATTTTATGAGAGAGAGAGAGAGAGGTGGGGAGGGGTCTTTTATTTATTATTTTTCTGTATTTCGCATAGTATGCGATAGGAAACGAACAAAAAAGTAAAAAGTAAAACAATAATTTCATCTGAAGCTAAGTTTACTTGGAGATAAAGATATAGAAGTATATAGACGTACAGTATTCACATACAACAATACAGAAAACAATACAGACAAAACAATTTAGCGGTCAGACATGCAGTCTCCCCCCCCCCCCCCCCCCGGTTATATGTGCTTGTAAAATTATACAAACATGCTTTGTATTACTCTCTCTCTCTCTCTCTTTGTCTCTCTCTCTCTCTGTGGATAAAATAACCAATATTATTTATCAACCGATGACAGCTCTCCTCTATCCATGTCATATAGTGTGTAGTTCATATCGTCACTATATTTCCAACCACCGACGGGAAAATTTGTTTCTTTTTTTCCCCCTCTATTATGCTATAATGTCTAGTACAGTATTACTTTTCTTACCACTTGCAAACTTTTCCACATTTCAGTTTACGATAACTTGTGCAGTAGTGATTTGGATTCCATATTTTTTATGAGAGAGAGAGAGAGAGAGAGAGAGAGGCCGGGGGGGGGGGGGGCTTTACTAAGAAGAGTTAATGATCTAAAATTATTCATCTTATTTTTCTGTATTATGCAATAGGAAAACGAAAAGAAAAGAAAAAGTTAAACATTAATTTCATCGGATGCGCAAGTTTGTCAGATCTATGGCAAAGAAAACAAACCCGCAGAAGCGCTGCTGTTGTACTTTTAGGTTTACGGTTTGCACATGAAATTAACACTTCAATATCAGCAGTGCTGATGGCTTCTCTTGTGCTAGGTTACTTGCACGTGTCGACTACATGTATCTAGGATGACCTTTTGCGGCCATTTGTGATTTTTTAAAAAACCGCTACTTTGGTAATTAATGCAAAATAGTACAGTTTAAAATAAAATAACGATGTGAAATCTTAATAATGCTTTATTTAAGCGATTGGATGTCAGGAAAAAACGTACAATATGTGAATGAGTACTCATGCATGGAATAACCATCGGAACTTGTGCGATTTTGTTTCACTTCAGTCAGGTATGACTGCAGCTTTGTTATTAATTTGTTTGATGTTTATCGTTCTTTTCATTGCAGGTAGTACAATATCACTGACTTTCATATGATCATTACAATTTTGTATTGCGTTTACTGAAAAAGAAATAAGGATATGAATGCATGTTTAGATTCCGATAACATAGTATTGAAGAAAAAAAAAAAAAATTACATTTTGCGCAAAATGTAGTATTAATACAGTTTGCGAGGCATTGCCATTACATTATCATCATCTAAAATATGATTTGGCACTATGTATCATACATTATCTTCGTTAGAACAAGGAAATATTTATAATTAACTGAATTACTACGTTTTTTTCAGTATCAAAAAGTTAGCAAATTGCTCCCAAGAAGGATAAAGATGTAGATAAATCGGTGCCCCCCGTCTCAACTTCTGCTTGCATGGGTGATAAACAGTAAACCACGCCCATATTATCGAAACCATGTCCACTCTGCGGTGGTGATCGCATGCGACTCCGCGAGGGAGCGTGGTGTGCAGGGCTATTCTCCGCGACAACTCCGCGAGGGAGCGTGGAGTGATGGTGGAGGGGTTTTTCTTAATCCTCTCCACTCACTCTCCACCCCCACCGTGATGCGTGGGGTTCCGAAAAATCATGTGAGCTGTACTGTATCATTTCCATATGACTGATTATAAATCTAGATGTACACAAACTGAAATCTGGAAACGTTCAGTAGTGGTAAAAAAGTAATAACGTGCTAGACATTATAGCGTTATGGAGCAAAAAAGAAAGAAATTTTCCCACCACTGCATGGGAACTGCCGAGCATGTGCTCTAAAGTCGTGTGCATGGGCATCTGCAGGAATTTTCTGGGGTGGGGGATGGGAGCCAAAGTAAAAGGGATATATTTATTAGTTTTTAAAAATCGGGGTGGGGACGGGGCAATATGCCCCCCCCCCCCTGCAGACACCCAAGTGTGTGTGTGTGTATGAGTCGCACACTTTATCCA
Source organism: Margaritifera margaritifera (assembly GCA_029931535.1). Taxonomy (NCBI): domain Eukaryota; kingdom Metazoa; phylum Mollusca; class Bivalvia; order Unionida; family Margaritiferidae; genus Margaritifera; species Margaritifera margaritifera. Next base: position 2,040,481 of record JAQPZY010001503.1, on the reverse strand, counting down.
CTGGGCCACAGTAACTTGAGCTCTCTAGCTGTAAAGCAATAAACCACATACAGAAACACGCTCAATAACCAAAGGCTCTAACAGTCACAAACAGGAAACTGCATTCTTTAATATCTGCATAAAAATAATTAAAAGAGTATATTTTGTTTTTATATTTTCACCGTAGAAAAATGAGCAAATAATAGGATACATATGGAGACAATACATCCATGCACAATGCTCTAAACTTGTTGGAAATTAAAATCTCTGAACATCTCAGATTTTAGAATTTTCCACATTATTTTTCATTTCAGTAATAAGCCGAGTTCAGATTAATTACTAACAATTATCAAACTTCCGTTGTTAATGGCGGGACCATAATTACAGCTGTAAAGTACAATGCGCCAAGTCAGATGGCTTCGTGTGATAAAAACACACTGTTCCCAAGCTGAACCTTACATCATCCTTTGATGCAAACCCTTGTTAATATTTTACAACAGTGTTCACAATGGTCACTGCCTTGATTTCTGTAGAACATCCGCTGAAGTCAAGTCTTTATTAGGGAGAGACGATTGAATTTTCCAAAGGGGGGGGGGGGGGTAAATGCATGAAATCAATTGTCTTTCTCTGATTTTGTTGTATAAGAAGACGTTAATCCATTCCATATTTCACTTAAAATAAATAAATATTGTGACGAAAGAACATAAAATATCCCGGTCGAAAAAAACAAAACGACATATAAGCCCCATATATTAAATGGTCAGTCCCTTACAGTACACATGCAGTCATAATATTCAGCCTCATGACTGTGCTATTACTGCTTAAAGACTAAGCACGTGGTTTGCATTTCAGTGTAAATTCAGTGTTTTAGGTTTGTTGGGGGGGGGGGGGTAAGCAGAAGCGGATGTCAAATTGGATTTTAATTGTCCGTATCTCAGAGAATTACTTTCCTTTGGAACAAAATGATAAATTTATGCTGCTTGAGAAGCTCAGCAAAGTGTGCTTCTCATCAAGTCAGTGCATAAGTTTGTTCATATTTCTTTGAAATAAATTAAAATCATAAACTTATTGCAAAAGAAGTTGATCAACCTTTTATAAACAGTAATGTGTACTGAATATACAAGACTTTTGACATTATTTTTTTATTGTCCAAATATGAACGAAAAAAAGACGATTGATTCTTCCAATGGTATCCGGTTGTAAATCACTCTTAACATCTCAGTCTTTCCATAGGTGGTCTTCATTCTTTGGCTGTTCAAATGTCAATCAGCAATGTCGACTAGCCCCTCCACGGTGGAGTTGAGATCAGCGTGCCTGCCAAGATGCGGTGGTGATTTGTAGTTATATATGCCAATTTATGCCTCCACCATGGAGTGTTATCATTTACCTAAAGTGGAGGGGATTAAGTCACCCACCGCGAAGAGTGGGGTTCCGAAAAATCACGTGAGCTGTACTGTAGCTTAGGCACTGTTCAAATCAATCGTAAGGCATATTTCCAAATCAAGAACAAACCTTGCATATGAATAACTTTCCCAAACAATAACAACCTCATGATAAACCAATTATCAAAAGTCTTTTTCCCATCTTTTTGGAGCTATATTACTGCATAACTCATGCGACAAGCATTGTGATGTCCTATAAACTTAGAAAACTTGACAGTTCTATTGCATACATTGGATATTGTATACTGGATATTCTTCTTAAATTTTTGCTGCCTGTTATTTATTTATTTATTTTTTCTAGATGAATGTTTACAAATGAGAAATTTGTGCATGCCTTTCACAGCGTCCATCCTGGAACTGGTTCAAACCAGTCAGAAGCCCTGATGTAGGGCTACAACCTCAGAGGCCTACTTTCTACAGTGTACATGGGTTACCTCCCTTATAAAAATAACTCTGCAATATTCCAATGTTTTTCATGTAATCCAGCATGTGCTCCCCAGAACATACAACACTGTCTTGTCTATGCTGCCCTTAAACCCACGTATCATTAATCTGATAATTGTTATTAGTTTGATTTTTACAGCACTGCAACACAAATAGGTTATTTGTAGCAGAGGCAATTGGGTAAAGTGCCTTGACCACGGACACACAACGGTAGCCTATCCTAATAGTTGAATTCATAAGTCCAGCGTGCTAACCACTGAGCTACCTTGGCTCCCCTTAAAGACAATACAAACCAATCAGTAGAATAACAATTATAGCAAAGCAGTATTGTACACAGAAAATTCTGGAACTCATTGATATGATTGACTTTGAAAGGATATATTGTAAACACAAAAGTGGATTTCAGTGGTCAGAATGGCTTGGAGCTGTATCCAATGAAATTCACCAGCAGTATAGAGGTGGGGTTATATAAGAATACTTGTGTTCTTCCATTTATCCTTCTACATACTTGCCATATTCCCAGACACTGTTGGGGTTTTTTTGAGACTCAAAAAATGTGTTTTGAGGTCCCAAGGTGGGTCAGTGTACGTGACCCCCCCAAAAGTAACATCATCAAAATGAGAATAAGCTATCTTTTCAATTCAGCCTATAGCAAATGACTGGAAATTCAAATGTGAACAAAAAGAAAATACCATCTGTTTTCTCTGAAGCATTTGATATAATTACAGAAAAAAAGAAGAAAAAATGACCAAAAAAATGGTATACTTACCGGTAGTATTGGCCAATAACATCACACAAACATGGTCACAACCTCACAGACATTAAATACAAAAATACACCAAGTTGCTGTCTTTAAAATCCATTGGACAGTGGAATGTAGTTTTAATTACATGCAGTCTGTGCTGCTTTCAATAGTTCAATAGTTGGTTTGACAGTAATGCAAGTGTCATTTGTGTTCACAAATATGCCTACACTTTTCCTTCGCAAATGTGCATCCATGTCTGTGTTGGCGCAAGCAGTGACCTAAGTTGCTAAAAGTGATAAAACCTGCAAGATGGCAATGAATATCCATTTCAAAACAATGAATCTGGCAATGAAAGCATTCAAGGTTTGTGGTAGTTGTCCGAGTTGCTAAAGTCTTTGACCGCCGCTATTGTAACATATTTTCTAGGTTAAAGTAACACATACGGCAGTGAAGATTTAATTTATTCTCAGGCTGAATTAATGAAAAAAGGTACTAATTTATGCAAATGCACAATTTGTCATTTGATTAATGATTTAATACTTTTAAAGTATTAAAATCCCATGGTGCAGTTCATTTCAGGTTAATCAGATATTCAAACATGTTGATGTTTTCACGAGTTACTTGATCACATGATAAAACGTTTATTGCAATCATGTAAATGTCCAAGGGATATATGAGAAAGTTTAGGTGGCAAAACTGTCGAAGCAAATAAGATTATCTCATTTTTTTTAGTACTTCTGGTTCATTAATTTTCCTTTGTACCTTTAAAACATAGTATGTCCCCCAAATCTGGAGGGTGAGGGACAGAGTGTCCCCTGACCTTTGGATCCTAGGTGCAACACTGTATTAGAGATTGAATGGTGCTGTTGTTCAACCTACCGAAATAATCATGTTTTGAATTTTATATATGGAGTAAAAATCCAACTTCAAAGAAACGTTGCTGCTCAGATCACAAACTTTAATAAGGATGGCTTCGACATTCTCATTCAATGCAGTCAGTGATGTGTAACAACATTTGTTTTTCAACACGCATCTGTTTGATGTACTTAACTTCAGACAAATTGGGATGTTCCAATTAGTGTACTTTACCTATGCAAATTAGCCTAATGGGCTCTCCCTCAGCAGTGCTCAAAGGATTTGACATGACACATCGCCCTAGCTATTATGAGCCAATTCAATAAATCTCTGAAAGGTGTCTATCTCTGACCGCCTTACCTTTTAATTCTCTAAAACATCTGTATAAACTGCCCAGAGGATAGTTTTACATGAGCTCTGAGCAAGACTGTTTACTATTTATACATACCACTTATTACTGTCATATATCATTGAGATCAAGAAATGTACTTTTTTTTTTTTTTTTTTTTGTGGAAAAAATATTGTATTTGCTAAGATTGCTGAAAATCGTGTTTTTTGATACACAACAGTGTCAGGGGGTTTGGGAGTCAAAAATCATGTTTTTCGCATGACACGTCGTGTTATGGCATGTATGCTTCTATCAGTCACTACATCTTGTGAATGCAACTAATCTTGCAGTTTTTGATGGTTTGCCTCGAAACTTGGTAAATACTATGGTCATCATCTAAGATGCACATGTCAACAAATCACTTTGTTAATGCAATTTTTATAAGGGTTAATACCCTTTTTGACCTGAGACACTGTGTTCTTCAGAATCCTAGTTTTTCATCTCTGTTAGCAAATATATTTACCAAGACAAAGATATCACTCTTTGTTATTGTTGTTTCAACTATGTTAAGATTTATTGTCAAAGTTTTTAAATGTCATATAACGTACATCATGTAGGCCCTAAATTCCATAGAGCTCTTTCTTAAATCTTTTACCTTTATTTTTCAGTTCAGCTAGTCTTAAGGTCAAGAGAGTATCGTCCATCAACATTTTCTTTTTTGACTTCTCAAAAAACACTGGGACAGTTTCAACCAAACTTGACAGAAAGCATCCTTTCATAGAGGTCTTTCAAGTTTGTACAAATCAGGGTATTTTCAAGGACTTGTTATTGTGAGATTCATGCTAATTTCTAAAAAATCAACTGAATGCATGAAAATCATGGATCATATTTTTAAGCCCTATGTTTATTTATTCATTAAACTCCTCCTACACTAAAAACATTTCCCCCTTTTTTCAATTGGAGAATTGAATTTTCCCCTTAAAATTTCAGTTCTGGAATAGACCCTGCATATGATGCTGATCTCCTGTCAAATGTGGCCACCATTACCAAAACTAGAAAACCCTTTAAATGACTTTTTCTCAACAACTGCTCAGCAGCATTTGACCAAATTTGACAGAAAGCATCCTGACATGAAGAACTTTAAAATTTATACAAACAATGTCAGTTCACCATCAAATATGGTTGCCATTACTAAAAATAAGAAAAACTTGAAACAAGTTCTTCTTAGAAGCCACTCAGCAAAATTTGACCAACTGTGACAGAGAGTATCCTAATATGTACGGCTTTCAAATTTCTACAAATGATTCCAGTTCATCATCAGATATGGCTGCTTTTACTAAAAATAGAAAAACCTTTAAAAACTTCTCAAAAGTGCTAAACAGAATTTTACCAAATTAAACAGAAATGTCCTAGTTTGAATGCCTTTCAGATTCATGCGAACAATGGTGATCTGCCATCAAATATGGCTGTCATTATTAGAAATAAAAAAAAAACATTTCAACAAATTTATCTCAGAAAACTGCTTAACAGAATTTGACCAACTTTGACAGAAAGCATCTTGCCATTAAGGACCTTCAATGTTGGACGGATGATACTGATGTGCCATGAAATTGGGTGAAGTTATAAAAAATAAAGAGACCTTGAAATAGATGTTTCATAACATATGCAATCATCAGCATTGGAAGAAATGTCTTGAGAAAGCATCCTCCTGACCCAGATTTAGTCGCCAACTGCTCTATATTGGGCATATATCAGAAAGGTGAACAATCTCAGACCCACTTGGGCCTCTTGTTTTCTGCTTTCAGCTGCAGGTGCAGATATCAACATCCGATGGGACAAAAATGCCAGAACCATTACACTGTCCTGGCCTGGCCTATTCAGCTCCAGTATTCCACTCTATTATGAGGTGTCAGCTGGTTTCGACAGCACAGAAATTGGACAGTGGATCACCACAACCGAGCAGCGGCACACCTTCACCTACGCTGATAATGAAATCAAGGCCACACTCATGTATGGAATTGTCCGTGCAGTGAACAGTGCTGGCTTATATTCAACAGCATCGAGATATGTGAATGTTTAAAAGAATTATATCATTACAAGATATGTGAATGCCTTAAAGAATGTTATTATAATTTTGTTTTATTAAGATTGCTTTTGTATTGTCTTAGTCTTTTCTAACCAGTTTTTGACATTATCGCCTAATTCTTCATATAAATTGTTAGATGTTGGTTTCAGCTCACTTTGCATGAAGTCAGTAGGGGGTTTACATAACAGAGGTGGGATATCATTCTTACAGTCAGATCTTGGGTCAATTACTTTCAAATGTATTCAATTAAATTATGATTCATTTTTGAACACATATCAAGTACTTACAATGACATAATCTTCTATTTTACTATCCCGCTTAAATACTTTTTACATTCTTTTACATAAAATTCACATACCAGATTATTTGTCATCAAAATCTAATCATATAGTTATTGGACATTATTGATTACAGGATATCTTGGACTGTAATTGATTAAATTAAAATTGTAATCAGCAATATATTGGATTACCAATTACTTGTGATTAATTAAAAATCATTACTTATCAATTAGGATGATTATGATTACAGTTATTCCAGGTTCGTATGTAGTAACTCTTGATTTCTTCAGCTGGACAATTAACATTTTGTAACTTTTTTAAAACCTAATTATGTGGTCAATTGTTTCCATACCCATGAAACTTACTGTTTCAAATTTTTTAATTTTACATTAAATATGGCTTATTAGATTTTATTGTTTGTTTGTTTTAATTCTACTTTTAACACATCAAGAAAATAGGAGCTAAGTGCCTTTCCCATGGACACATAGAGGCAGCCGACCCAGGCTGGCCAGGGCGAGTACGAAACCTGTGATCCTTGGATTATGAAACTCTACCAACTCAGCTATTGTGGCTTCCTGGCTAATTACACAAAAGAAAAGACCAAATTGATTTAAATAGAGGTGCACAATTTTATAGCTAAATGAAATTGATTTAAAAAAAACAGATTTTTAACAAATTTGACAAAATATCAATAATGTTTATGATTAAACATTCATTGTCAGCGATTCTGCCAAATTTTCAATGTTGTGTTTGTCTTTTTTGTTTATTAGGTCCCTCTTCACAAAGTCAGTAAAGCATTGTATTAATTACATTGCCTGCCCATCTGTCAACAATTTGGTTTCCACAAAATAATTTTACTGGGAGTTGGATTTTATCCAAAACTGACATGCTGTTTTTTTTTATTGCTGAGACCTTGGAAGAGTTAAGTTCCAGCCTTCTGTGTCATCATTTACAGAGGATATGGCCCCTGATAACCTATCCTTCTGACTTTGGTTTTTACAGCAAAACTTGATCAAGGTTTGTTGGTTTTTAACCAAATTTGGTATAGACCTTTATTATGATGACACTTTGATAGAGTTTGATTTCCAGTGTTCCACACCCTCACGTACAGAAGTTATGCCCCACGATTGTCCATCCTGCTGACTTTGGTTTCTGAAGCATAACTTTACCAAAGTTTGTTGGATTTCAGTCAAATTTAGTATTAAGCTTGTTGATGAGACCTTGAATGAGTTAGATTTGCAGCATTCCACAACATCATTTACAGCAGTTATGCCCAATGATTTGTTTATCCCCTGACTTTGATTTATGCTGCATAACTTTTCCAAGGATTGATGGATTTCAACCAGATTTGGCTTGCAGTTTTATATTGATGAGACTCTGAATTCAATTTATAGCATTCTAAGACATAATTTACAGGAATTAAAGTCCCAAATTATCTGTCCTCCTAACTTAATTGTTGGATTTCAACCAAATTTGGGTTGCATCCTATATTGATCAGACTCTGCATGAATTTAATTTCTAGCATTCCACAGTATCATTTAGAAGAGTTATGATTGCCTCCCCTACTATCTTCGATTTCTGCAGCATCACTTTGCTAAGGAACACTTAATTTCAACCAGATTGATTATGCACCTTTATACTTATAAGACCTGGAATGAGTTGCATTTTCAGCATTTCACAGCACTGTTTGCAGGAGTTATGTCCCTTGATTGACCATTCTCTCCTCCTAACCTTGGTTTCCCAACACAAGTTCCCGTGTTTAAGGCCCTTTGTGATGCACCTATGACTAATAGCTCTTGTTTCATATGTCAGCTATGCAATTGTGTTAATTAGTGTTAATTAGTGTTAATTAGTGTTAATTCTAAAACCTTTATCATATATGTCGAGTACAAATGGTAAAAGTTTTAGATTGTGATTAAAGATGAAAAAGCTAGATTATAATTTTCTGCATTAGTCCACCCATACTTTTATTAGGAAGTTAGTGTTCATATATAATGACTTCTGCAACACTATGCGAGATAAAGACTTAAAACTGGAGGATATGAGAGGTGGAGACTTGTGAATGTGCAAAGCCTTCTCAAACTTTTTATACTTGGGGATTGGGGGAATAGTGGTTAGGTAGGTTGGTGTTACTGGGAGATAGAAAACATAACTGAGAAAAGGGGAGGGAGGGGGCATGCAGCTTAGCTTCATATTTGTAGTGTAGTAATACAGTAAGAAATATTAACTTTTTATGCCCTCCACACCACCACAACCTTAGTGAAAGGGATCATATTGTATTTCTGCTGTATGTCTGTACATGCATCCCAAACAATTTTAGCGCAATAGTAAAATAAAAGTATTAGACCTGAGAGTCTTGACATTTTACACATTACATCATTCTCATAAGTAGATTCACCTAATTAGATTTTCAGGCAGTATAGCAATTTTTATTTTTTAAATTTAAACCCACTTTTTTACTTTTTGGACATTTTTAAGTAAAAACCTCGTTAACACAGTCATCAAAAACAACATGAGGTAAACACATGAAATTTAGTAAGCATATTTGTATTTATATTTAGATGACCTGATTACAAGAAATTTTCAATTTTTACACATTTTACAAATTTTTGGGACTTGTACTTTTGGACAAAAAAGCCTTGTTTGCACACTTACATAAAAGCCACATGAAGTAAATGAAAGAAATTTGGTTGACACATTTATATTTACATGTGAATGACATGCTTAGATTTTCAGGCCATTAAATTAAATTTTCAGTGTTTTTACACATTTTTGAACTTTTTGAATTAAGACCATTTGTTGGCAAAAATCATGTTAGAAGGATTAGATGCAAATCACATGAGAGAGACAAATTAAGTTTGGTAGGCATATTTGTATTCATATGTAAATGATGTAATTATAATTTCATGACACTTTAGCAATTTTTCACATTTTTTTAACATATTTTGTAACTTTTTTTGGACAACAAACTTGTTAGCATGATTAAAAAAGACACTCGAGATATAGGCAAATGAAATTTGGTATGCATATTTGTATGCATATGTAGATGTCCTGATTAAACTTTTATTTCATTATTACATTTTTTCAGATTTTCACAAAATGTTTGAATTTATACTTATTCTGATCATCAGTGGGGACATACATGTCTTAGAAACAACAATCTATTTTATTCTCAGTTGCCTGTACCCAACAATTTATTAGGAAAACAATACTGTGATGATTAGCTATCAGTATTTGTGTCTTGTATTATTTTTTGGTGAAATTTTTTCATTTTGTAAGCAGTTTTTTCATTTTGATTCATTATAACAAGAGATTTTATGCAGTTTGGAGAATTTAATGTAAGAGACTTAGGAAATACTATTGTTGATACATTTTTAATACTCTACTGTTAATTCCTTTTCCAAAGAATTGTTTTTCATTATTTTACTGGATTTTTGTCTCATCTACAAAACATAGGTGAGACATTGGTATCACTTTTCTGATAGTGTTGCCATTGTTGCTGTTGACGACACAAATTTTTTATTATGCCCACCGTAAGGTAGTTAATGTATGTTATGATGTTCTCTGTCCATCTGTCTGTTACTAATTTTCATGTCTGCAGAATAACTCAAGTTCTCTACCATCTACAATTACCAAAGTTTGAGGATGGATTGAACTAGGGGCAAAGAGTTGCTGGACTGAAAGACATCAAACCAACCAAATTCAGGGCTCAAAAAATTTCACGTTGGCTACTTGTCATGCACGGCATTATGAACTTGGAATATTTACTTGTCTTGTTTCAATTTTACTTGATCTACACTGAAAATAATACTGAATCTGCTTAAAATGCCACTTGTTAACTCAGATGAACACCTTAACAAAGTGACTTGGCCAATTTCATGTACCACTCATACATAAAAGCAGACAAGTGGAGATTTTTTCCCCTGAAACTTGTTATTTTGCACCTTTTCTTTTGAATCTATGCAATATGAGAAGTTGTACTATTAGAAAAAAATTAATTTAATTGATACATTTTTGTGACTGATGCTTTGTTGTTGATTTCTTTTAACTCTTTAACTTTTTTGTAGTTTGAATAAAATTTTCTTATAGAATAGCTGCTTATGTTTTCAATCAGATGGTCCTGTAGGTTTAACTTTAGCTATATTCTGAAAAAAGGGTACACAGTTGTTTTTATTGTTACTTTTCTAGCTTACAGAAATAAGCAAATCTGCTGTCTGAATACATGTACCACAGGCTTATTTCTTATTTAGCCAGGAAAATAAATGAATTTTAAATACCTCCTTCAACCCCCAGCATCTGGTAAGCCAAATGGTAAGAAAAACGCTTCAACCAAAACTATGAACTAGACTCGGAGATTCTGCATAACACAACTACCGGTACCGGACGGAAAAGTCAGCACAGGGCCAGATTTTACTGGTATAGATGCTAATCAACCAATCTCATCAATGCATTGTTTACCATTTGCTTAAAGTAGGGAAAATTATGTTGTAAACAATACTTTAGAGAAAGAAAAAGAACTTAATGAATTTCAGACCTTTACAGGAGCTGTGTTGATAATGAATAATGTCAGAACATGACAAGTCAACACCATGACAGTAGTGTTAACCCATTTCATCACTGTCAGTCACCAACTTAATCCACACACAATTAACAACTTTGGTTCCGAGTTCACTTATAAAGTAAATAGTTAAGATGTTTACATGCATTGCATAAAATGTTTAGTTTTAGTGGCTTGGTTCGAGTGCAAGCCTTCAACTTCAGCATGGCATACAAGATCACATGACTTACGGTCATCTATCAATAGAAAGCAGCAAAATCCAAACCAGGCTGGTCCCACAGCTAACAAACATGTGGTTATTAATTCGTTTTGAACAAGAAGAAATAAAAGCTTGAATTAACGTCTATGAAGCAGAAATAGGAGTGCTTTAATTTTTTATTGCTTTGTGCACCAGCAATTAGTCACACACAACAGCACTGGAAGGAGAGTTGGCTTATCTCTTTGATGGCTTCAGGCTTTGTTTTGACAGCAACTACACATGATGAAACTGGCCTCTCAGCTAAATCATTTGTTAGGCTGCAGCAGCAATCCAATACTATGTTTCAGTAATATTTTAACCATGGGGAATTGCAGCCCTAGCTGCAAGTTGTCTATTTTAATAGACTAGGGAGGCAGAATTATACTGTATGTATAAACCATTACACCACCTGAATCTATCAAAGAGATAACCCGACTCTCCTTCTGGTGCTGTGTTATTGCTGTCAATCACTGATCAAAGTTGGCAGGGATATGGGACTACAATTGTATGAAAAGAATAGATCGACTTCTGACAGACTTTGATGCTGAGACAGTTAACTTTCAAGACTTAAAACACAATCTACAGTTTGTCGGTACACGAATATCAACAGTCTCATTTTTTTCCGATACAGGGGTAAAATTTATCAGTAAAAACCAGCATATACCGGTGTAACAGTAGACATTTACAAATGGAGATTGAAGTCAGCTACTTTACCTGAATCCAATACAATTTAATACAATTATAATTTCAAATAAAGGAACAAAATGTCCAAATTTGTGAGATTGATATGAAAACTTTAAATTAGCATATGACCTCAAATATTTGATTTGTACAATATTTAGTCTTATCTTTAAATCTTTTTAGGCATAATCTATGGACCTTCTCAAAACCTGCAAAAAAATTCTATTAAAATTATTATGAAGATAATGAGACAATATTGGTGATTACTGTTTCTAAAATACTTGGACTTTTTCTTGACTATGATTGGAATTCTATGTAAATATTGTTTTGCAGTAATGTAAAATTTCAAATATGTGGTTTTAAAGAAGGAAAGGAAATCGAATTTTAAAAAAAATATTGATGACAGCAAAATCAATTGTACTCTGTATATTGATAGCAAAAACTTTACTTCCAATTACTGGCAAAATTATAAAAATAAAAGTCATGCTTAGTATTTGAAAATTACACTGAAGCATGATTAAAATTAATCCAAATGGTATAGACCTGATTTTCCTTTGGGGCCATTAATCAGGAGATAACTAACTAATGAAGGACCATTAACTGAGTACAAATTTAATTTAGTGTGGAGTCATGGGTTTGATCCCCAGTGCTGCACATGCAAGGGAATCCCTGATTGTAATTTCCCATCCAAGAATGTTGTTTCTCAGGGTCCACAGCATCTCACATTCTAGGTCAAGCATGTACAACTTCCTCCGGGGCGTGGATTGGATAAGTAGTTTTTAAAGCCACACCCTATAATGTAAATAAGCAGATAAAACTAGGTTGCAGGCCGTAGGTTGCACATGTCTCTTCTAGGTCATCAGGCATATATAATACAGTGAACTATACTTCTAATGGACACTTCCATAAAAGACATATGTCTATATGGACAGCTTAAGGCAAAATACAATGAAAATCCCCACGTTATAGTTCTGTTTCTAAGGGACACCTTTGTAATGTGGACAGATGACATTTTTGACCCAACTTTACAGAGTATATATTTTACTGCGTCTAATCAATGATTACAGTGGCCTCTGTCATAGAAAATGTTAGTGTCCATTCACTATTGAGCTGTAAACATTTTAAGGACCTTGAATGAATATATTTTTATTTTATACAACTAGATTTTTTTTAAAGGCAACCAATGAAAAAATAATGCATACATTTACTAAACAAAGCACTGGTAAACTAAGTAAAAACATAAAACTTTAAAGAGTTACCCCCATTGAAAGAACACCATATTGTAAAGGACAAAGTTAATTTGCCACTGGAGCAGTATTTGAAACCATCATCAAGAACATTTAACAGAAATGATAAGGACAGTTTTTATTCCTTGTGCTCTATAAACATTTGACAGAAATGAGGAAGAAGGTGTTTATTCCTTGTTGTCTATAAACATTTTACAGAAATGAGGAAGACGGTGTTTATTCCTTGTGCTCTATAAACATCTGACAGAAATGAGGAAGATGGTGTTTATTCCTGTTCTCTATAAACATTTGACAGACACGAGGAAGACAGCGTTCATTCCTTGTGCTCTATAAACATTTGACAGAAATGAGGAAGACGGTGTTTATTCCTCAAGCTCTATAAACATTTGACAGAAATGAAGAAGACGGTGTTTATTCCTCATGCTCTATAAACATTTGACAGAAATTAGGAAGATAGTGTTTATTCCTCATGCTCTATAAATATTTGACAGAAATTAGGAAGACTGTTTATTCCTCATGCTCTATAAACATTTGACAGAAATGAGGAAGACGGTGTTTATTCCTCAAGCTCTATAAACATTTGACAGAAATTAGGAAGATAGTGTTTATTCCTCATGCTCTATAAATATTTGACAGAAATTAGGAAGACTGTTTATTCCTCATGCTCTATAAACATTTGACAGAAATGAGGAAGACGGTGTTTATTCCTCAAGCTCTATAAACATTTGACAGAAATGAAGAAGACAGTGTTTATTCCTCATGCTCTATAAACATTTGACAGAAATGAGGAAGACTATTTATTCCTCATGCTCTATAAACATTTGACAGAAATGAGGAAGACTATTTATTCCTCATGCTCTATAAACATTTGACGGAAATAAAGACAGGAAGATAGTGTTTATTCCTCGTGCTATATAAATATTTGATAGAAATGAGGAAGATAGTGTTTATTCCTTGTGCTCTGACAGAAATGAGGAAGATAGTGTTTATTCCTCGTGCTCTATAAATATTTGACAGAAATGAGGAAGATAGTGTTTATTCCTCGTGCTCTATAAACATTTGACAGAAATGAGGAAGATAGTGTTTATTCCTCATGCTCTATAAACATTTGACAGAAATGAGGAAGACGGTGTTTATTCCTCAAGCTCTATAAACATTTGACAGAAATTAGGAAGATAGTGTTTATTCCTCATGCTCTATAAATATTTGACAGAAATTAGGAAGACTGTTTATTCCTCATGCTCTATAAACATTTGACAGAAATGAGGAAGACGGTGTTTATTCCTCAAGCTCTATAAACATTTGACAGAAATGAAGAAGACAGTGTTTATTCCTCATGCTCTATAAACATTTGACAGAAATGAGGAAGACTATTTATTCCTCATGCTCTATAAACATTTGACAGAAATGAGGAAGACTATTTATTCCTCATGCTCTATAAACATTTGACGGAAATAAAGACAGGAAGATAGTGTTTATTCCTCGTGCTATATAAATATTTGATAGAAATGAGGAAGATAGTGTTTATTCCTTGTGCTCTGACAGAAATGAGGAAGATAGTGTTTATTCCTCGTGCTCTATAAATATTTGACAGAAATGAGGAAGATAGTGTTTATTCCTCGTGCTCTATAAACATTTGACAGAAATGAGGAAGACAGTGTTTATTCCTCGTGCTCTATAACTATTTGACAGAAATGAGGAAGACTGTTTATTCCTCGTGCTCTATAAATATTTGACAGAAATGAGGAAGACTGTTTATTCCTCGTGCTCTATAAACATTTGACAGAAATGAGGAAGACGGTGTTTATTCCTCGTGCACTATAAATATTTGACAGAAATGAGGAAGATAGTGTTTATTCCTCGTGCTCTATAGACATTTGACAGAAATGAGGAAGACAGTGTTTATTCCTCGTGCTCTATAAACATTTGACAGAAATGAGGAAGACTGTTTATTCCTCGTGCTCTATAAACATTTGACAGAAATGAGGAAGACGGTGTTTATTCCTCGTGCTCTATAAATATTTGACAGAAATGATGAAGATAGTGTTTATTCCTCGTGCTCTATAGACATTTGACAGAAATGAGGAAGACAGTGTTTATTCCTCGTGCTCTATAAATATTTTACAGAAATGAGGAAGACTGTTTATTCCTCGTGCTCTATAAACATTTGATAGAAATGAGGAAGACAGTGTTTATTCCTCGTGCTCTATAAATATTTGACAGAAATGAGGAAGATAGTGTTTATTCCTCGTGCTCTATAGACATTTGACAGAAATGAGGAAGACTGTTTATTCCTCGTGCTCTATAAATATTTGACAGAAATGAGGAAGACAGTGTTTATTCATGGTGCTCTATAACTATTTGACAAAAATGTCAGATAAGTGTTTATTCCTCGTGCTCTATAAACATTTGACAGAAATGAGGAAGACAGTGTTTATTCCTCGTGCTCTATAAACATTTGACAGAAACGAGGAAGACTGTTTATTCCTCATGCTCTATAAATATTTGACAGAAACGAGGAAGACTGTTTATTCCTTGTGCTCTATAGACATTTGACATAAATGAGGAAGACAGTGTTTATTCCTCGTGCTCTATAAACATTTGACAGAAACGAGGAAGACTGTTTATTCCTCGTGCTCTATAAATATTTGACAGAAATGAGGAAGACAGTGTTTATTCATGGTGCTCTATAAATATTTGACAGAAATGAGGAAGACAGTGTTTATTCCTCGTGCTCTATAAACATTTGACAGAAATGAGGAAGACAGTGTTTATTCCTCGTGCTCTATAATTCCTCATGCTCTATAAATATTTGACAGAAACGAGGAAGACAGTGTTTATTCCTTGTGCTCTATAGACATTTGACAGAAATGAGGAAGACAGTGTTTATTCCTCGTGCTCTATAAACATTTGACAGAAACGAGGAAGACTGTTTATTCCTCGTGCTCTATAAATATTTGACAGAAATGAGGAAGACAGTGTTTATTCATGGTGCTCTATAACTATTTGACAAAAATGAGGAAGACCGTGTTTATTCCTCGTGCTCTATAAATATTTGACAGAAATGAGGAAGACAGTGTTTATTCCTCGTGCTCTATAAACATTTGACAGAAATGAGGAAGACAGTGTTTATTCCTCGTGCTCTATAAATATTTTACAGAAATGAGGAAGATAGTTTTTATTCCTCATGCTCTGTAAATATTTGACAGAAACGAGGAAGACAGTGTTTATTCCTTGTTCTCTACAAGCATTTGCAGGGCTCGGGGAAACAATTTCCCAAGCACTCATCTCAGGGACGAGTGAGTTGGAAAAGTTACTCGTCCCTGTCCTCATTATACTCAACATAATACAGTTCACTAAAATATTTATGCTTTTACCAAAGAGCCACAGGTACCCGATACAAACTTCATACTAAAATGGGTCAAAACCATGAAAATATTGTGCTCTATTACATGGCTCCTTAGATAAATATGTAATAAGAGACAAGGTTTGTAACTCGAGACATTGCGTTGTACAAGTATGTAATTACTTTTCAAAAGAAAAATTATAGTAACTCGCATTTAAAAGAAGAATTCCAATCTTCTCAATTTCCACCAGCTTTCGTACTATATGATCCATTTTGGTCAAACCTCCATTCTAGAGAGCTACACACGGACTCCATAAAAAAGAAGATTGCTGATTGGCCAAAAGAATTGGAACATTTCTAGGTCACACCCCGACTATATTGCAACCAATCAGCTGTTGTCTCGAGATTATGTGCTTTATAAATAGATTACGACAGAATGCATTGTGTGAAAGTTGGTGGGAATCAGCTGACACACTTAAAATACTCATTTCGAATGTAAGTTGGCAACATTTTTCTTGTGAAAAGTAATTACATGCTTATTGAAATATCAGCAGGCATCTTCCCTTTGGCATGACAATGTACCAATAAAGCTTCAGTCTTGAAAACACCGGTTACCTGGGGCAACTAACATTGCCTGATCATATGAAAAATCAAAACAATTTTGGCATTGTCTGTCTCTTAACTTCTCAGAGGTCTGACGCATTAAAGATAGGTCATAGCTTGTTAAAAGGGAATCTTTCTCCAAATCAAAATGACGCCTAAATTACTGAAAAGTGTCACTGTAAATGCAAACACCATTTAGAAATCGAGGGCTGATTGTGAAACTGAAACATAATATGTTCATTATATTTACCAATTATAATATCAAGCTTACATCAGGTACCTGCGTAAAAAAATAAATAAAAATAAGTAGTTTCCTTGGCGATATGTTCTAGACTGACAACAAGTAGGCAAATTAGGCATATGTTATTTATAACTGACGCACGACAAATGTTAAGCGATGTTGGACTTCAGAGCTTGCTAAAGGTAGAAAATGCACTCAGATTTATTCTCAAGGTGCGAATCTGCTTCTACTCAGCCCAGGGACGACTATGTAGTAAAGTTTTACTCGGCCCAGGCAAATTGTACTATGTCAGAACGAGAGAACGAGTGGTTTTCCTCAGCCCTATTTGGGCTCAGGAAAATATTTCCCAAGCACTCGTCCCAGGGTCGAGTGAGTTGGAAGAGTTATTCGTCCCTGTCCTCGTTACTCTCAACACAGTACAGTTCACTACAATGTTTACTAAAAAGCCACAGGTACCCGATACAAACTTCATACTAAAATGGGTCAAAACCATGAAAATATTGTGCTCTGTTACATGGCTCCTTAGATAAGTATATAATAAGAGACAAGGTTTGTAACTCGAGACATTGCGTTGAATAAGTATGTAATTACTTTTCAAAAGAAAAATGACAGTAACTCGCATTTAAAAGAAGAATTCCAATCGTCTCAATTTCCACCAAATTTCGTACTAAATGATCCACTTTGGTCAAGAGAGCTACACACGGGCGCCATGAAAAAAAAGATTGTTGATTGGCCAAAAGAATTGGAACATTTCTAGGTCATTACGCCAACTATATTGCAACCAATCAGCTTTTGTCTCGAGATTTTTCTTGTGAAAAGTAATTACATGCTTATTGAAATATCTGCTGGCATGACAATGTACTAATATTAAAAGCTTCAGTCTTGAAAACATCGGTTACCTGGGGCAACTGTAACATTGCCTGGCCATATGAAAAATCAAAACAATTTTGACATTGTCTGTCTCTTAACTTCTCAGAGGTCTGACACATTAAAGATAGGTCATAGCTCGTTAAAAGAGAATCTATCTCCACATCAAAAAGACGCCTAAATTACTTAAAGTTGTCATTTTAAATGCAAACACCATTTAGAAATCGAGGGCTGAGTGTGAAACTGAAATCAGGTACCTATGTAAAAAAAAAAAATTAAAAAAAAGTTTCCTTGGCAACAACAAGTAGGCAAATTAGGCATAGGTTATTTATAACTGACTCACGACAAATGTTAAGAGATGGTGAACTTCGGAGCTTTTTAACGGTAGAAAATACACTCAGATTTATTCTCAATGTACGAATCTGCCTCTACTCAGCCCAGGGACGAGAACGTAGTAAAGTTTAACTCGGCCCAGGACGAGAGGACGAGTAGCTTTTCTGAGTCCTGATTTGACATAAATGAGGAAGACGGTGTTTGATCCTTGTGTTGTATAAACATTTGACAGAAATGAGGAAGACGGTGTTTAATCCTTGTGTTGTATAAACATTTGACAGAAATGAGGAAGACGGTGTTTAATCCTTGTGCTCTATGAACATTTGACAGAAATGAGGAAGACGGTGTTTACTCCTTGTTCTCTATAAACATTTGACAGACACGAGGAAGACAGCGTTTATTCCTCATGCTCAATTAACATTTGACAGAAATGAGGATAGCGTTTATTCTTTGTGCTCTATAAATATTTGACAAAAATTAAGAGGACAGTGATTATTTCTTGTGCTCTATTACTGCCAGCTTTTTAAGGACTTAATTGACTGAAATCAAATTCGATACAGAACTTAATATGAACAAGATCTTGGTCAAGTTCAGTATTTACCTGTTAGTCAAACTCCAGATGAGTTATGGGTCCTGTTTGACTTAAAGTTTGCCTTTGCATCTTCAAATAAGGTATATTGTATTACCATGCCATACTGTTGGGTGTCATCCATATTCTTTGAATGCAATTCTGGTTTCATTTTACAATTTCTCTGCTTTTCGTTTTAAATGTTAGTGATCACCATTTCACAAAGCAGGTTTCTGTAACATTGCACAAAAATACCCTATGTAAACAATCTTCCAACCTTTATATAATTTAAATGTTACCTATTTACTATGGTCCGAAAAAAGTATATTTTCCAATATAAAGGTAATAATAATATCCTTTTCTCTAGATCACAATTGAACTCATCCAAGATCTTGATGACTTAAACCTATTTATCGAAATGGGATGAGAAATATTGTTTCTATAGAAGTAACAAGCCCATCTAATCATCCGACATCATCATGACATAGGACTATTTGACAACTTTGATCAAAATATGAGCATAGTGTCTAGAGTGTTGAAAATCTCAGACAATCGGATACAATATCACCTCATTAATATGTTTGGATCTCATTCACTATTGAATTCATCAGAGACCCTGAAAATATATTCCCTTTTTCCAAGTTCGATTAAAATTGGATGCAAAATAGTGGTAACAAGAAGTTTGTTGACAGACGGATTGATGCAGGGTTATAACTCAGCCTTATGGTCCATTGAGGCTAAAAAATGAATGGAAATAAAACTTGGACTGATGTGGGTCATGTAATAAACACAATAAAATCTGGTATCCTGAATATAAATTTCACTGATAGTAATCAGAGCTTCCAATACAAATTGTAATGTAGTGACAGGAAGAAACCATATGATGGATCTGTTGATAGAACAAACAAAGAAAAATTGTGTTATCAAATTCATACTTGCTTTAATACGAGGAGATCATATGTTGGGTTAACGTGATATAGATCAGTTTTCAAACTTTTCATTGTTCAGAATAATGTTGTGTTTTCTATTGCCTTCAGTTAGGTATTGAGGTGACCTGAAATTTTTTATGTTGCATACATTTTTTAAAAACACACATGAGAACTCAGTGTCGGCATTCTAAAGGATTTTTTTTTATTTGAACATAAGTTGTAAGGATTTTATATATTCGCCTACAACACTACCTGACCTGATATACAGGGGATTAACTTAATATGTTTTGTATACTGACCTTAACATATATTTGCTTACGTAAACACACACACACACACACACACACATGTACACACAAATATTGTATAAAAAGACACAAACACACACATCAACTTCAAGATTTTATTATTTTTAAATTGCCTGTTTGCTTGAAATGTTATATTATTTCCTTTGTAAAAAAAAAACATGAAAGTCTAAGACAGGTTTTAGATATAACAAAATTTAAATAGCAAAACTTCAAAATTAATACGCTTATCAACACTGTTTTTTTTTCTATAAAGATGTCTTTTGTGCAATTAAAATATTTGGGTCATAAGTTTGGATTCATTCCACAGATAATTTCCAAAAATTATTCAGTAAATGGACAGTCATAGAATAAATGCTAAATATTTTATATTCCCTCTTTACAAAAGATGCATTTATCATTATTACCTACATTTTTTTTAATTCTTCAAAAACTGGTTTGTGGCAATATTTATATAAAGAAATCTAAAATTAAAGCTAATTAAGTTAGTATCTTTTGAACAAAGTTTAGTCAAAGCAAAACAATTTGTCATCTGTACCAAATTGCACACACTAACTGCCTGGACCAAATTTAATGTTTATCATTTGGCTTTTGTATCTTTGCTTTTATCAAGTCTTTATAAATAATTTTTCTTTTCTCCTACCCATAGAAGTGAAGTTTTGCTGAAAACTGCATGAAAACTATTTCCATTTGTAAAAATAAAAAGTATAATTTTCCTTTTCGACTTCACTAATATCTTTGAGATAAGATCAAAGTACTGTATGAAATCATTAGTTTGTGGGCGTTTATTTGTCTTGACTTTTGCTTTTGTTTTATTTCATCGAAGCTTAATAGAGATCTTGATGCATAAAAAGATGTCGAATAAGAACAACACCACTTGTTCTCCATGTTGCGCATTATTTTAAATTTTATATTTTAGCTCAATTCAGAATATCTTGAGACAAGTATTCTTGAACAGCAGATGGTTAGTTTTTCCATAGTGATCAAGCATAAATAGCATCACGCCAAAATGTATTTTTTTTTATAGTTTAAATTCAATTTAATTTTCCTTAATTTAAATAACTGTATACCTAGAAAGTTTCTAAATATGTGTTCAGAAACCAATTTTTTCCATAAATTTTTACGCCGCCTACTCCAGGAACACTTTATTTAACACAGAAATAAATGTAAGTGAATCATATTTAAACCCCTGGTTTTAAAAAAAAGTCAATAGAAGTGTCTCATTTAACCCTCTCAGTTTTACTGCCCCAGATAAACTGGAATTTTTTTTTATATTCATTTCATTTTCTATAGGGGGTGGATGATTTGGTTGAGGTGAAAAGAGATGAATGAATTTAGGCAAAATCAAGAATTTTACCAAAGTAACTTTTAATTTCTTCTGCTCTGCCAGGCAAGCATTTGTTTCCCCTTCCTTCAACTTCCTTGGATAATTAAGTTCTACCATATCCTCAAAATTCAAAGAGAAGTCTACCCCCAGTAATATCAATTTCTGGACATATTTTTTATTTCCTATCCAAAAAAAATTTTGATTTTAAAATATTACAGTACAACCCTGATACAAAGGCAAATCTGCATGGTTGTCCTGAAAGACAACGTAGAAACATCTAATATTACAAAAGCATCATCAGCATACTGCCCTAATTTTAACTCCTTTTCATTATAGAAAATACCTGTATTACATGTACTTGAAAATACCTGTATTACATGTACTTGTATTCTTTTCTAGATCCAGTGCAACAAGTTAAATTCCTATTATAAATAAGTAAGGTATAAAAGGGTCTCCATGGTGACAATATAAATTAAAATTTTGATATAAAAATGTCCGTTATTAATGACACAACGTCTTGATTTATTGCAAACCACCTAATCCAGTGACAAATGGATTCTCAACAGAGTCAAAAGATTTTTAAAAATCTATCAATAAGAGAAGACCAGATTTTTTTTCCTCAAGATAGTGCATGCGGTCGTAGAAAATTATTGTGTTTTCAGCAACACATCTCCCTTTCATGCAGTAAGATTGCCCTCCATTTAAAAAAAAAAAAAAAAATCTCCTGTCTTTATCTTGTTATGGGATACACGAAATGATTCCCTGAGACTAAAATTAAAAGCACCGAAAGAGAGGTAATGGTTTTGTGTGTATTAGAACCAGGGTAGGGGGTGAGGGCCAGGGGTCAGAAACCTAGAAAAGGTGTGCGGGGAAGGGTGTGATTATTTCAGTCAGATTTCCAGTTTTAAAAGATGTATGTATCTCGTGCAATATATAGCAGCGTTCAAGTTTTGAGAAGGATCATTTCTAACGGTTACTATTTGATCTTTTACTTGATCCGCAGTGTGTGTGTGGAGAGCAATGTGTGTGTGAAGAAAGTGATTCTGGGTTTGTAATTACTCATGAACAAAAGTGAGTATTCTAGTGCATAAATTTGTGTGTCTGTGTGTGTGTGGGGGGGGGGGAGGGGTAAACTCACTGCACATGTCCATCAATTCATCTTACTCACAGAATCGGTGCGCAGAAGAAAAATAGCATCCTTCTGTAGCTGAGAGATGCGTGAGAACGTTCTGCTTTGACCCTTACATTTTAATAATCATTCTTATCTTAACATTTATAAGTTCCATCTCGAACGTGCAACTGCAAAGTGAAATTTTCGAGATGGATTATACAAAACTTTTATACACGCCTTTCGAAAGGTCAGTGATATTTCTTAATCAAAGACGACCACGTTATAGATTACTTATAAACCAACCACAATCATATCTAAGCCTTACACGCACGCACCTATGTACAAACTGGCGGCGATATTACACACACATACAATATATATATATGTATTTTATGATATTGTTTTCTTCCACTCAGCACCTGCGCAAACTTCATCTGCATTTTAACACTCTAATTACACTGGGAGGTTTCTAAGTGCCTACTTGTATCACCTTTTAAGTATCTATGAAAGTATAGTTCAGCACGATCAAGTATGTAAGAATACGAGCGGAGGGAAATTCAAATTTGGAAAAGTTAAATCCAAATATACAAAAACTGGTCCCGAATTTCGTTCCGCTCGTAGCGACGTAGCTAGTTACTATTATTTTGTACATGATTTCAACCTATGTGGGCCGGGGTAGTCCATTATTCAGTGCTGACCTGGTCTAACCATTGTTTAGTTAGTTTGTTATCTTACGTCTGATGCCTGGAGAATTCATGCCAGTAAAGGATGCACTTGCACTCTCGCTATATTGTGTTGAGTAAAAACCGTCAAAATCGCACGATGCATGGAATGAATGAATAACAGTTTAGCATCCTGCGAGAATATAGTGTCGACAAGGTGAGCAAAACGTGTGCAAAAGTAAGAAGTGTTTTTCGAAATAATTCTACCGTAAAAAAAAAAAAAAAAACAAGTTGGCGACTGTCAGTCCTTGTCTTTATTATATAGAGCCGGTACAATAAAAAAAAAGTGTAAACACTAGCTAACGTACATCTCCAGTGTGCCACAAAGATGTATTTGTGGTAAAACGACACCTGGAGAGAACCGTACACTTTTATAACAGCATTTTCTGCGATCTTTTCTCTACACTGATTTAAGTGCAGAATATCATGAATTCTTTACCTGCAGAGATGGGGCAAAGGGCTGACGATGTTACAAGGTAGTGCGCGGCAGACATCCCAATATACCGAAAACGTCACAATCAAGAACATCTGCACCGCCTTACATTGTCTGACTGTTTAAACTTCATTTTTTATTGGATTTTAATGTGGATGATAGGTACAAGATAGGATTCAGTCAGCGTTACTGGTACATTAATTGGCCGATAAATCAGCCCCGGAACCTGTGTTGATACTTAGTGTAGACCAACAAGTTGTTCTACACCTTTTTTTTTTTTTACTGGTGGCCACCAAAAAAAAAAAAAAAGGTGGAGAACAACTTGTTGGTCTAATACTTAGTGATGGTTTCCATCAGTAAACTCAACACAGGTTTGGGGGCTGATTTATCGGTCTATTACATTAACGCATAAAGACTATATACTAAGGTTCAGAGGACCCAGGGTCTGAACGAGTATTAGCTGTGCGGAGCGTGGACAACGAAATTCCAGTACAATCCGTTGCCACCATTGCAGGTCATTGTGAGTAATTTTCTGCAATTTATTAAGGTTATCACTAGTAACAGGTTCTCATCGGCAGAAACTTTTAATTGGATAAAGGGCGAGCTAATTAAATAAAAATTACACACAATGCACTGCTGAAATTACCTACAATGACTAGCAAAAATGGCAGATTTGTACATAAATTTCTTCATTTGCCGTGTCTTCTGCAAATAATACTCTTAATTAAAATTTGAATTCATTTACATCCCCAAAATAAGTGAACCCCCGAGTTGTTAAGATTTGTATCTATCATTTTTCATTTGTGGGGTATTATTTTTAGAAAACTGTAAGGATTTACCAAAGTGACAGGGTGGAATTTAGTTATAACAGCAATATATTCATGTTACCCATCATACACTTATTAAGAATCTACCTCCACTAAGCAACTTACGACATATCAAGTCATATCCCAATGTCTGCAAGCCAAAGTATAAAGAAAATGTCAATATAGAACATATATATATATCATATATATTGAATAAACAGTGTTTCCATTGTCAAACATACGAATAAATTTTATTGTATCGAGTGGCAGGTATATACACAATAAAAGATATATCATTGTTTTCGAGAGGGTCGTCGTCATTAGTGTCATGCTTTTATGTAGAATTGTTAAATCCTATATAGAGATTACACATAGAATGGTTTGAAGGCAATGTGTTTCCGAGTAAACTATATCGTGTTTACTGAAACTAATTAACTGACCCTTTAGAAAAGCATATTGGGTTTCAAATTGCTCTTTGAATGAGGAAACTTGAGCCATACAGTGATCAGTTTATAGAATGAAAAATGTTACATTAATTTTATAAATTAGACTGTATGAAGACCTACGGATTGAAGAAGCAGATAGAAATTAGACCCATACCGAGAATATCATTGTGCAAAAAAAAAATAATTCCCACCCTAAAGCTGTGATGTGAAACTCATTTGCTATGGCGGGCCAGATTTGATATAAATAATAATAACTAATAATAATAATAATAAATAATGAGTTTGGCGGGCCGTATGTTTGACACCCCTGCCCTAAAGTATAGCGCCCCGCCCTATGTTAAATATTCACCACTTCCCAACAAAAGGGTTAGTTAAAGCTAAAGAAATCTATTAAGATCTCCCTTCTTTCTGTCTCTCCAACACACACACGCACACACACACACATAAATGCATACACACATTGTAGTAGAGTAATAGACACGAGCATGTACTTACCTCGTCCCACTGTTTCTGAAATTGTGCCGAGCCCAAAACCGTGACATGGTACGCTCGAGACTTTGACCCCCCCTCCCATCTTCTCTCTCATCCCCCACCCCCACCTCCTTCCCAAGAAGCCGACTATCTGACTATCTGAATCGCAAGATGTAGTTGAAAAATATGCAGGGATACCGTGTAAGGTGCAATAATTCCACAAGATACATGCATATATAAAAACTGGAAATCTGCCTAAAATACCCCCACCCCCCTTTCCAGGTTACTGATCCCTCACCCTCACCCCCATCCCAGGTTCTAATACCCACACAACCATCACCTCTCTCCCGATGCTGGATGACACCTCTAAGGATGTTGCACTCACCTACCCGAAAATCCACGTCATATCTCAATGCTTGAGCTATTTATAGAACGGCACGTCAGCACAATACTGGCTATATATTGCAGATTAAAATATACCGTGGCATAATGTGACACGAATTGGTGTAATTTAGTAATGACTGGTTAATTTTAGAAAGTAGGCTCCTGCGACCAATTATTTTGAGTAGAATACATATTCATCCCATGATTCACAAATACTGCAATGTATTGCATTGCAACAGGAACTACAGGCCATGAAGCGAAAAAAGACATGCAGATGGATGGACAAAGTGAGTATACACTCCGTTCCCCTTGTGGAAATAATAGTGGGGGTGAATGAAAGTGTAAAGTTGTGCTCACAGTAGCTGTTGTGTGCGTACTTCAATAGTTTCCGCTATTCCCTCGTGTGAGCTGTAGTTTCTGGTAAGTGTACAAGTAAATTTTCCTTTCCAAGGATTCACTCGATTTAAATGAGCGGGATAATCTATAATCAAGTTATCGTGTGTCTCCCGTGAAGCTGCAGCAACACTGATACAATGCAAGTTATCGTGTGTTCCTCCGGAAACAGTAGCAATACTGGTACCAGGTAAGTCATCGTGTGGCCCCCATGAAGCTGCAGCAATATTGGTACAAGGTAAGTCATCATGTGGCCCCCATGAAGCTGCAGCAATACTGGTACAATGCAAGTCAGCGTGTGGCGCATTGTTCAACTTTAAGATGTCAGTGATGCTGTTGCCACGGGCAACGAAGAACAGAATCAACCATCTAATCGCAGATTAGAGAAAACTAACAGTTTTCCCGATTCACGCGGAGGCCAATTTGTCTCTGCAATCTTCTTTTATCTTCTTTGTATTTCTCCCGATAGTACAATCCGCATAATACGATGAGAATTTCTCGTCTGCTTGTCAACTGCACATCCCCACCCTCACTTCAGATAATGCGAACAAAAGAACAAGCAGATGCCTTGAACATTTATCTAGGCAATAGTCCATTGGCTCGCTCTTGCTAATTTAAAGGGACAAATGTGTAATTGTTCCAGAAATCAAGCTAATACGCTTTGTTAAATGGACAACAAACATTCTCTATCACTCTAAATGTTATCTGTTACTCTGCATTTGGCCATGTGTGTGTGTGATGAGTATATATATATATATACCAACACACACGCACAGATACATACGTTCATATAACCTTGATTGCAAAGTGGGAGGCGTGGGGTGTTGTTGTTGTTGAGGGTTGGGGGTTTGAAGGGAGATTCATAGAAGGTTACCATCCTCGGATTGGCGACCTCTTATGTTTCATATACAGGGCAAGCTCGGGATCAAGAAATACAAACTAAGCGCCTTACCACTGTACCATTATGTCCACTATCTCCGCATACATGGTCAACCATATTCTATCTGAGGAAAGAGCGGTGCAAATGTATTTTAAACAAACATTTTCAGCGGTGGTATAATCCCCAAAAAGTTTGCAAAGTGACGTGAGTTAGAAAAGTAGGTCGCTATGGCCTATTTTTGCCCGTGATAAGTAGATCCCCCCCCCCCCGGATGAATATACACGTCAAGTTTCATTATTGTACATTCAGCAGTGTAAGAGAAAATGAACTAAATACAAACATTGAATATAATCACTGGAACGTGAAAAGTAGGTCACAATGAGCTACATTTGCGAGTGTGAGTATCACCTTCTAAGATGATCATACCCATACAATTTCGTGACTGTACATACAACAGTTTCAGAAACTTTGAGCTGCAAACCTTAACGTTCAGGCCTGCGCAAAGAACTCTATCGACGACAACGCCGTCGGAAAAGTGATCCCCATGTCTCTCATATGTTTCGCAGGCGAGACAAAAGTAAATTACCAAACATACGATGCTTCTGCCCTCAAAGCAATTTTATTTACATCATCCATTGACTTACACAGATGTGGTCATTAGTACAGAATGTTAATTGTTACCGTGTAAAAACAAGAATTCCGCGGTATACTATGTTTTGCCTCCTCCGCCAAGGCATAATCCAAACAAAGTCGCTTCAGAAAAAAAGTAGGTCACTTTATTTTGATCAAGATAAATATATGCATCATATTTCATGGGTGTAGATACAAAATTATAGGAGAAACTGAAGACAAAATCTCGTTTAATCGATGGAACGTGAAAAGTCACTGTGACCTATTTTTGCCCGTGGTGTTTAGTACCCTCCAAGATGAACAGTTTTCTGACTACAAACAACAGTGCCAGAGAAACGGAGATAAATGTAAAACTTAACGCGTGCAACTCCAACGTTGACGAGGACAACGCTGTCGGAAAACTTATTCTTCTCTTAAATTCGTTCTCTGTGAAACAGAAATTTTATGAAATATTATGCAGCAGTTCTGATCCCAATTTGAATAATGGTACAAATAAACAGTTCGTTTTGAAATTTATTAAGTAGGGTATTGTTTTTAAGGCGCAAAGTACCAAATCTTCAAATAAACTGTCATAATCGGTCACGAAGAGATTCTCCTTGGTTTGACGCATAGTGTGAAAATGAAAAGAAATCAATGTACCCGAAACCGAAATGTTTTGCAGAAGAAATGAGACATAGTCATATAGAATGCGGATGGTAGAAGCACATAAAGCCATTAAAAAGCATATTAGGTAGTACAGACCGTACTGATCGACACACCGAACAACTATTAAATACTGTTTAAAAATGCGAAAGAATATTGGAAGATGCTAAAAGGACGTGCTACTAAACAACACACTAAAATAGCTGTTGATGAATTGACGATTATTTTCCAAAGCAGTATTAATATGCCAGAGGTTCTTTGAGTTAGTTCTGATGCTGATACCATTGAATTTCAAAATGAATACGTAATGGGTGATTTTGAAATTATTTCTGAATAATTGAATATAGATATTTCAGAAGAAGAAAAAAGTAAAGCAACGATAATTCAAACGTGGAAAGAGCGGTGGACCCGATAAACTGATAAATGAATTTTGGATTCATGGTATAGATGTGTTGTATCAATATTTGTTTCTGAGGGAATGCATTACCCTATTCATTAACAAGAGGCCCAAGCGTGCATAGATCGCGCACCTGGCTGTCATCTGCCGTATAGCCAAATGCAAGAGCAATTGGCCAAGACAAATGGGTCAGTAGGATGCTTTTTATTTAAATTTCTTCCATTGCTGTTGATTGCATATGCTATGAAAACAATTGTTTCAATGTTTCTCTACTTTTTGTATCCTCCATCCATATTTGATGCTACGTCAGCATCATATGCCCCATGATGAAAGTTCCATATGCCAGAATGATTTTTGTCACAGTTGTATCTTCCATCCATATTTGATGCCACATTACATCATATGTCCCATAATGCAAGTCCCATATGCCAGAATGATTTGCCACAGTTGGTCACATCATATGTCCCATGATGAAAGTCCCATATGCCAGAATGATTTCTGTCACAGTTGTATCTTCCATCCATATTTGATGCCACATTACATCATATGTCCCATGATGCAAGTCCTATACGCCAAAATGATTTGTCACAGTTGGTCACATTTTTGTCAGCATTCTTTTTAGATAAAGCTGTGTAAATGTTTTTTTTTTCTATTGTAGTGGTGGATTGGCATCATTTTTTAAAAAAAAAAGCCCTTTATGTCAGGATGTTTTTGTTTTTTTTTCACAAGGACTGAGCAGTTTTTCTAAAGGCGTTGTTTACATGTTTTTATATTTTAGCAACAATGGCGATACCGATGGTGGATTGGCATAATTAGTAAACAATTTAAAAGCCATCTATGCCAGGATGCTTTCTGTCAAATTTGATCAGATTATGTTGAGCGTTGTTTTTTTTTGTTTTGTTTTTTTGTGAAGAAGTCATATAAAGGTTTTTATAATTTTAGTATCGGCGGCTATATCTGATGGCCAATCAGCATCCGTTGTATAAAAAAGAAAGGCCTCTATGCCAGGATGCTTTCTGTCAAAATTGGTCAAAAAGTCAGTTGAGGGTGCTTTTAAAAAGAAGTCTGATAAATGTTTTTTCTTTCTATTTTTAGTAATAGTTACCATATTAGAATGCATATTCACATTGATTTTATACATTTTAAAGGTCTTCAAGCTAGGATGCTATCTTTCAAGTTTGGTCAAATTCTATTCAACGGTTTTGGAGAAATATACATTTCAACAAGTTTTTCTTTTCTATTTTTAGTAATAGTGTCAACATTTGATGGCGGACTGGCATCACGTGTACAAATTTTAAAAGCCTTAATGCCAGCATGCTTTATTACATAGCGTCAAAACGGGAAAGTCCGTTCGAGTTTCGGAATTTTCTTGCTACTTTTAGTCTAGGCCAAAAGTTTGTAAATTTATTTCGGATTTTGTTCAGTCTCCGCTAAAGTCTGGGACAGTTTTGTAATTTTACTACCACTTTTAGTCTAGGCCAATATAATCTAATGTTCCGGATATTTTCTTGTCTCCTCTAAAGTCCGGTACAGTTTTGAAATTTTAGTACTACTTTTAGTCTAGGTCAAATTTTTTAACATTTTTGCAGATAATTAGCAGTCTCCGCTACAGTAATGTCTGTGACAATTTCGGAATTGTATTAGTAATTTTAATCACGTCCACTTTAGTGTTATTATGAGTTGGTTCTCCTGTTTAAAGCTATTATATATACATCAGTACAATATACGCAAATTTACTGACACCTACAAACATGATCTGAGATATGGGTAAATGCTTTATATAGAAATCTCGGATATATACATATAACAACTAAAAGCAGAAGGTCACTACACACGGTGTGTTGGATAGTGTGTGTGCCGTTTCAGGTCGACCACTTCTAACAATGTTACAATGTGCCCTCAATGTTGAATTCCCGTTTGAGGCTATATTGTCAGCCACATGTTAAATTCCCGTTTGACGCTATAGTGCCCAATGCCCAATGGTCAATTTCCATAGGTTTAACATTAGCTAATGTTAATTCCCGTTGGTCGATAAAGTTGCATTCTCTACTACTATCGTCTCATAGAAGAAAAAGGGGAACATAAGTTTACATCTGCACGGGAATTCTCCACTTCTGATTGATCTATTTCCAGTTACTAACTGTAGGTCATTTTAAGACCAATCAGAGGAAAATAGTTGTAATTTGTGCACAAATTTCACTGATATAATGCAAAATCATTATTTTATCCGGCAGTCATTCTAGCTGATCGTCATGACATTGGACCATAGCGTTCGGATAGCTAGTAGGGCGGGCTTTGGCTAATGCACGTACCTTCTAAATTTGTACTGACAAAGTAGTTAGCAAATGAATGCTGGACCAATCATATTTATTTTTCATGTTCTCGTGTAGAGATACAAAAACATTACAAAAGAAATTAAAAATCTCTCGGACACTTTTGTGTATTCACATCTAGTATAGGGATACGACAACATTTCTGGGCTCTCAAATGTTTATGTATTACCATCTTGTGTAAGGATATGATGTTCCTTCGGAAAACATCTCATTCAGAGACAGCATTTCTGGACCATTCATATTGTGCATTCCCAGCTTGTGTAGGGATACGACAATACTTCTGGACCAATTATTTTGATAAATATTTTTTACAAATTGACAAACCCTATAGACAAATTATCAACCATAGATCGTTCTTTGTATGATTTTTAAATCAAATCTGACAAATAGAAAAAAAAATACGCTGAATTAAAAGAATGACTAAACAAACGATCTACTTAAACATTACACAAACAAGCGAGAAAAAGATTTCTCTACAAAAGAGTTTATGTTAGCCACGTGAATGAACAGTGAATTACATAGATAACATGCAAGTACATGAAAAGACAACGATGGATACAAATACAGTTAGACAGTTATATCTTTTCAAAATACGTTTGGGCTGTAAAAGTTCAAAAGTAAAGAGAGATGAGATACCACGCGATGTTTTTAGAGAAATATTAAAAGACAGAAAGACTGAAAAAAAATAAATTTTGATGAGAGAAAATCATTTTTCAACAGGAAAGTTAAGGATTTTCCTGAAAAGAAAAATATTTTATACCTTTTCAACATACTTAGACAAAAAAAGCATATAGTGGAACGGTTTAACATAACCTTAAGGGCTAGAATGTGGAGGTATTTCACTCAAAATTAAACCATACAATGGGTTGAGATTTTGCCGTAGATAGTTGAGGCATGTAATAACAATAATCACTTATCAATAGTCATGACCCCAATTGAAGCGAGTAAGGAAGAAAACAGAATTAGGAGTATGATGAATATTTTCGGTTACAAACAACAGAATATATCTGGAACGCCTAAATTTTAAAATAGGTCACACCGTTCAAATTTCAATATAGAGAACAGCCTTTGCAAAGGGCTACCTTCTTAACTTTATTGTGGAAATATTTTGAAGAGGATATAGAAGGCACGCTACTAACAAAAGTTATCTGTATACAATAATCAAGATAACATATGCAAAGTTGTAAATATCTTGAAGACCAAAAGAATGAACAGCAAAAAGGAGCTACCCGTGACATGGAAAGGGCTGAACATGCTGAAAATTTGCCGTTTAAATAAATGAGAAATGAAGAACAATTCATCAATAGCAATAACAAGGATCATGAAAACTTTGAGTTTAGAAATATAAAGATTTATTTTATGTGACAGATGTGGAAAAAAAAACGGTGCAATAGAAAATGAAGGAATGAAATCATGCCTGAAATGTAAAATACCAGAGGGAAAAAAAGCAAAATAGATTTTAAAAAAAAACAACAAACAAACAAACAAACAAACATCACCAGTAAACAATAAAATGGTGCACATGAAAAACGTGACAATGCGACTGCAGTGTATACAATGTCCAGGTAGTGTAATAAATGACACCAAGAAGAAATAATTTTTAATAAATAGCATTCACAAATACAAAGCTCATACTAGCTACATTACATCGGTACAAAAAAATATAGCACTAACAGAAAATTTACAAATATAATCTCGCTAGAAACTATAATCTTTCTATATTTGATTTGTATGCGAACTATTGCATACGTTGCTTATATGATCTTCTACTTTCCCTTTTCTTTTTGTGGGAGACTTGAAAAGTAATTAAACAGTAGTAATTAAATAAAATTCATTCTACTTGGATTTTATAGCGCTTTGATGACTTGTTTGTGTCTTCTAGAATCGACAGCTTTTGACGTACATTGATTGTAAAGAGTAATAAACTGGAGAGCCCCTGCAAAATTACCGAATGCTATTAAAACCGCAACTAATACTTTTAGATCGGGATGTTGGTTACTTTTTCATTTTGAAATGTTCAAAACTTGCGGGTATCATGTCTAGAAGAATCAAATGTTGTGGTTCGTGTTTTATTTTA
Organism: Margaritifera margaritifera; assembly: GCA_029931535.1. NCBI lineage: Eukaryota > Metazoa > Mollusca > Bivalvia > Unionida > Margaritiferidae > Margaritifera > Margaritifera margaritifera. Next base: position 2,007,353 of record JAQPZY010001503.1, on the reverse strand, counting down.
TTTTTTTAAATTTTTTTTTTAATGATCTTGAAACTCATTTTTTTTATAATTAAGGCTAGAACTGCCGACATGAAAGAGCGATCGTTACACTTAACAGGGCTAAATTCATGGACTGTTTAGTAGTGGTCGCAGGTATTGCACAGAGTCTGTCCAATTTATATTTCTTTTTAACTGCAGCGACGCAGGTCTTTGAGAGCAAGGGTTATTTATGCTTGTTGTTCTTGGAATTAGATTTTTCATTATGGAATGGTAACAGTATCAGCATCACCAACAACAACAGATCATTACTCAGTGTAAACTCTAACACTCCACCCTCCCCACCACAACAACCGCCATGTAATAATTTAGTTGCCACAGAGCGTTCACAGTATCAATCGACACATCGTAAAATTAAACAGAGCATCAGGTTTTGACCACAACGGTGACGGAATAGGGTCTGCTCACCGTTATTGATTTAGAGCTAAACCTCGAACCTGTTCTACCCTTCCTGGTGTAATAAACCTCATCCAAAAGCAACAGACAAACATGAACACTTTGCATTAATATCTGAACGCACTATACACTAAAGTTTGCCACGACACTAGACTAAAACAACATCGTCGCACGCAACGGGCGATAATCCACTACGCTCCTTAATCATCCGTGGCAGACTGTGTGGAGATTTTCTCGTTTCTCATGAATGTGCATAAACCTGCTTGACCAATCACTGCGACAGCGAGTAAATTTGTTTCGTCATTGTGACCGAACATGACCTTTCACATTGTTTGAATGAGCCAATGAAAGTGTCTCTTCCAAGCACATTCACTTTTCGATCGATAAACGGGTACTTTCATTGATGTGAAGAGATTTTTTACATTGGCTTGTTGATGACGTATATTTTGTTATGCGTACTGATGAAAAACGAGGAAATCTCAGCACAGGAAGCCACGGGTGATAAAGGAGCGTAGCGGAGTATCGACCGTGGCTTGCAACGATGACCTAACAAATACTGCACCATTACAGGTAAATACATTTAAACCGCTCTGCCTCGAGACTTTTGTCATTGATTGATGATTTTTAAAGTTCGATCGGAGGATCAGCCACTTCTCAACGTCGCAAGCCACGGGCTACAACCAGTAGCATAGCGGATTGTTCCTTGTGATGGAATAGAGGTATTATTTTTAATTTTATTTTTGAAAGAGTCCCATAGTATTGCATGTTAGGAGTCTTTAACTTATCGTCCGTTTTATTTATTCCCTATCCAAGTCAATACGTTAAATCAGCCATTCAGTTTGTCCTAATGTTAGGCCAGTCTTGGCCAGATTGGCCAGTAAAACTTGTCAAACCGATTTTGGCCATATGATCAGGGCTGCCCTTACATTCAACAAAGATAAACCTTTTGATCACATGTGCTTCAGTACTGGTCAAGCAGTAGAGCAGAGGATTTGTTGTAACAACAAGACCCCCATGAGTTTGGGAAAAGAAACAAAAAAACTTCATGGGTATGCATCTTTTTTTTTTTGTTTGCACTACCCATAGTTTTATATTCTGTCTCTAGGTAATTTTCAAGGTTAATTTTGTCTCTGTCTGTTAAAGTCGGCAGTGTCAAGTTCAGCATCTCGATATTTGGAATTAATTCAGAAGTTCGTTCTGTTTCTTGTGAGTTAATCTATGTCATCATTTCCTGTCTGTCGACTTGGTGACAGAGGTCGTTTTCTTGCATATTAAGAAAAGTTTATTTTGACCTGATTCGTGTAATTCATTAGTATAAAGAAAAACTAACTTAAGAATGTTTATATGGAGATAAATATTGTATGTATATCTAAATGTATAGGTATTATATATCTCATATAAGGTTATAAATTAGTGATATGTCCTGAATTATCTGAGAACTTTACAATAATTTCTTTCTCATGATTGTCTAACTTCTTGCTTTCATTTAAAGCTAGCGATCACATGTAATTCCCAATTATTGGCAAGCATTCATAATTAATAAATATGCGATCAATATTTAAATAAATGTGAACTTGGGTGAGAATGCTCATAATGTAAGTATTCTTTTTCGTGTTTTTTTTATGAGTGGCTATGAATAAAGAACTTGCAAGACCTCCTGTGCAGCCGTCGTTACATGAACGAACGCATGCACAGACACACACCTGTTACAGTGACTTGCGATGATGGTGACTTCTCTTATGGATATTTTGTACAGTAAAGGGTTGGTCTGTGAGGAATATCTCAGAATCCGGCGGAATTCACCTTTTAGCTAAAGTGGCTGTCATTGAACAAAAATCGTCTGGTCCTCTCTATTTTTCTAATCTCCTGCTGCGAACCTTGTAACTGCTATTGTAATTCATGTAACCACGCTTAAGATAAATACATTTGAAAGTCTCAACAAATGTTTGCCAATCCTATTTCTCTTGGCAATTTACATAGCTGTTTGTAACATATAACCTTCAGCCTTACAAACAAGTCCAAGATGCCGCAATTTCTTACAATATTAAAACTTGCAATTATTCACACGAATCTTACAATTTCTCATTGAGAGCAATGTGGTATAAACGCTCGTATTTCACATTAGCGGTAATTTACTATTATTATATACACATCTCGCGACATCCTATGCGACTGCATTGCATGGGATAATCCAGTTATTTTTTTTTTCTTACTTACTGGACATTGTTAAGGATTTAATTGAATGCTGTTAAGGTTGCGCTCCACAAATATTACGTACCTCTGACAGAGTGACAGGGGTAAGGTGAAGTTGTTTGCATTTACAACACGCACAGTGGAGATAATGTTGGCATACCTCTATGCTACTTCCGTGTACTGTGGCTGAAATTTCCTTACATGTTGTAGTTGTGGAAATCGTGCCTGATCTAAGCACGCAGTTGATCTAAATGGCTGCTCCCATGTGCTCTAAAAATCATCCTAAACTAATCCAAAGTACACCAACTTTAGCAGTTATTTAAATAGGGAAAACGAATTTTTCCAGAGTAGGCAATACCAGCTTCTGAAAGTGCAATGAATGAATTACAAAATATATCAAAAGAATAAAAAAATTATCTGATCCTTTTATTACAGATTAACTTTGAAGTCCAGTAAGTGAAAATGACCAAGCGGAGCTAGCAGGTTTTTTTTATATGTGCACATCGTTAGTAAGGCCAAGCTGTATGCTCTATAACCCCAAAAAGGCCATCAATCATATACCAAAATAAAATGAATTAAAAGTTCTTTTAATAATACTTAAGATATGCAAGGTCTTTTTTAAATGACCAGGATAACAAGTGAGGAAAATCTGGGAAATTATTTTTCTTTAAAACTCTAACCCTATCGCGAGGGTTCGAGGCGCCCTGGGACAAGATTCTTTATTGGCGCCCCTACCGAGGCGCCTGGGTGAAATGCTCTTTAGTTGAGCCCCAACCTTGCTGCAGCGAATAGTTTCATGTCAGTTGCCAACCTCTCTCCTCCTCACCCCTCCTAAATATAAAGTTTGTGAAGAATTCTCCCTGTTATACTAAGGTGCAGGTGAAATACTATGAAATTTTCAGATAAAAAGAAGAAAAAAAGAAGCTCACGACTGAACCCCCTTCGTCTGGCTTCTGGGGGCAATTGACCCCTCCAATCCTTAACCCCAACCCTCTCGCGCCGCCAGTGGCTGTTAAGCACACGTAGGATCCAATAGACCTTTCCTACATGTCAATCAAACATGCTTAGCACTTGTATATCTAATTAACGTATCGCTGTATGTCACATGTCATGTCAGGCTACGCCTGCTATCGTAAGTAACCGTAGACTACCTGGGCTCAGTGGCGGCACGAGGGGGGTGGGGGATGGGGGGGGGGTGGCAGTTGCCACAGGGCGCCGTCAGGAGCTTTATTTTGCAGCTGAAATGTTCGTAGTATTTCACCTCAGTGTAACGGGAGAAATTCTTCACAAAACTTATAATTATGAGGAGGGGGGAAATAGGGAGGATGGCAACTGATATAAAAACTGTTCTCTGTGGCAAAGTAGGGGCGCGCTAAATAACATCGCCCCGGGTTCATCGAACCCTTGTGCTGCCACTGCTGTGACTGTTGACCCAGAGAGGACAGCTACACCTGCCGAGCAGATATGCTCATCCATCCCCACTTCCTTTTCCTGGCTGTTAAGGCAGATGTCAAAAGCTGAGTGGACAGCTCAGGGCATCAGCTCAGGTGCAGTAGTACCAGATGGCCATCAACTGCATCCGGACTCGTCTCCACAAAGGGCATCAGTTTAGGTGCAGTAGTACCAGATGGCCATCTACTGCATCCGGATTCGTCTCCAGATGTTTTGACATTGTTGTGCCACTTGATTCAGACAGGCCTGGACGAGACAGTGAGGGTGACTCTGCGCAACAGTCTCTCACTAAATCCAACTCAAGCGCAAGTCATTACATTATCCCCCCCCCCCCCTGCCACCACCACCAGATACCTTAAAGTCCTGTGGCGATGGGCGAACGGCAAAGCTGCAGTTGCGGATATACTGGGATCTTTAGCTGCAGACATGCACACAGGGTCGCTTTTCATTGAATCGAAGCAGCAGTGGAACTAGGCAGATCCCTGGGCGACTGAGACGCCCTATTTAGAACCACACTGCTCACCTCCGTAGCATGAGTAAAGGGCTAGATAAAGTACACAAAACATTTTCTGATTCACCTTAAACCTGGTCAGCATACCGCGGCTGATGGGGATCCCAGCTTAGCGGTCAAAAATCAAACAAAAAGTCAACGGTGACGCCACTTATTATCGATGCCTGGAATAGCACACACTAATGGACAGTACATCAGCATATAGACCAGAGAGAAAAACAGATCGAGTTGGTAGAAAACTACCCAGATTCAACATCCAGATAGCGGCCCTGGGAGAAACTCGCCTATCTGAGGATGGATAATTCGCCGAAGTAGGAACCGGCTACACCTTCTTCTGGAGTGGCAGAAGTAAAGAAGAGCGACGTAAGGCTTGCCATCGAATAGTCAGCAAGCTCACAAATCTCCAAAAGGGCGTGAATGACAGACTAATGCAAATGAGATTCCCAATGTCTTTAAAAAGACATGCAGTTATCATTAGCGCCTATGCACCCACCATGACTAACCCAGACGAGATCAAGGACAGATTTTATGAAGACCTGGAGTCTCTTATCGCAGAAGTACCAAAGGAAGACAAGCTCATCATCCTTGGAGACGTCAATGCTATAGTTGGCGCAGATCAGCAGACGTCGCCCTTTGTCACTGGCAAAAATGGCTTTGACAAATGCTACAACAACGGACTCCTCCTAATGAGGAAATGCGCTGAACACAAAACTCCTAATCACCAACAGAGTCTTCTAACTCTCAACACAATCATAATCCTGCTTGAAAACAATCGAGAAATCGGGCACTGATGAGTGTTGAACAAAACTGCAAGCTTGCCAAGGCCAAAAAATTCACGTTTTAATTAATAAATTAACACAATAAAGAACCAAAATCCATACAAGTAAACTCAAAATCATTCAAATCTTTTGTTTAAAGATGTTACGTTCTGAAATCTGTCGGATGTGACTGCTCTGAGATGTTTCTACGGTTCCCCCACCCCCAAAATGTTGACTGCATCAATCTTACATTTATGCTAATTTCAAAGTAAATTTATGAAACTCGTCCAATAAGCTCGCAAAAGATGGAAAATATTAAAATTGTTTAATAAATTTAATTTGAAATGAGCACTGTTGTACAATACTCTATGCGTTTGTATTTGTCTGTAATGATCAGAAACTCTATTTCTTATCTAAATGACTGGAATAACAATTAAGGTCCATTTGTATTTCAACTAAAGCTCTTTTTTTCGTACAAGTATTGAACTTGTCCAATATTCTGGTCACGACCTACATGGTGGTATACGGAGTCTATATATTACTGAATGCTGATCGTGTTCAGCGTTGAAACTACCCAACCGTATCAAAGCTAGGAGGTAAGTCCAAATAATGAAAGAAATAATATTTATTTTCCAAACACGACACAAAAATATTTGTGGATTACACAAAGTCGTTAATGTGCCAGTAATTGTTCGAATTCGGCAACCACTGCAATACGAGCGTTAGTAATTGAGTTTTCCAGCCAATCACTTAAACGTGTAATGATTGATCTGTCTTTGCTATTTGAGAAAGGATGGGGCGTAGACAGTTAGTCTAAAAGTCTTGCAGATTTGCATGAGAAAGTTCTTATATTTATACACTGTCCTCAGAAAAATTCAATTGTAGTAAGGCAAATAAAGGTGAATGAGTATTTTTTAAAAACAGTTTTCATATTTTGTTTTCATGAATTTGTTGTATATATATAGACTAAAGTAAAAGGGGCAAAGAAAACAGTGGACAGATTGAAGATTATTGATTTCTTCGGTTTACTTCTGCATTCGGCTGGTGAAGGTAGGATCAACAACAACAATAATAATAATAATAATAATAATAATAATAATAATAATAATATTATTATTATTATTATTATTATTATTATTATTATTATTATTATTAATGATCATCGTTACAATTATCATCATCGTCATCAAGCACTTTTACAGATCTCTTCTAGATAGCACTCATTCGCTACTTGTTGAATGCCACTGCATCGATTATCTATAGTGAATATAGATGTATAGGATAGATACACAAAAAAGGAAAACATCTATGGTTTACACTACTGATTTATATATTTCCTTTAACGAGCCAAAATATTAAATTCAGAAAATAATGAGTAATGTGTCATTTTGTAAGTTTTGTAGAAATGTTTCGAATCGTGACCCTCATATCAATTTTAAATTGGGTTAAACACTGAATTACATTGACTCATTTGGCGATATATCAACATTAGCACAGCAACTTCAGCAAGAAAGAAAAAACAAAATCCGCAAATTCAAAACTGTGAGGAAAAAGCAACTTTCCCGCCATATGTGTGATTTCATGAGAGTATGTTCATTACATTTATAGGGATTATACACCGTTTTTTTGTCTGCGAATATTTTTTTTTTATTTTGAGGAAAGTGTTTGAACATGAGTGTGTTCCAAATCTTTCTCGAGTACTCTTAACAACGTTTGAACACAAAAAACCGTGTATGAGCGTTATTTCTACATACGTCCGAGTTCATAAATTATTATAATCGGAACATCGCTCGGCCATTTCCGTCAAGTCCAGAATTAACCATGGATGTTGTAGAAGTAATACACATAAATTGGACGTGTTTGGTGATTCGCCTCAGGCGGCGCGCACGACATATGTTGCGACAGAAAAGGCCGACAATGTTCCAATTGTGACTATGTCGCTTTCCACCATCATATTGTTCCTTGTAAACAAAAGTAGTTCTGGGTATAATTTTCAATGGCAGCGAATTACATTTGAGGTTTCTTTCTCATGTCACAAGTCACAAATGGAACATTGTCGGCTTATGCTGTGGCAACATACGTGGTGCACTCGATGGAAATGGCTTAGCGATATTCCAATTTTGCATGCTGACCTCACGGTTGCATTGTGACATGTTAATGGCGTTTTACAGTTGTTGGAAGGCACAGTTGTTTTGCTATCACCGATTACAATAAAAACAATCTCGTTAGTCTAGAAGTATTATTCTGCCAAAGTATTATTGCAGAATAATTTTTAATTGTTATAAGATGGCCTAATCAACCCTTCGCCGCAAGTAATAATCTGCTCTGACAAAGTCGTGGCAAAGAAGATTTCAGGATGCAAGTCACGTTCTCTTGGGAGGGTACTACTAACTATTGGCAAAAAACTGATCATTGTGATCAACTTTTCAAACTCATTAGATCACAGACACTTTTGTAAATACAGTCATGAAATTTGATGGGTTTGTGGTGTGTATGTACGTACGTATGTATGTATAGCAGTTCTCTCAGCATGATAAGGAACTGTATCGATCAGTTTATTAAATTTCGTTGTTTGAGTACGGCTGACTTTTAAAAATCGCACCTTTCAATTCAGACAAAACCGGCTTTATTGTGTAAGAATATAGGAATCAGTTTTCATGTCCCAAAAAGGTGCTCAAGCAAAACGTGCAATTTCGTTGTTTGACATAACATAATAGAACGCGTCCAACCAGCTTAAAGTAGCTTGATTATAAAAATTCATCAACAAGAGGATCTCAATTATGTCAATTCCATCGATTTTTACACAAAGTGTAGCTGAATAGGAATGAAAAAACATGCAAGAATAGTATCTACGGACATTTTTAAAAAGAAAATTAGTTGTTTGTTTTTTTAAATGTCAGTCATAATTTAGATCACAAATATATCTACATTTTGTGAGAAATCCAAAGAACAAAAAAAGCTATTTCAGACGCAAATTCTCAAAGAATTCTGCAATATGCTCAGAAATACGCGAGTTTGGTTATTTCGATATCATCATTTCATGTTAACATAATCTGTCCCCAGTACTGTAGACCCACTTTCATTTGCGGCATTCCAATGTCAAAAATTTCGAGGCGATTCAATTTAACATATTTGTCTTTGCTAGTATATTTAGTTTCTCTTTTTTTTAAAAAAAAAAAGGGTTCGTGGTTAATATATTTCGCAGATGCGATCCTCCCGTGAACTGAGAAAAAGCATATAGTACGCGAACAGTAGATTTACAGTATTGTGTTGTCAATTATGTTTTAGAGAAAAGTTCATGTCATCGTCAATTCCTTATTGACCTAAACCTAGGTTCACTCAATTTCTCAATTTTTTTTTCTTAAATTGAGATTTTACTTTTTCTTTATTTTGATGGTTTTGACAATATTGGGATTGTTTTAAATATAGTAAAAGAAACGCGCGCGCGCGCACACACACACACACTATGGATCATCGGGTTACGGCACCCTTAGCCATGCTTGCACGCTCTAACGTGCATGATAATATTCTTTCTCCAGGTATAATTTAACTTTATATTATCACGCATCCTCTTGTATGATCCAGAGATGGCACTTTCTGCTCTGTCTGGTGTATACTCTCTGTCTGTCTGTCTGTCTGTCTCTCTCTGTTAAGAAGAAAATTAAAGATATTATACAATGCTTTTAATCCTAGATGTCTGCTATATGATGAGCGAAAATTCCATTGTTTTAAGCAAAACAATAACAAAAATATTAAAAAATCTCAATTTGAAGAACATAATTTTAGATCTTTACTGAAATGTTATCCTGGTCTTATTTATATATCTTCTCTATGATAATTTATTATGTTGTAAGGAAAAAAGACCATCTGGTAGCTTCTCTAGTATATTTTATTCTGTTGTACGCAATATACGCCTTCTGGTAGCTTCTCTAGTATATTTTATTCTGTTGTACGCAATATACGCCTTCTGGTAGCTTCTCTAGTATATTTTATTCTGTTGTACGCAATATGCGCCTTCTGGTAGCTTCTTTCTTTTATTTGATGCTCAGTAAAATGAATTTCTACCTGGATCTGCAACACTTTATTGATCAATTGTTTGTGCCTTGTAGGGTACATTGATTGTAAAGATTATAGACCTGGAGAGTCCCGGGAAAATGAATCAATGCGATTTCTAGTTAGGCAACATTGGAAACCATATCTAATACTTTCAGATCGGACTGTCTGCTACATTTTTATTGAGGAATTTTAATAATTGCGGTCATAATATCTAGGGGAACGTATTGTTGTTGCCATTGTTGTCGATATTGGAATTCGATTTTTAATTACGGCTCGAACCCATGACGGTCGGCGTCTGTCTTGCCAACGCTCTAATCCACACGGCTACCGCTCGTTGCACCTAAAAGTGCAAAATGTATGACCGCAGGTACTGCATAAAGTCTGTGCATTTTTAGATTGACTGCCAGTTCGTCCCTCCGTTTTTTTTTTTTTTTTACCTGTTTAGGACAGGCAAGTTGTAGGTAGGTGATTCACGGCCGGTAGAAGATTTTGGGATCAAATGTGTTAGGGAAAGTTTTCCCATCAGAAACAAAACATGCTATTTTAGTTACAAATATACACCAAACAGAGCGGAAAGTGTTATCCCTGGATCATACAGGAGAATGCTTGATAACATTAATAGAATTTTAAAAATACAAATGAATAACATTATCATATAGGTTATAGAATTTTAATTTGTACTCTACCGAGATTTTAACCCGGGCCCGCTTGTTACGGCATCCATCGCCTTGTCTGCACGCAACAACCCCTATAACCCCTCGACCATGCACACATCACCAAAAAATGATGCTACAAAATCGCGTAGCATTTATCGCAGCGACTTAGGTCTAAGAGAACTAACGGTTGTTCTTGCCATTATTGTTGTGAGTATTAGAACTAAAGTTTTCAATATGGCATTAGTAGTGAACATATTGCCGTTTACGCGCATTACTTAATTATAATAGAGGCTTCAACCCAAAACAATCTAAAATTTCTGGCGCACTTGCGCAATACAATGTTTTGCATGAATCAGCTCGTGTTAGGGATACGAAAACAATAAAGACCTGATTACAACGTTACTAGAACATTCAGACTGGAGTACGAGTAATAAAATGTTGTTCATTATGACAAGACTTGTTGTCTTCTACGATTTGACTGTTAGTAAATGTTGCACAGAGTATGTGGTGTAGACTTAAACCATAGGAATACAATATAAAAGGGCTGTGGTACTAAACTCGGCAGAGGTGACAAATCTATTTCAGAATAAAAGAGCTTGAAAATTGTATATTGGAAAAGAACAGTATAGGAAATGGATGAAAACGCACGCCAATTTAGCTTGGAAACTGTATACTGGAAAAATGAGGATTGAGAGAGGGTGGACGGCGTACACCAATTTGCCTAAACTACACACTAAACTATGGCTTACAGCTATATAATTAACGTCGACATAAACATTTAAACTTGAACACACGTAAATAAATAAATATATATTGAAATATTTCTAGTTCAGTAAATACAAGTAGTTAAATTTATATTGAAATTAAATAAAATAGAAAATAGTTGATCATATTACATTTTTCTTAGTTATAAAATTACAATGAAGAGTTCTACACAAGATGCACACAAATTACAACAACTTTGAATACGTTTATAACTAGAAAAGAATTAAAACGTATGACTAGACAGAATTTAAACATAATTATTACCAAAAGACTTAGAGATTCATTTAATAACGATTTAACGAAAATACAGATTTTAAGACGATAAGAATCAAGATTTGTATAAGTTTTTCAATGATATTAAGCCTTATTTGAAGAATATCAGCATTCGAAAAATTCGTCAATTTGGTTATGTGGAAGCTCAATTAGACTTAGTGATCAGACATATGAAAAGACATTGGTACCACACAACAAAGCTTCTAAATATATTTAATTGAAGTGAAATTAATAAAATTATAAACTATCGGAATCAGTTAAAAGCTCCGTATGTTATTTATTTATTTTTTCTTTGAAAGTATAATAGTACCACAGGCGACAAAGATGTGCGTGAGCACGTGCCGAAGTCGCAATGACTTGCACCAGTGGCACAGTCTGTGCAGAGTACAAGCACGTACATATAGTGTCCGGTACAATCCTCGACAATTATAACATCCAAGCACATTTCATCAGTCTTTTCAATGTACCTTAAATCAGTGAACAAGAGATTGAAGCGAATAGTTTACAGAGGAAGAAATTGTGTTAATGTATTTTACGATGCGTTGGGTAAATTACAAATCTAGCGTACGAGGAATCAAGACCGAATGCAATATCGAAGACCGATGCAATACCCGTTTTGTCCAAGTGAAGATGAAAGACATATTAACTCGACAAATACATGCAATATATGTCAGAAAGAAATCGTGCCAAATGCAGCGTGTACCGGATGAATAATAATAACGGAAAATAAAATAAGAGATAATTACCTTTAAACAGGAAAATATAGAGGTCCAACACAGAATGTAATTTGAATTTAAATATTCCAAAGGCATATCATTGGCTATTTTGTAAGTACATAGCTGCCACTTTACTTTGGACCACTTGGATACCACTGGTGACTTAAATGGGCAATTGGTTGTTGGTTGAGTAAATTTTTGCCGGAGACCACGGGCTCACTTTTACGAGACTTGTGTATATATTTCAGGGGTTGGTCATCGCACCGGTGCTGCCCCCAGTGTAGGAAATCTCGGTAGAGCATAGATGACATTTAGCTTTCTGTTTATCACTGGCATCAACAATTGTGGAATAGTTTCAGCCATTTTGAATAAGACAGGGATACAAAGTTACGTCATTGTGTCAAGCGCTTTATTGACCATTTAAACGGAAGGCAGGTTTTATAAACGTTTTCCGGGTAACGTGAAACAATGTCGTTTACACGTGTAAACGTGACAGCTCAAACTCCCGTCCGTCGAATTTAAATATATATCTTCCTGACCGACCCTTCCTTGCAATTTATTAAAATTATCAACAATACGTATACAAAAATTATAAATACATTTTACAGAACAAGCAGTATACAAAGTTATACATATAGAACATAATGTATAATATGTAGTAGAATTTGTCATTTATCAAAACAAGAATATATTTCTCCAAAATTATTTTTTTATTCAGAAATTTGTAATTATCTTTAGATTTATAATATATAATACATTTTATTTTTTTAAATCTCTGTATATCGAGCAAATTTTCGCTGTCCTGGGGAAGATTTCTACTTTTAAAGACATAAGATCTAACTGAACGTATCCTGAAATTTTGAAATATACATTTAAATTTATTTGTCTTATAACCCATAAGAAATATCCTTTCAAAACATACAATATTCAGTAAATAGCAATCACTTTTTTTTAAACAAGACTTAAGTCACTAGGCCATACATACAACGGAGGGAGAAAAATATGTGTTATTAAAGTGGCTCTCTTCTGTGCATTATAAACATGATCTGTTTTGATATTCCGACATTGTGTTGAGTGCTCTCTGTCTTGGCCATGATTCTCTTGTTGCACTTGCACGATTTCTTCCTTACTGGACAAATGTAATAGTACGATTCCGGAGCGAGACTTTGTATTAATTTAGATTTAAACTTGACCCCTCTGTTGGGGCAACTATTTCGGAAAACCGCTACGAAGCACTCCATTTTGATTGGTCCAAATTTACCACCGACAATAACAACGAAATGCGAGTATAGTGTACTGATCATCTGGTACACAAAATATTGTGTCATTTTCTCCAAAACGTTAAAATAATTAGTGGTGATGAGCCTTGGACGGGCGACAATTTACATTTTAAGATGCTATCTGAACTCTAGCGACTGCGATTGACCATCGAAGTTTCTGTCCCCGAAATATCTTTCAATATTGTTTTCTAAACGCCTCACCGACTTTTGGAGTAAAATTGTACAGAAAATCAGATAGCAGAGCCGCTTGCTTAGCGGCGACGGTGCAGAGTGTTGACTTCGGTCAGTTTTGCTCAGACGTTAGAAGTGGAATCAGGACACAATTAATACTTCCGGTTCAGTACCCACGAATGTAGTCCGAGTCTATTTTTAGATAATTTTTTCCTCTCTCATTTTGGTGGTGATGTATGCATTAGATTTAGTCATTCTTAGTATTGATTTAAAGGAAATTGGTTATTGTTTAGAATATGAGCATTATAGTTTGGTTGTCTGTGTGTATTTTGGCGACAGTGCACAGTGAGTAATGAGGCATTGGTGCTGATCCGGAAGTGAAATCTGTGACTCATTGCACGTTGCTTTGTTTACAGTGCAGCCATTCACAAGAATGCTGGTTAACCTTTGACAAGAACTTCAGCGTGAGTTCATCTTTGAAGATACCTTACAGCAACATATGATTTATTAGGATTTGGACACAGTGGAAAGTTCAGTACTGACAAACAAATGTAGAGACTATATAGGAAAATTAATTGTGGTCTGATTCCAAGTGAACGCCCTTTGGGCAGAAGGTGAACCTTATCTATTTGGTGGTCAAAATGTTAAAGTTAAAGTCACTATATACCTAATTTTGCTTCTTGTTGTCACATAATGAATCAAGTTTCTTGCATCCACCTTTCATCAAACGTCATAGATAGATGAGGTCAAAGGTCAAAGTCAGTGAAGATGAAATTAAATCAAGCTTCTAAGGTAGACTATATTTATATTAAATATAGAGGTAACACATAACTGATTTTAGGGTGAAAAGATCAAAAGTCAAGGTCAATGTAGTCATGATTGTCATTGTGATTTCTGTATGGTATGTCCAATATATCGCACCCATTTGTTGTCAAACTTCATAAGTCGACTACGATTGCATCGGGAAGAGGCAGTTCCCTATAGAGTTGAAGATCAAAGGTCAACGTCAATGGAGCTCAGGTTGTGAGTTTTGTTTCTGCATGATAAGTTAGATTTTTTTTCTCAGCAATTTTTCATCAGATTTTCCAGATGTACTACACTTTGGTGGAAGCAGAACGTTATTAAATTTGGAATGTGAAAAGACCATACGTCAAGGTACATGTATCTGTCTCGTTACGGTCAATTGGAAAATGAATCATTGTTCTGATGGCTATTTTTAAATAATATTTTGCCAGGGCACTGCTGTATTTTATCTTTGGTATATTAGCTTAAATAAATTGTATTGGTTAAAGAATAGTCCAATCCTCTCTACTTGTTGCCTTTAATCTCCGCCATTGACTCTGACATTTTTAAAGTCTCACCAAATCCTATTTCGCTTGTAACGTTTGTTAAACTGTCCGTAAAAATATGAGAGAGAACAATAATTTCTTTTTCAACACTTTTACTGTATTTTGAAAATGAACTAATCATTTACGCGAATCTTGCACTTTCTTATTCACATCAATATATAACGTCACTAATGTCATGCTACTGTACATAAGCGGTAACGGTAGATAATTAGGCGCAAATATTGTGTGGCGTAGCCAGTAAAGAAGGCATAGTCCTTGCTTACACAGAATATAAGAGACATAACGGGCAGCATGTTTTAATGAGCTTACACAGAATATAAGAGATATAATGGGCAGCATGTTTTAATGTGCTTACACAGAATATAAGAGACATAATGGGCAGCATGTTTTAATGTGCTTACACAGAATGTAAGAGACATAATGGGCAGCATGTTTTAATGTGCTTACACAGAATATAAGAGACATAATGGGCAGCATGCTTAAATGTGCTTACACAGAATATAAGAGACATAATGGGCAGCATGTTTTAATGTGCTTACACAGAATATAAGAGACATAATGGGCAGCATGTTTAAATGTGCTTACACAGAATATAAGAGACATAATGGGCACCATGTTTAAATGTGCTTACACAGAATATAAGAGACATAATGGGCACCATGTTTAAATGTGCTTAACAATGAGGCCAACAATGTTTATATTTTCAAAAATTCTCACGTCGAAAGTTCATTGCTAAAAAACAGAATGAAGGAGTGACCATAACTTCATGTACAGAAAGAACAATTTAAATTTAACAGGTCACAGACAATTTCAAAATAAATATGTATGGGAATAGAAAGTGTATGAAGCTACTATTTAACATTAAAACGGTCCTAAATTTAGGGCCTACGTAAAGAGTACAATATTGCTTCTTATTTAAATAGTTTCAATCGGATTTTAAGTTTCTTCAGTCTTGCATATCACCGTTATAAATAAATTTTGTAAAGGCCGTTTTATTTTCCTGTAAATAGCGCATAAAAACTAAGTCGTGTCTTTAATTTTTCTTAGGTTTGATAACATTCTGAAAGTATTCATTTGCTTTCACACAACTGAAGATTTTAAGAGTACGCGATTGTCAACTTTCCATTCAACTTGGGCAATCCATCTGTATGTAATTCATATTGCGATTTATGTATCACTTCGTCAATCCATCAATATGTAATTCATATTGTGATTTATATATCACTGCGTCAATCCATCTTCCCTGTCTAATTGTCTATCTAGCTGGCTGGAAATACTTGGCATAATACACAGACGGAAAAAGTGTACAGAGGGAGTAAATTAACGTAATTTTTATTTCAACTGAAGCAAAAGAATAAAAAAGGGAAACAATTAATTTTCTCACATAAATAAAAAACATTATAAATACTTGAATCATAAATCGTACATTTTGATAGGTACATATAAATGTGATTGTTTAAAATGGCAAACAGCAGTTGCTTTTAAGAGTTAAATATTGAAATTTCCTGAAAATACAATATTTCCTACAAAAACTTACTCGAGTTAGTTCTCCTATCTAAATTGATACCTCTGACTCGCAATTGTATTGTTTGTTGTTGAATTAACGAATTCCTCACCCGTTCAGACGCGTTCCGCATATCTTCGTAGATCTGTAATCACTTAGATGAAAACAGAAGAATGAATATTGTTTGCAATAATAATGCGATAGCAATAGTTTCCACAATGTTGGTTGAAAGGATATCCCTTTTTAATTGAGCTGGATATTATTAAAGTTCACAGTAAATCAGAGGTGTGATTATGATAGCGATTGAATATCCAATATCCTGAGCAATGCCCATTCATGTATAATTTATGACATGTATAATATTACATGAAACTAAACCCCCCGCTTTCTTTTTTCACATGTGTGTATCATCTTTCAAGATATTACTATACATTTTTTTGACATTTAAGAGCCAAATTTGACTGTCTGTCTAGTTTGGGGCCGTTATGATTACTGGTCTTTGTGTTGTGTGAAAGAACTTTCATCATAACTGGAGTAAACAGTGTCGCTTTACTGCTGCGATTGTTTACCTACTTTGGTGGAAAATGATTTTCGTCAAAACAATTTATTATTTTAATTTTAATTGGAAGAGATATGTCCACCCGAGGTATCAGTGTACATAAACATAAATAACAATGTAAATGGATTATTCTGAAAAATACATAATGACTGATAATGAATTAGTTTCTTTTGCAAAAATATTCCAACCGAGTGATTTCGTGAAAAACGATAGCTAAATACTTGTAGATAATGAGCTGCTCAAAATTTGGCTTAGACGAAAGCAGTTTAAATACATATAAATCAGTGGGTTGAGGAGTCTCTACAGCGATAATTTTAAAAGTGGTCACACATGTGAAAAAATTGTCTTCAAAAAGCCATTCCATGGGTTATATAATAAATTAGTTATGTTCTTATAGTTAAGTTAAGCCAGATAATATGCAAAAGGATTGGGCTTAACTTCTCTCTACTTGCATCGTCCTCTCCCAAAGTCGTACAAGTTGCGTTAATGAAATATTGAAAATAAAGAAAAGTTATGAAATTAGATGGGAATATTAAAGCATATGTAAATGTATAAATAAAAAAGTAACCTCTGTTAGTGGACATGTATGACTGAAAGAAAAATTCAATCAACATGTTTTCAAAGATCACCCAAGGGACTTCCCAGAAACGGGATCGGAGATAATAAAAAAAAAACAACAACAAAATAAAATTGAGTTTTCACTCTTAGATAATCAAAAGTGTTGTTTTAAAGAGTAAATACTTTTGTGATTTGTTTGTAACAAATCTCAAACTCAAACTCAAGCTAAACAGTTTTATGATTTTCTTGCCAGGTTTTTATAATCAAGTGGTCTTTGTGTTCAAATAGGCAAAGTTGTGCGTAAATGAGACCTATTGTGTGTTTCTGTGTTTGATAATGCAGAAGTGGTGGTTACGTGAATATATGTATTTAACATATGACTTTTGTGTTATTTTACGTTCATATAGCATATCATAATTTTTATTTATCACATAGTTGATACACTTTGTATAGTGTGTGCAGTTTAATATTTTATACATATTAAGATGTTAACATGTCACTTTACATTAATCTGATTGGTCCAAATAAGCCAATGAAATTCTAGCGTAGTATTCTTGTTACTGATTGGCTGCGACCGTGAGAATTTTCCTTATTCTGCCTTCTGGAACCTTTTCTTTTACCATTACTATCAACATTTTGGCAGCCATTTTTCGAATCGAGTGACCAAGGGGCATTGAGATAAAACGGTTACGTATGTCGGAATATGGCCAATTTACCCACAGGGGCTCGTTACAAATAAAATTAATAGTATCGGTCAATGGATGGAGAGCTGGAGGGCCAAATGTAAAACTAGAACATGAGGACATTTTATCTAACCTCTAGTACTAATATTAGTACCCCTACTTCGTGGACCATGTCGATACTACGACATCGTAGCTACCCGCTCCCGGGACAAAGATGGTTTAAATGTTAACCTATCAACTGACAGAAAATTTTGCAACCACAGCATTCATCCAAATCAAATAATGCAAATATCCTGTCACAAAAAAAAAAAAAAAGACAAAACATTAAATCTTGAATCACTGTTACCGGTATATACAGTAACACCTGTATAGTCTAGATTTAGTCAAATGTTTGCATCCATTCATAATCCCTTCACACGAATATCCAACAACTGTAATCCAACTTTAGTGGAATCCAGTGGCGTACTGGCCATTGGGCATACCGGGACAAATCCCGGTGGGCCGTCAAAAAATTCCGTTTTTACAGTTGTTTTACTGGTGTGAGCAAAACCCCGGGCCTGTCCCTGCAGATAAGTCCAGGGCCGAGTTGCTTACCCAGTACACCCTTGGTGGAATCGACACACTTTAGGTGGAAATATTGTAAACAGTGTCATAGAAATCCATGTATATGGCGCGCCAACAACTCAAAGCGAGCGAACTGTGTGTCATCATACAATCATACAGGAATACGTTTGATTTTGGCTAGATAGCACATGGACAAATTATACGATCATTGATCGATTAGCAGATACATACTCGATCATGAAATGTTGCACAATACCCAACACTGCCGGTAGCATCTTCAAAGTTTCCAATAAGGCAAGAAACGTCCCGTGTTTTATGTGAACAGCGTAGACCGATATCTGCCGTCGATAATGATCCGACAGATCAGGTAGCAAATGCGAACAATGTGGACCCAGACATGCCGTCAATAATGATCCGACAGATCAGGTAGCAAATGCGAACAATGTGGACCCAGTCATGCCGTCGATAATGATCCGACAGATCAGGTTGCATCTTCATAATTTCCAATAAGCCAAGAAACGTGCCGTATTTTATGTGAACAGCGTAGTCCCATATCTGCTGTCGATAATGATCCGACAGATCAGGTAGCATCTTCATAATGTCCAATAGGGCGATATGCGTGCTGCATTTTCCAACGTTTATATTAAGACCTTAAAAAATTTGATAATGATCCGACACTGCCGGTAGCATCTTCATAATGTCCAAAAAGCCAAGATGTGTGTCATGTTTTATGTGAACAGCGTAGACCGATATCTGCCGTCGATAATGATCTGACAGATCAGGTAGCATGTTCATAATGTCCAATAAGCTGATATGCGTGCCGTATTTTCTCGTATATAACGTGGGTTCAAATGCGAACAGCGTAGATCCAGCCCTGTCGTCCATAATGATCTGACAGACCGTTATACTTATAATTTCAAGTGAACAGCGTATAGACCTAGATCTTTTGGCGTAGACCCACCCAAATCAGATGTCATAGTTAACCCAGATCTGTTGGCATAGACCCATATCTATGGGCGTAGACCCAGGTCAAATGGCGTAGATCTAGATCTGTTGGCGCATTATGATCAAGCATGACAGTGTCTAACCTCTATCCCTACAACCCCTTATCAAAGTTACTAAAAAAATAACTCTAGGTCAAAAAAAAAAACAAAAAAAACCCCATCCTGGACATTTAAACCCACCCCAAAATTTAAGTAATAAATATTTTTTTTTTTCCTCACTGAAGTTTAGAAATAATTATTGTACAAATAAAGAGGACAGGTGACAAATGTTAGCAAAATCTGTTAGGTAATTTTAAAGTTATGAGCATTTCAAGATTTTTCAGCGGAGGTGACTGACTCATCAGAAATGTATTACCATTTCCTGATTTTTATGATATCACCAATGAGAATTACCAATTTAAAATACATTAATTTTTTTTGAACATTTCATAATATTCTTTCTTTTCTATGATTTTCAATAATATATATATAAATTAACATTCATATTCACATAAATACATCAGTAAATGAGAAGGAATTAATATTATTTCTATTACTGATTTAGATGCAAACTTAAATTTAGTTTTTAAAATAAAATTAAATTCGAGGTTTGTGGAGAAATAAATGAAAACATCTCCATTTTGAGTATATTTCTATCTTAGCACAATGTTTCAAACGCGTCTAGTGACATAGTCATAATGTCTATCAGACATAATGGTAAGATTTGAAGAAATGTACATTTTATTTATATCATTGACATTTAAATTTTCAGTGTTGCTAACATTATCATAATAACTATCTGAATGTGCCGCACCATCTTCACAATCTTTCTAATTAAAAATTGCAACAAAAACAACATTAATTTGCATTACAAGAAAACAATACAAAATTTTAAAATATTTAATGTTTGATGACAATCGTAAGAAATAGTGAATTTTATATGGATTGACGAAAGTTATATATCCAGAATTTGTTAAATTAAATCATCTCATGAAGTACTTAACCAATTTTTATGAAATTTTCACTGTCGTTTATGTTAAGATGTCCTCTTACTTTTTATTATATTTATTTCAGTGTCACTTTAATCATTGCAATTAAACCTATCTCTCTTTAGGAATCCAATTACAATTGCACATATACGTTAGTTAACATGAGGTGCATGTGGGTGTGTTGAGGATATATAGATATAAATTGTCTATTGCAGGCAAGATCTTTGGAGTAAGACGTTAAGATGACTCTCAGATGGACACTTCATTTGCTCTTAATAGCGATTCTGTGTTTAGAAGTCATTCAATCCTGGAGTGGGTAAGATATTTACAACCTTTTTTAAATGTATTTTGTATCATATCAAAACGTTCGATGTAAAATGGATGTTGATACCCGATGGAAGACACGTATTACACAGAGAAAATATTACAACAGTTGTTTCCTTTTTTTTCTCATTCATGTTGAACGGCTATGAATACAGTGTTTTATTGAGAATTTAAATGCAGGCCATTCGCCATTGAAGGTCAAAATGTGAATGGTCAAGGTCACTGGCTAATATTATGATTTTGGTTTCCGCGCGATGAGTAAAGCTCCAGCAGTCCTTTTTACATTCTTCTCAACTGGGCATCTATTGTACAAAGGTGGCATCCTGTTAATTTCGGTGGGATGGGGTGGGACGTCAAAAAGTAAAACTATATGTTTATTAATAGTATTGAAACAGCGTTATCTTATTTCCGTTAAAGTTTTTGCAACTCAGTTGGCCAGATTAACGGAAATAATGAAAAAATCGTATATGTTTTTGATAGTGTATTATTGACGAATCCCAATGCTTAGAATCGTAACGCATTTTATGGATCTTCGATCTTGAAATCGTAAAGAAAAAAAAGTTTCTCTTTTTGTTTTAACTATTTATTTCTAATTTGATTTTACGAAGAATCACATGTACTCAGAAAATGAAATTGCATGTTGTCCTCAAACATGGTGGCTAAAGATGTAACACCTTTTGCTGTTGCCTTCTCGGTCGCATGGGAGCTATAGGCACAGATGGTCCGAACAAGTTGCCACACAGAACCAGTTGCCACACGAGGAACACTAATTCTTGGTTTTGAGCAGTATATCTGAAGGTAGCAGAGAACATTATTTCCTACGTTTATATGTTTTCTATTCTTTAGTTATTTTGGAAAATACTACATTGACTCAAGAAAAAGTACACATCCTGCTGCAACTGGTTATGACCGGCAATTGTGCAAACCCTCAAGATCTATCGTTCATACTGTTGTAACAGGACATTTTCGTTCAAATTTTTATAATGAAAGATTTTTTATATGTAAATTGTTGATTGTTGGTACTTGCTCTGCTAAGAGGAGTTTACCTGATTCTTCTATTCGTGTACTACTTTGAAGCATAAGAAAATAACATGAAAAAGGTCTTTCTCTTTCTACCTTCGCTTCATAAAGTAATATTCCTTTTGTTTAATTATAAATCATTGCCTATATATAATTGTAAAAAACTGACAACGTACAATGCAAAACTATATTTGTAACTAGCCTAGCGCTTTCGACTCTAAATGAGTCTTTGTCAAATGGAAAATTACGAAACAGAGTCAAACGAGACAAACAATCAACACAAGAAAACGTTGACTTTACAAAACTTTACATGATTATGGATCTAACAGAAGTATTATTTAAAAATCGTGGATATCGTGCCTTATTGGTTTTAACTCCGATAACTAAATGGCACTCAAAACGTTTTGACCTACAAAAGGAGGAGAAAAAACGATATATATTTCCTAATATAAAGTGATGTAGCCGTAGATTATATCCTGGAAAATTAATTGTCTCTTTATTAATAATAATCACAACAATAATACTAATCCAACAAAAACCACAAAAAGTAGTTATTATACGTAAGTGAATAAATAATGAACTAAATGAACACATTTTTTAATTGGAAATAAGGGGACTAAACAGATAATGATTTTATTTTATTTTATTTTCGTGTGGTCGCCTGTTTGGAGTATTTTTTATTTATGCTGTTTGGTTTCAGTGCCCTTATGCAACGTATCCAGTAGGTCCATTTCTTTCCTAGTTTCGGAACTCCAGTTGAGTCCTTTTTGTTTCCTCGTTTCCTAGTTTCGAAACTCCAGTTGAGTCCTTTTTGTTTCCTCGTTTCCTGGTTTCGGAATTCCAGTTGTGTTCCAAAACCAGGAAAGAAAAGGAATCTTACTTGATACGCCACCTAGGAACACTGAAAACCAAGCGGCATATCACAAGAAGACTCCAGACGGCTATATCACTTTATATTAAAAAAAACAGATGGCGCTTTTGTAGGTCAAAACCAGTTAGATCATCATTAGGCCCATAATCATGTTAAGTTTTGTAAATTCAGCTTTTTCTTTTGTGTTTATTGCTTGTCTTGTTTTCGTTGTCTTTGTTTCGTAATTTTACCTTTGACTAAGTCTCACTGAGAGTTGAATGCGCTTAGGCTAGTTAAAGAAGACCCAACAAGTTTTGCACTCTGTGTGTTGTAATTATTTGTTTACAGTTATCTTAGTCAATCCAGTGCACTTGAAAGGACTGTTATTCTCTATATGATGTGTATTCTTCCTCTCTCTCTCTACATATATATATATATATATATATATATATATATATATATATATATATATATATATATATATATATATATATATGTGTGTGTGTCTGTGTATGTGTGTGAGCTATACCTCTTTCTCTCCCAAGCGCTATTGATAATGGTCAAGCTATAGACATGATTGATAGATACATAGGAGCAGACACAAGTTAAGTATCTCAGTAGATAGATATAAAACAACAACGACAAGGAATACTACTACTACTAATAATGGTAATTCTCTGCTACGCGTTCAATATGGTAAATAACAAATCAATATTCAAGATATTTGAAACTATTCCAATCTGCTATTGGATAATGACTCGTCCCTATTGACCCATATCGCTGTAAAACTGTACAAATGAGCAGATTTACTGTAATTATATACAAATGAAAAATAAATTCTATAATTGCTGAGGTCGTATTCAGTCATATTAAAAATGTAAATAAAAATTTACAATCTTGGACTCCAAGAGAATGGTAAACGTGATTCCCCACTTTGGAAATTATTTTAGGTGGAACTATTTTAGTTTGTGAAATGAAATTCCATTGGATGAACTGGGGAAGATAAGGCCAATTGCAAGAGAGCTATTGGAAGACTGGTGGTGATAAATTACGATTAGTGGGTAATATACAAACTTAATATGCCAACACAGAAAACAAATGACTTTATAACTCTACTGACATCAGTCTTTATTTTTCTGGAGAAATCTTCCATTATATATATTCGAGCAAATTATAGTGTGAAATTTGCTGTAAATGAACAGATTTTGTAAAGACAATGGATAAGGGCACATACAGTGAGCTCTATCCGTACAGTGGAATGAAACATCTTTCAGCGAATATGAGATCAGTTGTTGGATGCCACGATATATCTAAATACAAATTACCAAGCATTTGCATAACTTTTGGATAGATAGAAGGGCTTTCCAAGTGTGTTATTAAAAAAGAAAAACCTTGCTGATACTTTTTGTTTGAGGTAAAGGATAGGAATGAACAAGTCTTTGTGTGGTGATCAGAATGGCTTCAGCTTTATCATCATTCATCTACAGCTTGTTACATGTCATCCTAGTCCTACAATGTAAGACGTCCACCCAGTTATTTATGATGTTTGGGTGCTACACCCAGACGTCATAAATATCGGGGTGGACGTCTTACATTGTAGGACTACATGTCATCCATGACTTCAGATCAGAAATGCACCTCTCTATGCCTCGGATGGTAGCATCAACTTCAGTTGGGTGACTAGATTTGTATATTTGGGTGTCACCAGCATACAACTGGTAAGACTGGATGATGATTTATGACACTTGAGAGGGGCTGAGTGTATAGAATGAAGAGAACAGGTCCAAGAGCAGAACCCTGTGGAACAACACAAAACAGATATCAACTGGGCTGGAATGTTAGTATGACTTGAACTATACTTAGGTTGTATTGCAAATGCCAAATACATGCTGGAGATGGTGAAGTAATATGTCATAGTCAATTGTGTCAAATGCTGCAGACAAGTCAAGGAGGGTGAGGACTAATCTTTCCGCTATCCAAAGCAGAGAGGTCATTAACTACTTTCAGGAGGGAAGTTTCGGTGCTGTGATGATGGCAGTATGCAGACTGTAATTGCTAAAAAGACTATTTAAATTCAGATAAGATACAAGTTGGGACAGAACAACCTTTTCTAAGATTTTTGACATAAATTGGAGGTTAGAAACAGGGCAGTAGTTTTTTAATATTTAGGGTCAAGTGTTGGTTTCTTCAACAGCGGCTTTACAATGGCAGTTTTGAAAAATGATGGAAATACCCCGGATGAGAGAGATGTATTAATAACATTGGTTAGTGAAGGCAATATTAAATCACTAAAGCAGCAGTGATGTTGGAATCTGATCCAGTTCACATGACTTTTGGAGTGCTCCTCATCAGGATTGTATGTAAGAAATCCGTAGAGACAGGCTCAAATGCTGTTAGAGGTTGTCTTTGAAATTCTGTATCACAACTGTGGTGACATTGAGTCAGTTGAAATTGTGTTGTCAAGGTGATCTCTAATGGTTTGTACTTTGTCACAGAAGAAATATGCAAACGTGTTGAGGGTTGACCACAGAGAAGGTTGTTGGAAGTGGTGTACATTTGTTCCTTGACATTAGCTTGTTAGCAATTTTGAAGAGCTCTTTGAAGGTAGAACTTTCAGTGATCTTAGTACTGAAGTAGGTTGATTTTGCTGCATGAACTATGTTTGTAACATTCTTCTTAGTGTCTTCATAGATTTGCTTATGAATAGTAAGATGTTGGCATATGGAGTTCTTTGCAATGACAGCAATTCCACCTCCACAGGAGTGACAAGGGAACGACTTGAAGTAACCGGGGCATGTTAGATCTACGCACTTTGGTTCATCGCCTAATGTTTTTAGCCATGTTTCTATCGGGGAAAAAGATGTTGATATCCTGATCATTGATAAAGTTGACTATTTCTGTGGGCTTTTCCAGTGGTTGCGCTGATTGGGTGTTGAATAGTACAGTGTGCAGTGGTTGCGCTGATTGGGTGTTGAATAGTACAGTGCGCAGTGGTTGCGCTGATTGGGTGTTGAATAGTACAGTGCGCAGTGGTTGCGCTGATTGGGTGTTGAATAGTACAGTGTGCAGTGGTTGCTCGGACTTAAAGGTTGATGATTGAAGAGGAATTTGAATTAAATTGTTGAAATTGATGGTTGAGTTTTCAATTCACTGTGAAGGAAAGGGCAAAAGGGAGATAATTGGAATGTTTCTTCCTGCTCTACACTGGCCGGTTTTGAAACAATGTTTCTTTTTTTCACTGTCATTTACATTTAAGTAAAGATGAATGTAGTCCAAGGTTGTGATGGCTGTATGTTCAACAGCAATGGCGGTTATAGCAGTGGAGCAAGGTGACTGAGAAAAAATCTAACAGTTCTCATTTCTGAAAGAAATAGATGGAGAAACACATTTCAACAGAACAGCCAATTCATGATGAATACAATAATGTAGATGAAGACAGTCAAAGAACACATATATCATGAAAAACAGCACAAAAATTGGGAGCAGCTGCCTGAAGCCTGTTAAGTGATGGCGGCCATTTCGCATGCAGTGGTTTCATAGTTTAGAGATTATATGTGGTAGTTTAGACATACGGACTGGTTTTGTCATTACATAAGGTAGTTTTGTCATGTGCTGTGGTTTTATCATTATATGTGGTACATCCTCTAATATATGTGCTGCATTTTCCTTTATGGTGCTTTACACATGTGGCAGTGACATCTTTATATGCATGCTACATTGATTATATTCTTTTCTTTTGCTATGATGATGATGAGGTAATTCGTAGATGTTTGGGACTCAACTGGGTGAGACGGAAATTGGATTTAGTAAAAGCGGGATTGCAGGTTTCACACTTCAAGGTCTTTTTTGTCCCCTGCCTTTTTACAAAATGAAATGGACATAGTATTTGCATTTCAGTCCATCCCTTTGTCCATCTGTCCATCAGTCACACTTTCATTTCTGCTGTACAACTACAGTCATTTGAGATTAAGGGATGAAACTAGGTATACATATGTACATCATCGTCATCATCATTAGAAGGTATATTACATATCATCATCATAAAAAAAAGCATCAAATGAAATAAACATCGAATATAAAGACTTAACTTTTGCATATATAGATATACCCACTGAATATAAAGAAAAGGAGTAAAATGCCAAAAATATAGAGGAAAATGCACCACATATATTAGAATTACCGAATATAAAGGAAAATGCACCACATATATTAGAGTTACTGAATAAAAAGGAAAATGCACCGTATATATTGGAGCTGGCACCAGGTATAATGATTAAAACCACAGCACATAATAATAAAACTACCACGTACAATGTATAAACTACAGCTTCAAAGAACACATGCATAAAACAGCTGTGGTGTTCCATATAATTGCATGTTAATATAATTGTTTCTATTACATTAGTTAATATTACAGAAGAAATATTTGTTGTTGAATTATCTGTTTATGATATCTCTTTACTGTTTCTAGCATACATGTACAGTCGAATGCTGTCTGTCTGGATGCCAATTATCCTGGCCTGGAGATCATAAATTTAATTAGAGCTTGAGTTTGAGATTGAGTTTCCACTATCAAACCAGTCAGAAATGATCTTTCAAGAGTAATGACATTTGTGATTGGTCAAAATAAAATCTCAAGCACAAAATCACACTCAAGAGTTGTATGATTTCCAGACTGGCAATGTATTCTGGATATTGAGCAAGAAACTCGAGCATCATTTTCTTAACTTGGAATTCTCAACTAGACTGCCAAATTTCTATGACATGGATCCTAAGTATCAGATTTTAGTGTTTGGAGCTGTCATTTTTTGTTCAAAAAGTTTCGAGAATACAGGCCAGATCATTTGCTAGTATGGACTACTACATCAGAAATAAAAAGCATGTTACTGTGATCTTCAATCAATTCATGTGCATATGAGAAATATTGTAATTATAACATGAAATGTAAAATCCCACTATGTCCCCTAAAAATTGAAATCCCCACTTAATTAAAAATTGATTAACCACATGATGTATTTTCTGGCAATATAAACAGTGTCCTGATGGGTCTGTACAATTGGTATTTGACTGTACCACTTTTGATTGATTGTATACTATCATTTTCACACAGTGGACTGGATGATACAGTCCGACATCTGCAGGCCAGTGTGCCAGTATCATTGATGTCTGTTGTTTTGCAAGTGCTTTTATTACAAAGAATTAAAGTTTTTTCTGGCATTTTACAATAATTTTGGTTTACACTGAATAATGTTGCAGTCTTTTGTAGTTGGGCATAATTGTTTTCTTTCAGATACTACTGTACAAGCACAAGGTATACTAGAAAGAGGTACTCAACTAGCTGCGGATTTTTGGGGTGGTCAACCTGTTATCGGTATCGGTATGTAGACTACACTAATATCAATCAACTTTCAGCTTTACTCATCATCCAGTCAGTATTTGTGTAATTGCCATTTTAAAGAACATACAAATAAATCATGTGACAAAGTATATGTTAATTGTTACATACTTTTGCCCAGAGTGAAATACATTTAATTTTGGACTGAACATGCATGTAGGCCTGGCATAGTTTCTGTTACAAAACATGTATTTTGGACTGAACACGCAAGTAGGCCAGGCATATATGTATTTTGGACTGAACATTCAAGTAGGCCAGGCATATATGTATTTTTGAACTGAACATTCAAGTAGGCCAGGCATATATGTATTTTTGAACTGAACATTCAAGTAGGCCAGGCATATAGTTTCTGTTACAAAACATGTATTTTTGGACTGAACATGCAAGTAGGCCAGGCATATATGTATTTTTGGACTGAACATGCAAGTAGGCCAGACATACAGTTTCTGTTACAAAACAAAGAAAACATACTGCGAATATTGTGTTGCTGTTTTTACTTAGGCCTAAAAGAATAATATGCATGTTTCTGGTTTTGTGCTGAAAGAAACAAATTTGGTTTGGTTGGTCAGATGAACATTTTATGTTATGCAGGCTTTTGTAAATCATGATTGATCAAACATGGCAGAGGAAACAATTAGTTTGCCTTACTGTTGTTGTACTTGATCCCTTAATTGGCCCCTCCACTGCTGGTTCGATGATGTAGGACAGGTGCAGTGCACCTTCCTGCATGTCATACAAGGCGACTAATGGAGACAAACCTTTTTTTCCTGAGATGAATCCCATGATGATGTTTGAGCTGAGAGGGTCTTGAACTTTTTAAAAGAGTGCAGTTTATGTCAAAAATTTGACTTTGCATTTGAAGGAGTTTTAAATATAAAGGCAAACAAGGGCAAAATCCTTCAAATACAAATTCAAATTTTTGACATAAGTTGCACTCTTTTAAAAATTTCAAGGCCTTCTCAGTTCGAACATCATCATGCGACTCGTCTCAGCATTTTAAAACCTTGACTGTACTGATGTGTCATTTAACCCTTTACATACATACCCGTAGTTTGGCAATAGTTTTTATTTGCCTGCCATAACGCAGAGCATATTTTGTTTTGATGTTGTCCGTCCATCCGCCTTGTATTAATAACTTGAGTTCTTCTCCATCTATAGTTATCAAACTTTGTGAATGATTTGCACTTAGGGCAAGAAAGAAGCTTATCAGTTTTGGGGTGAAAAGGTCAGAGGTCAAAATCACTGACAGAAAGAAGAAAATAGTTTCTGCACAATAAACCTTAGTTCTACCTTACAGACCTTGATTCAACATTGTGGATAGCTTGCACAAGGAGTAAGGAAAAAAAACATTGATTTTAGGGCAAAACTTTCAAGGTCAAGGTCATTGTGACTGTAAGAAAAAAATTGATAATGCTAATTTCACATCACAGGTCTAGACTTTGTGGATGACATGCACTTAGGGTAAGGAAAAAGCATTTTGAATTATTGGGTGAAAAAGTCAAAGGTCAAGGTCAGTGTAACTGAAAGAAGAAAAATGGTTTTTGCATAATAACTTCAGTTCTGTACCACATACCTTGACCAAAGTTTGTGGAGGGCTTGCATTTAAGGTATGGAAGAGGTATGTTGATTTGGGGGTCAACAGGTCAAAACTCAGGATCATTGTGGCTCAAGGACTTGAAGAAACTCTCTCACTGTAATATATGTCCTGGTGGAAAACATATATGATGCATAGATGATGGAAGGGCTGAATGGAAGGTCTCCGAATTGGTACACTGCCCTGTGGTAGGTGAAGTTAACGAACTTGTGGAATACCATGTGCACAGGTATATGGAAGAATGTGTCAGACAGATCGAGACTGATGTGTCGGGCAGATCGAGACTAATCATGTATTCATTGTGCTGCACTGACAGCTCAATTTTGGGGCAGCAATAAACTGATTGAGCTGGCTCAAGTTTAAGACTGGAATCAATTTTCCACTGGCTTTCATGACCAGACAAAATTTGGAGTAAAAGCCCAGGGAGTCCACTGTTTGGACTAACTCTGCTGCCCGCTTTATGAGCAAATATTCTATCTCCTTCTGTAACATGCCTGCCTTCATGGGATCGCTTGGGGTCTCCATCATGAAAGGGGACAATTAAAGAGGAGGGGGCTAGATGAACAAGATCCAGAACCACTCCGAAACAACTTGAATCACCCAATTATTTGTCGAAAAGAGATTGATCCAAGTCTGGCAAGTCTAGGAAGAGTAATATAGACTCAAATGTTTAGGAAGAAATGGAAATTAATGTCTGCATGTGCAACTTTGTAGTACACCATTCCCCAACTAAAAGGCCCTTCATTATAAAATGATTCCTGTTGTAAGGTGGGTATGGTCATGGATCCCATTTCATTAACAGATAGTAAAATGATGTCATCCCTTAGCAAAAAGAAATGGTCATTTTCCATTGTTTTACCATTTAAAGTGCATTGAAAGACCATTAAAATGTAAAAATCCATTGATATCCCATTTTTCTGACTACAAATTTCTGATTACCATTTTTCTGAGCAACATTGAAACTCCATTTTTTCCAAAAAATGGCATTTAGCTACCATTGGAATTCCATTCAATTTTAGCCATGATGTTTCAATGGTCTTGTTTTACAAGAAGTTCCATTTAAATCCCATTGAACTTCCATTTCTTTTCTAAGGCCATTGATGAGTTAGATATCCCTTAAGAAAAATTCAGTTGAGGTGAATGAACTGTTGAATCATTTTTAGCAGACCATTTTGATTTACCATTGAAAACTCCATGTTTCAACTGTCTTTCCATGGAGATTGGAACACAAAGTTATTCTGATGAATATAAATACATATATATAGCTGATATACATATAATTTGCTTATACATTCTACCAGTTGTATACATTTGACATGTTTAAGAGCAAAATATATATGTTGAAACAACACAAATATTATTGTACTTTAATTAAATACTAAAATGTATTATCAAAGTGTATACAAGTGTCAAAGGGCATCAATCAAGGTAAACTTGGCTTAACATGGATTCTATTCACACCTGTGCCAGTAGATGATAACTTGTATCATTCGTTATGTCACCATTGATCATTGATTGACAATTAATTATGTAGGCTTGGACTACAGAATACCTTTGATCAGACCATTACGTGTCAGGAATCATGCTTATTCCTAGGCAAATAATCAGTATTTCAGATTCCATATGTATAACACCACAGGTTTAGTATAATGTCAGCTATATAATTATTTTTGGCCCATGGGTAAACTACCGTTGTGTGTGTGTGTGTTTGAACAAGTTTTTTAAAAATTGGCATCGTCAAATGGGCCCATGCGTATATGGACCTTATACACTTAAATTAGGTCTACATAAGTCATAAAAACTAATATATACTGACGCCATGTGCTTTTGTTTTTAAATACGGTCTGCGTCGTTTTTTGTTCCTTGGTTCCATTTGATTCGTTTGTCGATTTGTTTTTCTAAAGAAAAAGTTTTTAACTGACGCGCGGTTGTCTAATGTGAATTTGCCCAGCAGCTGACTTGACCTAATTCACTGTAGTGCGCAAGCATGAAAACATTTTTATATCACGTGATCAACATGTACATGCGAGAGTAGGGATGCTGGCGCATCTTTGATTGGCTGATTTACAGGATTAGAGGGAAACTCAAACTTCGAAGATGACGGTCGAATCACAACTGGCTTCGAAAGTGTGTTCCATGGATAGTTCCCACTTTGTAGTTTTCTTCCAGTGTGATAACAGTTTACAATGTTTACCGAAGTCGGTCAAATCACAACTGGTTTCGAAAGTGTGTTCCATGGATAGTTCCCACTTTGTAGTTTTCTTCCAGTATGATAACAGTTTACCAAATTTCCCACATGATTTGGCCAAGTGAACGTGATAGCACACGGGTATCTGTTATATTTATAACTTCTCTGCTAGACGAAGAGGGATTGGAACAGATAATTGATCAACCCTAGGTCGGGTGGGTCGTTTTTTTCAGGTAGTAAGTACTTAATTTATTATTCTTAGTAGTAGTATTTTTATTATTAATTTATAGTTTTAAACATTCTTGTTCTGCATTCCGTATTCCCCCCACCCCCAGAAAGAAAAAACTTGTCAGTCGTTCATAATTTCCAATACAAATATAGTAAACCTGTACAGATAAAGGTCCAACCATTTTTTTTTTTTTGGGGGGGTGTGTGTGTTTGTGTGCTTGGAATTCTCTTTCGAGCCTAGAGATTTTCTTGTATCTCAAGAGAATTTATTATTTTCAACTAATATAATGGATATAATAGGATTTTTCTTTCTTGTTGCTATGAATCGGAGCAAGAGAATTTTATTCAAGGTATTTGAGAGCTGGAATTTGTTTCATCCAAAAATCCATTCCCCACCCCACGCACCCCCATAAATGGTCGGTCCCTAAATACCAAATTGGAAATGCAAGACATACTCAAAAGCCTAAACTTTCAAAAGTTTAAATTGAGAAGTTATACATCATCAGAGCTGTCTTTAGTGAGAGTCCGGATGCGCTGGCCTGCTTTGACGGTCTCCTCTGTGATTATGGACACCTGATCATTTTCCCAAATTTGATCAAATGTTTTCTTCATTTATGTGTTTATTTTAGAAATGTAGCTTGGATCCCAACTTTAGATTCAAAATCCTACAGAGAGCTCATACTACAGAAAATTTACAGCACATAATTTGTATTTCCTAGATTTAGAGGACAAAATAAAAACTAAGAATCATATATACTGCTAAAAGGAAAATTATATTTTGAAAATTAGAAGTCTGGGAGTTCTATAAATAGAATGTTATACATATGTCACAAATCTGCTCAAAATTTACAGTTTTCTCCATATTGTGATAGACAATCAAGTAACATTTCTTTTCTTGTACAAGGTTTGCCGTTAATGCCCTTTTGACTCTGTGCTGATAGTCTAATTACAAATAGATTCTTAATGTACTCATCAGATTAGAAACAATATGATCTTTTTATTAATGCACTAATTATAGATATAAATTTGGCAAATCATAATTCAGTTAAAATGATTTCTTTTTACACTGAAGCCCTTGTGATAAAATTAATTTGCAAGATTGTATTAAAGCTGATTATGCTGTACATGTTATACATTTTGTTGTTATCTATCCATGGGTTACAATATATTAAAAAACAAACACTTGATTTGTTTTGAATTTCAAGGATTTCATACTTGTGTTGTTTAATGCAATTTGTTTCAAAAATGTATTGTCTGCTTAATTTTTCTGCTGTTAAAATGTATTCATTGAATCAGATCGCCGCAGTTAATTATACTCTTTACATTGCCATTGCAGCCCATTGATTGCCATTTTTTAACCATTTTTTTGACATCATTAAATATGTAAATCATTATTTACACATTGGCCACTCCAACCATTTATATTCCATGTTTTATTCCATTGTTATGACATCATTTCAATATTCTTTGAGTGTTTCTTACTATCCATTGATTTTCCCATTGTTTACCATTTTTGTGACATCCAATAAATGGTCCATCTCATTAGCATATTTCGCCTCAAATCAATGGTTTTTCAATGCTTTTCTAATGGAGTTTCAATGGTTTTTTAATGGAATTTCAATGGTTTTCTGCATTCTTTGTTACACGCACAAATCTGAGCCAAAAAATGGTGAATCAGTGGATTTTCAATGGCAAGAATTTAAATGGAAGTACAATGGCATTTCAATGCATTTCATTTTGCTAAGGGATGTACCGTTTATACTCGTTTATAAGAAAGGTCAAAATGCAAACAACATAGACCCTGATCTGCCGTCCCATAATGCGCTGGCAGATCAGGGTCTATGTTGTTTGTTCTACTGATTAGTCCTTACAAACGGTATAGATGGTGGATCAGCATCAGTTTGAACATATTTTAAAGAGCTTTATGCCAGGACACTTTATATCAAAGGACTATATTGAATATGTGCTGTTTTCAGCCCCCATTTTGATGAAAATATAAATATTGATAATTTCATGACTATTCATGTGTCATTCAGTACACAAATCAAACTGTTCTACTGTCATTTTTGTAATAGATTTCTATTTCATACAAATAACATTCATTCAGCATTGGGCTGGTATATTCAGAATTGCAGAATAATTGGTCAGTTCAGTAACTTACAGCTCCAAGTATGATATGAGTGCAGGCTTGCTCCATCATTAAATTTTGATAGTGTATCTATTATGAACACTCTTAAGTTCAAACCATCATCGAGGTGCTGGTATCTAAAAAGTAAAATATTCAACAAATTTACTTTTTGTAGCATTTGCATTGTTGCTGTTATGTTGTTTCCACCACAGAGACAGAGAACCACTATGTGTAAAGAAATGGAAATGCATTTGCTCACTATGTCTTTATTTTGATTCCTAGCAGTAACATACTTTAAAAAGAGAAAAAAACGAACGGATTAAGATTCTTTGAATAAATGTTATTTACCCTTTTCTTCTCTTTTCCCCTTGCACATGTGGCTTGATTTTTTTTTTTTGGGAGGGTCAGCAATTGTGATTTTAAGGGAACTGAGAGGCATTCTTTAAAGTCATACATTGTTGTTAAAAAATCTCAATATTGCTATTATATTACAGAAATTAGAAACTATAAGAGAGATGAGTAGATAAATATAATATAATAAGAGATTAACTGTTTTGTGGTCAAGCAGTGGCAGCATGAGGGTTGGAGACGCCCGGGGCAATGTTCTTTAGTGGCCCCCCCCCCCCCCTACTTTGCCACAGAGAACAGTTTTTATGTCAGTTGCCAACAAGTCTGCTATGAGACTCTTTGGCCAGTATTAATGGGGGATATTCATGACTCCTGAAATAAAACTACAAAATATCTGAAGAGTAAGGACATGATCGAGGTATATTTAAGAAAGTTTCATTGAGTCAGTCTTTCTTTATATCGTTACAATATTGATTTTAGTAATATATGTAAGATACAGTACGTAAAGAGTATTCTGAATATCAAGCTACATTGTAAACCCACTATATATAGCTTTCAATGAAACACTAGAGATATCAAGCTACATTGTAAACACACTATATATAGCTTTCAATGAAACACTAGGGATATCAGCTCAGTTGGTAAGGTAGGAGAATGCAATTCCAATCCCACATTTGAAGCAAAAAAAAAAATACAAAAATAAAATTTCATCTGTTTAATTTTAATTCAAACTTAATGACAGTTTTAATTTTACAGTGAAACTTTAGCTATCTTTTAGTTGACTTGTAAGTTGGGGATATTCAATATTGGCTCCTGAGCACATTTGTATTCTTATTTTTCATTTAATCTTAATATACATCTTTATGGTATAAAATTATAAAAATATATTTATATCATAATATTAAATGTATTTCTCATTGATGGGCCTATTTCTGGACAGGTCCATCAATGAGAAATACATGGAAAGGTTCGAGAATTTTAATGTTCTCTTTATTTCTTTTCAACACATTGTTTCCATGTCAGTTGGCACCTGAACACAAAGTTTTTGTCAAAAATGAAATAACATCATCTCATACATGTAATATACATCATATGAAGAAAATCCACTAGGGAGCAGAAAATGTTTCTTATTCAGAATAGTCCTTTGGTCAGATTCATTGATGAGGTTTTTTAGAACTTGATTAAAGGTTTTCTATTTTTGTAATGGTGGAGCTATTGGATGATAGATTGGCATCCATTCAACAAGTTTGAAAGGCCTTGATGCCAGAATGCTTTGTGTAGAATTTGACATGTGCATATTGGTCCAACACAGTGGTTTTTGAGAAGAAGTTGTAAATAATGATTTTGAACATACAACACATGATGAGTGAAGGACCATACCATAAACTCACTTTTGGCTTTATGGCCAGGTGAACTAAAACAATGTTGATCCATAGATCTTATTGCTTTATAAGTGGATGCAGCACTAGCGTCTTGGGGAGAAGTTTGGTCAAAAGTTATATTTTCAGAATAGCATGGAATTTTACAGTAACCATAACTCTGTCTATGCCAGTTGAGGAAGGGTGATCAGAATTACAATTCTTAGGATCATAATACATGTGTAGGAACTTGGCAAAGCCTTGTTCCTGCGGATAAATTGTATTCCACATTATAGATTCTGTTTCTGTTCTGAACTTAAACATACATGTTTCTGTTATGTGCTAGGATAAAGAATGAAATGATTTTTAAAAAATGGCTGTTTTTTGCTCTTGAATTTGCAATAAATGACAGTAAAAAAAAAAAATTCTTTTGTTTTTTTAGGAGTGTTTCCTATACATACACTGAGTGCTGTTCTGGATGGACCGATCTTGGCACACAGAATTGCAAATATGGTTTGTGCTGTTTTGAATTTAAGGACATATCTTATTCTTTTATCTTAAATTTATTCTTAGGTCAATTTTACAAAATATACTGATTGTCATCAAAATTTCCGAATTGTGGAAACAAAACTGATTCTTATTTTCTATCACACAAAGACAAATGAGATATTAAGATCACTTTGTGAGCATTGAGGTTGTTGGAATTGTCATTGTAAAACGAACTTATGTGTTCGGACCTCCTGATTATTTTAAATTATATTCATTATCTGGCATTAAAAAAAACTTTGCCTCAGATTTTGCTTTTTTCGATACAATCAAATCCACTGAAAACATTTTGTCTGTTTGTTTCTCTTAAATGTCCCATGTATTGTTTTATAAAAAATAACTTAAATGTATCTATTACTGGTAAAATACTCACATAAAGAAAAAAGATAATAACACTAATTTTATTGCAAAATGTCAAGTGAGTATATATAGTATACAATAAACTCAAGATTAAAACGATCCCAAGTCATATATTTACATCAGAATTTTGTTATTTATTACTGAGGTAAAATATTATATAAAACATCATAAAGGATCTTGCAATGTGGTTCACAATATCTGATGTCTTGTTGCATCTGAAATCATTTTTATGAAGTTTACTGTATATGTAATGGATTTAGGGCATGACCCCTAAGTCATGGTCCGGATGGAGGGGAAGGGGTCCGGAAGCTGGGTACATGTAATAAAAAGCGTGGAGGTAGATCTAATTTTTGTGGATAAATGTTAATCATAAAGATTAGGCTGGAACAGTTTTGTTTAAAATCATATTTAACATAGTCAGTCTTTATATTTATCTTTTAAATTTTAAATTCTGATTAAAATATATGAGCTAATGGGAAATGTATGATAGAACCACATAGTAACTTGGTGATGTTTTTATGTTACCCTCTAGGATGACAATCCCACCTCCCTGTCAGTGTTTGGGAGGTTGGCATGGAAAATATTTACAAAGGTACACCTTCTTTTCCTTCAGCCCTTTGTGACGGGAAAACAACCCCATCGGCATGCACTATTTATTATAGCGACTACTTTGTAAAGACGAAGAATAGCATTTTAAGGAACAGTGGGGGTGTCTGCAACAACCCAAATGTCTGTAGCAGTTGTAATGATGGATTTTACAGTGCTGGAGCATACTGCAGAGGTTAGTATACATGCAGGAGGTTAGTATACACACAGCTTATTATACATGCAGAGGTTAGTATACACACAGCTTATTATACATGCAGAGGTTAGTATACACACAGCTTATTATACATGCAGAGGTTAGTATACACACAGCTTATTATACATGCATAGGTTAGTATACACAGCTTATTATACATGCAGAGGTTAGTATACACAGCTTATTATACATGCAGAGGTTAGTATACACAGCTTATTATACATGCAGAGGTTAATATACACAGGTTATTATACATGCAGAGGTTAATATACACACAATTTATTGTACATACAGAAGTTAATATACACAGCTTATTATAGATGCAGAGGTTACTATACACAGCTTAATATAGATGCAGAGGTTAATATACACAGCTTTTTATACATGCAGAAGTTAGTATACACACAGTTTATTATACATGCAGAAGTTAGTATATACACAGGAAGATCTTGTAAATGAGTATAAAAACTTGATGAGCAGAACATCTTTACGAATTTAGCAAGACAAAAAGTGAATTTGTGAAAAATTGTAAATATTTATTTGCAAGCAATAACACTAGACAATATTTGTATTACCAATGAACAAATCACACAAATTTTACATCACGAAATGCTTACTTTAATGAAACCATGAAGATTTAATAATGCTATTTTATAGGCACTTTGAAGCTTCATATTTTGTCTTCTTGGATTGAATTTGGAGGCCAACACTTCCAGTACATCACGCAGTGAAATATGCTACATTCAGTTCTGATTGGTGGTTATTGTTTGTTCCAGTCCAGGGTAAGCAATAACTACCAGTCAGAGCTGCATGTAGCTTATTCACTGCGTGACACACACTTTGTGTTAATTTGTAGAAGGTGAGTAGGTGTTGTGAATAGTTTTCCTTTTTCACTGACAGAAACAAGTGAATATGGTTGTGGCAGTTGTTTTGCATCGGTAGGAAGTACAGTGTATGGGATTCGGTTGTTAATCATCTCCGCATCCCAACACAGACCTGTTCTAGATAAGCTTTCCTTGTAAGAGGAAATTGCCTTATTTCTTCTGTTTTTTAAGATAACACCATAATGCCTTCCAAATTTAAGCAAAGACATAAAATTGGTAATATGCGTTTTTAAAGCATTCATGCAGTGCAGAACAAAAGATGTGGTGATCAAGATGAGTCCTGCATGTGATCAAATGGAGCAGCCTGGAGTGTCCAAAAAAGGTTGAATTAGAATCACTGATGACCAGCAGATAGTCTGTTTGGAAGTATTTTTTTTATCTTGTCAAGGATGAGAATGGCATATAAACTGATGATAAGTCTGGGACTGTCTGCAATCTGCATACTGGAAATATGACCAATATGTTGACACATGTGAAACGGCACCACCCTACCATTTACAATCCTTCTAAAGATGACAAGGCGCATGGGGTATTTGTTGGATTATGATGATTCATATTCCCATCCTTCCATCTGTTCGCCATCCGATCCAGCCAACTGTACCATTTGACTGATGATGAAAGGTCTGTCACACTGGTGAACCATGCGGCATATTGGCCGGCCATTCCATGGTATGCGGAGTCATACAAGGATCTATTGGGTCAGTCCATCTTTGCCATACGTCCCTGAAGGTGCTTTCCAAGTCAACTGTCTGGCTGACTGTACCTGTTGACTGGTGACCTATGGTCACATCAGAGAGCCATGCTGCATATCAGCCAGACATTCCATGGTATGCAGAGTTATACAGGATCCATGGAGTTGATCCATCCATTTCGCCGTACATTCTGTCCTGGCACTTTTTGAGCAGACCATTTAGCTGGCAGCTGAACTGACTATCCAGCCAGTCATCCAGCACATTATCTGGCCGCCCTTCCAGCTATCCATACCAGCAAAACAAGCTGTGTTGTTTTCCTGGCTGCTTATTTAACCAGTGGGCCAGTTATTCACAGCATTTCTGTTGGCTAGATACCATGCCACACATGGAATAGTGCCATAGTGAGTGCATGGATAACCTCAGTCAGTTAGTGTACTACCACTCCACCACTGAGCAAACATAGTGAGTGCATGGATAACCTCAGTCAGTTAGTGTACTACTACTCCACCACTGAGCAAACAGTTTCAGCTTTAAAGCAGCTGTGGATGAAATTTACAGAGTTTGTCCAATCTCTGAGTGCCCAACTCCACTGTCTGTGGGCCAAGCCTATATGGTGAAGGTTTTGGTAGACTTAGAAGATGAGGACAAACATCCCTCCTTCTGTCTATTACAGCAGTCAGTGAACATCAAAGAGATCTCTGATCATCTATCTGAAAAAATGCAGGATCCAGTGAACACTAATGTTTTCTTTTCGGAAGGCCAGCATCCTCATAATGCTCGCATGTACTCGGACACTGCTGTTTATAATGTAGATCTGAACATTTTCCATTCCACCTCCATGTGTAGTGCAGAATATGGTGGCAACTTCTTTGATGTTTGATCTGGCATTGCTAGTGATTTTTCGCCTTGCTGAAAATGTGGGGAGTGATCATGTATCCATAGGTATGCTGTTGTTGTTTGGCAGTAGAATCAATATGTATGGAAGCAGGCAGCACAAGAACTGCCTGTCTAGCATATATTGTCACCTCCCTCTGGTGTTCTGGCCAAATCAGTCTCAGCATTAATGGAGACAATCATCCACAAAAAGATGGGAGACTGAACACCGCTTAACAGCAGTTTTGAGCTCAGTCTAATTGCAGGTGTCAACAATCCCTTCAGTTCCTGAGGCAGTTCAATAAAGCACATAGGAAACAAGGTTTCTCCTAACTCAAGCATCCTAACATGTGTTGATGAGTTGCCACCCCGGCTACCTGCCGAAAACCTGCCTGTTGGTGCCAGACACCTTCATTTTTGGCATGCTTGGATTGACATGGATGTAGTGGGGGATGTCATGATGGTCTCCCCTCCCTCTATCAAAATGATGCAAAAGAGGTGAATTGGAGGAACCAAAGGTTGTGGAGTTCCTGTCCCTGCCTTCTTCCCATAACTTTGATGACCTAGTGTACTCAGATCCCACATTTGAACGGACTGAGTTCATCTTTAAAGTAGCTGTGGAGGAAATATATGATGTGTTGCCAACTTCAAAATACCCACTACTGCCAACTGCGAGCCATTTAGCCTTTAAGGTTAAGGGCTTCAGTAGACTTGGAAAATGAGGACAAACATTCCTCCTTCCATCTACTGCAGCAGTCGGCGAAGATAAAGGAAATATTAGACTGTCTGTTGGATAAGATCCATGACATGGGCAATTCTAAGGCAGTCTTTTCTAAAAGCTCACTACAAGTGATGTTTTCATCATGCTAGTGTCAAACACATTCTGACACATTTACAACTGAGTTTTGACATTAGATCAGAATATTGTGATGGTGAATATGACGACCCCCTGTTTTACAAGATGGATAAGAATGTTTTCCATGCCACCTTTAAATTCTAGTGTACTATTGTGGTAACATCCTAAATGCTAAATCTAGCAATGATATACCTTTTTGTGACAAGGTGGAATCACATACCACCCACCAGATGCATGGGCCAAGGATACTGTTATGTATGATGTTTATATATTATTATAAATATTTTAGGAAATTATAAATGTTTCTTGACTTTAATATTTGCTTAAGCTTTGGTGTTGTTTACCAGAAAAACATGTTTAACTTGTGTCCTTGAATTAGGTTGTTTACTTAAGATTTGAGTTCAAGGATAGTTTTGATAAACACAATATTTACTCAATTTGAGGTCAAGGTTGATTTTGTTTAAAGATAAAACTGGAATTACCTTAGGAGTTATGTGTCAAAAAGCACATTTACTATTGTAGAACATTCTGTCATGTGACCAATCTTTATATATACCATGTTTAGTGGATAGTTTTTCAGTTTCGACATTACTATCAGTCTTTTAAAGAGCCATTACAGTTGTGGAAAGTCATTCTAAATTCCTGGAGAGGAATTATTTAAAATATTCATTGGATTATAAAAGTGCTCATAGACTTTTGGATTTTGGGTTTTGAATGGATGACTTTGGGATTTATGTGAACTTATTCAAAGATATTTTGGAGTACTTCATTTTGGCATACCAGCACATTAAAGACTACTGACACAGCAGGACATTAAAGACCATTGGCACATCAACCCATTCAAGGATACAGCCATTCATTTGGAACATTCTATATTTAGGACTTGCACTTAGGACATTTAGACTTATTGGATCATTTGGGTTTTTAATTCACATGACTGTAAGTGACTTTTAATTTTTGATTTTAATTATCTAGAAATAAATTGCTTGTTTATTTTTACTTGATTTGTTGGTTTCACTTTCTTTCTGTTACATTTTTCTTAGACCATAGAGTCGTAACAATACACTATCAATTAGTTGGGAGGGGATCAGAACTGCAAAAAATTATTCTGATGGCCCCTCTTAGGTGGGACAAGTCCTGGGTGAATAATCTGCTTGATCTAGTGATAGATGTTTCCAGAGAAAGCAAGGCTGAACCTGCTCAAACAGTCATGGTCACAGGTGTTACATCCCTGCCCGGACAGGCTTCATCTTCTTGCCTGGCTTTTGTCAGGAGAGCCTTGCAAGAAAGGAATTTCAGCCTTCAGTTGTGGAGAGAATCTCACAAGATAGAAGGCC
Source organism: Margaritifera margaritifera (assembly GCA_029931535.1). Lineage (NCBI taxonomy): Eukaryota > Metazoa > Mollusca > Bivalvia > Unionida > Margaritiferidae > Margaritifera > Margaritifera margaritifera. The sequence continues at coordinate 1,965,118 of JAQPZY010001503.1, read as the reverse complement.
CTCCACTTTAAAGGCATACAAGGGAAAGTGTTGCATTTTTACTGGCTGGTGCAAGTACAACAGCATCATCCCTTTGACTGCCTTAGCCCCACAGATAGCTGACTTTTTTCTCTGGCTTTTTGAGGAGATAGAGTTGGCTTAGATTACTATCAAAGGCTACCACTCCATGATATCTGACACTTTCAGGCATCATGGTAGAGATATTGATCATGATAAAAATCGAAAAGACCGGCAGCCAGTACCTCGTTAAAGCTGCTATAATACAAGACATGCTTTCTGATAGCTTTAGCTTCGGCATGCTGAGTGAGCAAGTTCCATGACCTTTCAATGGACCTGAACTATCTCCAGTTCATATTGGAGTGTTCTTTGGTCCTAATGATGCAAGCAGGCTTTATAGCTGAGAATAGGTGTCTGTCAAGCGGGCATTCATAGAGTGGTCAAACACTTTCTCTTCAGTTGATATATCAAGAGAGGCGGTGATGCAAGACTCTGTCTGTGCTCTCAAGTTTTATTTGAAGTGCATGTCGGGCATGACAACATCTATATAGGAGTATATAACCCCTCAAGCCTCAGTGTGCTCAGAGGACTTCAAAGATTAGGTATTACTCATGAAGATTTCAGCTCATGAGATTAGAGCAACCGCTGCCAGCCTCGCATTCGAACTTAACATTTAGTTCTGACACATAATAGAAGCTGTTGGCTGGCATGCATAGTCAACCTTTTTGAGTTTTTATCTCCATGATCTAGCTTCACAGAGATGAGAATAGAATCTGGTGGGTCCAGTGGCTGCGGCCTAGACGACCACCAGGTCCAGTCGATGTCAGCACAACCTCCTCATGGGCATGGGTTTAGCACTTTAGCTGGATTTGCCTGGAATTTTTATTGGTAAGAAGAATTCATTCTTTTCTTCTTATCCATGTGTGGTTGTCACAGGTTACGCAACCATTGGTTGTGCTGCTGTCATGTCAGGAAATCGGGTTATCCTCCATATAGGGAATCCAGCCATTCTGCCCTTGAAAGGTGACCATGGTAGAGGTAGGTTCCTCAGCATTTCCTCCTATTAGTATTCTGCTAATGACAGTGGTATGTATTCAAAGGAGAAAGCAAATGTTTTAGTAAATTATGTTTCTCCGAGAGTACTTAACTGATTACATTACTATAAAACCCTCCTACACCATCCTGCCAATTAGAGCATCCTTGTTGGGGTATTGCTGAAGCTAAAAATGAGCAAACAATTGTAGCTACCTGGCATTGGCAAAGGGAGGTCATCGGAAAAGCTGGGAAGAGTTTTTTTCCTTTGTCTGTATGGTATATAGACAGGAAATATGGAAGTTTTTCATCCTCTTTCCATGATTGCTTGATTTGAGAGGTAGCGCCTGCTAAAAGGTGGAGCATATTATGTTATGATGCTGTCCGTCCATCCTTCTGTCTGTCTGTTACTAGTTTTCGTTGATGCACAGTAACTCCAGTTGTCCACTATCAACAATCACCAAACTTGGCTGGCTTGCACTTGGGATAAGGAAGAAGAATATTGATTTTGAGGTCAAAAGGTAAAATGTCCAAGTCACTGACTGAAAGAAGAAAAATGGTTTCTACACAAAACAGTAGTTACACATTACAAACCTGAGGACCAAACTTTGCGGATGGCCAACACTTGTGGTAAGGAATAAAAATGTCAATGGTCAAGGTCACTGACTGAAAGAAGAAAGGTGGTTTCTGCAAAAATTTTATTTATCTACATAGAGGACTATTAAACATAAGACACACATATAATGTGTCTTTACAATACTGTTGTTGCTCTTTTTGACTTGGAGCTGGATTTCAGTGGATGCTGTGAAACATTGAACTTGTTATAGTCATCATTTGAAGATGTGCATTATCGACAAATCACTGTGCTCTGATACTTTTTTATAGAGTTATTGCCTTTTTGTCTTGTAGCTGAATGCGGTGTATGACAGAATCTTGTGAATGCAACTTGTCTTGCAACTTGTGCTGGATTGCTCTGGAACTTGGTACATATATGTGGTCATCAGCTGAAGATGTGTATACTGTCAAATCACTCCTGCGATATTTGTAACAGTTATTGTTGCAGTATATGACAATCTTTTGAATGCAACTACTCTTGCAGGTTTTAGGGTATTGCTGTGAAACTTAGTACATATTATGGTCATCAGAAGAAGATATGCATGTTGACCAGTCATTGTACTCAAACTATTTTTAGAAGAGTTATGCACTCTATATTTCCATCATGGTGTACGGATGGGATGTGGGAGAGGTGTGGGTATATTTACGTGAGTAAATTGCTCACCATTTGTCTAGTTTCTGAAATATATTTAAATAAGAAGAAATATTTTTAGAAATTTTCAACAAAGTGGGGTAAACTTTGTGTATATTGAAGTCCAGGGGACATGAAAATGAGCGTTAAACTGAAAATGTAGTTTATGTTTTTGGGGGGATAAAAACGTGCTCATTGTACACTGCTTCTTGCTATATGTGAAGTTCACTGTATATAATTACCTATATTTAATTTTTCCAGCATGCAAGAAAACTCCGTACTGCAACATTCATCGATGTACTACAGGAACACGTTCAACTTGTCATTATTGTGAAGGGGAATACACAGACGCTGTGGGGGAATATGTGTATGATAGATGGGAAAATCCTGAAGCTTGCCAAGGTTGCTATTAATTTTTAAAATTGAGAGAGGGAGAGAGATTTACAAATAGACAGCTAAATAGAGAGAGGGACTGAAGAAAAGAGAAAGAGATACATAGACATATATAAGAGACAGAGACTGGTTTATAGACAAACTCAGAAGGACAGAGGTAGAGAGATAGACCATATTCCTCTGTTGATAAACCCACTCTTGAAGATAAGCCCATCCCACACTTTTACAAACTTGTAGGAAGATTTTATATGACAAAGTATAGTTACATGATAAGCCCATCCCACACTTTTACAAACTTGTAGGAAGATTTTATATGACCAAGTCTAGTTCCGTGATAAGCCCACTCTTGGTGATAAGCCCATCCCACACTTTTACAAACTTGTAGGAAGATTTTATATGACCAAGTCTAGTTCCGTGATAAGCCCACTCTTGGTGATAAGCCCATCCCACACTTTTACAAACTTGTAGGAAGATTTTAATGACAAAGTCAAGTTCCATAATAAACCCACCTTTTTAAAAAAATTAACATGGCTGGCTCACCAGTCTTATTATGGGAGAAATACTGTAATTGTTGCAACTTTCAAGTGTTGCAGTGAATTTTGAATTTTTTTTACAATTTTGTAATGAGCTAGATACAAATGGTAAAACATTACAGTAGAATGCAGATTATCTCAATGAGGATTATTTGCTTCGACAGACTCCCACCCACCATTTTCTTAAAAAAATGTAAACCCCCAATATATTATAAATTGATTATCTGGATGACCAGTTTTTTTTTACAGAATCATTGTTTTCTGATGGGTCTGGATAATTGGCATTTTATTGTACTTTATACACGAGACCCTTGATTATCCATACTTGTTAGGAAACACAAACACACATATATATATATATATATATATATATATATATATATATATATATATATATATATATATATATATATATATATATATATATATATATATATATATATATATATATATATATATATATATATATATATATATATATATATATACACACACACACACATACATACATACAAAGAACATGTTTGCATGATCAGGAATTTGGATAACCAGTAAAGAATCGTAACTATTTATAGTGAATTGATGGATACATGATTTGTTTTTTTAAAAAACAAAAGAAAATAATAAAGGAAATACTTGGGTATTGAATGATTGAAATTCTGTATTCCCCGCCCCAGCTCTCCTTTAATATTAATTTCTAAAAAATGGTGATTTTTTTTTCAGAGGTGTGCTCATGGCGGTCCACAGGAAAGCGGTGTTACCCAGGAATTTGTAGCGGACTGAAAAAAGGGAATGGACTCATTTCCAGTTGCCGTTGTATTGCTGGGTTTAGAGGAGATCATTGTGAAAACAGTATGTACAACTTGTACCTAAGAAATTTCCGAATTGCTTAATTTTTTTAAAGAAAAAGCCCAATTTGGAGTATCTCCTTTTACCTAAGTTTCACTAAGTTTTAATATTTATTTGAGGGATGGTTTATAAAAAGTATTATTAGTGTCTAAGATGCAGGAGTTTTACAAGGTAAAATTAGGAACGATCTGTGATAAATGTGCAAATCTTTTTGTCTTGCCTGCTTTGGCAGAGGCGAGATATAAGAGTCACTTATTGCAACATCATCTGCATTCATGTCATTGGCTTTAACATTTGATTAAGGTTTTGGTTATAATTTTATAAACCCACCATTTGGTGGAGCTTATTTGTCTCTCCATCTGTCTGTTAACTTTTCCTTTTCCACATGATACTTTAGTTCTGCAGCATTTATCATTGCCAAACTTTGTGGGTAGCTTGCACTTTTTGATAAGAAAGAAGCCTGTCCATTTCGGGGTCTAAAGGTCAAAGGTTAATGTCACTGTTACAGAAGAAACATGGTTTCTGCACAACAAAATTATTTCTACATCACATACCTGAACCACAAAATATAAATAGATTGCTCTTGGGGTAGTGAATGAACCTGTTGATTTAGGATTAAAATATCAAATGTCAAGGTCACTGTAACTTGATGAAGAAAATAGTTTCTGCACAACAGTAACATTAATTGTACATCAGAGACCTAGACCAGACTTTGTGGATAGCTTGCACTTGGGACAAGGAAGAAGCCTTTTGATTTGGGGATTAAAAGGTCAAAGGTCAAGGTCTCTGACTGAAAGAATAAAAACAGATTCCTCAAAAAAATTTCATGTCTCTAACATGTACCTTCATCAAAGTTTGGTGATGACTTGCATGTTGGGTTAGAAAGAAGCCTATTGATTTGGGGATCAAAAGGTTAAAGGTCAAATTCAGTGTGACTGAAAGAAAAAGACAGGGGTTTGCAAAATAACTTAAACTTTTAGATTCTGGGGACCAGAGGTCAGTAGTCATGGTTATGGTAAGTCTGATACAATCCATGCTGTAGGATGAATGGTGTCAGTTGATAAAGAACAGACACTATCAGATGAATTGACTGGAGAGGTCACAAAATTCACATCTTTTCATAGAGACAAGAATAATTTGATAACTATAGGAAGTAAATAGATCATGGAATGCATTTCAGTGCAATTTTGTTTACTGTCAAGTGTTTGAAATGCGCTGACCACTGCATCACTGTGGTGTTGGCTGCAGACTTAAAAATTCAACTTCAGATACAAATTTCATGACCTGACAGAACAGTCTGAGAACTGAAAACTTAAGGTGATCAAAGAAAGTAGCTCTTAGGCTGACAATTTTTGCCAGTATTGATCAGTATGCAAAGAATTCATGCCACATGAAGTATCTGTAATGTTTTTCTATGTAGGCTAACATGGAAAACAACTTGCCCGTATTTATCAAAATATCTGAACCCTCCAATTTTCCAGACACAATATTTCCCAAATTTGTAATAATTTTCATTAGTACTTAAAATTTCCGGACACCAACAACATTTATTTAAGCAGACAGAAAAAATTCAAGGTGTAACATAAACTAATATATGTTGTGCCCATACTCAAAAATACGATTGAATAGATGACCTTCTGACCTAGAAACCACTTTGATTACCCTAATTATATCTTCTGGCCCTCCCAGCTTTTATTTATCTTTCTACTGGCTGAGATTTTATTCCTCAAAGAGATTTTACCTAGCCCACTTCTGACTGGCATTGATAATTGAACATAGCAGGTGCATAAGAACACAATAGAGATGTTAATTTTCTGGATAGAATATTTGGGAAAAATGAATTTTTTTATTTGTACACCAATTTTCCAGACAGCAAGAAAAGTAATTATTATTTAATGTCCACTGATATTTTGATAATGATAGTACCTTGAATCGAGCATGTTTTTGAAGATGATGGCATCCAATAGCTTTTTATCTTGGCTGGTTTTCCTGACTGAGCAGTGCTGATTTCTTTGCTTCGACTTATTGTTGGAATTGCCTGACATATAAATCCACTGCTAAAATGCTGGAAGTATTCTGCATGCTCATGATGTAGGATGGTGGGATTGTTCTTTCCACTACTTTTTACCATGTGAAACAGAAGTCTGTTAATGTGCACTCAGTTATGGAGCGTTATGATGATGTACCACCCTACAAAATCGATATAAAAAATTTTGACCCTATATTTTTGAGGATTTTTTATTTTTTACCTTTATACTTTATTTTATATAGCATATATACATGTTTATAAGTCAAGTCTGACTGTAAACTGCACAGACCCAGATATGCTGTTGCTTAACATAAGTGTGTATATACGGTACATTTTATAGAATTTTAACAGCTTTATGTTTTATCGTTTATCTTATAGTACTTCATGACTGCTTACATTTATTTGGAAGGTCTTGTCTTTCAAACGTGTTTTGTGTAATTCTTCATTTTTATATATTTAGGACTTTTGTTTTAGTTGGAAGTACCATATAGCCATTATTGTGTTTAGGTGTCATTAAACATTAATACATACATACTTTATCTTTAATTGATATATCAGTATCATGGATACTTAGATATCTATTTTAGACAGGTGTCCTCGGCGAAAGGACAGGTTTTCTTTATACAAAAATCTCCTTTCTGGCAGATTTTATTTTCATTTACCTTGAACTGTACCATTGGGTAGATCATATAGATAATTTTACAGTGTCTTATTTAGCATGAGGTAAGTTGGGCAGTGCATATTAAAACATCCCATTTACTATGAGGGTTATTTTGGACTGTCTCATTTAACATAGGAGTGTTTGACATGCAGAGCAGAGCATTCCATTTACCATGGGGGAAAGCTCCTGAACAACCATCCACAGATTCTCCACCTTCATGTCTGTCTCATATCAAATGATCTATCTGCCAAGATCAGTTTTTGAGCAAGGTTGCAGACTGCATTGCCCAGGCTAGAAGGCAGTTGATCTCTAAGGTTTATGGAGCCAAGTGGAGACGATACTGTAATTGGTGCATTGGGCGACACATTGATCCCATATACCCCTCTTTGACTGCAGCTGTGGATTATCTTCTCTTTCTTTTCAAAGAAAAAGACTCTCAGTCTCCACCATGGGGGGCTACAGAGCAGCTCTCTCCAATACTCTTAAGTTCTTTATGGGCTCCACCATAGGGTTAAACAATCTCTTTCAGAACTGTTAAAAAAAATGTGGGCTTCAAAGACCAGTCTCACACTCTTTAATGCTAGGGTCGAACCTTTTGTGTTTTTTCAGTTGTGATTTTAACAACCTTCTGAACCCTCAAGTGAGGCTTCAGTTGAGAACTTTGTCTTAATAAGACAATCTTCGTTCTCTCCATAACATTGGTGATGAGGAGGACTGAAATTCATGCCTTTTCTGTTGAAAAAGGTTGCATACGATTCAATTGCAACTATGATTCATTCTGTCCTCTTTGCCAGCCCAGCTTTCTGACCAAGAATCAGCTTCCTGAACCAATTGAAATCTCTAGTCTCAATCACATCTATGCTAGGGATGAACAAGATAGACTCCTTTGCTTGGTGAGAGCCTTATGTTTCTATTTGGCTAAATCAAAAGGGAAGAAAAAAATGGTCAAAATCATCTTTTTTTCCCTTTCAGAGGTACCATTGATATTTTGGCAGCCACCATCTCAAGGTGGAATATTTTGACTATCAAAAGAGTTTATCAATCTCTCATTGAGAGACATCTTTCTTTCACGAGAATCAAAGCCCATGAGGTTAGGGCTATTGATGCATCTTGGACCTTTCTTAATCATTCTTCTGTGGATGATTTCATGAAAGCTGCATTCTGGCAATTTCATTCCATATTCTCGTCATTCTACATTGGTTCAATGTTGCACCAGAATAAAGTTATCCTCACATCAGCAATAGAGGACTCTATTGACAACAGATGACATATTCACTCTGACAGCTAGTCATGCGGCCATCAGCCTCACTGGATCAGGCTGTAATAGTCAGTAGCATAATAATAACAACAGGTATTATATTACTGCTATTAAAATGTAGTTTTGGTGGGTAAAGATAACTTTCATTATGTAATACTTACCTGTTTTTATTACCAAATTTCATCCTTTCCTCAAAATCTGATGTCCTTTTGGTCATGGTGCAAGTCAAAGAAGGGTGATTTACTGAATGATATTTTGAATGACAAAAGTGACTAAGGACATCAGACTGGGTCTGTGTTTATTTTTCTTCTAGACCTCCAGTTACTAATTGGAGGAGGAAATTCACCTTGGACTGGCAACTAGTCGCCAGGAGATGTGAAAATGTTAAGATTGTGTGTGAAGATTGTCATTAGTGTTTTCAACAATGTTAAAGATTTTGTGTAGAGATTGTTATTAGTGTTGTCAACAATGTTAAGATTGTGTGAAGATTATTATTAGTGTTGTCAGCAGTGTTAAAGTTGTGTATGAAAATTGTCATGGTGTTGTCAACAATGTTAACATTGCATGTGGAGATTGTCAGTTGTCATGAGCATTGCCAGCAATGTTAAGATTGTGTGTGAAGATTGGTATTACTAGTGTTGTCAACAATGTTAAAATTGTGTGAAGATTGTTATTATTAGTGTTGTCAACAATGTTAAAATAGTGTTTGAAAATTGCCATCACTAGTCAGGAGTGTTAAGATTGTATGTGAAGATTGTCATGAGTGTTGTCAATAGTGTTAAGATTATGTGTGAAGGTTGTCATTAGTGTGTTTCAATTGTTTAGATTGTCATGAGTGTAGTCAACAATGCTAAGATTGTGTTTAGATTGTCATGAGTGTAGTCAGACAATGCTAAAATTGTGTATAAAGTTTTTGTTTGAAAGTTTTTGCATTAACCTTCATATCTTGAACACTTTGGTACGTACAGTTATGGAAGTTCATGAGTACTTTCCAGTCACAAGGACAGAAGCAGGTCACAGAGACCCTTTTTCAGGGCTTCAGTGACGTGTTTGGTTTTTTGGTTATGCAGCGATGGAGCTTGTAAGATATAGTGCTCTGGAATTCTTATTTATATTTAGTCAGGACTTTTAATACAATCTAAGTAAAATAATGAAGTAAATTATACATACCTTTTGTTTCTATCAAAATAGTTGATGATGAACCTGTGATCACGGACAACATAGCCACCTTCAGAGTTGGTGAGGGAACTACAAATGTCATCAAACTCCCACCACTTCCCACTGATCTGAATCCAGATTTTAAAGAAATAGTGTGGACAAATTTTGGAGGTTACACCAAAGCTGTGACATATTTTGCAGCTTTATTCAAACTTAGACCGGAAACTGTTCTTGTACAACCATCTTATATTAATAAATTCCAGTTTGGGATTATCTATGGCTACATCTCATTAACACTGAATAGAGGTGAGTATTTACTCACATTTAATGATTGTTGACATGTTAGTTTTTGTAAAATTCTTTATATTAGTTAATATTCTGATGCTTTTTTAAAATACTGTACTTGATGTAATAGCCCCAAGTGCCTTAATAAGCACCCACTTCTTTCTTTTATCAAAATGCATAAAAATATTCTTTACCATGCGCATGTGTCATGATCCCAGCATGCCATGTGGGAGGAAAGCAGCTGCTAAAATTGGCCTAGATCATCATTATTTTGTTTGAACTTACCGCCATGCTTGTCTGGTGCCTTGTTACCACTTAAGTTTGTGGGGTAAATCAGTTCTAAAAACAGATGTTACATGTGTTTTGTTTGGGAAATTGGAGAGGTCCCAAACATGGACAAAGGGAGCTAACCCTTTTGTATGTACATGGTACTCTGATGATGAGTTTTACCTAAGTAATAATTTGTAAGCACACAGTACAGGTATTACATTGGATAGCGTAAGCTGGGACATATCGTAAGACGTTAGATTGTAAATTTGGTACATTTTGAACTCGTACTAAAATTGTAAATCTTCAGATGAAGAGCAGTAAAACCCGTTCATAAAATGCCAGGGGCTAGTGAAAAGTAATTGATAAAAAATTTTGGGACATGAAGGAAAGTACATTATATATAATTTGATGAATCAATGTTTGTTACAAAATTGGTTTCACTGTCATTATTTTTCCATTAGTTAATCATTTCTAGCTTTGCTTTAGTAATACATCATGCATCAGTCTTTTAAAAAAAATCTTGAAACTTTGTGGTTGAAAGTTTCTCAGCCAATTTAGACTTCTTTTAACCTTACAATGTCAGATCGATTGTGTCCATATAAAATTAGTTCAGCCCCCTCCACAGTGTAAGTTTGTGTTTTGTAAGTTTTTATGTGCATGATGACTTCATACAAAGGACACTTGTTATTTTGGTGGATAATTCTTGTCCTATGTGGACAGAGTTAAATGTAGTTTTAAACCTAAATCATTTTAGTGTGTAATGTTAACATCATAGTTTATATATTAAAAACAAGTCTGATTCTACCCAAGCAAATTCTTTTTAACTTGACAAACTGATCAAGAGACACAGATTTTGATCGAACAGTTGGTCCAGGCATATCTTAGGCAATGTAGAGTTCTTGCTGTGTTGTTGTTTTTCTTTTCTTGCAACAGGATTATTGATGTTTGGTCACATCATTGAGAATACTGGAAACCACAGTGACCATTGTGAAAAATCTCGTTCCAGCTACTTCTACTGAATGGATGGTCATACTCATATTTTTATTTTTGCAGTATGTAGTCATTTCCAATATTAAAATGCTGCTGATCCTAGCTACAAAAGGCTGCCTTTATGGCTATGTGGCTACTAATCCTAGCTACAAAAGGCTGCCTTCATGGCCATGTGGCTACTAATCCTAGCTACAAAAGGTTGCCTTTATGGCTATGTGGCTACTAATCCTAGCTACAAAGACTTCCTTTATGGCCATGTGGCTCCTAATCCTAGCTACAAAAGGCTGCCTTTATGGCCATGTGGCTACTAATCTCCTAAACAGATAATTGTATCATTCTGGGTTTGTAAGCTGTACTGGATTATGAGCATGATAACACAAACAGGTATGGATAGATTTTTTATCAAACTCATTTTGTGGATATATCTGAAGAATACCTTGAATCATACAAGTTCATAAACTATCTTTTTGTTTGTTTTGAATTAATAATTATGGATTTGATCAAACATGAGGGTATATCTTGACAGTGTCTGAGGCAAGTTCATTGATTGCCCATGACATCAGGTTTAAGGTCAAAGGCCATGACAAAGAATTTTGTACTGCACATACAGGTATCTTGTGAACATGTTAACTCAAACATGAAAAAATTATTGTTACCAAATTTGGTCTGTGGGAGCATCTTAAGAATATCTGAGATCATTTCAGTACTGATCAGTTAAAAGGAACAAAGTGACAGAAGAAGTGGACTTATTGTGGATTCCTGGAAATTCTTTTTGGTTTGTAGAGTGCCACTCCCTTCAAGAGTCTCTTGTTTTTTCACCATTTACCAATATTTCATCCTTTTGAATTCTATTTTGGGAAAAGACACAAGGGCACAGCCTACAGAAAACACTAAATCATTGTATTCATTATCATCATAACACATCATATCATTATTTTATGTTTGTAATTGTTCTTTATAAATATACAGGTGGAGTCTCAAATGCCTTAACCTGGAATTGTATGGATGCTTCAGAAGATAACCCCAAAAGCAGCAACTACCGATGTGAAAAAAACTTCACCCTCACGCAGTGGAGTCTGCCATTTCAGCATAATGACAGGTAGGTATAGCCCCACTGATTAAGTATTTGAGTGCACTTGCTAGAGGTGTCACTGCAGTGTGGGGTCTTCCATTTCAGCAACAGCAACAGAGCACTAGTTGGACACTGCAAGGTTGTGGGCTTCATTACTCATGGCATTATTTGTATTTTGGTTAACATTTACCTATCAATGGTGATGGGGTCTCTGCAGTCTTTCAAGTGGTATCTCACCCCCTATGGCAATGGGGGCATAGAAATGGTCTTCATCTATCTGACCACTGTCTTTTCATCAATCTACCTTGTGAGTACTCTTGGATCCACAGTAATTTTTTGTTCTTTTATTATTAGATTTGAACCATATTTGCTGTAAAGGTTAATCTCAACACAGCTTGGATGATTTAGATAATAAACACATTCTGTCCATATTTCTTAAGAGGTTTGGCCCTTAATTGTCTTAGCATGTGCATTGCTAATGCACAACCTTGTGAATGCTTTAGCTTCCACATTTATTATTTGATTTCAACCAGATTTGCTGTGTAGCTTTGTCTCAACAAGAGCACTGTTGCCTTAAATGAAGAGCACATTCTACACCTATTTCTTAGAGTTATGGCTCTTGATCATCTTAGCATTGGAAATGCTAATGTATAATCTTTTGAACATATTGTAGCATCCACATGTTTCTTTTGGTTTATTAAAAATTTTCTGTGAAGTTTCATCTTAAAAAGAACTCAGATGATTTGATCATGAGCAGATTTGACTTGTCTTTCTAAGAGTTATTGCCCTTGATTGATTTAGAATAGGCATTGGTATAGCATTCACAATTTTTGTTAAATTTCAGTCAATTTCACAGTGAAGCTTTAGCTTGACAAATGCTCGGATGATTTCAGTGTTGACTAGATTTGACCATATTTTACACATCTATGACCCTTGATTGACCTCAACTGAGCATTCCACTAGCTTGTGTATGCTGTAGCATTCATATTTTTTGTTTGGTTTCAACCATATTGACTGTGAAGCTAATACGAGTTCAATGATGTATTGACTTTTACTATTTCTTACAGAGTTATGGCCCTTGACCAGCTTAGTGTGAGCATCCCTGTTGCTTGTGAACACTGGTATACACACTTTCTGTTTGATTCCACCAGTCAGATCTGCAGTGAAGCTTTATCTCAATAAGATCTTGAATGAGTTTGACCCTAATTCACAGAGTTGTGGCCCTTGAAAAACTTAGAATGGGCAATTTAACTGGGATGTGTACACTAGCATTAATTTCACATTTTCTGATTGATTTGAACCAAATTTGCTGTGTAGCTTCATCTTAGCAAGGTCTTGGATGATTGTGTGATGAACAAATTTAGACGATAGTTTACAGAATTATGGCCATGGAAGTACTTAGGTATCTCTCTGGTTTCTGAATATTGCACAGTCTATTTTTTTGTTTGATTTCAACCACATCTCTTAAAATTCTTGTAGCAGGGTGTCAGATGAGTTTGATAATGACTAGATTTTCACTATTTGTTACAGTGTTAAGGGCTGATGATCTAGTTATAATTGCCATGCATTGCCATGTATTTTGAACACTCCATATCTTTTGTTTTATATCAATCAAATTTCCTGCAAAGTATTATCTTGACAAGATCTCAGTGGTGTTTGATGAGCAACAGATTGGACCACATTTGGCAAACTTCTGGCCCTTGATTGACTTTAAACGTTTTAATGGCTTATGAAAACTAACATTCTTATTTTTTTGTTTGTTTTCAATTGTTTTAGCTACGAAACTTCATATTATCAAGAAAGATTTTGATAACATTTTACTGAGTTATTGCCTATGATTGACTTGGTACTACACCCAGTTCCCAGTCCACCAGCCTTTCAGTAGGAGGCAGCTGGAACAATGGCCATATTAGTAGGAGGCAGGTGAAGAGAATGGCCATGTTAGTAGTAGGCAGCTGGGACAATGGCCATGTTTGTAGGAGGCAGGTTAGGACAATGGCCATGTTAGTAGGAGGTAGCTGGGACAATGGCCATGTTAGTAGGAGGTAGCTGGGACAATGGCCATGTTAGTAGGCGGTAGCTGTAACAATGGCCATGTTAGTAGGAGGCAGGTGAGGACAATGGCCATGTTAGTAGGAGGCAGGTGAAGAGAATGGCCATGTTAGTAGTAGGCAGCTGGGACAATGGCCATGTTTGTAGTAGGCAGCTGGGACAATGGCCATGTTAGTAGGAGGCAGGTGAAGAGAATGGCCATGTTAGTAGTAGGCAGCTGGGACAATGGCCATGTTTGTAGGAGGCAGGTTAGGACAATGGCCATGTTAGTAGGAGGTAGCTGGGGACAATGTTCATGTTAGTAGGAGGTAGCTGGAACAATGGCCATGTTAGTAGGAGGCAGGTGAGGACAATGGCCATGTTAGTAGCAGATAGCTGGGGAACAATGAGCATGTTAGTAAGAGGCATCTGGGGGACAATGGACATGTTAGTGGCAACTAATTGTTTTCTCACGAGTGAAGTGTTGAAGCACAGTTTGGCACAGGCAAAGTTGTATGCTTTATCCCCTCATGACATTTTGTATTTTGCCTATCCATTGTCCGAGAGGTTTGCTGCAGACTTTCCTATTTCCTCCCCATTAGTGAAATGTTTGTATGGCACTGGCAATATGTTTGGCTTAATCCCTCAAGACAGTATTTTGTATTACGGTTAGCAGTTGCCTGTCCATGGTTGGTGGTTTGTGTTATGCCTTCAGTATTCCCACCTCAAAGACTATCTAACCCAGTATTTCACCTGTCCAGAGTACTTTGTATTAAGTGAAGAATTTCTTGTAGAATATATATAAAAATAAATATATATAAAAATAAAGTTTGAAGGGTATAGCATGGTTATCTAGAGTTTGTACATATTAAGCAGGTGAACAAATTAATTTCATTAGCTGGCCTGCACAAAATACAAGGGAGCTTTTGCTATGATCCTAGCATTGTCAGCATCGGCATTGTTGTATGTTACATAATAAGATGGCAGGTTAAAGTTTGCATCAAAGGTTTTGATTATAGGTCATTTGAAGGAACTATGCATTTAAATTTCACTGCTGTATGTTCATTATCATATGCTTGACCTTATTTAATACTTTTTAGACCAATTGTACTGATTTTGTTTTGCAGTTAATGGGCAAGAGTTTTCATGTTAAAGTTTTTGTTTGAGGTTTGCTATATGTAGACATTAGGTTAAAGTTTGTGTTTAATGTTTTATTTATATCTCATTAGAATGAATTGTGATTTAAATTTTACTTTAGTGTGTTAATTAGCATTAACCTGACATCACTGGTTACTATTTATACAGTTATAATAATTTGTTTGCAATTTGTAATAAAAAGTTTGAGGTTAAAGTTGGTGTTAAATGTTTTTTATAAGTAGACATCAGGTTAATGTTTGCATTTAAGGTTTCAGTTATGACTCAGATAAAGGAACTGTGCATTAAAATTTCACTTCCGTCTGTTAAATAGCATGTAGCTGTGTGTTAAATAGCATGTAGATGTGTTAAATAGCATGTTGCTGTGTGTTAAATAGCATGTATCTGTGTTAAATAGCATGTATCTGTGTGCTAAAGAGCATGTAGCTGTGTGCTAAATAGCATGTAGCTGTGTGTTATATAGCATGTAGCTGACATTCTTGGTTACTTTTTATAGCATGTTATTGAAGAAAAGGTAACAACAACCATAATTCTAAGTGCTCTTTAATATTCAGTTGTTTACACAAAAATTCAGTCATATTACACTGTTATTCAAGTTAACGATTTGTTTGGTATGGTGTGATGTGGGCATGGCTAATATTACATTGATTTTGGCTGCCAACATCAACATCATACTGGGCAAGCCAACAACAGTCAACATCAACATTATAAGAATGACATTATTTACAATAGTCAACCAACATCAACATTATTTACAATAGTCAACCAACATCAACATTATAACTATGACATTATTTACAGTAGTCAGTCAACATCAGCATTATAACTATGACATTATTTACAGCAGTCAACCAACATCAACATTGTAACAATGACATTATTTACAGCAGTCAACCAACATCAACATTGTAACAATGACGTTATTTACAGCAGTCAGTCAACATCAACATTATTATAACAGTGACATTGTTTACACCAACATCAACATTATAACAGTGACATTATTTACTGTAGTCGGTCAACATCAACATTATAACTATGACATTATTTACAGCAGTCAGTCAACATCAAAATTATAACAATGACATTATTTACAGCAGTCAACCAACATCGACATTATAACTATGACATTATATACAGCAGTCAACCAACATCAACATTGTAATAATGACATTATTTACAGCAGTCAACCAACATCAACATTATAACAATGACATTATTTACTGTAGTCAGTCAACATCAACATTATAACAGTGACATTATTTACAGCAGTCAACCAACAACAACATTGTAACAGTGACATTATTTACAGCAGTCAACCAACATCAACATTGTAACAATGACATTATTTACAACAGTCAACCAACATCAACATTATAACAACGACTTTATTTACAGCAGTCAGTCAACATCAACATTATAACAGTGACATTATTTACAGCAGTCAACCAACATCAACATTGTAACAATGACATTATTTACAGCAGTCAACCAACATCAACATTGTAACAATGACATTATTTACAGCAGTCAACCAACATCAACATTGTAACAATGACGTTATTTACAGCAGTCAGTCAACATCAACATTATTATAACAGTGACATTGTTTACACCAACATCAACATTATAACAGTGTCATTATTTACTGTAGTCGGTCAACATCAACATTATAACTATGACATTATTTACAGCAGTCAGTCAACATCAAAATTATAACAATGACATTATTTACAGCAGTCAACCAACATCGACATTATAACTATGACATTATATACAGCAGTCAACCAACATCAACATTGTAATAATGACATTATTTACAGCAGTCAACCAACATCAACATTATAACAATGACATTATTTACTGTAGTCAGTCAACATCAACATTATAACAGTGACATTATTTACAGCAGTCAACCAACAACAACATTGTAACAGTGACATTATTTACAGCAGTCAACCAACATCAACATTGTAACAATGACATTATTTACAACAGTCAACCAACATCAACATTATAACAACGACTTTATTTACAGCAGTCAGTCAACATCAACATTATAACAGTGACATTATTTACAGCAGTCAACCAACAATATTTGACCTAGGAAACCAAGGTCAGTTGCAGATAACTTGACCGTTTGAGAACAGTTAGCAAGTTCTGATAAGAAACATTAATTGTTCTCAGTAAAATTCAGTTTCATTTCACTTTGTGTTGTGCAAGCCACCATTTTGGTAGTCATGCCAGACTTAATAATTTGACTTGATATGGTAGCCATCTCTCTCTCACAAGAATATCCACCTGTCCAGTGGCCATGCCTGAATTAATCCTTTCATTGTATATGGTAGCCAACTGTTGCTTGCAAGAAGGTCAGCTTGTTGTTCATCAGTGGTTCTCCAAATCTTGATGTTATAATGTACAGACAAACTACCCTGCAAGAAATGAGAACAAATGGCAGCAGTATCCATTTCTAACCAACCTGTAAAATAAATATTAACAAAGTGGGATGGTGAGAGGGGTTTTGTTTGTTTTTGAAAACAATTTTTAAACTGACAACAATTTGCTGGGGACCATCCACCACTTGCCTGCTACCTGGACTATATACAACAGAGGAATCTGAAAGGCAATTCGGCTACATTTATACTATAAAAAGGGAGGTAACTTTATCATGCTTGGAACTCGTTTAATCACCGAATAGTGATACCGATACCAAAACCCAACCAGCTGACTCAAAGAATACGGAAGCACAATTAAAACATAATTTCAATATTACAACATAAGTCAGCCAGACTTCAAATACATTTCATCTCTCTTTCTTTAATAACAGCATCTATTCTGGAGGGAATAGATGTCATTATGTTATGATAGTGTCCATCTGTCCATCCATCTGATGCCAAATTGGTTTCTGCACAATAATTCCAGTTGTTCACATTCTACAGTTATCAAACTTTGTGGATGGTTTGTGCGTGTCGTAAGGAAGAACCCTATTGATTTCAGGTTCAAAAGCTAAAAGGTATCAAGGGCATTGTAACTGAAAGAAAAAAATGGCTCCCATACATCAACTCAAGTTCTCCACCATTTACAGTTACCAAACTCTGTTGATGGCATGTACTTTGGATAAGGAAGAACCTTATTGATTTTGGGTTCAAAAGGTCAAGGGTCAAGGTCACTGACAAAAAGAAGAAAAATGATTTCCACACAATAACTCAAGTTCTCCATAATATGCAGTTGTCAAACTTTATGAATGGCTTGCACTTGGGGTGGGAAAAATTCTTTTCATTTTGGAGTCAAAAGATCAAAACTCATGGTCACAGTGACTGAAAGAATAAAAATGGTTTCTGCACAACAGCATCAGTTGTACATCACATACCTCAGCCAAACTTTGTGGATGGGTTACATTTGGGGTAAGGAAGCAGCCTATTAATTCCTGGATCTAAAGGTCAAATGTCATGGTCACTGCTGCTAAAAGAAGAAAACTGGCTTCCACACAATAAGATTAGTTCTACATAACAGATCTGGACCAAATTTTGTGGATAGCTTGCACTTAGGGTGAGGAAAAAGCTTTTTGATTTTGGGGTCAAGAGATCAAAGGTCAAAGTGACTGACTAAAAGAAGATAAATGGTTTCTGCCAAAAAATTTCAGTTATCTGCATAGAGGACTATAAACATGGGGTGGGTCTATAATGTACTATTCATGGTACTCTTGCTATACAATTTTTAGAAGTTTTTGCGATTTGTTCTGAAATGTTTGTGCTTAAGGTTTGTTGTATGTAGACAGCGGGTTAAGATTTGTATTTAAGGTTTTGGTTATATTTTTACATTTCCTTTGTAACCTTTGCAGTAGTACTTGTCATTTTTCTACATATCTGGATCCTTCAAATTTCTGGACGCTATATTTTAAAAACTTGTTATAACTTTCAATAGTACATAAAATTTCTGGATACCAAGTATGTTTTGCAAGCTAACAGAAAAAAAAAATTCAAGTTGGAATGTAAACTAAGGAATGTTTTACTTATACTAAAAGACAGATAATTGAATAGATTACGATCAGACCTTAGAACTGCTTTTAAATTGATTACCTTAATTATAGCCCAAGTTCCTCTGGCCTTCCCAGCAATTTTAGCTTTCTACTTGTGGAGAGAACCGGAAACCTGCAGATGTGTAGATTTGTATTTATCCGAGGACTGCTCTATTCTCACCACTATGTTGCATCTATTGCCATATCTAAACATTATCTTCACATAAACTAGTACATGTAGAGGGCCACAGTACTCTCCATACATACTACTTTATGAATCAAACTATGACACCACAAGCACATGTCTGAAAAGGGAATGTTACTCTTAACAAAAATATAAATCAACTACAAATGTGTATCTAACATAGCTAAACCATTGTGCATTCTTGTTTCTGGTGGAAGTATATATCTGCATGAACAGAAAGAAAAACAAGCACCAGAACTTCAATCAGTATTCTTTACTCGTAAAAGAAAGCACAAAACTATTATCATGTAAACGTTCTTTATCGGCAAGAAGGATATAATGCAACCCAGCACACTTCTGACTGGCATATTGAACGTACAAGGCACATCAGAACAAAATAGAAGTATTAATTTTTCAGACAAGATTGTCAGGAAAAATGATCATTTTCATTTGCCTACAAATTATCCAGACAGCAAGAAAGGTAATTATTTGTTATTGTCTACAAAATTGGATGAATAACAGTAATACAATGTTAATGTTTTTTTTACAATTTATTATGAAAAGTAAGGGATTAAAGTTTTTATGTTTGCTCAGTCAGGTTAAGTTTTAGGACTCTCAAAGTTTCTTCTTAAAATATATTACCCAATCATAATATGTTAGGAAAACAGTCACTATCTCACAAATGAAGCTAAGATGGACATTCGCTGCATCTTTTGGCTTGTTTTTGGCAACAAATTGCTAAAAAGTCATCTGCATGCCAAGATGAAAGTCAGACAAGAGTGGTCTTCCCTTGGATACAGGGATTGGCACCAGGTTCCCTCAATTACCATTTGCTTTGTTTGCTTGTGCCTGGTCTGCATTCTCTTAAAAGAGGGCTGGCAAATACCTTGCACTTCAAGTCTATTCACCAGTTTGAGTGATCCTTCAGGTTTCTCAACTCGGGGAAGTGTATGGCACCTGTATTTGACTAAATTTTGCTCTATCATTATTGTAGACAAATATTTTGCACTTTTGTTGTCAACACTTTTTCATACAATATGCCATTTGGTGCCATTTTAATAGCCTGCTCTATGGTCTATAGAACTTACATCTCAGGACTCAAAAATTTTTGTAAGTTATGTAATTAAATGATCACTTATTCTTGGTAATAAGCCTTTTCTGCAATTTTTCTAGCATTTATCTTAATTCAGAGTGTCTGTTTCACATGAAGCTCAGCGCCAAGTTTCACTGCTTTTGTCTGTATATGCTATTGTTTTTTTTGTTTCTAATTACAGACATCAACAGCTATGGGCAGGATTAAGTGTGGGGTGTGTATGAGAATTTGATGAAGATAGTGACCACACCTGTATGGGGTGTAAAGGAGCTCAGTTGGTAATCCAAGGGTTGTGTTCAATACCTGCCCAGGACAAGCTGTAGCCTTCCTCGGCTGCCTTGCTGTGTCCTTGGGAAGGCACTTAGCTCCCATTTCCTGGTCATAATATAATCAGTAATTTATTGAAAGTGCCATAAAAAAAGGCTCTGTGGGGTGTAATTAAAACCATACATGTGAATTTTGCTCACACAAGATGTGGACACCATCAGTAATACCACTAATGCCTTCTTAGTTGCCAACATCCTCATGATGGAGCCACTTAAGGCACAAAGATTGCCAATCCAGAAAGAAGAAGGTCCTGCTACACATTTACATCCCCACCATCACCTACAGTATGACAACCAAAGTATATCAGCTATGAACCGACTATTTGGTCAATACTGACAATATATGGCAGACCACTTGGACTAGTCATGGACAATCTGTCACCATATGCAGATCCTGGTACTGGCTATTGTGATTATTCCCATGATGACCGGCACTGGACTTTGGCATCTGATAGCCAGCTCCAGACCACCTCCACTCTACGTTCAGCATGGCCTTGATCTACACCCTCTACCAACTGGAACTGGGTATGGTGATCTGGCTTTCTGGTACACCCAGTCCCGGCCAGTGTCCAGACTCGGTCATGCTGATTCCAGGCTAGGTTCTGTCATGGATGCCTGGTTTAACTGGCACCAGATTTAGTGAACCCATCTCCCAAAGTATCCAGTAACCAGACACATGAAAGCACCATAGACCAGACCTGGATAGGTCCATTACTGGTCCTTACTCTTTCATGACCCAATACTGGCTACAGCAACTTACCATTTCTAGGCACCTGGCACACATATTGGATCTTTGAATGCCTGGAGATCACACTGCCCCAGCATGGATGGACTCCCAGCCTCATTCATTGACCCTGTCTACCTGCTTCATCAGCTCAGTTGTCACCACCTTTGCAGCAGGCTTGTTATAATCTCACTCTTCCTAGTTTAAAGATGTATGCTTATGTGCACCATCTTCCTTCCTTGATCCAGTGATGCCCAGGGGAGATTCAGCCTTCTGTGCATCTATTGAAGAAGCCTTTTGTCTTCAGCCACCAGAACCGGTCTGCATCTTCCTGCTCCTTCAGTTTCCTCTAAAAGAATTTAGGCATCCATCGATCTCTTAACCAAGACCGACCAATGTCCTTTCAAACAGTTACCAGTCTGGTCGAGTTGCTGACATATTACACTGCTTCAAAAGCCAACTTCAAGACCCAAGTTTCAACATGCCATTCTTTTTGCTATGATGACTCCCACCAAACTTCAACCTGGTTTTCCACAAGGCAAATAAGCCAGTCTTTTAAACTGAAGTGCCAGCTGTTGACAGTGATATCATGGGCCTGGGAATATTAAAACCGACCTCAGTGTGCATGGACTGGAAATCCTATTATGACATGCAATAACTGGTTCACAACTCTGTAGTGATTGGCTCCATGCTTACCTTGGTCTCAGTGATTATATTTCAGCAATCTGAGAATAGTCTAGATCCCCTTCTTTGAGAACCCTGCTGATGGATATACCCAGAAGGCAGTCTTATGTAATAATAGCTCATGTACTCAACAGTGCAGCTGAACACTCAATATTCAGTGCTATACTTCCATTAAACTCCAGCTCGCAGAAAGAGATACATTAGTATCCACATCCACACTTGTAAAAGACCATAAACAAGGCCATCCACAGATTGCAATCATTATCTTCCAACCTCCTATTCCATGACCACATTAAGGAGGTCAGGAAAAAGGCCACCAAAGAGGCAAACCTCATGTAGGCCCATCAACCCCAAGCCTGGCCTCCATTTGTAAGATAGACTTGAGACTTGAGAACAACGAAGGATCCTTCTAAAACATGCCAGAGAGGGAAACTTTCCTCCAATCCCTTTTCCTCAACGAGGACCCAGTTTTCTAAAGCTACTGATAACAAAACCTGAGGAGACTGTGACTGGTTTCAACACAGTTTTTCTCCCCAATAGCCTTCCCACAGAAAAGACAATGCTCCTGTTGCTCTTTTCCAACATTTCAGTGTGGGGAAGTCTTCAGTACTTTATCATAAAATGGGAGAAGTTCTGATTCCCCAGCAACCTGTGGGTCCTTCAAATTGTCATCGAGAGTCTCCAAATCATGTTCAGTGACCCTCTTCTGTTGTCAAAAGCACCTTTCGCTACAGACCTCTTTAGACACATATACGAAGCCAGTGTTCTGCAGCAGGAGTAAACACTCTCCTTATGAAAAGGGTGGTAGAGATTGTTCACAACACCCAAACTCACCAGGATGAACGGAAAGTCATATTGACATAGGGTTTCACCAGTAGACTTCTTATGATGTCTTGTTGGTTCTAAATGAAAATGATGCTGATCTGATGCCTAATATGGCCACCACAGCTGCCATCTTGAAAATCTTGTTATGGCTACCCCTTCTGAATGGATGGTCATATCAACCTGAGGTATTCACTAAAAGATTTCTTACAATGTCTAGTTGGTCCTAAATGAAAATGGTACCAATCTGATGTCCAATATGGCCACCACAGCAGCCATCTTGAAAATTTTTTTAATGCTACTCCTTCTGAACAAAAAGTCATATTGACATGGGGGTTTTTTATTGTGTGAATCTGATATCCAGTATGGCTACCATGGCAGTCATCTTGAAATTCTTATTGATGTTTCTCCTTAAAAATGGAAAGTCATATCAACATGGGCTTTTCACCAAAATACTTCTTATAATGTCTTGTTGGTCTTCAATTAAAATGGTGCTTATCTGAAATCCAGTATGGCCAGCATGGTGGCCATCTTTTAAATCTTATTGTAGCTACTCTTCTTAAATGGAAAGTCATTTTGACATCAGGTTTTCATCAGAAGAGTTCTTATGGTGTTAAGTTGATCCTAAATGAAAATGATGCAAATTGACCCTCAATATGGCCATCTTGAAAATATTATTATTTCTACTCTTCCCAAATGGATGGTTATGTCATCATGGGGTTTTCATCATCATATGGTGCCTAGTTGGTCATAAATGAAAATGGTGCCAATCATAAATCAAATAGGACTGCCATGATAGCTGTCTTAAAAATCTTTCTGTCACTACTCCCCCTGAATGAATGGTCATATTGGCATGAGGTTTTCACCAAAGGACTTATAATGATGTCTACTTGGTCCTAAATGAAAATGGTGTCAATCTGACATCCAGTATGTCCACTACAGCAGCTAGTTTGAAAATCTTGTTATCACTGAATTGTTTGGTTTTGTGGGGTGTAATGCCATTTTTCAGCACATGATAGACCATACATGGTGGCTAGCATATTTAGTGGAGGAAGAACCCGGGAAGAACCATCGACCCATGGGAAACTACTGGCAAGCTTTCTAACATAATCCATGTTGATCGAGCTGAGACTCAAACTCACAAAGACCAAAGTGAGCTGTGTGAGTGCTCTGTAAAGGCAAGCACCTTAGACCACTTCGCCACCTTGGACCCCTTGTTATCGCTGAAGAATATCAGAGATAGTTTCAACACTCGGCACTTAAAATGAAGAAATGTTCTTATCTTGAATTCCTGGAAATTCTTTTCACTCAGTAGAGCATTAGTCCTTTCGAGGGACTCTTGTTCTTTTATTGAAATTCTTTTTTGTAAAAATCTTTTAATTTTCAAAAGCGGTAGATTTGAACTATATAATGGTGTGTGTGGTACGTAGCCTTAAAACAGTATGTATGTATGTATGTTTTACTAACAGTAGAATCACATGTATGAGTTACTAAAAATTGGAAAACTTTCAAATGCCTTCTTGTAAAAGAAACTCAGAACAGAATTTTAGAAAATTTGATATAAAGCATCTTGTTATGAAGATCTTTTCATTTTTGTTCAAATGATACCAATCCACTAACAAATATGGCAGCCCATTACTAAATAAAAAAAATACTTTAAATGATATAGCTTTAAATTTTGTACAAATGATGCCTATCTACCATCAAATATGGCCACCATTATTAAAATAGAAAAACTGCAACAAGACTGCTTGTCAAACACTACTCAACTGAATTTAGCCAAATTTGATAGGATCCTGGAATGTAGGTCTTTCAGATTTGTTCAGATTTTGCCAATCTTCTGCCAATATGGCTGCTGTTTCTAAAAATAAAATAAAAACTTTAAGCATCATCTTCTCAAAAACCGCTCTACAGAAATTGACCAAATTGGACAGAAAGCATCCTGGCATGAACGTTTTCAGGTTTGTTCAAATGATGCTGATCTGCTATCAAATATGGACACCTTTACTAAATATAGAAAAATCTTTAAATGACTTCTCAAAAACCACTATTAGAATTTGACCATTAGTATGACAGAAAGCATCCTGGCATAAAAGCATTTCAGATGTTTGCAAATGATGTCAGTCTGCCATCAAATATGACCACTGTTGTTAAAAATGAAAACAACTTAAATTGCTTTTTCTTAGAAACTGCTTATTAGAATTTGATCAAATTTGACAAAAAACTCTGGTATGAAGGGCTTTTAAATTTGTGCAAAATGATGCTGAATCACCATTAAATATTGCCACCATTACTAAAGGTAGAAAATCTTTATAATTTTAAAAAACCACTCATCAGAATTTGACCAAATTTGATAGAAATCATCTTGGCATGAAGAGCTTTTAAATTTGTATAAATGATCTGCAATCTGCTATCAAATATGGCTACTGCCACAAAAAAAGAAAAACTTGATAACTTCTTCTAAAAAGCCACTTAACATTATTTGACACAAGGGACCTAGCTTGAAAGCATTTAACATTTTTTAGAAATTATGCCAATTTGCCATTAACTGTGGCGGCCATTATTAAAATTAGAAAAAACATTTGCACAACATTATTTCAACAAATTGCTAAACAGAATTTGTCCAACACTGACAGAAGGCATCCGGGCATTCTGAGGCCTTTCAGTATTTGACAAATGATGTTGATGTGCCATCAAATATGGATAAAGGTATAAAAACTGGAGAAGTATTGAAACTGTTTTCATAACATGTGGAATCAGCAGCATTGGATAAAATGTATAGAGAAAGTATCCTATAGATCCAGATGTCTTGGCCAACTGCTTTTGCATTTGGTTATTAGGCAGATGTCAGTCAGGTGAGCAATCTTGGGCCTACTTGGGCCTCTTGTTGAGTGTACAGTTATGTGGCTTCATATATAGATCCATCATGTTGAGTACTACATGATATCAAAAGTGGGACATTGTGATCTGACCTACATTTTATGTATCAATGACATTGATTGAGCTCTGCATTTACATCGGTAATAATACTTGTAATGTTGGAATCATGTAAATCCCCAATTGGAGACTGCATTATCTATATTAACTCATTCACCTAGTGCTAGTATTGATGCTGACATTTTTAATACAAACTGCCTAGTTAACTGTGCCCCAAAGATAATCTATTCTTTCAGCTGGGTTTTATGATGCCTAACCTGTGTTATGAAAAAGAAGTTAAAAAGTATATTGCTTCACAAAATGGGATTTCCTAGGAATATGGAACAATTTGGTGTTCTTCAGGTATTATTGGTTGGTATTAGTGTACAGGTGAGCTGTGCTGTCTTATGACAGTTTGTTTCTTATGTCCCACCCCTCCTCAGTGGGAGAGACATATTGATTTTGTGCTGCCTGCTTCTGTCCATCTGTCTTACCTTGCAAGCAAGATATTTAAAAACTATTTAGGTAAACTAGACCAAACTTGATAATATTTAGATACCTTGAGTGGGTCCCAATGCCTGTTTAAGTTTGCTTCCAGGAATCTTTGTTTCAAGGTCACAGGGTGAATTACTATGGTGGAGAGGGGAAAAACAAGTTTTTCTTTAAAAGAAAAGTCCCATTGAGCCGATTCATTCTCTTCAACCTATAGAGGAAGGCTTCTACCTGTTAAATGCTATATTAGTAGTTTGCAGAAGTGAATGTTTTGTGGATAGGCGGATTTTCTACGATTAAAACCAATAATAATAAGAGTCCATAAACACTTCACTTCACATATACTTGTATTCCTCTGACTTTATTTCCTTCCATTTCAGAGTCATATTTTTGGCTAAGACAAAGAATGGAGGTCGGACATACTACTTTGATAGAGATGATTCGAACAAAAATAAATCTTACAGCTACAATGGAAAGTACCTAACCTATACTTATGAGCTAGGATTTGATTTCATTAAACCATATCACTGCAGTACGAGTGGGAGTTGTCAAGATCAGTCCCTAGATGTTCCGGACTTCACATCCTTGGTAAGTTTAAAGTATAGTACTTATCAACCATTACAGTGATTAACCCATGCTTGCCCAGTAGTACTTATCAAGCATTACAATAACTAACCCACTGTTGCCCACCATTCAGTAAGCTTAAGGTATGATACTGAAAAAAAATTACATTGACCAACCCATGGTTACCAAGTAGTGCTAATGAGAATTACAGTGACTAACCTTTGGCTGTCTAGTAGGATTTATCAAAAATTACAGTGACTAGTCAATGGTTGTCCAGTAGTACTTTTCAGGCATAAAAGTCACTAACCCACAGTTGTCCAACAGCACTTATCAAGCATTATAGTGACTATTCCATGGTTGTCCAATAGTACTTATCAAGCATAACAGTCACTAACCCATGGTTGTCCAATAGTACTTATCAAGCATAACAGTCACTAACCCATGGTTGTCCAATAGTACTTATCAAGCATAACAGTCACTAACCCATGGTTGTCCAATAGTACTTATCAAGCATAACAGTCACTAACCCATGGTTGTCCAATAGTACTTATCAAGCATAACAGTCACTAACCCATGGTTGTCCAATAGTACTTATCAAGCATAACAGTCACTAACCCATGGTTGTCCAGCAGCACTTCACAAACATTATAGTGACTATTCCATGGTTGTCCACCATTCAGATTTGTGTGTCCTACCATGAATGTGGTTGGATCATATTGTGTTACTATTTGTCTGCTTGAATATGTCTGTCCATCCATCTGTCCATCACTATCAGTTGAATTTTGGGGGATTATAGGTGTTGTGGGGGGACATTCTTGTTCTATGAACATATTTCTTGCCTTCTTTAAAACCCAACTTTATTTTTGTGAATGTGCAGTTGGTGTTACCTATTTCTGTCTGTACATGTTTATGCTTTCATCCTTCCATCTAGCTCGTTCATCTTGAATTTCATTCTTCATAATAACTTTCGAAGAACTTGATGTATTTAAATCAAATTGGGTATAGAGCTTAGTATCAAGAAGACCTTGAAAAGTTCAGGCTTGTTTACATTTTTTTGCTGTCAAAATGTGACAGTGCTTTTGGACCTATTTGAATCAGAGTTTGCTTTCAGATCTTGAACTAACATTTCTCTTCAGTTGAAACCATATTGTTGGATCATCATGTACTTTTGACACATCTTCTGGTTTTTTCTTGTTGTTGCAAACCAGATTTCGTCATGTGTAATATGCAAATCTTGATTTTGAGTATTGTACTTAAAGTAGCAAGCTGTTTCCCTGCGCAAAAATTATATGCCCTTAGGTTGTATTTTGTAACCCTGATCACACACATTGGGAAGATTCTGCTTGTCGACTTTTTGTATTTGGCAATGATTCTTCTGAATCATACATTTTCAACATCAGAAACCTAACAGTTACTGATGTTTGAAAGTAGATCATTGGAACAACTTTTTGATGGCGTAAGTAGTAAAAACTTAGTTTAAGATTTATGTGGAAGCATTTCTGAAATGAAACTAAATGCAAAAACTTAATAATATTATCTGGAACATAAAAAATGTGCGTCATTGTGACCTCCTTATGGTAAAGCTAAGCTTGGAATTAATCCATCCATAAAGTTTCATCAAAATACAGTTTAATGAAAAATATAAAGACCTAGAAATATATGCAGTATACTAAGGTTAGTCAAGATTGGTGCAGTAAATTGAAAACAATCATGAAATTAGTGATTAATAATTTCGATGGTTCACTATAGCAAATCTCCATAGTTTTTATCATTATTATTAGTCACCCCTTCCCTTCTCGGCCCCCACTTCTCACCCACCAATCATCACCCAAGTGTCAGAACCCAGAATTCATCGTGTGTAATATGCAAATCTTCATGCTTTTTTTATCATATATTACCCCCCCTTCCCTCCCCAGAGGTCAGAACCCAAATTCGATTGCATATAATATGCATAGCTCCATGCTTTTTATTATATGTTACCCTCTCCCCACCCCACGATGGTGACATAGGGATCAGAACCCAAAGTCCATCACATGTAATATGTGTCTTCCTACTACAACTCTGTACACTTAGTTTAGTACAAAAATAATTGGTAATGTCATTGTCATTGATATTGTTGTATATTTGACATTTGACTCCTCTTCCCATCCCACAAAGGTGACCCCAGGGGTCAGAACCCATATTCCATCACATGTAACATGTGTCTTCCTACTACCACTCTGTACACATAGTTTGGTTCAAAAATAATTGATAATGTCATTGTCATTGATATTATTGTATATTTGAACTTTGACTCCTCTCCCAGGAGACCTCAGGGACAGAACTAAGAATTATATCTCACATGTGCATGGTTACTATATGGACAAAACAACTGTTAGGGTTTGTGAATTTTCATCCTATGGGTTAGAGGGAATAAGGTAACAAACAGACAGGTGGATGGACATACTGCGAGATGGAGTGTGTCACGACATCCCTGATGCTGAACAATGTGGATGAAAATATTTAACATGCCTCTATTATTGTCAATGCAAACTTATACTTACTTGCATCTCTCTGGCAACAATAGAACCCCATTTGCTAGGAAACAGGAATTTATGTCTGATTTCACTGGCCAAGGCAGTTTTGATTGGTAATTAATCCTCAAATCTTAATCCATGGATTTCTTCCTTTACCTTAGGGAAGAGATTGTAGTTTAATGGATTTGATAATACTTTCTGTTGAGTAAGGTGGGTGTGGCAACACAACCATCCATGATATTTTTTTAGGGCCTACTCGTTGAGATGCAGTAACCTTGTATATAGTAAACACCTTTTCTGTCCATCCATTTACATTTCTTGTAACCACCATAGCTCTGCAATCCTTACACTTCACTGGATGCCATTTGGTAGATGAATTGCCTATTTCATTCATATGTGCTTTTTGAAGGTTTTGTCTTTTCAAGTCCAATTTTGACAGAGTTATTGCCCTTTTTTATCAGTTTTTAGATCTCTGCTACAACATATCAAACCAGCATAGATCAGGAACCATTCAACATATTCTGATGGAATTTTGTATGGATGTGTCTTCTCAATTGTGTCTCATTAGCTCCAGTTTGGATACAGTTATGGCCCTTGACAATTAACTTAAGATCTTTATATTGAATGTTTCTTGTAACCAATAAAGCTTTTAAAGAGCAGGGTCCTAAACTAATAGCTCTAGTTTTTAAAAAATGTTTTTGGCTTTGGTTAGCTCTTAAATTCAGGTTTGTTCGAACATAGCCATGTCTTATCTATGATTTCTACCTCATTCTCATACATGTTCAGCAATACTTCCACAATTGCTGCTTTTTGCTGCATTGACTTTATCATTGGCAATGAGGAACCCACCTTGCTGTAATCTTGGTGCATTCCAAGACAGGTGGTGAGAATTGTAAACCGAACTTCTGGTGATCCTAATTCTTTCTTACTTGTGTGTCTTGGCATTTGTATCTTTGATCTTTGTGAATATTTTTGTTTGTCACTTATGCATTGATGGTGCTTGGCTGAAACAAAAAGATGAGATTCAGCAAAACATGGTGCTACACAGTAAAGCACTTTTTCCCATTGTTTAAAATCTTTCACTGTAGTTCATGCACATAAACATGATGCTACATGAAAATTCAAATTAATGCAGAATAGGGGTGAACTTTTAGGCGTGACATACAAAAAATTAATTAGATAAATCTGTGGTTTGCAGTATGTACAAAGTACTGTCAATTTTGAGGTTTTTACATTTTCATGGAACTAATCCCATTCAGAAATGTATATATGGTATACAGTTTATCTGTTTCATTTATCCATTACACAGTACTAGTATCTAAATATAGATGGATTTAAAAATTACAAAATTCGAAATTAAATATTACTCATTGCAAATGAATGTGCCCATTGGTGTTTTTCATTGCAGGTGTTTAGTAGTAGCTATATTGCTTCCTTTTCATGTAAGTCTGAACCATCCTGATTTCATGTTATACTTTGTGTTTGCTATAAACACTGTTTACCTTTGATGCAGTAAAAGTTGTGATTTGATTTATATTTGTCTCTTTCATAAGAGAGATCTGTTTTCTAAGTGACAGGTCAGACCACAATTTTTTTTTACAGATCAGTAAAATTACAGACAGATTGTGCAAAAGGAATATAACCTGCCCCCACAACCACACAAAGTGTTTGGCACAGTGTTGAATGTTGTTCCACACAGAGTGGTTTGGAGATAGACCTGGTTAGCACTGAACACTATTTTCTCAAATTTTTATATGTGCATGATCGTGTTTACCAGTGTAGAACACTGATGGAGAATATCTTAATCTATCATCATGTGGCTGTTTTCTTTCATCACATGACCTTCTACTGCGAATATAGTGTACAAAAAGTGGCAAAAACTCTTTGATTTCCATCATCACTTGATCATTGTTTCACAGTAATCAAAATGAACATTAATTGCAAGACATTTATGTCCTAAAAAATGCAGTGGTTTAAGTTAGTGTCCAACAAACAGGATGTTTTGCACTGATTGAGATAGCTTCATGTATAGATATAGCAATATGGATTGAATGAAAACAAGGTGAAACTTAGTCTTATATCTTCATTTCCTTTTCAAAACACCATTATGTAACAAATTTTGATGGATTGGTATATTCTGCTAGTCTCAGTATGTCCCAGTTCCATATATACCATGGTTCTCAATATTACGCTGTTCGGCACATAATGTGGTCGGCAGTTATGGAACCCAACTACCGCGTTATAACGAGAGCTATGTATATGTGTGTGTGTATATATATATATATATATATTTAAAGGTCTTTAATATATATATATCTGTATAGGAATTTCCCCCCCCCCCCCCCTTCATATTCTGATATTCTGACATTTCCTTACTACAGTAGTAGAATTTAAAAGCCTGTGTTTTAACCATTAAAGCAGCCATCATTTGTTGTCGTCATAGTTTTATTCTTTTGTATTCTTTATTTGGGGTATTTGTAGAGGTTAATCCTCAGGGTAATAATTAAATACCTTCAAATATGCAAACTTTGACAGACAAAACCACGAATTTAAGTACCCACACAAATAAATGATACTACAGTATCTCTGTCCATTCCATTTTCCCCACTGCTGCAGAATGTATATTGACCATGTTTAATTTAATCTTTCTCATGTCAGATTTCTCAGCAGTGATCATAGCACTCTCCCTCTTTTTGTTTAGTCAGATTGCATTCTCATTTTTCCTTCTAAACTTAGAATTCTGGTGACATTTTGCAACATCTTATTCCTTTACTGGCAGCCATATCACATTTAAACTAAATCATAGCTATTACAGTAAACTCTCATATCTGCCTAGCTATTACACAAATTTCTAAGTGTTTACAAAGGAAATGAACTTGTCACATGATCGACTGGGTATATTCTGGTACTCTGTCATGTATATCTAATAATCTTACAGAGAGAAGCCACGATTAACAAAGCATTTTTACTTTATGGTGACCAAATGTCATGCTGACTTGAGCTGAACATTATTGTGCTTTTCATCTGTTAGCTTCGGTCATCCTGCTAATTATCGGTGGTAATAATAGCCTGTAATTATCAAAGTGACAAAACCTGACATCTGAGGAATACACAGGAGTAAGGATAATTGGATTACTTACCTCTTTGTATGGAATAAAGTTTGGTACTTTATCTGCATGTGGAACAAATGTCAATGTGTTGAATTTAGAAATCAACAAATGTTCATGAGATTTCCATGTGCAAACCCCAATATGTGTCCGCTTGTGAGGGGTAAATTTGACATTTTTAGCACTAATATGGCTGCATTTGAGGGATGACGGTCCTAGAGGGGTGCTTCTGAACACAAACTTGTCAGTGTCAAGGGTTTCTGGCCGTAAAGAGTGGGTGGCCACTGGTCAGTGGAGCCATTTAAGAGGGGGACCACTGTACATGTAACTGAAATTTAAATTTATTTCTCGCTAGTATGTACATAAGGCCCTATACGAGAATGCATGTGTGCTGAAAAGGGAAACCTTCTTGAATTGTTATAATATTGTGAATTTGTTTTTACCACATATGACAGTGAAAAAATATATATATTTTCCTACTAGAAAATACAATAGGTGACATGTCTATTTTTTCACTGTCATATGTGGTAAAAACAAATTCTCTTATACAGGCAGAGTATTTGATAATCAGTCTAATTTATTTTATCACTAGTAAATTAAACTAATTTCTTCTGATCTGACTTTCTGCTACATAAGCTATGGAAAATACTGCTTGACTTGCATACAGTTGTTCTATTCCAGGCTTATGTTACCTGCAGCATCAACATTAAACTTGCATATCCTTTCACAATCTAAATTTTGGCAAACTTCACTTCCCTAGTACAAAAACATCATATTCAGGTGAGTGATATTAGGCCCACTTGGGCCATTTGTTAGTTTTACATGTTGTATCATGTTTGATAATTTTTCTCTTTCACAAAATCAGAAAACGGTGACCATTACATGGAGTGGCTGGTTGGATGACTTGTCTGGTGTTGGAATGTATCAGTATGAGCTGTTTGACTTGATTGCTCAAGGCTCAGACGATATGATTACGGGAAACAAAAGAGCAGGACCTACAGATCTGAAAGCTTCTGTTTCACAGGTATAATTAGGAGATGGCAGTTTTGTACTTGATGAATTTAAGGACACTAATGGTGGTTTTATCATAGCAAAATGAGTTTTCTGGTAAAATCTAAATTTGTGACATTAACCAGCAATAACATCTTCAGTAATAACACGAGTATTATACCCATTCTAAAACACTTTTATCTTACCTGAGCACAAAATACAAACATACTTTGATGTCACCTGTGCACAAAACACAAACATTTATCTCACCTGTGCACAAAACACAAATATACTTTTATCTCATCTGTGCACAAAACATATACTTTTATGTCACCTGTGCACAAACACAAACATACTTGTTTCTCACCTGAGCTCAAAACACAAACATACTTTTATGTCACCTGTGCACAAAACACAAAAATAAAGTATTGAATTATGTGAAAACACATTAGGTTTGGTTTTCAATCATCCAAGAACTAAAATTCAAGTAAAATAAAAAGAGTAGCAACAATGGCAGTAAATTTAAGCAATTAAATGGGAGTTGTCACATCATAGCAGTGTTATAAGAGGGACAGTGGTCATACCAGTGTTATAAGAGGGACAGTGGTCATACCAGTGTTATAAGAGGGACAGTGGTGTACTTAGAGCATGAGTAAATATTGATTATGTTACTGTGAATTAATTCATTTTCATGTTTTGTGAAAAATGTCATGTTCATCAGTTTTTGAATTTGTTGAGTGGGGAAGGAGTCCTGTTGTTTCCAGAGATAGATCAGTGTTTGTGTGGTCTTAAATAATGTCATTGTTTGGAGCAGCTATAAAATCCCCAAATTTTGGTGTGCCATGAAAAGTAATGAAGTTACAGTACTTTTTTTTTCAGTTTCAGATTACTTTCCCAGACCCAGGTGCCTACTTTGTGCTACTGACCTGTTTCGATAAGGCAGGGAACTACAAAAGTACACGTAGAATTTTACTGTTCGATGATGCTTCTGTTGTTTCCATCCAGCATCAGTACCCAAATCTGGTATTGTCAGCTACAACAGAAACCAATCACTCATGGATCATTGATCGGCCATCAATAATTCATGTCAAGTGGACAAACAGGTGATTATGAGTAACAGTAAAGCTTGTCATTAGTGACATCATATTTAGATGGACAAGTTCTCACAGGGGACAGACTTCTTTATTTTATACAGTATTAATTGTGAATAAACAGGCACCTGCACATTGTCAGAAAGAGTAAATCTCTTGGCTGTCTACTGAATTCAGGTTGTACTCTGTTATAGTTTGTACTTTTGCTGGACTAAACATTTGTTTGCATGACTTTGATTCAGTTTAACTTATGCTTATTTTTAGAACCCTTTGTATGGCATTTCATTCTTATATCAGATGTAGATGATGGAACAAAGTCTTTTTTTCTTATTTAATTGCCATTAATATTTTGTTCAGAAATATTTAAATGCACAAAATGTAGCAGTTGCAGAGATGCCAACTATTCCAGAATGTGCAGAATTTAATTAAAAATATTTCTTAAAAATTATGGATTTGGAATTGTCACAATTGTGCAGAATTGTCTTTTCATGGGATAGAATTTTGAATATTTTTTTTATGGCAACACTTGTAGCAGTGTTTCCCCAAGGAGTGCAAGATTGAGAGTCAAAAATCCCCTTTATGTCAGAACTGAGGGTCAGATTAAGTAAAAAAACCAAACCTAGGTGTCAGAACTGGGGGTCAAATTAAAAATTTGGGGTCTCTGATGCACAAATGAGGGTAAAGGGAAACACTGCTTGTACCTGTACAAAATGTTTCGCCTGTAATTGAGATGTACATGAGGCGTCATTTTTTGAAATAAATTCTTGGTGTGAGAATTAATAGAGACTAACTTAGCTAAGACATAAACCAAGTGGAATTGAGATGTAAGTCAGGTGCAATTTGAGCCAAATTTGTAAATTAGTGATGCCTGAAAATACACTTTAGCTTTGATGCCTGGAAAAATGCTTTGGCGTGACACTTGAAAAAATATTTGGATTTATGCCTCCTTCCCAAAAGACGCCTGGAACAGAATATTATTAGGGAAGGTGATGGGTGTCATTTTAAAGAATCAGAATCGAGCATCATTTGAAGAATGATATTGTCTGGACTTTCTGGAATTAAAAAAAATGTTTTTATTTTGATGAACCCTCATCAAACAATAAATAAATAAACAAATCAATAAATCAATAAATTAAAAAAGACAACATTTAGTACAAACTGATTTTATTCTAAAATTCTTTATTTTATTGGTAAACATCTTTAAACGTTTTAACTGATTTGTATAAAATGGAAACCTAATTTATGGCCATGAGTATGAAAGGGTGACAAAGTCTGACAACTCTTCTGTTTTTTTATCAAAATAGGGTTCTTGTATGTTGGACTTGCTAGGTACTTTGTAATAGTTGATACAAATGATGAGAATTCTGATGTTGCAATTGTAGCAGTTCTGTCTTTCTTTTCATAATGGAGAATTTACAAAACACTGGAAGAAAATGGCAGAGACTACATGCACTTCCAGTGCCACAATTTTCCAACTGCAGGTGTTGTAGCATTAAACCCGTTTTGTTTTACATATGCACACTTTCTAAGGAACACATTTACAAATGCTCCAGCTGTGATCACTGTTAATCATGCCATTTCACTGGATGCCTCTGAAATATATGAATAAATCAAAGGAAAGAAAGTGGATGGAATGAATACAAATTCATAATTGTTTGAAACAGTATTTATAAAAGTTAAACATTCTTTCACACAGTTGTGCAATATATTAGTAGTTTCTATCATAACCATTAAAAGTTTGTTAAAATGAAACCTCTCAATAGAGTACCATGATGTTCTGATAATCTGTTCAATTTCACTTCGTGCACAAAATATATTTCATTAGTTGTTACATTTGTTTTTTTTTTAAAAATGAAATATACTGCTTTCCTTGCAAAATTGTTGCACATAAGGTAAATAAAAGAGACTTAGCGAGTGTGATTTGGATCATATCTAATGAATTACTAAAGAAAGATTCCAGAAATCCAGGTCAGTTCACAGAAAGGCTTCTCCATATGAGGAATCGCTGTTGTGTCCAATATGAAGAAAAATCTTTGCATTTTTTTCCATATTACTTTTCTTCACTTCAGTAGTGAATCCAGATAGGGGGTGGGTTGGATGTTGTCAGATGGTTTGCCCACCCCTACCCCCCTGTTAAAATAGTACACTTTCAGGTGATATACAAGAATGTTAGCCATTTGAAGTACAGTGAACCACCTCTTCTAAACAAATCCTCAGAAAAAAAATCCTGCATCTTCCCCTGTTTCTTGAATGGCCAAGGTACCATATCATCCACTGAAATAGATTACAGAAACATATAGTATGTAACATGGACACAAATATGACTATTTACTTGTTTGGCAAAACAACATAAGCATTTAATTTAGCTGACCTTTAAACAACTTCTTCTCAACAACCACTGGATGAAATTTGACTAAATTGGACAGTAAACATTTTTGCATAAAGGTGTTTCAAAATGTATCGTTGATGCCAATCCACATTAAACATGGCTGCTGTTACTAAATATAAGAAAATCAGTAAACAACTTCTTAAAAACCACTTAACAGAATTTGACCAAATTTGCAAATTGATAGAAAACGTCCTATCAGGAAGATTTTTTGAAAATTTTTATAGAATATGCAGATGCACTATCAAATACCTCTGCCCTTAATAAAAATATTAAAATTTATAAGACTTTTTCTTAGAAACAGTTCATAAGAACTTGATCAGATTTGATAGAAAGCATCCTGGCAAGCAGGTCTTTCAAGTTTATTTAGATGATGATACATATCAGATCATGCTGCCATTGCTAAACACAGAAAAACCTTTAAATGACTTCTCAAAAACTGCTCAACAGAATTTGACCAAATTTGACAGAAGCATCCTAGCATAAAGGCCTTTAAATTTTTGCAATAATGATTCTTATCCACTATTCAATATAACCACTGTTACTGAAAAAAAATAAAACCTTTAAACATCTTTTTCTCAAAAACCGGTCTTCAGAAGTTCAAATTTGAATTGATTCTGATAAAAAATGGCTGCCATTACTAAAAATAGAGAAATTTAAGTCTGACAGCATATTACTAATCCAGATTTTTGGGTTAACTGCTGTTGCATATGGATTTAAGGTGAATGTTAGCCAGGAGAGCGATCTCAGGCCCACATGGGCCTCCTGTTTGGAAGCAGAAACCGATTCAGTTTATAATCCCATCAGTTGTTAGTGCAATACAAAATAGTACTAAAATATAATGAATGCAAGTAAAATGGCTAAGCAAAGTGCGGTCATTTAAAAATGATCAGAATTTGAATATATAATTTCAAAACATTGATTCAAAACTAAATGTTCATATAAAGGGAGTTCTAACTGTCATTCTCAATTAAAATGTCATGGACATTAATGAACATTTCCAAAATATTGCAGTATTTAAATTTGCAAAAAGATTCAAAAAAGGAAGTAAGTTACTTATAACAAGAAAAAGAAAGAACTTTTTTCTTGATCGAAAGAAGTGTTTTCCTTAGTGCATGCATGTGCCATATTTCAACAAATTTCTATGATGTTGTGCGGCATCAGTAAGTTTTCACATGACAGCATACAGTGTAAAGTCAGCTGCACTAACTAGTCTTTTGTCTCATTCATTGGTTCTAACTAGACTATGTAATTGGCCAAATTTGAATGTCATGTAGGTATATGGAACTTTTGTTAGTGATATTTGTAAACAAAACAAGCTGCACACTTTAGCCATCAGAATTATATTCTCAACTGCTTTTGCAATGTAAACATAAGCTGATATGAAAATGTGCAAATTTTCTCATGCAGCTTTTGCTGAAGTTTTCTTATTGAGTAAGAATGCAAAATGTTAATATTTTTTATCAATATGATGTGCTTTTTCTAGATTCATAAATGAGCGACATCATGCAATGAAATGGCTGAACAGAGTGAACCCTGATCCTGCTGTCAGTTCAGATTATGATGACAGAGAGGGCAAGCGCTCCATAGAGTTGAGGAAAAATGTTAATGGTAATACCTGTATATAAAAAAAGTTGTTTTCAGCGCAGTAATACATCACCTGCTGCTATTGCATTGCGTTCCTTTTCCAGTACTCATAGTCCCCAATCCGAGTTAATTATTCCCTCTGACAATTAGTATTGGAGGTCCAGAATTGAAAAGAAAACATGATCCAGTCTCACTCCTTAGTCATACCCAACATATGGAATACCTATGAACTCGTGCGTAGTACAGGACTGTGTTATATGGACTCATCGAAATTTGTCTTCATTGTTGTCCTTAAACATTTTTTAGGCCAATCACATAATTTATTGTGTCAGTTGAGTGTTTATCTCCTCAGTCCTTGTTATATTTTAGTGTTTTCTGTGTTCATTTTGTTAATTTTAAAGGGTTTTTCTGCCTTGCTTAGCAGCAGTGCTTCATTTAATTGTATTCCCCTTCATAGTTCCGGTGCTAAGGTAAGTATTGTTTACCCATATTTTTTGTTATGTATGATATTTTCTCTTTCAGAGCTTAATATGTCACAGGTTGTGGGTAAAAGAGGGCACAGGAAGGCCCCATGAGACACTCATCCCACCTGCCTATCATGCACTGGTTGTGTGTGAACAGACGGATGTCCAGTTTGTTGTCTCTGGACAGATCAAGTATGGATCTTTGTGGAAAGTTGCCGCACATACAGAGGGAGGAAGAAGGACTTTTTTTCCTCCTAGTCATAAGTGGATGACCCCCTCCATTCCCAGGAGGGGTCTGAATCTCTTCCAGTGTTGGGGAAGTCAACTCCCACTGTGGGGTAGGAATGTACTGTGACCTCCATAGTTCGGAACTTGCCCAAAGGCAAAGGATCCTGACCCATGTTATGAATCCATCAGTGCTGGTGAGGGATTGATCCTTGGTGCCTCTCAAGGGAGGAAAATGCCTGAGAGTTAGCTGTGCCTTTCGGTTAGGGATGAGCAATGTTCTCTCAAGGTCGGTGACCCGGTGACAGAGAGAAGCAAATCACACCTTCCTGAGAGGGAAGAGTAGTGATCCCAATCAGATAAATTTGACATGGGTTCGTCCATCAGATCTCTGTTGCTGGACCAATCTTTGACTTGGCAGTAGGCACTGGGCACTGGGGCCCCATTCATTATTCATTCACTGGTCACCTGGCTTCGAGCACCGTTCACCAGGTTTTGATTATCAGTCTGGGGACAGGGATTGGGTCGATAACCCCCTGTTCCTATTTATCGTTTATCCCTCTGGGGATAGGGAGTTGGGTTTTAAATTACTGAACTTGGGATGGGGATTGGATCAACATCCCCCATTCCCTATGTTACTGTTTAATCCCAATAAAAATTGGGGAGTCCCACTTCCTGGGAATCTTCCTCCCCCCCCCCCCCATGATGTCATAGATGTCCCTGCCTTTGTTTAAAGATAGGGCAGACATTACATGCCATTGACCTGCTCCATTGCCTCCAGCCTTGTGCAACTAAAAGGAGGGGGACTGCCACTCACCTCTTAGATGGTCTAGAAGGGATCAGCAATCCCATTCACCTAAGAGGATGGTTAGTAGGTTTAGTCCTATAAACTCCATGAGTGGTTTTGGGATGACTGAAACTCCATTTCAGTGTCTATCTCCCCAGAGGGAGATACTGGGAAAGACAGTCATGTTTCGCCTTGGGAGCGGGCTCAAGACAATGATGTCCTTTCCATCATGGTGGACTCAAATGATTTCTCAGAGGAACCAGTGGCTCCACCGGGAACTCCTGCTCCTTCCCACCTGTTGGGTCAGGTGTTGGAGTAGGTGGAAGTTTGGACATTCCATAAGGCGGTGAACAAGGTTTACCATCTCCTTCCCCCAGACTTGTGTCCTAAGCCTTTTGGCACTGAAAACAAGAAGATTCTTCAGTCTGGAGAGGATTTCTGGGACCTCCTCTTGTCCAGATCTTCTGCTGCTCCAGCACTCTGCGATGGTCTGGGAGCTTACGCATAAGTTTTCCAGGGGCTAGGAGTTCACCAGGCAGCAGAAGGTATGGTCTGACTCTTCTTCTATGCTCTGGCTGCTGGTCTCTGCCTACAGCTATTGAGTTCATTCTCTGGCTTAGCCCTTTAAGCCCCACCCCCTACCCCCCGGACTATGGTGCAACCCAAGTGGGAATATGGGCTGGGACCTGGGCTTGGCTTCAGGTTATAATCCTGGAGGTCTTGCAGCTTGAGGCACACATGCTAGTGATAATTGGCTTCATGCTGATCTCTTTTTGGCAGCTTCCTTAAATGTCTTGAAGGAGGAATCATTGTCTCCAGCAGCACTTTAGCGCTTGCTGCAGGCTGTAGCTACACTTCGTGTCATGCACTGTCTATGTCAGTGGTTTTCTTGGTTAAGCTTCTTCACCTTTGCAGGAATGCTGCCTTATAGACATCTAAGGTCTTGCTGGACCACATCAAGAACCTATTAAGGGCTGCACCACTTGAGGTGGAGAAGCTCATCGGAGGTATTATCCCCTCCGTTGCGTCACAGGAATAACGGGCCAAGAAGTGCACCCATCCTGACTGTTGTATGGGACATTCTCCCAAGTTCTTAAAGCAGGCACAAACTCAACAGTCTCACAAGCAACCTCAGTTCAAGAAGCTCCCTCCTGCCTGTTGTTCGCTTGGCATGGTGGTCAGAGCAGCCATGGGAGAAAGTCTTTGGAGTCCTCCCTCTTTCCCAATGAGGGAGGAGTCGGATCTAGGGAGTTGCACCCTCTCTTGCAGCATCTTCCTCTTCCCAGAGTCCTGGTAGGTGCTTGTCTAACACTTTTCAGGGGTTTGGTATGGCATAATGGACAATGTGAGGGTTCATTCCACTTTAAAGGAAGGATACCAGCTTTGTTTCTGGGAACATCCTTCCCTATCTTGGACCCCCATCTTTTTTCACCAGTCCAATCTGGCTCAGTTAATCGAGAAGGTACACACCCTTCTGTGCAGTTTCGAGGGTGGAAAATGACCAAACTCCAGGTTTCTATTCCCTGATCTTTCTGGTGTTGAGAAGAGACAGATAGTTTCAGTTCATAATCGACTTTTCTGCTTTAAACAGATTTCTTTGGGAAGAACGCTCAACATGGAGACTACCACATAGTTCAGGAATGACATAAGGCCCTGAAGTGGGCAATCTCCATTGATCTTCAGGATGTGTACCTTCACATCCCCATCTTCCCACCACACAGAAAATACCTCTGGTTTTTGATCGATCAGGAGGTATTTCAAGTTTCATCTCTTCTGTTTGGCCTCACCTCTGCCCACAGAGCCTTTACTAGGGTGATCAGGCTGATGGGAGTAGTTGCAGGCCACTTAAGGTCTTTGGGGATCCCCATCCTCCAGTATTTGACAACAGGTTGATGCACAACATCATTAGAGATTCTCTTCTGAAGGACCTATCCTGTGTTGGTCGATGGTGACTTGTCTCAGTCTTATCCCCAGCCTAGAGAAGTCAGATCTCATCCCTTCTCAGGACTTTGTATATGTCAGGATGAATTTCCTCACCAACCTGGGGAGGATTCGTGTTCCTCTGGACAGGATCAACCAAATCCTGTTCCTCACACTTGTCTTCTGGCCACCTTTACCTCTTTGTCCTGGGAACTCAGAACTCGGCTACAGACTTAGTCCCTCTAGGGAGACTTTACTTGTGCCTGCTCCTATTCCTGCTTTGTATTAGAGAGCTTATCAGTCCCTCACAGAGAGGGACCTTTCTTTCGTGAGAACTAAAGCCCATGAAGTTAGGGCTATTGCTCCATCTTGAGCCTACTTGAATCTCTCCGCTTTGGATGATATGAGAGTCACCTTCTGCTGGTTTCACACTACCTTCTCTTCCTTTTTCCTTTGATCTTTGGCACACCAGAGTGAAAGCATTTTTTCAATGGATCCTGTAGTGCAGCAGTGCAATAGTAGGAGCAAATGTATTACTGCTGTTAAAATGTCATTTTGGAGAGATACAACTAATTTTGATTATGTAATACTTGTATACTACTATTGCAAAGATCCCCTCCTTCCACCGGACTCTGATGTCCTGTACTCATGGTCCAAGTCAAGAGTGGAAAGTTTCATTTCATGCCCTCCAATACTGATTGGATGATGGAATAATTAGCTTGGACTGGGGACTATGAGTCCTGGAAAAGGAAAGCAATGGAGTAGTAGTAGGTAAGTATTACATAATTAACATTAGTTTTACCCCCCCCCCATCAAAATAAAAACTACATTCTCAGTGACAGATTTAAGCCCAGCCTCACCAGTTCACAATGAAATAGGTTTGTCAAGTTCATCAGACTGTCAATTATAAAATCAAAGATTTTCTGGTAAAAATTTCCACACATACTCCAACAGCACTGCTAATTATATGCTGGATCTTTTGAGTTAATTTGGTGAAAAATGGGGAAGTTACAGGAATATAAGCTTCGGCTTGGTTAGATAATGAAAACTATATTGGTGTTGGAGTCCCATTAGCCAGGGTTAATTACAAGTATAATTATGAGGAAATTATAGGATGATAGATCTGTCACAGTGTAAAAACTTGCAGCTAGAACCCGGGGCCTCCTGAAGTCTAAATGGGAGCACTAACTACCTGAGCTATTCCAGCAGA
Organism: Margaritifera margaritifera; assembly: GCA_029931535.1. Taxonomy (NCBI): domain Eukaryota; kingdom Metazoa; phylum Mollusca; class Bivalvia; order Unionida; family Margaritiferidae; genus Margaritifera; species Margaritifera margaritifera. Next base: position 1,922,053 of record JAQPZY010001503.1, on the reverse strand, counting down.
GACACCCGCCTTATACCTGTGACATATTTCCCATTTTAAATACATGGTCTCGTGACTCCATTATCAGCGGTCATGCAGACCTATCAAGGTTGCAAGTCAAACTCTTCAAATAGGACAGTTATTTATTGCCTAATTCTACCATTGTCACCAAGTGTCATAGGAGAGAAATTCACAGCTGGACCAGGGCTTAAATCTGGGACCTCCCATACTAGATGGCAGCTGCTCTAACAACCTGGGCTATACAAGCCAAGCACCAGTTCATCTGCATATATTTTTCCCGTGACTGACCTGCTCATGTGGTTGGAAAATCGGAACAAATTATTACTTTTCATTGTCATCCTAATGGATGATTGACTTTGTACATTTATCTTAGAGTGCTGTTTTCTTTATTTTCTCTTAATTTTTCATGCAAGCCTCATTAAAATACAGAACTCAAATCAAAGCATCAGTCTTTCCATCTGTTATCTTGTAGGACTTCATGTTTATGACTGTTTGGTAGGTTTTATCATCCCTTTTACATTTGTATCTTTTAACACCTAGGACTGCATGTTTATGTTTATTTATAAGGGTTTATTTTCCTAATTTTTTTTGCGGTTTTACCTTTACATGTTTGGACCTTAATTATTAATTGGCACTATAGCCAGGATTGTGCTGATGTGCCATTATACCCTATACAAGCCTTAAGGACAATTTTTTTTATCTGTTGACTAAATATTTGATATGAAAAATAAATTACATAGTAATTTCTTTATCTGACAGTTATGTTCGTGTATAACACCCATTATTTTGCATAATTTTTGTATTTTTGTCCATAAGATCTTGTGTCTTGATCTTAGTGTTTAATATTTGATAAATGAATTGAGCAGGATTTATTTGATCATTTGAAAACTGCTGATTCCATAGTATGTGTATGAAACATAAATAATACCTAATTTATTGGAGCCTTGTTGAACAAAACGTTTAAATTATCAACAGGTTTCATAAGCTGCATATGAAATGAACAACAATGTAAGATTCTATTTTTACATGATGTCATTAGATCATTTTATTCAATTACTCACACAATTAGACCAGTATTTAAACTTTGAAGTACTTTTAACAACCTGAGTGATGCTATCATGTGATACCACTCGTGATACAGTATCTTACTGTATTAACTTATGTAATTTTCATAATTTCAGCCATTCTTGCATTCCATGTGAGATACATGATCAAGTTTGGTGAGACTTTGATCAAACAGAGAGACTTCCTAGAGACTGAAAACCTTCTTGCTGAAGAGACATTTATTCATGAATCTCTGGAGGACGGAGAGAGAATCAACATCTGGGTCCGAGCTTATGATGCAGTCAGAGTTTATGTAGATGATTTTGTCTATGCTACTGCTGATTCTTCTCCTGCAATCATTCGAAATCTGTGGCTAACGAGGGGAGACTTTTTGAATGTCTCTGTGCACAATGTGTTGGAACTCAATAAAATGACGTGAGTTTTCATCTTATCCTTTTCAAAAAATCAGGTACTTGAACTATACTTTATGTCAGTTGTACAAAAATCCAATGATTAGCCCAAGGTGTCCAACTGAAAAAAAATTTGAAAATTAGGGGAGGATTTATCATTGACAAAAGCTTCTTATTTGCAAACATTGGGCGATGGGCTTTCATCAGGCATGCACTCATCGTGGGAGAATTACAGAGCACTATTGATGGCTGACATTGTTGCTTGAATACTTTAAATTCACATATTGTTGTAGGTATTATTTTTTTTGGTTTTGCCTCATTTTTGTTGGTATTTAAATAATTTTATAGATTAGCGAAGGGGTCTGTTAAATTTGTAGTTTATAGCAACCATGAACTCCATGAAAATTTGTACCCATTTAATAATAGTGAATTTACTGTGGTCATGGAGGGAGAGGAAATTAAAAGATAGCAAGAAAACCAATGACCATTCATGGGCTGTGAGTAAACTTTGCAAATGTAGTAAGGGTTGCTAATCAAGCACATGAATTCTATGTTTGGATAGGATTTATTAGTTGATAATAATATTACACAGTCACTTCAAAACGGATGCTGATTTGACACATGAATAATAATAATAATAATAATATATATAATAATAATAATAATAATAATAATGACTTTATTTAAAGAAGAAACTCATTTGGTCAACTGACCAATCTTCCATGAGGCCTTCTACAATTACATGTATATGTTGTACAATTATTAAATATCATAATTTTCACGATGAATTTAGTGAAGAAACGGAGTTTTTGAAAAAATACTATTTATGTATAAGACTAGGATGCAGTACACTACACCCTGTAGTATACACTCTAAACCCAGCTCATTTGGCTGTAATCCCAATGCAGTGGAAAGCCAAAACAGGGACAGGGAAAAACTGAAGTGAAATGAAAACGAGGCATCCCAAATTTTGGGGTGTTAGATTACACTGTGAGCATTGACAAAAGCAGATTAAATTATTTAAAAAAACCAAAAGATTGCAAAATCACACATTGGAGGTAAACAAAAGTAAAATTTATATCAGTCAAAAAGACTGTTGTGAGATCAATTTCTCAGTAAGTTTAATTTAATGAGGATTGGTTGTTTGGTTGTTTGGTTTTCTAAATTAATGTTTGACAACTCATCAAGACATGAAAAGCTATATCATGCGAAGAGAATTACAGTAAAGTGTCTTACCCAGAGACACACCATTATGGCCAACCCAGCCTGGTCTAGGGAGGATTTGAGGATTAATGAAGAAAATAACATCTAATATGACCACTTCTCCAAGGTGAACTTAAATTGTATTAATATTCTGTAGCCTTCATGGCATGCAGACAGTGTGCAAGCTCCATTTTTTACTTATGATACTTGTCATGAGTGAAAATGTTTTAAGAGTAAATCTATAAGTAAACCAAGATTTTAAGTATTCAAATATCTTTGACCTTATTTTATCAAAACTTTATGTTCTACTCTTTTTGAACCACATTTTAGCCTTTGAGGCCCAGTGAGCATATGGTATGGCTCTCATCTGCCTATCATCTGTCCGTCCATCAACAATTGCTTTTTACCACTCTGAAGGCAATATTTTTTATCTGATTTTGATCAAACTTGGAATATGGGTTTATGTTGGCAAGTTTGGTTTGGTTTGGTGTTTTATGTTACAGCAACACAAGTAAATTATTTAGTGCCAAGGCAGTTGGAGTAAACTGCCTTGTCCAAGAACGGTCCATAGTACCTGTTCCAGGCTAATACAGTGGTAGTATTCAAACCCACACTCTTTCGGTCATGAGCACGACATGGTAACCACTGAGTCACCATGACTTCTGTCTTCCTTAGTTGCCTCTTACTTCATACAGGAGGGAGTTTTGGGCCTATTCTGCATCCCTGAGATCACAGGGTTTATGTCAGCAAAATCTTGGACAAGTTTGATAATGAGCTAGATCCATGCATATTAAAGAAGTGATCTTGCATCGGATTGACTGAGCTTCTTACCACTCTAAGCACTCTTTTTCTGACTCAGTTTTGATTAAACTTCTTGAATTGGTTAATATCATGAAGATGTTAAATGAGTTTTACCATGAGCGAGATATATGCATATGAATAAGATGATCATAAAATTGCCTAGCTTATTACCACTCTGGAGACTATTTATTTTTACATAGGATTTTCATCTAAATTGGTAATTAGGCTTACATTAGCAAGATCTCAGATGAGTTTGATTATGAGCAAGATTCATGCATTTTAATAGATTTACCTGGGAAACTTTTCAATGTAAGGCAATAGCCAGGTGTTGTAAGTGTATAAACGCATAATCTTCGTTTGTGCTAACGTCACGTTAGGAGAAGTTCATCCTTTCATTAGAGCAGTGATTATGCTCCTACAGGGTGATGTGGGTAGAAGTTGGATGCTCAAGCATTTCCTCCTCTTAACTATTCTTATAATGTTAATGTGATCGGGTAATGTATTTAACAGAGAAAAGAATTATTTTAGTGAATTGTGTTTCTCTGAAAATATTTACCTAATCTCATTACAATCAATCCCTCCCACCCTTCCCTGCAAATGCGAGCATCCTTTTACAGGTTTTGCTCGAGCTTAAACTGGTAAACATCTGGGATACAGGTGGCCACCTAGTGGGAACAAGGGGAGTTAATATGTAAGAGTTACTTCCCTTCATCTATATGCTATATAGATGGAAAGACATCCTGTCATTTTTCAGAAAGGGCTGGATTCAGATGTAATAGAGAGTAATTTCCTAATGTTAATGTGATCAGTTAAGCATTTTTGAAGAAACATAATTTACTAAAAAAGTTGCTTCCTTTTGCATTGTATGCATTTGCTATTTTCTTAAAGCATGCTTTTAATAAGATGAGATACAAAACTGCTCCATAGATGGCATCATAAACAATGCCACTGCCTGCACAAACCATTTGAGCCTGGGGTCAGAATTATTTTAAAATGTCATTTCTGTTATATTAGCGATTGATTTTTTTTATGAAAAGATATATAAATTTACTATGTCACTGCTTGACCTGCCTGCTTAAGTGTTAAATTTGTTATATTATCTGTTACTTTGGGAAAATTTGTTTAGAAAGCAAGGTTAAGTCAAGAAAAAGCCTTTCTACAAGTTTCTAGCAGATTTTAGCTTTTTGCGGCAGTAATGTTAGTTGAGCTATAAGGGGAGATAACCCACTGTGAGGAGCATGACAAGATATGAAAGTAATAGTTCTCTTTCTCTTTTACAATCTCAAAAAAAAAACGAACTCCGTAAAAGCTTTTCCTCTTTCTTTCAAACAAACATTTCCACTTTGTTTCCAACAAATGTAGATGAAAAGAAATGATGAATGGACGGAATAAATGCAAAATCAGAATGCATATTGGAGACTGTAAACATAAAACAAGATCATAATAGCTGAAAAGCAAACATGAATCGAATGCAAAAAGAATGTAAATGAAATGAATTCTGAAGGCATTTCAAATGCAATTTAAGTGCAAATGAATTTCAGACAAAATGCCGATTTCATAAAATTACGCATTTTATGGCTGTACTCCTGATTACTTCCATCAAGTGGAAGAAATCATGGATGAGCATGCTTCTGTACTTTGTGGTGGAGCTCCCCAGGAAAATCCTGCCATTTCTATGCCCACTGAAAGAATGGTGCATGCAGGTTTTCCATCCCAACTCAGAAATTCTGAACCTGCATGCCTGGCTCATATCAAACAAGCTCCCATAAGGAAACAACTTTGTGAATGATTGGTGGACAGAAATGCTTGGACAAGAAGACCCATCAATTTAGAAGACTATGGGGGTTGGGGGTGGAGGGAATGGAGAGTATTCTTCTGGTGGTGTGAGCAGAGAAATATATCTCCTTTAAAAGCCTTGGTACCACAAATGGCTAATTTCCTCCATTGCTTTTCAAGGAGAAGAAGTTAGCACCAATAACAATCAATCACTTGATTTCCAATACATTTTGCCATCATGGAAGGGAGGACATAGGCCAGAACAAAGGCCACTCTGACCTTCAAGCCAGTTACATTTTCTCTTGACCAAAGGCCTTGGTCCTCTATCTCAAATGAAACATGCAATGGGTTTTGACACAGCTGAACAAGTCACATTTTAATCCCTTTCTAAAGTCTTACTGACTTGTCTTTCATATATGATCTGCTTCCTAGTCACTCTAGCCTTAGCAGGTAGAATCAGTGAAATGTATGCCTTATTGGTCAGTCCTCACTGTCTGGAGTATTTTTCCATGGTTCATTTTGTTTAATGATGGCCCTTGGTTTTTATGCTGAAAACAGGCTTCTGCTCTTGGGAAATTGGACTTTAATTTTGACCTTATTCACAAGGGCATCTTTAGTGTCAGGACACTGAACTGCTGTCTGAAATGTATTGAGCTCATCACAAGAGGGAGATCTTGTTCTTACCACTCAAAGAAGGAAGGAGCCATATTTCCACTCAGACTGTTTTGTTCTGGATCCATTAGGTTATCCACTCAGCCTTCAAGAAATTAATCCTATGAATGTGTGCATATTGGCTCCTGCAGGTTAGAGCAGTCAATACCAGTATAGCATTTGAGTGAAATTCTTTCTTAACTGACATCATTCAAGCCATGGAGGTATTGATTTGCATTCTGCAGCTTTAAACTGAGAGACCTTTTATCACAAAGGACACAATTTTGACCTGGTGGGACCTATATCAGCAGCACTACAGGTTATCTTTCCAGGTTACTCAGCAGCTTTGTGGCAACATAGGTTACTTCACATCTGCTGGTTTTGCAGGAGCACATTTTTTTTCTTAAAGACTGTGCCACTACATAGATCTGTGCTCACCCTAGCCCCATATCACACACAAAACTGGAAGCTACTTCACGTATGTCAGGAACTGGAACCAGAGTCAATCTCTTTTCCTAAGGTATTATGACCAGGTAATGTATTGGAGGAGAAACCAATTTGTGGAGTAAAACTTTTCTTCAATAATATTGAAGCAATCATGATATGGGTACTCTGTCCCAAGCTCCCTTAACAGTTACATACCTGGAAGAGTGTGCACTTCCACTTCAGGAGTAACTGACTACTGATGGGATTGGTACTAATTCCTCTATCCAAGGGGAAACAACTCTTGCATGACTTCCATTTCAATAAGGAGACTACGTTTAAGCACTTGTATTGTTTAAACAAGTCAAAAGATGTGGTTAACATTTTTTTTTTCTTTGGGAGAGTTGGATTTTTGAGGTAGTGGATGTTTTTCTAATGTATTATGATTGGGTAAGTATTATCAATGAAACATTTTACTCTCTCCAAAAATTGGTTTCTCATCCAGTTTAAAAAAAAACTTCTTAAATAGGTTTGTATCATCAAGATCTGGGATGAGTTAAGCTATGTGTGAGATCTATGCATATTAATTATGTCTCTATCTTTGGAAAATTCTTTTATAGGCTATATTAAAATAGGTAATATCAACACAATATAGAGGTAGGTAGATAGTTTACATATGGTTGCACTCTTAATGAATATGATACTAAACCTGCTTAGTGAAGTGGTAAATGGTCAAGTTCTGTAAGCAAGGTGAGTTATATTAAGTCCACTTGGGTCCCTTGTTTCCATAAAAAATTACCCATTGGAACTAAGTTGTCATTTTTATACCCCCCAGAAATAAAGTTGGAGGGGGTATACTGCAGATGGCTCGTCCATCAAACACATTTTTGTATGCCTAATATCTCCTGAACCCTTGAGATATCTTCATAAAAACATGGCATGCTTTTGTCATGACTGGGAATTGTGTCCTGTAAAAAATGGAGTCTGTATTTTCAGCATTTTATGATCTATCTCTATTTTTATTACAAATTTTGTCTATCCATCCAGCCATCATACTCTTCTTGCCCTAATATCTCCTGAACTGTTTGAGATATCTTCATAAAAATTGGTATGCACTTGTACCATTTGCAGTGTGTGTGTGTCTGTATGTGTGCATTCCATAAGCACTTGCTTACTGACAGATTTAACACTACCATTTCAGGATAGAGTGGGAACTGTTTGATGTGCACAGTGGGATTCATAATGTTAGCTGGCGACTGTTTGATAACTTTACCAATAAGGACTTCATACATGGAGTGGAGGCAGTTTCACCACAAGGGGAAGCAGACGTAATTCATATATATTCTGCATATCTTTTAGGGATTTTACATGTGTTACCTTCATCTTTTATTTTATATACCTTTTACAGAATGTTAACATCTTTACTTGTTTATTTTATCTTGTTGTACTTCATGTTTACATTTATTTGGAAGAGTTTATCTTCCCAAATGTTTGTGCAATACAGTTTTATATTTTTCGAACTTTACCTTTAGTTGGCACCATAGAGTCACTATTGTATCAAGGTAACATAAAATGCTACTACATACATACATACATACATACATACATACATACATACATACATACATACATACATACATACATACATACATACATACATACATATTCTGCACATAGAACATATTACACACAAGTGTATTAGGGTGTAGTTAAAAGTATTGAGGCAGATCCTTGTGCAGGGTAATTTAGATATCTAAAGTACACATACTACACTTTCAAAGTGTTTTTTAGAGTATTTAAGTGTATCTTGGGTAATTTAGGCTGATATATGAATTATCACTTTGGACGCTGTTTTATAACTTTTTTCATTAGATATGGAATGGATGCAGTTCCTCTTCAAAGAAGGGGAAGGATAATTAAAATGTTTATAAAACATAATATCCCTCAATGTTTCTAGTGTATTACAGTGTATGTGCTACTTTCATGCATACATCCAGCATACTAAATTTCCCAGTTAGGAAGAAATATTACATTATATTCAGTATATCTGGAGTATTCTCATACTTTGTTAGGCCCCCACTGATTGCAGGTGGGGTGCTATATTGATTTAGTCATGTCCATCCATCCATGCATCTGTCTTTCTGTCCCAAGAAGTTCATTTGTAAGATTGTCCAAAGACCACTCAACATAGATAAATGAAATTATCAAGTATATTTGTGTGGATATGAAGATGACTTAAATTTTTGAAATACATTTGAACTTTTTGGAATTAGATTTTATTGTTGAAAAGAGGTAGATAACTTAAATTTGGTAGACTTATTTGTATTCTTAGTTAGATTACCTGATTAGATTTTTAGGTCATTACAGCACTTTTTATGTTCCCACTGCTTTTGGTGGGAGTAATTTTTATTTTGTCTTGCACATCCTTATGTTCTTACTTCCATCCATCCATCACAAGATGCTTGTTAGGGCTATTCCAAAAATAATGGTGTGGAGGGGTTGGACGGCACTTTTTATTTTCACCCACCAGGCATAAAATATAATTAATATCACCCCCAACCTTGAATGAAATATGGTATATATTTCTTCAAGCACCACCATGCATGAAATTTATTTGCCGAAATTCAACATAGCATGAATCCAAATTAAGATGAAAGGCAGTCCCTGAGACGACTTGTTTTCGTGAAATTTTCAGGATCTAGGGTGCAGTATATAGTTTGTTTACTCCCATGAGACGACAGATTTGTTTGAGCCCCCATAGTTCGAGTTTCCTCTGACCATTCCCACCCCATTTTAGATATTTGGACATTTATGTTGGGATGTGGGGTCAGAATGCATTGCCAATTGAAAAGTTGGAATATTCACTGATGCCGCGTGGTGTTGGGGCATAAGGCAGCTGCTTACTAGCGGGCCAAGCAAACTTAAATGACCTTACATTGAGCCATACCTGCATCAAATTGATAGGAGAGGGATTTATTTTCTCAGAAATTGTGAGTATAGCATTCGTTATGTGTTTAATTTGCTGACAGATGAGACAAAACTTCAGTGTTGATGAAATTTGACCTGGCACTCGCCATTTGCTTTGCTAGTCATGTGACTACCCAAATCTCGCAACCTACATGTCCATGACATCAGAGGTCCAGTAGTTACATGATACCAACAAACTTCCTTTCCAATGTTGTACAAAAAATTCAAAAATAATAAATGAAAGTGGTGTCAGTGAATTCCAACTTTTCGATAGGCAATGCATTTTGACCCCACACCCCAATATAAATGTCCAAATATCTAAAATGGGGTGGGAAGGGTAAGAGGAAACTCGGACTAGGTTTTTTTCATCATGTTGCTCTTTTATGCCAGTTTCTGTTCTATATCAGTTGCATCATATGCTGAAAATCACCACCAGGCATAAATGTAAAAAATTATTTTTGACCCCATAGTGCATATTTTATAAATTTAAAAAACCTACCAGGTATAATATTTTAACTGTACTGCTGTCCAACCTTCCCACACCATAATTTCTGGAATAGCAATTGGCAAAATTGCACAAAAACCACTCAGTGCAGACAAATGAATTTAATATCAGTAATACAATACCTGTTCGTATTCCATAGCTTTATCTTTCAGGATGGAAATATTCTTCCTATTGGGATTAGCACTATTATCATTTACTACATTAGAATGAGTCTAATCTCACTCCCTCTGGGTTTTGTAGAAGACCATTGGTCCCAGTTTAGTGTTTTAATTGGTGTGCCCCAGGTCTCACAGCACTCAATCATCGTCTTATAACCCTTGTTGGCATAACTGGGTTCAGTACTGTATCTTAGACTGGTGTGATTACAGATCTCACACCACTCATCTTCATCCTAATACTTTGGTGGCAGCTAAAGTATTGTTTTCTATACTTTGCATGACCATAAGGGTTCATGTTTTCCATATTCACATACTGTTATTTTGCATGTTTTCAGACTTTCTTTTCAGGAATGTTGCAACAAAGTGTGTGAGAATGTGGGCATAAGAAGGCCCAATGTGGTTCCCACACCTCCTGCCGTTCGTGTACATGTTGCAGATGAACAGATGGGTGTCCACTCTACTGTCTCTGGCCCAAGATGTGTTGGACCTTGCAGAGAGCCATCCTACATACAAGGGAAGGAGGAAAGAGTCTTCCTTCTCCTCATCTCAACACTTGGGCTCTTTAGCTGGGTCACTCGGGACTCTGAAGGGAAATTGTCCTTGATCCCAGCTGCCCACGGGATCTATCCCTTCAGAGGCGTATAAGGCTCAATGACCCTTGAGGTCCTGGATCCATGTGTAGGGAGGAATGACCAATGTGGAGAGCAAGGTATGCCTCCCCAGGAGGGGGAGCAGTGCCCTCTCCAAGCGCGTAGGACAGAGAGTGAGGCACATCTTCGCTTTAGCATGGTGTAGTGCCCTTCCAAACCCAGCGTGAAGAGAGTGTCATGCCCCCCCCAGTGAGGAGGAGCAGTGCCCTCTCCAGGTCCACTCTTTGGTGGCTCAAAAGAACGAGTTGTGCCCCCCCCCAAAAAAAACCATGAGGCAACTAGCAGATCAAGCCTCCCTAGTAGGGGAGAGCTACAATCATGCTTGATCCTTTCTGAGGAGGTATCCTCCTACAGATTGGAGTTGCCTGACTAGTCATTATACCAGGTACTGGTCACTGTTCATGGGAACCATGTTGGTACAGCAACAGGAATCGGGTCAAAAGCCTCCTTTGGACAGACTACCGGTAAATCCTGTTGGGAATTAGGAGTTGACATACAGATGCTGGGTGAGTGAAGGGGATCTGACTGTTTGCCCCCCTCTTCCCTTAATCCCTGTGGATCCCTACAGGATGTGAAGTCATCCTTTCAGGAAAGTGACTTATCCTTCCCCATCATACTGCCATGGACTTCAGGGCCCTGGCATCGAGGCAGGGTTGATGTTGCTGGTCAAAGTCTGACATCACCACCTTACATCGTGGAGCCAAAGAAGAAGGAGAGAAGCAGGGCCTCTTCCCCCAAGAGCCCCAGGAAAGACAAGAGGCACCCTCATCCTCCAGTTGAGTCTGCCATTAAAGAAAAATGGGACAGTCCCCTCGCTCTGTGGGAGAAGTCTTGGCATGAGGCTCCCTTTACCCTCAGGTCTCCATTGCATCAGAGAGACAAGTCTCTTCCACAGAGAGATGCGGGGTCACAAAGTCTGGGCTCCCCACAGCAGAACAGATGAGGATATCCTTTCAGTCCATGCACACCCTCTGGAGTTTGACACTGAGCAGATGGAGATGGCACCTCCTCCTCTCTTACGGTCTCCTGTTCCCTCCCACCCATCGACTCAGGTGGAAGAGGAGGAGGAGGAGGAGGAGGTCTGGTTATTTGACACAGTGGTAAACAGGGTTTACCATTTTCAGCCTTGGGATTTGTGTCCCAAGCCCTAAGGCTTGGACAACACAAAAATTCTCTCTAGTATGTAGATACTCTCTGGGGCTACCTCCCAACCAGACCTATTATTGCTCCCCCACTTGGATATGGCCAGGGATTTTTCTCTAAGGTTTACTAACGTGGTCAAGAACTGGCTAGGCAGTGTAGGGGTCGTCAGTTCCTCCTCAACGTTGAGATCTTTGGTCTCTCCAGCCAATTACAGGGTTCACTCCCCTGCCTGGCCCCTTAAACCTCCCAACCTAGATGCCAGGGTGTCCCAAGTGAGCATTTCCTTGGGGATCTGGTCCTACCTCCCAGTTGATGTCACTGGAGGCTTTAGAACTTAAGGCTAGGTCACTGGTGACCATAGCCTCACATGCTGACCTTTCCTCGGCAGCTTCCTTCAGCCTGCTGAAGGAGGATTCCCTGTCCCCTGCTGTGCTTCAGCGCTTGATAGAAGTGGTTGCCAAAACATCTCGGCATGCTCTTTCAATGTCAATGGCACTATTGGTGGAGTTGCTCCACCTCTGCAAGGATGTGGCTCTTGACTCTTCCAAGGTGTTGCTTGAACACAACAAGAACCTCCTGTGGGCTGCTTCTTTGGAAGCAGAGATCCACTTCAGAGGCCACATCCCTTCTGTGGCTTCCCAGAACCTGAGGGATTAACAACACAGGTCCCTTGCATCCACTACTGTTCAGTCTAAACCAGTCAGGAAGTGAGGTCACCCTCACCACCCCAGGGGCCATCTTCTAAGTTCTTTAAAGCAACACAGCCCCAGTCCAAGAAGCAATCCCAGTTTAAACCTCCCTCTTGCCAATTGGGGTTGGTGGATAGGGCAAGGGAGGAAGTTTGTGGGTCCTTCCTCCTTCCCTAAGGAAGGAGGGGGGCTGGCTCTAGAGATTCACTCCTGCGGTGTGTTCCTCGTCCATTAATCCCTGTAGGAGTCTGACTAGCCCTCTTTTCTGAGGTCTGGTCCAGCATAACAAATCATGGGTGGGTGCTCTCAATCATAAAAAGAGGATACTGGCTTCAGTTTGGGAATATCTTCTTCTGTCAAGGATCCCCAGGCAGTTCCACCAGCCAAATCAGGTGCATTTAAAGGAAGAGGTGCACTCCCATCTGCAGTAGAGAGGGTTTAAACAACCAGTCTCTGACATTCTACTCCCAGATATTCCTGGTTTCCAAAAAGGAGGAAAGTTTAGACTAATCTTAGACCTTTTCAAGTTAAGCAACTTTCTGCAAGAGGAACCTTTGAAGATGGACACCACAGCCTCAGTCAGACTTGCCATAAGGCCCGGCAACTAGGCAGTCTCCATCGACCTCCAGGATGTGTACCTTCACATCCCTATTTTTCCTCCACCTAAGGTCACTTGGGATCCCTGTCCTCCAGTATTTCGACAACTGGTTGGTCTACAATGGCCACTTAGAAAAAAAGCCAGCTGCTGGTCCATAGTGACCTGGCTGGGTATTTTACCCATCCTAGAGAAATTGGAGCTTGTTCCATCTCAGGACTTCGTATATGTGGGGATAAATTTGCTCACAAACAAGGGATTAGTATGTCTTCCATGGGTGAAAGTGGACAGGATCCTGGCTATGTTGGAAGCACTGATAGCCAATACTGGGTTGTCAGCTGTCCTATATGGACCTCTTCTGGAGACCTGTAACTTCACAGCGGACCTGGTTCCCCTATAAAGATTGCACTTGCGCCTTCTCCAGTTTCTCTTCTTGGCAAACTGGAAAGTGCACAAGGATCCCCTAACAGCTCAGATTTCTCTAGGGACAGATTTTCACCATCACTTGAGTTGGTGGGAAAGTTTGGACTGGTTCAGTCCCTAGAAGATTCTATACTCCACATAAACAATCTCAAAATGAGGGCGGTTTTTCTAGCCTTACAGGGGTGCATTGACACAAATATGACACAATATGAAGTCGCTGTGTGATGGTCTCCACCCACAGCATGTCAGTGGTAGCATACTTCAGGTGACAAATGCAGTACACATGCCCCTTCTCTTTGTATAGAGGTTTGGAACCTCCTGGCCAATCTTGGAAAAGATTACTATCCGAGTTTGTCACATTCCTGGCAAGGAGAATATTCTGGCGAACAGTCTGTCCAGGAAAGGTAAGGTAGTCATCATGTAGTGGTCTCCGCACCAATCCATAATGGACTCCCTGTTCAGACTTTGGGGGAGACCTTTGGTGACTTGTTTGCAACAAAACTGAACAACAAGCTCCCTTTTATGTCTCCCCAGTTCCAGATCAGAGAGCCTGGGCAATTGATGCATTCAGCCTGAAATGGAATTGTCTGTTCGCTTATACCTTTCCACCCTTCAGGATGATTCTGTAAATCCTCCAGAAAGTCAGGACCTTCACTGCTCAGCTCATTCTGATAGCCCCTTTGTGGCCCCAATGATTGTGGTTCAGCGATCTTCTTGGCCTGTTGATAGACAAGCCCAGGACATTGCTTCAGAGGAGGGACCTTCTGACTCAGTACTGGGGCTCCCTCCTACACAACAATCCACAGATTCTTGCTTTCTACTAACAATCGCTATAGGGCAGCCCAATAAAAAAACACTCAAGTTTTCTAAAGGCCCAGCCACTGGTTCTGATTCTCACATCGCTAGCCTTATAAGGTATTTTGAGCTGCAGAGACCTGTGTCTTGTTCACTTATGCCAAAATGGAACCTCTCATATGTCTTGTGGTCGTTAAGTACCCCCCCCCCCCCATGAGCCTTTGGGTCAAACTTCCTTTAAGAATCTTATCCATAAGACCATTTTCTTGCTCTCCTTGGTGTCCATGAGATGAAGGAGTGAGCTTCATGCACCACCTGTTGAACAAGGTTGTCTAAGGTTCAGCGGCAATTATGAGTAGGTATCTCATTTGCCAACCTGGTTTCTTAGCCAAAAACAATCCAATCCAGTTTCTTGGCCAAAAACAAGCTATCTTCAGTAGCTTCACTCCATATAGAGATCCCCAGTCTCACTCATATCTGTGCTGGGGATGATTGACATTGATTTTTTTGCCTAGTTAGGGCATTAAGATTTTATTTGGCTGCTTCTAAAAGCAAAAGAATAGGTAGGAAGAGTTTTTTCCTCCTCTTAAAGGGCTCTACTGACATTTTGGTATCCACTATTTCTAGGTGGATTGTACAAACACTCTAGAGAGCTTATCAGTCCCTGACCAACAGGGACTTTTCATTCATGAGGATTAAAGCTTATGAGGTCCGAGCCATTGCTACCTCTTGGGCCTATCTTACTCAATCATCATTGGACGATGTTATGAAGGCTGTGTTTTGGTGATCACACACTATCTTGTCTTCCTTGGGGCAACATAGGGAAGGCATTTATTCTCTAGGGCCCATTGTTGTGGCACAAAATATCGGTGAAGTTGATACTAACTTACCGTAGTGGACATTCCTACAGTAATGGTGAGTATATCATTGTTCAGCTACCGACAGGTAGCGTATTACTGTTATTAAAATATTACAATGTAGTAGGGGGGGGGGGGGTAAACTAATTTTAATAATGTAACATTTACCTGTAGCATTATGCATCTGTTTCTGAATGAAAACAGTGTTCATCTGACCTGCAACATATCACCATATTGGCCATCTAAAAAATCTTGTTACCACTACTCCTCTTGAATGAATGCTGGCATTGACATGGGGTTTTCATGAAAACACTTCTTGCAATATTTAATTGGTTCGAAATGAAAAATTGTGCAGATCTGAAGATCTGACCATCAGCATATCCACACTTTTATGAAGGAGTTTTGAAGAAGAAAAAAAAATACTTGATCTTCTTTTTAGTCAAAGGTTATTGCTTGCATTTTTGTTCTTGACTGAGCTTATGAACACAGTGACCAGATTTTGTATTTAGTTGCATTCCAATGAACAAGTTAATATTCAGCACGCTGACATTGATTTCAAGGTCAAAGGTCTTGACTTGGGTTTTTTAGCTGTACAACAAATTATAAATGATAATGATTTAAAAATGATATGTGACATTTAATAACAATTTAAAAGTATGGAAACACATTTCTTTAAAGACATATCCTCTCTTTTATGGTGATAACCATGCACTATCAATTACTGGAAGCTGAGCATAATTTGTCATGTTATGTGACTTATGATTTTTCCTTGTTTCTAAAACTAGACGAATATTCAAAGACTTCATTGTATGTTTTTCGTTCTGCTAGGCATACAAATTAGCAACTTAATGTTTTTGAAACATTGAAAATCCATATTTTTGAGAAATCAGTAGTTCTTGTTCATATCTTCTTGTTGAAATGGTGGATATAAACTTAAGCAGTGAAAACGTTATTATGGTATTTTTGGTGCATATCCTCGATCCAGAGTTCAAAGTTTGCTCACATCTTCCTCTGTTTTGATGAAATCTTGATGATAATTAATTTAACTGGTTCAAAGAATGGCATGTTCTTGTCTATATCATAAAAAATCTTTTAACTATAATATTTAAAAAAATACAAATTACTTCATGTCACACAGAATACCGAGCACATATTTACAAATGGTGGACACACTGTTACATCAGACAGATAAGTGTAGATTGAACTGTGCAGTTGCTTGAATTCTCAAATAAAAACTAATTATTTACTTCATACTTATTTACTAAAGTCATTTTTGTCTGTAATATAAGTGATAGTTATGGATGTAAAAAAATTATTTTGGTAGTACTTGGTATTTTAATTGGAGTTTATCATGATAGGTGTTCAAAGGCATCATTGCCCATTAAAGGGCCTGGCATCAAAAGTGTCATTGCGCAGTAAAGGGTTAATATGAAAATCAGGCTACCATCAGGTGTTTACTATTTGACAGTTTAAGAAGACTAGACTGTGTTTGAAAATTTTTGAATATTTGGAAAAATGTATGAAATTTACAGGGGATGTTGCATAAGTACTTTTTTTTAAAATGAATTTTTTCAAATGAAATGTTTGAAATTCATGAAATAGTTTCTGTCTTTTTGCAAGCCTTGGTGAGCAAAAGATTGAAATTATTTGACAAGTTTCGTAGATATCATTGAAAATTAGCAACAAATAAATGATTGTATTTATCTGATTATGAAAAGTGCATATATTGTGACAACCACAAATACTGTCATGAAACAATTGAGAGTACATTTGGATGACTTGCCATCATCTTACATAACATTATCATGACATCATGAGGTATTTTTATAATTATGCAATATATAATATGTATTTGTGAGTCTAAATATTGTGAATTCACTATTTTTTGTGGGATTTCAATTTTTTGGGATTTTGTGGTTCCTACAAACCATAATTTTAAAGTCTCCATGAACAATTATAATGTTATGGAAACAATAGGATATCTTCCACAACCAATGAATTTAAGTAATGATAAAAGTGTCCCAAGAATGTAAAGCCATAAAAATAAATGATGTCACAGTGACACAGTAATCATGTGACACAGTAGTTGTGTGATAGTACAAATTTTGTCTTTATTTAGACTTTAGCTGCATGTGGAGAAAAGTATGGGTCATACGCCAGGGGAGCGAATTGTTACTCCACTCCATTTGATGGCTGCTATCATAAACACTTTCAAGTTAAACCTGACATCAAGGACAATGGAGAGGGTCTCATTGCTGGTAGAGATATGGGTGTCCATGAGTATGATTATTTTATAGAGATCACCACATACAACAGAGCCTTGCTGAAGACGGTCCTTTCATTTAAGGTAGGTGTTCATCTGTGTTGTAAGGATATTATACAGTATTCAGGTAGGTGTGCAATGAAAAAAGATTTACATAAGCAGGATGTGGAGCAAAGTATGGGTCATACGCCAGGGGAGCGAATTGTTACTCCACTCCATTTGATGGCTGCTACCATAAGCACTTTCAAGTTAAACCTGACATCAAGGACAATGGAGAGGGTCTCATTGCTGGTAGAGATATGGGTGTCCATGAGTATGATTATTTTATAGAGATCACCACATACAACAGAGCCTTGCTGAAGACGGTCCTTTCATTCAAGGTAGGTTTGCAGTTGTGTTGTAAGGATATTATACAGTATCTGGAATGAAAAAAAATTAATATAATTGCATCTTTGATTGAATTTTAGTGTGCTTATTATTTATAGCCATTAAAAATAAACTGTAAATTAAATATATGTATTTTCTTATAAATTAGCAATATAGCCTATTCAGTGTAGACTGTAATTCTGCAGAATTTTCATACCAATAAAGTATTAAATATCTAGAGAATATCTCTTTTTTTTTAGTAGATATCAGGAAATATTTCACGAGTGAAGTGGAAAACATTGTATTGTCATGAAGCCACAAGTGACATTACAAAATGTTTCCACTTCACGTGTGAAATATTTCCTTATATTTACTCCAAAAAATGTAGATTTTCTTTTTACGATATATTTTTAAAGTAAAAAATCGTTGATTTGCATGGATTTTTTATCCATTCTTTGCAAATGCGATTAATGGCTATATTACTACATCTATAAAAAGAAGTTCTAAAATTTAAGGTAATTTTAGGACAGCAACCTTTTACAAATTTAGCTTTTACAAATAATGCTTTAAATTGCGTATGTTGTTAAATTAATGACTGTTTTCAAATGAAAATGAAAAGATTTTTTCATTAACACATTTCTTGCACGGATTGATAGAGTGAACATTGTTGGGGTGGTAGTACTTTAGACACATCACAGAACAGTCACATCTGATAGATTTCAGAGTGTAACATCTTTAACAAAAGATTTTCATGATTGTGAGTTTACTTGTATGGATTTTGGTTCTTTATTTTGTTATTTTCTGCATTCAAATGTGAATTTTTGGCCTTGGCAAGCTTGCAGTCTAGTTCAGTAACAGACGCTGCACCCAACTTTCGATTGTCACTTAATTTCGGTTTGCAGTCAACACTCGTCACTGCCCGATTTCTCCATCATTTCAAACATGATAATGATTGTGTTGAGAGTTAAAATTGCTACTTAAACAATTTTTTTGACTATATTTAACCTAGCTTTTTTCCGAAAAATGTGTCTGTTTGTCATAGAGTGTAAAAGGCATGCTGTATGGGTGACATAATGTAGAATAGCAACAGTTCATGTAAGTTCTGTCACTAATATTTTGCAGGATTCATGTGGAAAACTAATAAAAAAAAAGTTAATACTTGAAGCCTACTTTTTGTTGTCTGGAGTTTTTAGGCATTTTTTTATGGCACCCCCCATACTGATTAAAAAAATGTATGCTAGAGTGTCTACAGTCTTGATATATTTTAAGATCTATTCATCCTGGGGGGAGGAGAGAGAGAGAGAGAGAGAGAGCAGAAGAAGAAGAAGACAAATGAAATAGGCCTAAATATGGAAATACAGATTTTAATAACATACACAAGGGCAGATATATTTCCTAAATGGGAAAAGAAAGTAGTTCCAAAAGTGATATCACCACTGTGGTGATAAAAGTGGTATTGCCACTATGGCGATATAATTTTTCTCCCACTGATATATCTCAATATCTCATTATAAAATATAGAATATAAAGTGATATAGCAATAATATAACAATATTTTATTTTCCCTGTCAGTATAACTTTCTGAATTTAAAACATTTAGAACTTTGAAATAAAAAGTTCACTGTAGTTTAATGACCCTAAATTATTGTTATATTGTAAATCATTTACATTAATAATATGAAATTTAAAACTTGAGATTTCCACCATGTTTCCATGATATTGTGTTAAGATATGTTAGAGTTTGGATTTGTTTGTTACATCTTGTGTCTCTTTTATCATCATCAAATCTGGCATGTACAACCAAGATCTGAGCATAGAATAAGCCTGATATATTTAAAATCGTAAGATCTGTTTTTAGCTCAGGTGAGTTTATGGTATGGTCTTGCTTCATGTGTCTGTCAATAATTGTGCTATTTTCAACTTCTCCGATTGGACAAACTAGAAAAGCATTATATGACTTCTCCAAAACCGCCTAACAGGATTTGACCAAAATTTGACAGAAAGCATCCTGACATAAAGGCCTTTCAGGTTTTTACAAATGATGCCAATCCACCATTAAGTATGACCACTGTTATTAAAAATAGGAAATCTCTATATGACTTCTCAAAAATTGCTAAACAGAATTTGACCATATTTCACAGAAAGTATCCTGACATTAAGGTCTTTGACATTTTATAAATATTGCTGCCATTGCTAAAAATAAAGAAAATCTGTAAAATTACTTCTTAGAAAGTGCGCAGCATATTATGACCAAGTTTGACAGAAATCATTCTGGCTTGAAGGCCTTAAAAGTGTATACAGATGATTTCAATTCACCATCAAATATAGCCTCCAATAGTTAAAATGGAAAATCCTTGAAACAACTTCTGAAAAACCACTCAACACAATTTTACCAAATTTAACAGAAAAGATCCTGGCATTAAGGGCTTTCAGATTTGTACAATTGATGCTGATCCACCATCAAGTATGGCTGCTGTAAAAATGTAAAATGATAAAAAAAACTTTAATAACTTCTTCTCAGACACCACCCCAAAAAATTTGAACAAATTGTTCAGAAAGCATCCTAGCTTGAAGTCCTTTCAAATTTTGTATATAAATTATGCTGATCAGTCATCAAATATGGATGCCATTACTAAAATTAAACACTTTATCTCAATAAACCACTTCACCTAATTTGAGCAAATTTGCCAGAGAGCTTCCTGGCATTTAGGCCTTTCAGTATTCGGCAAATGATACTAATATGCCAAATATGGATGAAGATGCCAAAAGTAGAGAAACCTTGAAACAATTCAACTGAAAAGGTTGCTTCCTTGCTCTGGATAATTCATGATTACTTGGAATTTCCCTTACTCAGAGCATAAATATCTTAGAGTTTGAAATTTTTCGGCAATATCACACTTCCTTCATCAGCGACTACTGTTGATCACGTGACTTATAATGGTCACGTGATACGAGGAGACTGGTGTAGATCAGAGAGAAATTAAAGGCAGACATTACTCTGAAATCCAGATGTGACCTCCCTATTGAACATATCTGCACCTTATTGAGACTGTGTTTGGACAGCACATATTTTATCTATAATGGGCAGTTTTACAAACAGAAACAGGGAGCAGCAATGGGGTCCCCAGTCTCACCAATAGTTGCCAATTTATATATGGAGTTTTTTGAGAAAAAGGCCTTGGAATCGGCCATGAACCCACCATCTATGTGGTTCAGATATGTGGACGATACCTTGACTGAACTACATGAGTACCATGTGCAGGAGTTCTCCGATCATCTCAACTCCATTGACCCACATATTCAGTTCACATCAGAACAAGAAGATGGCAAATTACCATTCTTAGACACATGTGTACACTTCAATGATGATGGATCAACCAAAGTCACGGTGTATAGAAAACCAACCCACACTGACCAGTACCTTAACTTTTCTTCCAGTCACCATCTGGAACACAAGAGGTCAGTAGTGAGATCTTTACTTCACCGAGCTAACTCCCTAGTCACTGCTGAGACAGATCGGATTAAAGAAGTAGAGCACATAAAAGCTGCACTATGAGCAAATGGCTATCCAGAGTATTTTACAACTTCCAAAGAAGAAGAAGAGAACACCTAACAAAACCAGTAGTGGTCCAAATAGAACCAACATCAGTATGCCATACATCCGTGGTACATCAGAAGCCCTATCTTGAGTATTCAAACAACATGGGGTTAATATATGCCACAAACCATACAATTCTTTAAGACAACAACTTACAAATGTGAAGGACAAAACAGAAAATTTTAAGAAATGTGGTGTGGTTGATCGTATCAAATGTAGTGATTGCGAGAATGACTGTATTGGTGGAACAGGCAGAGTGTTAGAAACGAGGATTAAAGAACACATCAGTAGAGAGTCATCTGTAATATATGAACATTGCAGCAATATGGGACATTCCATCATTCCCAATCAGGCCAAGGTCATCACAACTGAAGACAAGCTATGGAAAAGGAAGGTGAAGGAGGCAATTGAAATACAAAAGCGGAGGCCAACACTAAACGGGGACGAGGGGCTTGAACTACCACCTATCTACTCCAATCTCCTCGTATCACGTGACTATTATAAGTCACGTGATCAACAGTAGTCATTGATGAAGGCAGTGTGATATTGCCGAAAATTTCGAAGATATTTATGCTCTGAGTAAGGGAAATTCCTAGTAATCTCGAAACAATTGTTTTTATAGCACATGCAGTCAATTGCGTTGGAAGATATTTCTTCAGATGGCATCCTACTGACCCAGATATTTTGCCCAACTTTTCTTGCATGTGACTTTTAGACAGGTGTCAGCCAGGTGAGCAGTCTCATGCCTACTTGGGCCTCTTGTTAGCCCACCTGGCCATAAGGCCAAGTGAACTTAATGTTTAACCCTGCATCCATCGAAAAAGCACTGGACTAATTTCAATCAAACTTGGTAGGAAGCATCCTAGTATAAAGACCTTTCAGTTTTTGTTTTTTTTTCACAAATGATGCTGATCTGCCATCAGATATGGTCACCATTAATAAAAATAGAAAAACCTTTTAACACCTTCTTTTCAAAAACTGCTCAGCAGAATTGGACTGCTTGTATATCAGTGTTGTAAAAATATGTATCTAAGAAATGAATCTATAGCTAATAAATTTGCCAGTGGTGGTCATGCATAGAATTTTAGATAGAAGTGTGCCACCTAAGGTCTTAAAAGAAAAACCTAATCATATGCTACAATAATTTTTAAATTCCTGTACATATTCATATGAATTTATATACTAGACATTTGCTACCAGTAGATAACAGTACTCCACAAACCTGGCTGTTTTCAAAGCTATTATTCTTATGTAAACAAATTCATGTCATGTCCTAATACAGTGAAACTCCTCAAAACCGAAATCCCGTCAAGACCGAAATTTTGTTTTAAGTCCCGAATTTTTCCTTCTTTAATATCATCATTTTTTTCCCAGTAAACCAAAAGAAATTGTGATCCCAAATCTCAATTTTATCCTATAAAAAAACCCATAAAACCAAAACTCAACTCAAACTTGGAAATATGTTTTAGCTCCTAAATTGCTGACACACACTGGAACAGATTAATATGGTTAGCAAGTACTGTAGTGGGCTGATATGTGAGACAAAGACCCGGAAAATGTCCCAAGGGCACACAAGGTTAAAATAATACTTGACACGCATGCCAACACAGATTAGGGCTGACAATATGCTAATCTGAAGTCTTTGCACCATACAACAGATCCAGCTTTTAAGGCGAATTATTAATAACAGAATGCTTTGTAGGTAAGTCATTTAAGAAAGACTATGTTTATCTGCTTTTTATCTAATTGTGATTGATGCTATTCATTTGTATACATGATCAATAGAACATTGTTTGCTTGTTTTTTTAAATTAAATATCTTGGCTTTATTAAATATTCACGTGGCCTCACTTTTGATGCTTTGCCGACAGAGACCAAAAAGCAGTATTCTAAAAGTCAGATTCAGTCAATGACATACCCTGAAGTTTTAGATCTTATACAGAGATTAAAATACTTCATGACTGCTAAGGATGAGCTTTATTAGGCTATGGCACAAGAAATGGAGTCATTAACACAAGCCACATTATTTAGAGAAAGATGTAAGAAAAAACAGACAATGTTTCACGCCTTCTTCAAGCCAGGCTCTTGAACTGTTAACATTATAAATTATATGGAGTATTTAAACATTGTGGAGTATCATTCATAATTCTAATGGACTTATAGTAAAGTTATAAAATTATCTCATTCCTCAGATGTTTCTTGTGATGAGGACTGTATTTCTATGTGGAACAACTGTATTTATTCACGTAACAGGATGTGATTTTCGGAAAGAATGTATATTATTCAGCTAATTCTTCATAAAATACATGTATTTAAAAGAAAAAAGACAACAGCTTTCTTAATTTTGTGCACTCTTACACACACAGATACTGCTGCTCTCATAATTACATTCTTTCTCTCTCTCTCTCTCTCTCTCTTGTCACATAAGAGCTTAGAAAAAACTTTTTTTTACATCTGTAAAGACCTCAGTAAACCAAAAACTCTTTAAAACTGAACATTTTTTGGGTCCCAAGGGTTTTCGGTTTTGAGGGGTTTCACTGTATATAGCAAATTAGAGGTGATAAACTTTAGATGATCAGTCATGGACCCAATCATGTATATAGAACTGAAAAAAATGCCATCAGGCTTGTCAAATGGATCTAAAAGGGTGGCACATCCTAAAACCCACCATATAGAATCATACAGAAAGTTATTTTGCCAACCCCTCCTCCAAAATTTAATTTTGTTAATTTGATCATTCTTCAAATGTGACATATATTGTTGGCACACAAAACAAAAAGGTTGATTCACATTATTTATCCTGAGCCAAATCTTGAAAATGCAAAGAATTTTAAATACATTGTAAATCTAATATTTTACTGCAAATTATTTTAGGAAAATGAATAATTTGTTTGCAGTTAACAATAGATACCTCACCACCACATGTTGGAGTGGTGCATGATGGGATAACAGGAAGTCCAGAGGTAGATTTTCAGCAGAGCCTGACACTCCGTGCATTCTGGGAAGGTTTCTTTGATAAGGAAAGTGGCATTATGTTCTACAGATACAAGTTTGCTGAGACCTGTGTGGGAAAGGAGTATTTTGTCCTTGAATCGCCATTGAGAAGTCAGGTTAGTACACATTTTATTGGCTAAAATACTTGAATGACCTTCTTTTCAGGTTTTAGTTATGATATTAAGTTTTTTCATCTAGCTCCTTTTGTTTTTGTCACATATATAATCATAAAACTTCATTTTTTTCTGAATTTCCTGAGGGCTTGGGGATGTTGAATAGGCACGATGCATTCTCCTGAATGTCATACAGACCCTGAAACGTTTAAGTACCCTTTAGAAATACAAACAAAATGATGAAGAAATGGTAAATGAAAAGAAAATGAATGCAGAATGAATGCTAATAATAATAATGATAATAATAATACTTTATTTATAGAAGGTAACTCAATTAGTACAATACTACTCTCCCTTGAGGCCTTCTATGTAAAATGTGGAAAAATTATATACAATATTTACAACATAATATAAAGTGCCTGTGTATTATGACAATAATCAGATGTTGTTAAACATGTAAGAAAAAAACCCACTTTTCTTTAAATAAATTTAGATTATCACTCTTTTTGATGTCTTGAGGAATACTGTTCCATATGAAAGCACCTGAAAAGGCTTGGGAAGTCAAAGATTCCCATCACAAAATGTCTTAATCCATATTCAGATGAGTTTGTTACGCATAATTCCTGAAGATTTTGTAGAGCAATTCCTTGAAGAGACTTCTACACTAAAATGCTATTTTGGTAATCAATCCTTCTAGATAAATCTAGCCATTTCAGTTCATGGAATAGAGGCTTGCTTGGTGCATCAAATGGTTTTCCAAGTATAACTCATACGGCTTCTTTTATAGTTTTGAAAGTCTTTCAACATTGTGTTTGGAACAATTTCCCGAAATAGTGACACAATAATAAAAAAAAAGTGAATAAAGAATGAACAAAAAAAAAAAAGATAAATGGTATAATACCAAAAACTGCTTGCTGCAAGCAACAGACACTGAACCACAAACTATAAATGGTGATATGAATAATAAACCATAAAAATCATCATTCTGCTGGAATGTTTGCAAATGCATTTATAAAGTCACGTAACAGAAAAACTACCGAGATAACATGATAAGTGGTGAATGAATGAGATGATGAATAATAATGATATGATAGTTTATGGTAACTCTAATTAAAAAGAATACATTTCAACATTATAGTTCATGGTAACTTAGTTTTTAAATCTCCTGACTTTAGCATCATGCATTGGATGGGCAACTTACATTTTATTCTCCACACTTTATGATCATGCATTAATCAGGAAGAATAATAGATAACAATGGTCTGCTTTAATTTAATTTTTGAATGACTATTTCAGATTATTTAATGATTATTTATCAGGTGTGCAGGTAGAGATAATAATTATGTGCAAATTTTTGTTCATACAGAGGTGTAAAAGAAGACACATTTTCTATGAATGAAGAAAATTTCAAACACATCTTGTTGGTGTCAGCCAGTATATCATACATGTGGAACTTCAGGAACCGTTTTCAGGGAGATTTTGTCTTCATTTTCAGAAGATTTATCCAAAGTATATAGAATATAACAGAAAATTCTTGATTAGCTTTGGGGACATTTCCTTTTTTATTTTTTCCTCACAGTTTTTGTCCAGTGTTCTAGTGTGAATCAGTGAGTTTCCATGATGATCAGGAAGATATCACATGTGCGAGTATCTGAAACTGATTCCCTTAAAAAACAACTCTACATCTTTTAACAGGCTTAATGCCGAATGTTTCATGTAATTTTGCTTTCTGTAATTTTGACATTGTATACACATAGGAATGATCACTTGCACATTTTGAAAATCATCTACAAAACATTACCAGACCTAATTTACTTATTATAATTTTTTTGTTGACAAACATTTTTTATATCTCTATATCATTAAAAAGTATTGTGGAGTCAACATTTGGAGCAACATATAATTTTATTTTTTTCACAAATTGTAATATTTGACCAGTCCAATAGTATTTGACATCTATAGTTTGGCTGGAGTGCAGAGATCATAAATGTTTTGAGAAAAATTATACATGCTTGAACATGACGGAAGTCTTTAGACCTGAAAGCAAGGCTTGGGGGTTCAGACTCCAAATTTAATGTTCTAGTAAGAAACCACAGAAAACGATGATTATTATGTTTACATTATCTGTTAGATTTATGGATTTGAATAAGTCTAATTATTAATTATGAACTTGTATCAAAATAATAGTGAAATGAAGTCATGAGACTAAACATGTGAAAATGGACTGCAGTATTAAGAGACGTAATTTAAAGTAGAATTTTTTATCCACTTATGATTAACATTGATTTAGTGAAATTTTGGATAAGACAAAGTACTAATTCCTGTTGGAGTGATCATATGATCCATGTAATTTTTAAGGGTTATAATGAAAATAGGTGATAACAGTCCTGAATATGAGGAATTGAGGACTTGAGTGGTGATTTACACTCACAAATCGAGTTTTATTAAGAGCTGGTAAACAGATATTTGAGGCAGTGTAACCCAGCATTAACTATCTCAAGTCCTCAAACAATAAATACTTGTATCCAAGTTATAACACACTTTCATCCATGTGAACTTCCCATGCAGGAGGACAAATCTCCTGGTACAAGTAATGCCTCCTGTCGCTCCGGTTTTATTAAAAAAATATTACAATATAAAATTAAAATTACGGTACAAAATTTCTGGTTCCAACAGCATAATTTATCCATGTTTGTACCTGTAATTCAAGTCACAATGCTGCTTGGTAAATGTCTCACCCGCTTTGGCATAGTCGAGACATAGAGGTAACTGATTTTAATGGTGGTGTTGTCATCGTGAACATTGGTTAGGTATTGGATCAACATTTTTCTGTACGGTCATATGTCCCTAATCTTTCAAGGGACTGCTTTTATACTTGGACTGTAGAATCCCTTTTATATTCATGCACCCCAACCCTCTGTGTGCCACTCAGGCAAGGTCATTTGAAAATTTTGGTAATGTTTTTGGTGTAAGTTTTTCTGTGAGTTTTTAAGTCCAAAATCCTGAGAGAGATAACTGTCATGCTTGGGCTGTAGAATCAGAAGGCTCTCTCCTTTCATATCCATGGACCACTACCCTCGCTTTGACTCCCAGAAAAGGTCAAAGTCATTTGATAATCTTTGTTAAGTTTTTGGTTAAAGGTATTCCATATGGTCACAAATCCCAAACCCTGGAAGGGGAAGTTATCATATGTAGATTGTAGGATTTATGCAGCTTTACTCTTTCATATCCATGGACCCCAACTCAGGCATGGCAAGGTTATTTAAAATGCTTGGTTAAGTTTTCAGTTCAAGTTTTTGTATGTCAGTAGCCCTGAACCCTGAAAGGGATAACTATCAAACATGTATAGTTATGTATCTTGTTGTGTATTATGTATCATCTTCTCATTTTCCCCTCATTGTTTTTATAGTCATCTCTGAATGCATTTCAAATGCAGTTACAAATGTTTCTTAAAGAGTACAGAGTCAGGAGGATTTTCATTTCTTGAGTTTCCATCAGAGGCAAAATATTACATTACAGAATATTCACACTATTTCACTCATACCATTTCATACAGGAAATTATTCTTTTAATACACCTTACATAAGGCCAATTGAGCTTATGGCATGACCCTGTGTCCATCATGCATAACATGTCCATCATCGGTTGTGCGTCATCCATCTGTCAACAATTGCTTACCATTCTGAAGTCTATATTTCTGATCCAATTTTAATCAAATTTGGAATATGGGTTTATATCATTAGAATCTCAGAAGAGGTCAATAATGAGTGCATATTAATGAGGTGATCTTGCATCTGATTGGTTAACCTTGTTACTACTCTGGAGGCCATATTTGTGGTCCAATTTTGATCAAACATGTGGAGTGTACTAATGAGCTGATCTTTCATCTGATTCACTAAGCTTGTTAACACTCTGGAGGTCACATTTCTGATCAAACTTGGAATATATGATTATATCATTAGGATCTCAGATAAGTTCAATAATGAGTGAGATATGTGCATACTAATTAGGTGATCTTGCATCTGATTGGCTGAGCTTGTTACCCCTCTGAAAGCCATATTTCCAATCTGATTTTGATCAAACGTGATATATATGGGCTTATATCTTCAAGATCTTGGATATGTTCTATAATGAGCTAGATCTACACATACTAATGAGGTGATCTTGCATCTGATTGTCTGAGCTTTTTACCACTCTGGAAGCCATATTTCTGATCAGATTTTGATCAAACTTGGAATATATCTTTATATCATCGAGATCATGGAGAAGTTCAATAATCAGTGAGATGAATGCATATTAATGTGGTAATTTTGCGTGTGATTGGCTGAGCTTGTTGCCATTCTGGAAGTCATATTTCTGATTCGATTTTGATCAATCTTGAAATATGGGCTTATATCATCAAGATCTTGGAATGGGTTTGATAGTGAGGAAGATCCTTGGATAATAATTATGCAATCTTACATATGATTGGATGAGTTTGTTACCACTCTGGAAACCATATTTGTGATCCGATTTTGACCAGACTTGGGATAAATACTTATATCATCAAGATCTTGGATAATTTTGACAATGAGTAAGATCCATGAATATTAATGAGATGAACTTGCATATGATTGGCTGAGCTTATTACCACTCTGGAAGCCATAATTCTGATCCAATTTTATCTTTTTTCATCAAGGTATATAGTGTTTTTGTATTAGGAGCAAGATCTGTGCATATTAATGAGGTGATCTTGCATATGATTGGCTGAGCTTCTTACCACTTGAGAGACTGTTTTTATGATCTGAATTTTTTTCATATTTGGTAAATAGGCTAATATCATCAAGATGTTGGATGATTTTTATTATGACTGAGACCTATGCATAGGATTTTGCAGAGAATTTTATAGAATTTTGATTCTACTTGGTAAACAGGCTTATATTGTCAAGATCTTGGTGAGTATGATTATGTGTTAAAATCATGTATATTATTTTATGTGACCATGCATCTGATTGGCTGAGCTTGTCAACAATCTAACAACTATATTTCTGGTCAGATTTTGATAAAACCTGTTAAAAAGTGTTGTATTATCAAGATGTTGGATGAATAATTTTAGTCTGAGTTTTTGCTCTGCCTTAAGCTGATATTATCATGGACATAGACAGATTCTATAGTAAGTGAGATCAGCGAATATTAATGAGATACCTTGCAACTGATTGGCTGAGCTTGTTACCTCTCTAGATCTAGGAACTATATTTCTCATGCAGTTTCTATAAAACTCACTAAATGGGTTTATATCATTAAGATCTTGGATGACTATGATTATGAGCAAAAGACTGTGCAGATTAATTATGCTATTATCTTTGGAACAAATTTTGATCAGGATATAGTAAAATAGGTAAAATCGACATGATATCAAGTTTGGGAGATAGTTTACTTCGGTTGTTTTCTTGCATTGCTACATAAGTCTGCTTAGTGAAATGGTTAACTGTTAAATTATGTTAGCAGGTGAGCAATGTCAAGTCCACTTGGGCTTCTTGTTTTTAATTTAAGATTTTGTAGAAGATTTAGAATTTTTTTCAAATACAAATGATATGTGAGAACAGGAATGGTAGTTATTTCTATGGTAGCTAAAACAGACTGATGATTGTTTAGAGTTGTAATTCTTTTTGATGTTTGATTAAATCAATTTAAGCTATATAAAATTAAACAAACTGTCGATGTACTTTATATTGGTATATTTATTTGCAGTGAATGTATTCTGTAATTTGTGTGTGGGAAAGTGCAAGAACATGGACAGGGTTATAACTGGTTTTAAGATTTGTTTTAAAAAATATCACAAAATAAACATATTTTTGTGTATATGTAATTGGGTGATTTAATTACACAAGTGGAATTTCAAGAGTTAAGAAAATTGTTAAAATTGAGTCATACAAAATTATAGTGAACATAGGCAGATATATTTGTCTGTTTCTGGCAGTTGTGTACACAGGTCTTGTGTTCTTACCCCCCCCCCCCCCCCCCCCCGCCATTGATGTGAATTGAAAGTCCACTTTATAAAACAAGAACAAATTTGTGTACTAATAACAAATTATGATTCTGTAGCTATCTAAAAAAAAATATATTGCTTGTAATATCACAGCACATTTCATGCAAATCTTCATGTACAATGCCAGAAATAGAAAGTTACTTCTTTCTAAATGGGCAGTCCTCATCTGGATATTTGTTTGCTCATGTAAAAATTCACTTTCCCCGGGTAACGGGTAAATGAGAATTAAAAGGCCTGAGGGTCTGCGTATGCTTTACTATGCACCAACATTTGTGATTATATTATTCTGCTCTTGATTATGTACATGTACTTATTTGTTTATTTGCTAATATATATATGTGTCTGTGTGTGTGTGTGTGTAAATTCATTTAGTTATTATTTTTGTCCTTTTGCATAAAAAAAATTGGATGGGTGAAAATCTTCCAGACTTGAAGCGTAATTTCGAGATCAAATTGTGTAAATCTCCTAAATTGACCTTTCTGAGCTGTCATAGGTATACACTTTAGAATTTTTTTTCTTCAAAAATTACAAAAATGTTATAATTCTTAGTGGCACTACATCACAGGGAGCGCATATCATCACAAAGACAATTTGACATTTCGTATATATGAATATAACTGCATATCAGCACAATTCTGGCTTTATAGTGTCTAGCAAAAGCTAGTTGGCTAAATGGGCAAAGTCAAACATCTTACCAAAATTCCACAGGAAGACAAACCGTTTCAGCCAAAAGTAAATATTAACCATGAGACCAAAGATAAAAGGTTAAGATGTAGCAAAAAAATATAAAAAATAAAAATAAACTACAGAAAAAAGGATACAAAGCAAAGATAAAGGCAAAAAAAGGGTAATGTCCCTAAAATACAAGGTCAAAATTTTTCTGTATAAACTGCAATTTCTAAATAAATCCAAGACCTTCTAAGTTGGAAGACCATAACAGTATGCATTCTACAGCAAACAGGTTACCTATATTAGTCACTGCTTATATGTGCGACATGGAGAAGGGTGTACCTGATCACACTGGGGGACAGTCAGAAAGCATGTTACATTTGTAGATGTGTTAGAATTTTTTTTTTAATAAATCTAACTAGCCCAGGTTTCACTGTAGCTATTTTCTTTAAATGTATGTATTAGTGTTTAATGGCATCTCAGCACAATAATAGACATATGGTGCCAATTAAAAGTGAGTACTAAAAATATAAAAAAAAGAATTGCACACACATTTTTTTTCTTCTTTAAAACAAAATATTAATTGAATAACACATTCAGTATATAACTCAATTACTGTATATACTCACGTATAAGCCGATTCCAACTGCAAACTGCATAGACCCAGATCTGCTGTTGCATAATGTGCCGGCAGATCTGGGTCTATGCAGTTTGTAAGGACTAATCAGTAGAACAAACAATATAGACCCTGATCTGCAGGCGCATTATGCGACGTCAGATCAGGGTCTATGTTGTTTGCATTTGGACTTGGTTTATACGCGAGTATATATGGTAGATGTACAGTCTTGAAATAGTGACATGTTTAAAGATATAAGAATCATTAAAATATAATGATTCTTAAAATTAGACAACTTGCTCTTGTATAAAACACATAAACTGACAATTTTAATATCTATTAAATGCTTTCAAATAAAGCAGGAAACTTGATTTATGAAAATGTTCTCCACGTTTAAGACTAAGATGTAAAATAGTGTGTACAATAAACATTAATTAGCAAATATTTTTCATGAGAAATATGCTAAATTTAGCTCTACGGGTCATAGCCAGAGGAGCTTATGCAATGTCCTTTTGTCCATCATCTGTCATCACCTCTGTTGTCTGTCCGTTAGCACAAGTTTGTTTTTGCTTAACTCCTCCTAAACTACAGGGAGGATTGTCTTGAAACTTGAAACACACATTCACCCCAAGGTCTAGCTGGTCCTAAAGGATCATGGTGCCCCTTGGACATCTAATATGACCACAGTGGCAGCCTTTTAAAAATCTTGTTATCACTGCTCTTCCTGTACAAATGGTCATATCACCATGGGGCTTTCATGGAAAAACTTCTTATGATGTCTAGTTGGTCCTAAATAAAATGGTGCTGTTCAGACCTCCAACATGATGACTATGGCGGCCACGTTAAAAAAATCTTGTTATCACTGCTTCTCTTGAAGGGATGGTTGTCTCGATTTGTGATATATCTGAAGGATACCTTTAATGATGTCACTTCAATAGCGTCATTTTTTTGGGTAAAAGTATTAAAATTATAGATTTATCCAAACTTAGCATATGGGTATTTCTTGACATTGTCTGAGACAAGTTCAGTGATCTTCTGTCCATGATGTCAGATTCAAGGTCAAAGGCCACGACAAAGGATTTCATAATGCACTTACATGTATCTTGTGAAAATATGAACTCTGAAATGTCAGAAAAAAAATTCTTTTTTGTTTCCAATTTTGGCATGTTGGACTTTCTCAAGAATATCAGAGATGGTTTTAATCCTCAGCAGTTTAAGAGAATAAAAGGACAGAAGATACAGACTTATCTTGGATTCCTGGAAGTTCTTTTTGCCTAATAGAGTATCAGTCCCCACAAAGGACTCTTGTTTTCAGTGCACACACAATATTACATACATGTTTTGTTCCAAATCGATGTAGAGAATGAGTTTGATAAGGCATAGGGATATGTCATGGCCATTTTGCTGAGATGTATTCATGCGCCATATCAAACAAGTTCTTTCCCCCAACTCAGAACAAATATGGTATGTCATTATTACATTTCCTCTCTTTTACACTTTACAAATGGTGTTCACTATACAATATGAATGGAATTCAAAGCAGATTGGAATTTATAAAAGTTTGATTTGGTGCAGCTTACAGTATCAACAGGTGGACGTCAGTGAAAGCATCAAGATATTTCCAGTGTGGGTGTCGATACAAAAATATGGATTAAACACTAGATCAGTTATGTGAGATAAAATAGGTATGGAATAAAATTGTATTATGCTGGTATATTATGACTGACAGTATGAGATTTGCTTTAAATTGTATTTTCTTTTTAGACTTTTGAAACCACTACCACTTATGCTACCTTCACTGCCCCAAGGGAGGGGAAATACTACATTACAGTTGCTGCCTATAATCATGCCCTAGAACACTCCGATCTTGTGTGTTCTGATGGAGTAGTCATTGATACATTTGCACCCAGCGTCATTGAAGTGGAAGTAACTGGAGCAAGGGCTGTACCAGGACTGGTCAAGGACAACCTGGGCAATATCTGGGTTCTCTCCAGAGACAGATTTGTTCGGAAGGTGTACCGACCCACACAGGCTTGTCGGTTTGTACTTAAATAGATTTTTGTTTAATTTTCATCATTTGCATGATAATGCCAAACGTCTAGCCTTTGGCCTTTGAGCCATTATAGATGTAAGTAGTACTGTTTATTTATTTTTGTGGGTATCAATTTTTGTGGTTTGGGGAACAACATTTTGGTTGGTACTTAAATTCATGGATTTGGGAAGTGTCCTGTTGTGTCTACAGGAAGATCATAATGTTTATTGGTTATTTAAATTCATGGTTTCAAGCAACCATAGCATCCCAAAAAAATTGGTATCCCATGAAAAATAGTGAATTTACAGTATCATTTTTCTTGCAGTGACTGCATCAGCGTGTTTTGTACTTAAATAAATCTATATTTGCCTGCAGTATTGACATGTTAATACCATACATATGTCTTGATCCAAGTGTACCTTTTGTCTTGCATGCATTAGTACATAGCAGAATTTAAGTAGACCTCTATCTCGCTAACTTGCACCCGACAGGGTCCAAAAACATAAACCGCAGCATAAGTGAGGGTGCGAGTTACCGAGGGACCTCTGACAAATTAAGAAAGGGATGGACAACGATAGTGAGAAGGAGGCTGGAGGGTGGGGTTTAAAAGGTTGAATATATGTTTTGTAATCACATCGGGAATAATTGTCAATAAATAGCTTTTTCTAATGAAGTTCTTTGCTTTTCTGTATAAATTACCTTTATTTTCATGATAACTAATCTCTTAAAAACATTACTCAAGACACATCACATGTGTACCAGCAAAAACATTGTGTATTATGTCACTGATGTTTGCATGTGAATGTGGATACATTCTAGTGTTTTTGGTGATTCAGAACAAAGCAAGATTATTTGTTTAAAAAACAACAGACTTTATTTCAAGAAACAAAAACAATGAAACTCAATTTATTATTGTTCCATTAGTAAAATATTGCTGCTATGATTTCATTGCAAGTAATAGTTAAATTTCAGCTCTTCCTTGAGCATACCTCTGTGTGCCAATTCAGGAATTTTAAATTTACTACAAACTTTGGAACTTGCTTCACCATAATGAACCCTAGCTGTGAAACTAAGCTTTTCATGCACAGAGTATATCTTTTGCTTGGTTCCATTGCTGTCCTTGATCACATTCTGTGAATGAGTAGGATACACCAGTGATTAATGTTAGATACTTGAATTATGTTATGTACATAATAATATTTCAAACAGTGTTTCATTGCTCAATTGAAATGAGTTAACTTGATTCACGACCATGACCGCTAACTCGTACACAAGTAGGATTTGCATGCCTTTTAACTTTTTTATTCTACCTCCTTTACTTGATTTGACACAAAAGACATAATTAACATGATAATACAAAGTTGGTCTACTTTTAATAGATTGTAACAATGCAACAAACACTTTTGCAAGTCAGAGATCAAAACACAGTTGGCACTTAATTAGGCTTTCACAGAAGTGCTTGTGGGGATCACTGTAATGGTCGACTGACACTTTTCATGTTTGAATACAAGAGGGCATATTCCATTTATGATGACTACACTGAAACCGAAGTAAAAGATAAAACTGAAACATGAATTTTGCTTGACAAGATTTCTTAGTGTTGTCACCAGTAGGCATTACTAACATTTTAATCGATTGATATTTTGTCGTACAGTGAAACCCCGCTATAGCGTGAATTCGGATATAACGCGATCGTGGCGTGGCTCCCAAAATTTCATATATTCATTCGCACATGAACATTTTTTTTTCAAAGTACGAGAAATAGTGTGTATAATGTATATATTAAATTATCATTTTGGGGAAGAGATTGCGTATGAATTCGAGTATAATACTTTTGTGGCGTGGTTCCTGAAATTTTATATACATGTACATGTATTTTTCTTGTACAAGAAAAAAAAAATTTTTTTTTAAGTACGAGAAATAGTGTATAAAAAATTCAATATCATTTTGGGGAAGAGATCACTTATGAATTCGATTGCGGCATGGCTTCTGAAATTTAACAATTTCACCAATTTCTTGAAGTGTTATGCCAAAATAAACATTATCGGAAATGTTACTTATTACTGATCCAGGAGTAAAGTCAGTAAGTTTTCTTTGTGTTTGTCTTCAATTCATTCTGTATACAATCATTGCTCAAACAATAGCCGACATGTTTTTCTTCTTTAACTGCATACACAACCGAGCATCAGACAATGTGGTGGTTGATAAAAGATTCTCACGATTTAATAAACATCAAAAAACGTAAGCCGCCAACACGTGAGTTTGACTTCAATTCATCCTGTATACAATCATTGCGCAAACAATAGC
Organism: Margaritifera margaritifera; assembly: GCA_029931535.1. Taxonomy (NCBI): domain Eukaryota; kingdom Metazoa; phylum Mollusca; class Bivalvia; order Unionida; family Margaritiferidae; genus Margaritifera; species Margaritifera margaritifera. The sequence continues at coordinate 1,885,978 of JAQPZY010001503.1, read as the reverse complement.
CGACTTATGTTTCTTCTTTAGCTGCATACACAACCAAGCACCAGACAATGCGGTGGTTGATCAAAGATTGTCATATGTGGATGCTTATGTAGAGACTGATCTTGGGCGGCAAGATCAAAGATTGTCATATGTGGGTGCTTTTATAATTTAGAGACTGAGCTTGGGCGGCAAGATCACAGGGAGTTCAAATAACCACTCTCTGTTACTTGGCACTGAACAAGTACAGCTGTATCAAACTCGTGGCTCAATCAAAGGGTTGTCATGTGGGAAAACAAAGACGGATCGATATCGGATAGTAAACGGTGTTGATACCCTATTCATGCTATACATTAGATGTGTATACGTTGTTCTCTGAATAAAGTAAAATATAGTAAAACCCCGCAATAACACGACCCCGCTTTTTCCGCGATCGAATTTTATGGACCCCAAATATCGCGTTATAGCGGGCTTTCACTGTATATTGTTATTTACAGTGTGCGGAGATTTTTTTTTGTTTTTAAGAAAATTTAACAAAATATATATCTTCTTATTAAAAGTTGCCAATTTCATGATGTTGATTCAAATTTCCTTTCACTAACCTCCATTTTCAACAAGAAAACGAGTGATATATCAAGGTTTAATTTACCAATTTTGATCGCAATGTTAATCATGTTCAGCAAATAGGGGTTTATCTTTTGGGTGTTTTTTCTAAGAAAAAATGGGATCGACACCTGCCCCTGCATTATAAATATATTATGTTATGGGTGTGCTAAAAAAGTGATGTATCACTTTCCAGTAATTATGGTATTTTCATTTTGTCATTTTCATCAATCTTAGGATTCTGTGTGAAGATTTTGTAAGATTATTTATTGAAAGTAATATACATGGAGGGTTGATAATGGTTCAGTTTACATGCCAGATGGTGTCTTGTGGAGCTCTTGTTTGATTTAAATTGATCTCAGATATTTCAGTAGTTTGTTGCATACAAATGATTGATTATTGTTGCTATGGATTTGTTGTGAACTTGTTTTCAGGAACAAAGCTACCATCCTTTCCTTTTTTACTGACCTTCCCAAGCAGAGGCATCCAAATGACACGATAGTGGATGAGTACAATGATACAGTCTGCGAGCGATACAGTGGTGCATCAAACAGTCTAGGAGGAGTTCTGCCCTCTACTCATGCTGTAAGTGGTTTTGACAATTTTTAACAAGTTGAGATAGATATGAAGAATATAGTGTTTTCTCTTTATATTGCTGTTCACAGAAGCCATAAAAGCTACCCATGTCTTAATTGAGTAAACTGTATACTGAGGGATGTTCCAGCAAGGCTGTGCCACAATATGACAAAAAAACACAAAATTAGGATATTTTATGATGTAAAACCACATTAGAATTGGTTCTCATCTGCCAAAAACTAAAATTAAGTGAAATAATTCAAGTAGCAATGATACAGTAGAACTTGTCTTGAAATACCACTTTTTCTGCCTAAAAAAATCATAGTCTTTCAAGATAGGTAGTCTCTCATGACAGGTCATAGCACTATATAATCAAAAAATCTGCGCATTGAGAATCTGGTCTCTCAAGATTGGTGGTCTCTCATAGTAGTGGTCTTTCAAGACAGGTTTTACTGTAAAACAAAATTGAAAGAATTTAATGGAAACCATGACCATACCAATGTTATAAGAGGTACAGTTGTGTACTGAGGGGCTTTATAGTGAGGGACCAATGTATCTTTTAATTTGTTTTAATTTGTAATTTTCTTGTTATCCTTGATTATTTAGACTTAGTGTAATTGGATTAATATTAAAAACCAATTTTTAACTTCAGCTGTGATATGGCCCTTTGATGAAACATGCAGTGTGCCCTCACTCAGAGGTGCCTCAGTATAACACAAACCATCTTATAACATGGTCATGGTCATGGACATTGATCAATTATAGTGGATGAGTTTTATTTTTCAAATTCATACAAAATTATTTCACTTTATATTAATTTGTAGCTCATTATTACACATAATAAGATGATTTTAGGTCAAACCTTCCCAGTCAAAATGTGTTTTTTTGCATCAAAATACCTATAATTAGATAACCTTGCTTATAATGTACCCAAGTATAATGCAACCTTGCCTACAACACAGTTAACTTATATCGCCTCCCTGAACAGTATTATATTGAGGGATCACAGTACATGGTCAATATATGTGATATAGAGGATCTCAAATGGGTAATGATTTAAAATTGAATTTATGAAACGAGTTGAATAATTTCCCGTTTTTGCAAGCCTTGGTGAGCAAAAGCTGAAAATTATTCAAAAAGTTTCGTAAATTTAATATTAAATCATTACCCATTTGAGATTCTATTTATAACATAGTTTTTTATTTCGTGGAAAGAGTTTAGATAGAAAGAAGAACCGATGATTTTGGGCATTTCATATAATTCTGGTTCAAACGCTGCACCTTTCAATTCTTGCATATGAAAAAATAGTCCCAGACACGAATTGAATCAATAATGCACAATTCGATAACCAGTAACATTTAAAAGTAGCTTTTTGTACAAATTATAATTCAAAGAACAACTCTCCTTCCAAATCAATAGAACATTTGACATGGACAACCTCATTTTTCAACACTGGATCTCCAATGGAAATTTCTGTGTGTTGTCACATAGTTCACTCAGGTCAGGTCAGCTAGAGTAGTTGATGCACCATAAACGTGGATTTTGATGAGACTGTTTAGAACATTCTCACCAAAAAGTGTGTAGATCCCACTATGGACATTCACCACAAATGCAGTATTGGATACAGCACAAAAAGGTTGCATTTCAGTTGTTGGATATTTGTGTGAAGGGATGATTACTGGATGCAGAAATTGTACTAAATCTAGACTGGAGGTGTTGTTGAATATAGTGATTCCAGATTGAATGTTTTTGTGACCGGATATTTGCATTATTTAATTTGGAAAAATGCTGTAGTTGGATAACTTTCTGTCAGTTTTGTGACCCGCATTTGTTGACATTCTTTTCATAAGGGATGGTAAGTTTATATATTCCTATAGTTGGACATTTAAACCATGCTTGTCCTGGGGGTGAGGTGCAAGAACTATACCACATAGTAGCAGCAATGTACTAATATTCTTGTTTAAGTTTGGCATTCTGAGAATTCTGTGGAGGGTAAATTGGCCATATTCCAACATAAGTATGTGCGTTTTTTTATTCAAATTACCATTGTTTAAATAAATTTCATAGTGTCTGCTATACCGTGGTTCGGTATATTGCACTGTTCTCAATATATCGTGTTTCCGTACATATTGCAGTTCTCAATTTAACACAGTTTGGTACAGAATGCGGTCGGCACTTATGGACACTGACTACGACATTATAATGAGGGAGAGCTGTACTATGATTGAATTTAGTTTTCATAGTATCAATTTTCTAGCTGTGCAAAACGTGATGTTTTCATCTGTACTGTAATTTGTGGATTTAAGAATAGGGTCCTATTGTTTGCACAGCAGGATCAATGTTAATTGAGTCTTCAAATTCATGATTAATAGCAACCACAAAGTACACAAAAATTAGCACCTGACGAAAAATAGTAAATTCACAGTAATACATTGTCAAATTTTGTGCCCTTGATGTTTCACTCATTATGGATCATTCATATTTTTTACAAATTACAAATCTTCCCAAAAAGAAAACTACCCAAACTTGAGCTACCTCCATGGTAAATCCCCCAACTTTTTATTAACCCCCCCTCCCCCCCCAACACCTAACAATCTGGACTATGAATCACGAGTCATAACCCAAAATCCGTTACATACATTATGTATATGTGCAAGGTTTGGTCAAAAGATATTAACAAATGTCAGAGTCATTGCAGTTTTTTTAATTTTGGAATGGCGGGGCCTTTACCCCTCATGCAGATGGTTGCCACATGGGCAACCTAAATACCAATAGTGAATTTCCACCCATTGGTTTAGGAAGAGATATGCTTTTGGACAGATGGAACCAATCATAGTATCCCTCCGATAAAGCATGAGGATAATAACAGTATTTCTCTGCAATGAAACAGAAATGCAAAACAACATTTTTTCTCATGAATTGTATAATAAACAGAACAGTACATGTCAGCATAGTGATTGTGTGTAAAAGTGACTGGGATGAAGCAGCTAACTTTGTCGCTGGTGTTTGTAGAAACTTGTGTCAAACCTGTATGTAATTGATCAGAATAAAATTTGCTACACAAACAGTATTAGTAAAAATATGAAATGTTAATATATATGCCTGTTGTTTTTTTTAAACTTTAAAAAGCTGAACCTAGCCTGGAGAGTAATCAATGGATCAGCTGGTATCCATGACTATGAGGTGGGCCTCTCTTCCACTGGTGCTTCAGATGGCCTTATGACCTTTAGATCAACCAATCAGCATACACATCACCAGATTCTGCATCCAAACATAGAGGAAGGGGAGGAGTTTTACTTTTTGCTGAAGGCAATAAGTAGATCATCTGTAACCACAGTGAAGGCAAGTGTTAACTCTTTATTTATATCGTATATACTCGTTTAAAAGTTGAGTCCAACTGAAAACTTCAAAGACCTAGATTGCATAATGTGCTGGTAGATCTGGGTCTATGCAGTTTGTTAGGAGTAATTAGTAGAACAAACAACATAGGCCTTGTTCTGCTGGCACACATTATGTGACGGCAGATCAGGGTCTATGTTGTTTGCAGTTGGACTTGACTTATAAGTAAGTAGATATGGTAGGCTTTCTTTAAAACAGTTTTGATATTGTTTATGACAAATTTTGCATAATTGAGACAATAATCTGCAAAAAAATCCAGGGGAATTTCAGTTGGAACTCTTGTTCCCAATAGCATGACCTAACTTGCAATCAAACAGACAAGGTCTGAACTTGAGTTTCGCTATTCTGCTAACACTGAGTGTGGTTAATGATGATGATAATAATAATAATAATAATAATAATAATAATAATAATAATAATAATAACTTTATTTCAGACTTAAGTCCATAGGCGAAAACCATCAATTTCACAAAAGATATGACCAAACAATATTGATACAACAATTTGCTCGAACTATCAATTACTGATGAATTATGGCAGCATGCAAAGTGAAACACTTCTTTCAAGATTCTGTTTTTACTACTAGTGATTTTATATCTAAATGAATACACTCTCTTTATAAGCAAAATGCTAAATTTTAGGCTGTTAATATTTTTACTCACAAACATTCCCGACACACTATGGTGCCTATCATAACCCATTAAATATCTAAATCGATTGTTGTATACCTGCCATATTCCAAGACAGTGTTGGAGGGTTTTGGGGATTCAAAAAGTGTTTTAATTTTCCAAAGGGGGTCAGTGCACGTCACCTAAAAGAACAACGTTGCCCAATTGAGAATAAGTTATCTTTTCATATAAGCCTATATAAAATTACTGGATATTCAAATCTTATTAAAAGAAAATAACTTATCTGTTTTCTTTGAAGCATTTAATATACTTACAAACCAAAAATATTTGGTAGACTTAGCATTATCCAATATCATCACCACACACGTGCCCACACTCAAATAATCACAACCACACAGACATTAAATAAAAAATAATATACCAAGTTTCTGTGTTTAAAATCCATTGGACAGTGGAATATTTTCTTAATTAGATGCAGTCTTTGCTGCTCTCAATAGTTTAGTGGGTGGGGTGGAGGTTGAAGGTAATACAGATGTCATTTGTGTTCATCTTGGCACTCATTTGAGACTGGGTGGTAATGTTGTTTAAACTTCCCTGAACTTGTTGAATTTTTCTCAGCATAGAAAATGATTTTTCTGCATCTGCATTGCTGTGAGGGAGTGGCAAACATGCTGGGTGGTGTTGCTATGTTGGCAGATGTTGTACTCTCCAGAATGACTAATGCTGATATGGTGTTTGCAGTGTGTGTCAAAAATAAAATGCTCCCCTTGCTGCTGTGCTTCACATTCAAACTCTGTTCAGGAGTTCTGACATTTGTTTTTGCTGGGCTTTACTTTGTTTTGCAGATGGCTCATCTTTCCTAAATCACAGCTGCATTTCCACAAATTGCCTTAAAAAATGAACCACACTTGAACACTATTCCGACTACCAAACTAATCGTGTTTTGCGTTTTATATATGGAGTAAAATCCGACTTCAAAGAAATGTTGCCACTGATCACAAACTTGGCAGTAATCTTTAATAATGATAGCTTGAACATTCTCATTCAAGACAATAATAGCTTGAACATTCTCATTCAAGACAATGATGTGTAATAACTTTTGTTCTTCAACACGCATCTCCTGTGGTTATACCTACGATAACTCAAACGAATTGGTTGCTCCACTTAGTGTACTTTACCCATGCAAATTAACCTCCCCCACAGCAGTGTTCTATTAAGTAATCTGTGAAATGGTGGTTGCTTATCTCAGACCACCTTACCTTTTAATTGACTCATGATAATCAGCTGTATAAACTGCCCTGAGGATAGTTTTACAGGGCTCTACAAGGACTGTTTACTGTTTATACAGACTACATGCTTCGGTGGTAAGAAAAACATTTTTTTTTTTTCTCTCTAAGATTATTGAGATTATGTTTTTCCAAATAGGGCCAGTTTTGCTACAAACCAAAAGACCTGGTTTGGTGTCCACTTATCAGGAAGCCACTTATTAACCACACTTTCTATTTACAACTTCCACCCACCCACCTCATGAGGGAAAGTTTCAGTTTCATTTTTAACAAGTATACAACATCATCTTAGTTCTGTGCTCCTTTTAATGGCTACTTGTCCAGCTACAAAATAGTAGCCACCTGGCTTGCTCAAAAAAAATAATACAGAGCAAGATTGTCATTGATACATTTTATGCAAGTGCATATTCCATGTATCAAATCACATTCCTTTTCACTGCAGGCAATAGGACCTATTTTGGTGGATACCACAGCTCCAGAGTTTAGTGGCTCTATTGATGTCCACTTATCAGGGAACCATCTTGTAGCCACATGGCCTGCAGGGGCCTTCATGGACAGTGAAGACATATTTTCCCTGAAGTTTGAATGTGCTGTTGGTAAGAAATACATCCACTCATTTGAAATGAAATGGAGGCATAATAAATACTGTGAATTTATTATGAAGTCTGTCTGTCCATAGGAGCTCGTTAGCAAGTTTGCCCCAAAACCACTCTATGCAGACAAATGAAATTTAGTCGGTATATTCTGAGTTATTATATACATGACCTGATTAGATTTTCAGGCCAATACAGCAAGAGTTGACTAATGGAGGCAATCTTTTTGTCCTGGGATGTGTCCCGTGATGATGTTTCAGCTGAGAAGGTCGTGGACTTTTAAAAAGAGTGTGGTTTATATACCAAAAATTAAGGATTTTACCGTTTTTGCCTTAATCTCTGTTTTGTATGCTTTTGTTTTGAATACCTAAACTTACTTCGCATGATATAAGCCAGGATTTTGCTGATGTGCCATTAAAAAATATACATACACCTCACACTCGATAACTTGCGCACAACAGGATCCAAAAACATAGATCGTAGCACAAGCGAGAGCATGAGTTACCACCTTTGAAAAATTAAGTATATAATTGATATCGATAGTGAGAAGAGAAAGGGGGGCAGGGTAAATGGTTGAATACTTATTTTAAAATCACGTTGGGAATAATTGGCAATAAATAGTTTTTTCTAATGAAGTTGTTCACTTTCTGTATCAATTACTGTAGTATCTGACACTTTCATGGGGGACCATTTTTTTGGTTGAGGTTTTCATTTGTTGCTCTGAACCATGAATTTAAATACCGAACAACAAATTAGCCATGTATGATGATGACGTACCTCTGCACCCATTTTGTTACTGTGTTTCATTCCTAGATATTAACAAAGCAACTAGAACTAGTATTTTATAAATCAACATCAATACAGTGGTCCCCGTCTTGAACGGCCCCCCTGACCAGCGGCCAACCACTTTATACAGCCACATTCCCTTGGCACCGACGAGTTTGTGTTCAAAAGTACCCCTCAAGGATGGCCACCCCTCTGACGCGACCTGTGGCCAGCATTTTAGTGCAAAAACGGTCAAATTTACCACTCGCGAGCGGCCACATAATGGTTGTTTACAGATTAAAATCTCACTAATATTTTTTTATTTCTCAACTCAACACATTGACATTTTGTTCCAAAATGCCAATAAAGTAACTTTAATCCGTACAAAGAGGTAAGTAATCCGATTATCCTTATTGCCATGTGTTCCTTAGATGTTAGCCTTTGTCACTTTGATAATTACTGGCTATTATTACCACCGATAATTATCAAGATGACAAAAGCTAACTGCTGAGAAGCACAGCATTGTTCAGCTCAAGTCAGCGTGACATCCGATTGCCAGATAGTAAAATGGTATGTTAGCCTTTCTGGCTTCCCTCTCGTAGATTATGAAATGTACATAACCGAGTACCAGACTGGAGAAGAAAAAAAAGTCAATCACGTGACAGACTCACTTCTGTTGTAAACACTGTGCCTCTCGTGTAAGAGGCCCGCGAAGGAATAAGTTGTCGCAAAATATGTTCAGACATTCTCAGTTTAGAAATAAAAGTGAAAGCAAGTAGATTAAACGAAGAGAGGGAGAGTCTTTTGATCACTACTAAGAAATTTTATATCAGAAAGATTCAAAAAAACATTGTCAATATACATTCAACTACATTGAGTGGGAGACGGAATTGATGGATGTACAGGGATAGTTACAACCAAATGTTTGTGCCCAGAATTTACCGACAACATGGTTTTGCACCACGATTCATGATTATTCATATTTTTTAAAAAAATAACATTGATATTATTTTTATCACATTAAGTCCTTAACCAGATAATATTCCTGTAATTTTTAAATGAAAATATTAGATAGATACAAATTAGTTCCATCTTTTATCTTATATGTAGTTATTACTAACAACTGTGTGATCCCCCTATAGAAAGACCACCCCTCTTATAAGGCCACTTTCTTGCTGTAGAAGGGGTGGCCTTATAAGAAGGGGACCACTGTGCTGTAATCTGGTATTAAAATATTAGCTATTACACGTGTTGGTTTTATTTTAACCCTGTGAAAAAAAAGTTATAAAGCATTTTATATTGTTTCAGTGCACACATATCAATAAGGTATCTGATAGGTGTAATTTCCACTCACTGCCTTAAATTGATATGCAAGATAAGTAAGGATAGAGAGAAATGAGAACAAGCATAAGGTATTCAAATACTAGTAATACTGAAAATGAAGAAAGAATAATAAAAAAATAGAATTATATGAAAATTAAATTTAATACTTATTCAAATCAATCCTTCATTTGAGTACAACTGTTGTTCAAAAATTTAAATCCTCCTGAAAGCACATTTCATTTTATCCGTGCATTTTTAATCCAAAAGAACAACAAGCCTGTAAAATACTAGAACTATTGCTTGAAACACAATTATTAATGAAACACTAATTACATCAGAGTATTGAAGCTCACACTTCACTGATTTCTGGACGAAGCAACTGTATCAACATCATGTCATTCAAGTCTCAAGGTACACACAAATGCTTGTCAGGTAAATAATCCCCAAATTGCAGAATTAAACAAGTCCAGCTTTCTCAAAACCACTGATAATATAGGTCCGATCTTTCACTCATTGTTGCGTGAGCTGTAATTATCCATTCAGCGTGAATTGGCTTGATTAATGAGGTTGCAATCAGTGAACGTCACCAGTAACATCTTCCTTTTGCATGATTGCATCTGTGACCTGTTTAGCATACCAGTTGTTGTTGAAGTGTGATTTTAATTCTTCTTTGTACTCTTAATTTATTGTCAAGTTTAGTGCTTGTAATTGGTCTGTACATGAGACAGGCACAAATAAAGGAGTGATTCCACTGTCTTTTAGTTTAGTTAGCATCTTCACACTTTGGTGGGCTCAAAACACATAAAATATTGCCAGTGCCTGTTGATTGCATTGAGCAAAGGGCAGCTGGTCACATGTTTTGTTCACTTTATGGATATTGGTTTAAGTTCGAGATCATACAGATGTACTTTAATAACCAGTTGGCTTTGTGTTGTTGGCTGCATCGCCTTCCTTTGATGTTGAGCACTCAGACGAAAACACGGTGTAAGTGACTCATCTTGACAGGTGTTTTATTTGTGTTCATAGAGGTGGTAGTATTGTGTTGTAGCATTGTTGGCTTCCATTGATGTTATTCACTTGGACGAAAACACGGTGCAAGTATTGAACTTGTCAGTTCTTTGATTTGTGCTCATACATGTGGTAGTATTGTTTTAAACATTCAAGTGACCCCTGTTTGCATCGGCATAGTTTTATTCTTTTGTATTCTTTATTTTGGGTATATGTAGAGGTTAAACCAAGAAATTAAATGCTTACTAATATGCAAACTTTGACAAGCAAAACCACGAATTTAAGTACCCACGAAATGTCTTTTTTCATAAAACCACAAAAATTTAGCCCCATGAAAATAAATGACTCTACAGTACCTTTATTTTCAAGATAACCAATCTCTGACAGATCATTAAAAAGATTTTTCCAAGAGGTTTCAACACACATGACATGTGTACCAACAAAAACTTTGTATTACATCACTGCTTTTTGCATGTGAATGTTGATGCATTCTAGTGTTATTGTTGATTCAAAACAAAAGATTCTTTTTTTCAAAACTGACAAACACATATTTCGAGAACAACATAAAAACTTGATTTTGTAATTGTTCTATTAGTAAAATATGCTGTGATTTCATTCCAAGTAAAATTTCTGCTCATCCAGGAGCAAACCTCTAAATGTCAAATTCAGGAATTTTAAGTTCACCACAAACTTTGAAACTCGTTTCTCCATAATGAACTATATCTGTGAAACTAAGCTTTTCATGCACCAAGTACACCTTTTGCTTGGTTGCAAAAAAGTTGGATAAATCACTGATTAATGTTACATACATTAATTATGTTACTTACATAATAATATTTAAAACAGTGTTCGATTGCTCAATTGAAATGAGTTGACTCTACACAGAAACCATGGCCACTAGCTCTTATGCAGGTTGGATTTGTATGCCTTTTAACTCTTTTTATTCTGCTTCCTTTACTTGATTTGACAATAAAGATGTAATTAATGTGATAATATAAATCAGGTGTACTTTTAATTGATTGTAACAATGCAGCAAACACTTCCACAAGTTGGAGATCAAAACACAGTTGGCACTTATTTTGGTTCTCAAGGAGCAGGCATCGCTGTGATGGTTGATTGACACTTTTCATGTTTGAATACAAGAGGACATATTGCATTTATGATTATTACACTGAAACTGAATTAAAAGATAAAGCTCAAAGACAAATTTCACCTGACAAGACTTATTTAATTGGTATTTATACCTCAAAGTGTCATCACCATTACTAACATTTTATTTGATCGATATTTCGTCATCTATATATTTTTATTTACCGTGTGCTGAGAATTTTTGTTTAAAAAAAAATTGAATAAAATATATGACATCTTATTAAAAGTTGCGAATTTCATGATGTTGATTCAAATTTCCAGGCAATAACCTCTGTTATCAATGATAAAATGGGCGATATATCAATGTTTAATTTACCAATTTTGATTGTGATTTTATTTACGTTAAGTAAATAGGGGCTTATTTTGGGGGTATTTTTTTTATAAGAAAAAATGGAATCCACACTTGCTTCCATTTTAAAAGTGGGTTCGCGAGTTATCTAGGCATGCTAAAGCGAATGAGAGAGCAGTGTACATACATACATACTGTAACTGTTGGGGGGGGGTATGTGTTAACTTATATACTGGTAAGTGTAATAATAACTTCAAAAATGTTTCAGTTAAGGATCTTTTTTTATTTGCGACTGTGTGTAATTGTGATAAAATGCTTAACAAGAGGAAAAGAAGACTAAAATATAAATATGTAATTATGTGTAATAAACACAGAAACTATTATATGCTGGTCTTCGTAACCCAAGGTAACAATTCAGCAAGAAATGGATGGCCTACACTGTTAAGTATTTTGTAAGTAAACCTTAGATTCTTAGTGTGGTGACAGATAGCTGCTTATATTTAGTATGGCACAACATTACTTTTGCACTAAGCCAGGATCAGTAGCAGTGAATTGAATTTGATTGAATTGAATTGATTGAGATTAATGTACTACAGAAGTAATTTCAGTATCTATTTTGATAATAAAGAAATAAAAATTCATTGACTTGTCTTATTTTTATAACTATTACCTTCTTAATGGGATTTAGCAAATTTGTAATTATAACTACCTCAAGACAGTAATATTTTTTATTTGCTGGAGATCTGTAACTATGGATGCTATGACTGCTGACAGCTATCTGCTGACCTTCAAATTTTGCTCCTATTTATACTCTTCAGAAAATAGTCATGTGACGTAATTCTGACTAATCATTGCTTGTCTGGCACGCCAGACAGGTCGGATTGTGCCAAACAGATACTCTACAACCAGTGACACAAATTGAGCGTTATCATACAATTTAATTAGTATTACTTATTCGTTTACATTGGATCAGTAGCATATATATAAACATTTTGTATTATCTGTTGCCTGTCAAACATCAAAGCCTTTTAAGTCGTAATCAAGGGCGCTAGGCATGGTTGAAGAGTAAACAAGTACCTGTGAATGCTGACATTGAAAATACAATGACTAGCATAAAAATAAAGAATACAATATTAAAAGTTAAAAACATACTCATACTTGTATAAAAGAAGGCCAACATTTAAAATGAACAAGTGAAATTTAATAAAAAATGTGAAATTGGACGAATTTAGTGTGTGGAACAGGTCATGTGATCAAGTGTTGGCCATTATGGCTGCAGACGTCAGATGTATTTTGTAGTGTCAGCTGATTAAGTCATCAGGCTTAGTGCTATTCAAATGCTGATTTTGAATGGAAATTATGTGTAATAAACATTTCTGGGTGTGATAAATTCATATGAAGTAAGATTCTACAAGATTTTATGAGTATTTAATGATGTGCAAGATTGAACTTGATGACAGTGCAGTTACTACCCGCATGACTGGCGATCACACTTGACACTTAACATGAACAAGTGCATACAAATATCAGGGTAAGCTTGATCTCTACATTTCCAATCACATTATAATGTTTGAATTCACTCTTTCAGCAGTATATAATCATTGACATTAACAACATATTTAATTCATGACATGGAAAAACCACCCTACCAATCCATCATATTAAATCTTTAGAACCCCAGGTCTATTATAATACATACATACATACATACATACATACATACATACATACATACATACATACATACATACCTACATACATACATACATACATACATACATACATACATACATACATACATACATACATACGTACGTACGTACATACATACATACATACCCCGCTATAGCACGCTTCGTTATAGCATGAATTCGGATATAACACGATCGTGGCATGGCTCCCGAAATTTCATCTATTTTTTCGTACATGAAAAAAATTTTTTTTTTTTTTCAAAGTACGAAAAATAATGTGTCAAAAATTAATTATTAGAGATCGTGTATGAATTCGGATATAATACCATCGTGGCATGGCTACCAAAATTTTACAATAATTTTGCCAATTTCTTGAACTAATGCAAAAGTTTTGTGCCAAAATAAACAAGAGTTTGATTTGATAATTTGGCAAGCTGTATTGTATTCTTGAAGAAAAAGTGTCTTATGATTGCATCTTTCATTATATTTATAAAGATGCTGAACATTTCTATTTGTGAATGTTCATTTCAAATGTGTCAGTAGCCAATCACTGCACTTTGATCTTAGTTTATTTTTGAAAGATGTCAGCTCATTTTAAAGCTGATAAGTGTTAATCTTATTACTACTGATACATGAACAATAAAGTCATTAAGTCTTCTTTGTGTTTGTCTTCAATACATTCTGTGTACAATCCTTGTTCAAACAATAGCCGACGTATGTTTGCTCATTCAATTGCATACACATCCAAGCACCAAACAATGCGGTGGTTGATAAAAGATTCGCACCTGAAGTTATAAATCAATTAATTTAAGTCATTGACAATCATCAAAGTCAATCTCAAAGCTAAAGGTTGTTCAAACCATGCGCCAATGATTTATAAAACATCAAAAAAACTAAAGCCGCCAACGCACACACGTGGCTTGGTGGTGTTGTTAGACAATCGCCACGCAATCAGTTGACCAGAGAATAATATTGTACATTCCCTATAAAAATGACCCAATTTTAGATTAACAATTATTCTTGCTGTAGTCGTTCAAGCAAATAGGTGTCAGAGTTTTAATTAGTAGTTATTTACAATGGATAACAGTACACGGAAACGTAAAGCTTTTACTGTTAAAGAGAAGCTTGAAGCCATGGACAGGATTAAGTCCGGTGTTTCCACAAGTCAGATTTAATTCCCAAGTGATATTTCCCAAGTTATCTGCCAGTGCACGTGGGCCGATAAGCCTTTGGCTTTTAAAGGCACTCACTTCGTTTTCAAGTTGACAATCCTTTTGATCCAGCCGCGATTCTAATACTTGTTCAGTGCCAAGTAGAGTTCTACAACTTCCTGTGCATATACTTTGACCTTAATCCCTAAGCTGGTAAAAGCACCACACTCTTTGTTTTCCCACGTGACAACCCTTTGATCAAGCTGTGAGTTTGATACTTTCAGTGCCAAGTAACAGAGGGTGGTTATTTGAACTCCCTGTGATCTTGCCGCACAATTGACACATGTCCAGTTGCATCCTTTAGTAGATTTCTGACTTTATGATCAAAGTGTTACTTGCAAGAGCCCAAGCTCATTCTCTGCATAAGCACCCGCATATAAAAGTAAAGCTGAGGAATCTGAGTCGGACGTGATTTACGATGACTAGACGATGACGATTTACAATGACTAGACGACAATGTAGGATTTCAAACTTTATCAGACAATGATATTATACTTCTGTGTGCATATTTTTGATGGAATTATTATGGACTGACTCCTACGCATGCCATGAGATTGGTTGGTGAGTACACGTGTTGATCCTTTAACTATTCATGCTATACAATAGACATGTACATATAAATGTACCAATGCATGGTTCTCTGAAAAAAGTAAAATGTTATATGTGTAATCTCTGTTTTCACTGCATGTGTATTTCTCGTTTAAAATGCATTGATTTAAGATGGTAACTGTGCCAATGCAGCACGTTGTTTTGAGCCTACAATTCCCCCCCCCCCATTTTTTTGTGTGCATGCATCATTTTGTTCAGCTAAATGACTTGGTTTTGTCTAGGTTGGTTATAGCACGGTTCAGGACATAGCACGATCTCGTTTTGTGGACCCCGACCATCGTGCTATAGCGGAGTCCTACTGTACATACATACATACAATTCTTACATTTTTACACATTTTGGACTTTTTGGGACATAAATCTTGTTTGTATGATTAAGCAAAACCACACGAGGTAGACAAATAAAATATGGTTGGCCTATTTGTATTAACATGTGGATGACCTGTGTAGAGATATTCAGGCTATTACAACACTTATTAAAGTTTTTATACATTTAGAACAAGTAAGCAAAATCTATGTGGGTACACAAGTGAAATTTAGTATGCATATTGTAGATGCCCTGATTAGATTTTTATATCATTATAGCTGCAATTGTTCAATTTTTTCTAAATTTATTATACTTTTTGGGCTTGACATTTGGTCTGCAATTGGGGTAGACATATTTGTTGAAAACACAAATCTTGTTTATTTTTTAGGTTCTCAATTTGCAAAACACAACATCGTCCTCGGTATATAAATTCATGGATATATCTTGCAAAACTGTCATTCATGACAATTCCATTTTTCTTTGGATTTTTAGATTATAGTTGGTGGTAATGAAAACAACTAAAATTGCTACCCAACAAATCATAGTGCATTCACATTTATGACAATTACATTTTTAATTGGATCTTTACATATGTGGTTTCTATTAACCACAGTTCCACTAAAATTAGTATCCGACAAATAATAATGCATTTACAGTACAGTGGTCCCTCACTATAAAGCCCCTCAGTATATTGCGCTGCCAGCTTATATTGCAGGTATGGTCATATATTTCATTGAGTTGGTTCAATGTTGTTTCATTATTGTTACTTAATTTACTTCACATGATTATAGTTCTTGGCTGTTTAGAACCAAATATAATGTAGTTTTACACCATTAAATACCTTACTTATGTGTTTTTATGTTATTTTAAAACACAGCCTTGTTAGAACATACCTCAGTATAAGGTGGCCTTACTTGTGTAGATCATTTGTGTGACTCTAATGAAGAGTGTTGTAGAGTGGGTACACTGTTGTAGTAATTTGACTTACCAGCTTTGACAAATCACTTTAATGTATTACACTGCAATTATTTGACTGACCAGCTTTGACAAATCACTTTAATGTATTACACTGTAATAGTAATTTGACTGACCAGCTTTGACAAATCACTCTAATGTATTACACTGTAATAGTAATTTGACTGACCAGCTTTGTCAAATCACTTTAATGTATTACGCTGTAATAGTAATTTGACTGACCAGCTTTGACAAATCACTTTAATGTATTACACTGTAATAGTAATTTGACTGACCAGTTTCTACAAAGTACTTTAATGTATCACACTGTAATTATTTGACTGACCAGCTTTGAGAAAGCACTTTAATGTATCACACTGTAATAGTAATTTGACTGACCTGCTTTTGAGAAAGCACTTTAATGTATTACACTGTAATAGTAATTTAACTGACCAGTTTCTACAAAGTACTTTAATGTATCACACTGTAATTATTTGACTGACCAGCTTTGAGAAAGCACTTTAATGTATCACACTGTAATAGTAATTTGACTGACCTGCTTTTGAGAAAGTACTTTAATGTATTACACTGTAATAGTAATTTGACTGACCAATTTCTACAAAGTACTTTAATGTATCACACTGTAATTATTTGACTGACCAGCTTTGAGAAAGCACTTTAATGTATCACACTGTAATAGTAATTTGACTGACCAGCTTTGACAAAGCACTTTAATATATCACACTGTAATAGTAATTTGACTGACCAGCTTTGAGAAAGCACTTTAATGTATCACAGTACAAGGACAGTTAAGTGATAGTTTGAAGCAATGTAAACTAAGCAAGGGTGTTGGAACTGGGACTGCTTGATGGCTTAGGTTATCACAGTTTTGTACGAATTATTCATTTACATGTCTATTGCATCCCCATGACTGCCCCATTCAGGGCTTTTTTAGAAAAACTTGCAAGAGGTCGGAGGAATGCTTATTTACTGTAGGGGTACCAGCACCAAAACTTAGATTATTTTGGTGTGACAAGAATTTTGTGAAATTTGTTTTACATAGTCAACAGTACAAGGAAGAAAATGAAGTTACATTCCTCTCCTTCATGTGACTTTTTTTGAGAAAAGGCATCCATGAACAAAGGAAACTATTTTAAAAAATATTATTCACCGAAAAAGGTTTGTGATACAAAATTGATGCTCAGTTGTTTGTAAAAATTGCCTAATTATTCCTAGTATTTATGAAAATCAAAATATTTACTATGAGTCTAAAGCTATTTAGTTCTGTATAAAATTAATTTACACATTCATTTGTTGTATTAAAAGGTGAAAACAGTCGTCCAACTTCAGTACTAAACTACCGTGCACTGTCCTCTGGTGGAGATTGTACCTTGACTTCTTCTCCGACTTGTACAGCCATTTCTCTTGACTCTATGGACTGGAAGCTTCATGGGCACCATGAGTACTATGTTGCCATCAAAGTCACCAATACTGCTGGGGAGTACATGATTGCATACTCTACACCCTATATCCATGATGTCCAGCTTCCTTCACAGGGTAAAGTTTTGGAGGTTGACCCAGAGGTAATAGTCAGTTTTGTATCTAAATGGTAGATATACACTCAGGACTCTTTGTTTAGCACTTCTCTCAAATCTGATATCCATTATAATGCTGTATATACATGGTTTCCAAAGTTTTCTTGAGTTATTCGAAAGACAAATTGTTTTGCTTTTTTTTTTTTAAAAATGAGCATTATATTTCAAGGAAATGGTAACTTACTTCTGTGCTTCTCTTTTGAAAAACAGACATTTGTTTATCTATTAACCTCAAATTATTGGCATCTACACTACGAGTACACTCTATATGAACAGTTATTCAAACCTTTTAATTGATTAATCTTTCATTGCCTTTGAAAGTGGTAACACATGACATGTTTAGCTTCACTTCTTTTGTTTGCTGGTTGGTTAACAGTTCTGCTGAATGATTGCACTCAGTAGGACAAAGTAATGAACTTGAAAGAACAGCTATAAATTTAGTTGCACAAGTGTTCATATAAATTATGCATTTTTATTGCATGATTGACTGCCAAGAGATATCCCAATCACATCCAGTCATATCTCTTATATGTAGCAAAATATACCTGATTTATTTGGGTCATAGACAGATTACCTTTTGAGTCTTCAACTTGAGGGTTTACTTGTAGGTCAGAATTGACTTCAGAGTTCAGGAAAAAATTCCCAAGCACTTGTCCCTGGGACGAGTGAGTTGCAAGAGTTACTCATCCCTGTCCTCATAATACTCGACACAGTACACTTTTCCACTATACTGCTTAAGCTAAAGTTCCACAGGTGCCTGTTGCAAGCAGGATATTAAAAATTAATTAAAATCATGAAAATATGTTCTAATGCATGGCCTCTTAGATAAACATATAATAAGAAACAAAGTTTATAACTTGAGAAATTGCAGTTGCACTCATATCCCTAGATTTCTTAGTGGTATTCATGTGTATAGTGAAACCTTTCAGTAATCTAGGTGTTATAATTTTCCTTTTCAATGAGCAATCACACATTTTTATGAGTTAGATATGAGACCGAGAATATCACATTTTATGATTTTTGTCAGGTTGGACATTATTATGCTTGACCCAGATCACCAGCATGTTCAGAAGTGTGCAGCTTTATTAATATATTATCATGGCAACAGAAGATGCCAGCAGATATTTATATAAGTGTGTAATTACTTTTTGAAAGAAAAATGTCAGTAACTTGCATTTGAAAGAAGAATTCCAACTGTCTCAATTTCCAGCAACTTTTGTACTAAATGATCCATTTTGGTCAAACCTCCATTCTAGAGAGCTACACATGTCGCCATGAAAAGGAAGATTGCTTATTGGCCAAGATATCTGGATAATTTCTAGGTCATTACCCCAAGTAGATTTCAACCAGTCAGCTGTTGTCTCGACATTCTCTGCTTTTTAAATAGATTATAACAGAATGTATTGGTTGAAAGTTGGTGGGAATAGGCTGAGACACTTAAAATACTCATTTCAGATAATTAAGTTGGCAACATTTTTCTTGTGAAAAGGTATTACATACTTACAGAAGTAACTGCTTGCATCTTCCTTTGGCATGACAATGTATCAATAAAGCTCCATTTTGAAAATACCGGTGATCTGGGGCAACTGTAACATTACCTGACCTGATGAATAATCTCTGTCTCTTAACTTGTCAGATATCTGACTCATAAAGATGTGTGATGGCTCATTGAAAGCGAAACTTTCTCCAAAGCACACTGATGCCTAAATTACTGAAAAGTGTCACTATAAATTGCGAACACCATTAAGAAGTCGAGGGCTAGGTATGAAACTGTAATATAATATGTTCATCATATTTAGCCATGATTTCAATATCAAGTTTACATTTAGGTATCTGTGTAAAGAAAATGAAATTGTTTCCTTTTGCGACATTTTCTAGACTGACAACAAGTAGGTACATTAGACAAAGGTTATTTATAATTGATGCATGCCACATGTTAAGCGATGTTGAACAATGGTGCTTGTTAAGGGTATAAAATGCATTCAGATTTATTCTAAAAGTGCGAATCTGCATCTACTCGGCCCACGGATGAGTACATAAAGTTTTACTCTGCCAAGCCAATTTTTACCTGAGCAGGACGAGAGGATGAGTGGTTTTTCTGAGCCCTGGACTTGTAAACAAGGACTGTGAAACCTGCTTTAGTGGATACATTCAGATAAAGGACACATGCTCAAAATGGACAGCTATGAATCCTTTTTCTCAGTTGCATGTACATATTTAACCTCTATAGAAAGGACACCTGTCTACAATAGAAAAACAAAATTCTGTGGTGGTCTCATGAGAGCCCTTATAGACAGATTTCACTCAGAATGAATGTGTGTGTGTGTGTATATATATATATATATATTAAAATCATGTAATGTGTATTTTTCTTTTATTTCCAGACACATGATTCTTCGACACCAACTCCTCTGATGGTAGGTAACAGACTCTAAAATGCTATTAAATATTTGACATAAAAGTATGCTTACAATTTACATCAATGAAACTAAATTTGCAAAGATATTTGTTACATTAGAGACTATGGTACAAAATACATGTAGTATAAATTTATTGTAGTATTGATTTGCACAAATACTTACACTTACTTGTGTGTAATGAAAGGTTTGTTATATTGGAGGGTTTGTGAAATCCTCTTCATTAGAATACTGCTTTTGGATTGTAAATCTCATATGTTTCAAAGTGATTTTTTTTTCTTACTGTTTGTTTTCTTGGCACCATTATCTCATAGAACACATTAGAATGTATAGCTCTCCAACGTTATAATGCGCTTTATTTTTTTCTGGACACAATGCGACACCACTGTTGACCCTATGACCAAAATCATACCAAAATATAATAACATGGGTTGAAAGAAATCAGCTTGAAGCTTAGTGTTGTATCTTTATTTTCTTTTTGAAACACTATTATTAAAAAAATTTTGATCATTCCCGCTATGGTGCGGTTCTGTATATAATGCTGTTCTCAATATATTGTAGTCTGGTACATAAGGCTAATGTCACTGTAATGTGGTTCAGTACATAATGTTGTCAGTACATAATGTTGTCAGTGCATAATGTTGTCAGTACATAATGTTGTCAGTACATAATGTTGTAAGCAGTTAAGGACCCCACTTACTGCATTCATTATAATGAGGGAGAGCTGTAATAATTTACCATACCGTATTTACCGTATATCTTGGGACACCGTATATCTTGGGACACCATAAATTTATTTTTAAAGTAATTTTTTTGTGCACTGTAAGTTCTGGGACAGATCGTTTTTTTCGAGTCGTAAGTTGTGGGACACCTTTTGAATCATAATATCGATAGCTTAGCTGGTAAAAAAAATGCACTCAAACTTATATTTTATTACATAAATAAAATAAAAACCGCTGTCAGTGTTGTTTGTTTACACTTTTCTTCTTAACTGCAAACTTTTGAAGAACAAATTTTGATAAATCTATGGGCAATATAGGAGACTATATGTTTGCACTACGTACAAAATACGTGCAAGTCGGAGCAACCTGTACTTGTATTATAATTTGTTTTACTGTATAAACACTGTTTGATGCAGTAAAAGTTTTGAGTTGATTTATATTTGCCTTTTTCATAAGCCAGATCTAATTCCCAAGTAATATTTCCTCAGTTATCTGCCAGTGCAAACCCTTTAGCTTGTAAAGGCAGCCTCACTTTGTTTTCCCAACCCTTTGATTGTGCTCACTTTGTTTTCGTAACCCTTTGATCGAGCCGCAAAGTTGATACTTGTTCATTGTTCAGTGCCAAGTAGAGTCCTATATTAAGCTGACAGAATTTATTTGAACTTCCTGTGATCATGCCGCACAATTGACGCCGGTTCAGTGAATACTGCTAAAAAGAAATCAAAGCCGGCTTCCCTTGCTCGGCCGACTTTGTATATAAAAAATCTGCACACTTAAAAGAATCCAAAGTCGGCTTCCAGGGTCTGCTTGCTTTGTAATAAAATAGGCCATATGACTTCTAATGAACACAGGAGAAAGTATAACTTAAGTAAAATATGTGGAGAGAGAGAGAGAGAGATTTACGGATGAAAGCTACTGAGCTAGATAGTGAAGGTACAAAATGAAAGATAAACATGCTAATTCCGAAACCCAAAACCTTTTTATTTATACAACAATGATCACTGAACATAATCCAAAAACCGCTGAACAGACATGCATACCGGTACTATATTTAATTAAAATCCTTCAAGCTGTCCAAATTCTTAATTGCCCACTCGACCTCCTCAGGCTCAAACCCATCAAACTCGTCATTTTCACTGTCGCTGAGAGTTTCAACACATTCAGTATTTCTTATCACATTGTCCTCACAACCATTCAAGTTATTGTTAATACCGCACACTTTAAACGATTTTCTTATCAGATCTGGCTTGTCCTGGTCGACCTATGGGCCTCGTAGGTGAATTTTTAGGCAAAGGATTTTCTTTCCATGCAAGAGGCAAAGCATCTTCGCTACTTGAGTATCTTACTACAAACTTATCCATCACGGCTGAGATGTATAATGTGGTTTATTTTGTTTTATTTGTATTCCCCTTTATATATGCTAAAATAGTACGGTAACAATGAATGTGAGGAGTCACTTTTATTGTAACAATGTGTGATAAGTTTTCCATTCAAACTGTTCCATTGTTTCAATTTATTTTCGAAATTGCTGTGAATACCGGTAAGAAGAAACCAGAGTCGGCTTCCCTAGGTTGGCCTACTCTGTATATAAAAAATCTGCATACTTGAAAGAATCCAAAGTCGGCTTCCGGGGTCGGCTTGCTTTGTAATAAAATAATCTTTGTATTTGATAGCCGAAGTCTCTACCAGGTGTGTTTATTCACCACCCAAGCATCTATTGTTTGCCACCTGTCATTATAATTGATGTTTGCAGGGTAAATACATGGGTGCAACATCATACACAGCATTAATTGTCTTTAAGAATATTTTTTTTGTACAAGGGTAACCCATGCTAGCAAAAATGTTGTCATTTTCACTCACAGTTAATGTATTTACTAATAATGATTTTTATTTGCGAAATATTATTACATTGTTAACCTGGATATAATACACTCTTGGTTATTTTGCACCATACACCGGATCATGCGTGAATTGCTGATGCCTTCAAGCAATCGGTTATTTCTCGATCTCTCTCTCTTTCTATTGTTTGTGATTTTGCTGGATCCAATTTTCAGTTTGATAATATACCGGTATTCAAACTTCTTAGGACAGCCAAACATGATTTGTTTATCTATATTCACGTCAATAAAATAATGTGTCAATGTTGTTACCGGACATAATCTATACACACGACCGGTACTCTACATTACCAGACCATGTCGTGTTAGTGGATACGTTAGTGATAGTGGATACGTTTGTGTCTTTTATACATAAATTGCTTATGAAGAACAAAAAAGAGGAATAAATAAGAACAGTACAAGGTTAGTTTCTTTCAGTTTATTATCAAATAAACGTTAAATTTACCTACCTTATTGTAACATGAAGTGCTGGGGGGGGGGCAGCAAATTAAACACAATTTGTTTCGGTTCTTAAGTTCTGGGACATATGATCTAGTTGGAAAAAAGTTTAACCATAAGTTATGGGACAGGAAAAAAATCATTTATTTTATCTTGTCCCAAGATATACGGTAAATACGGTATATACTTGCATATAAGCTTATACCAACTGCAAACTGCAGAGACCCAGATCTGCCTTTGCATAATGCGCCGGCAGATCTGGGTCTATGCAGTTTGCAAGGACTAATCAGTAGAACAAACAACATAGCCCCTGATCTGCTGGGGCATTATGCGATGGCAGATCAGGGTCTATGTTTGCATTTGGACCCGGTTTATACACGAGTATAGATGGTATGTAATTTTAGTACCAATATCATCACAGTATTTTAAGAGATTGCCTAAAAGTCAAAATATAGGACATTACATTGTATAAAATGCTGTAAAAAGTTAAAACTTATTTTTTTTGTCAGTATGCAAAGGAAACAATTTTTGGAAAAGTCTGGAAATCTTTTCCAAATAGGCATTTGATTAGAAATTTGTTCTCTTTTTGGATTCATTGATTTTAATGGTCATTCTGGCTTTGCAAATATTTTCCATGAAATCCTCATGGTTCATTCAACCTTGAATATTACATGAATTTGAGAGGTTGCCTTGAAAACTCCTTTGGTTTTATCCTTGAATTTCTTGAAACTTGGAAAACTCTGGGAATTTTGCCAAAAACTCCTTCAGTTTATGGAATACAAAATGTTTAAAGGAAATAAAATATTTCACTTTTTAAATTCAGAAGTTTAATTATTTAAAAATATAATAAATAAATAAATAAAATGGGATAAAATTGGGTGGATCAAAAGGCACACATCACTAGTATTTGTTCGATGGAGTAGTGTCCCTTTGCTGCAGTAGCACAGTTATTTGTTTTTCTTCTACTTTTGAACCTATTTATGCAGTGATAACAAAGTAAAATATAGAGAGAAAGTTCAATTTCCATAATAAAAGATACTCCTTCCTTGAAAAGAAACTATCCAGGGCTGTATGAACCTTCCCTCAGGTACCCAGTCTCAATTGGCAAGCCATTATCATAGGCCGGTAACTAGTAAATTTTTCTCCTGATTAGTTGGTCAGTGACATTATTCACACATGTCATTCACATAACAGCTTGTTTGGAAACTTCCAATGGAACTGCAGCAATTGTTTGATGGCTTTACATCAGTGCAGTGCATTGGTATAAAAGTACGGAGATTACGTACTTTCACTACAGATGGAGGATGATAGTTATATGCGGTCTCATGAGCACTGGAAGTGTGACACAGTTGTCAGCAAATCTATGAACCATTAGTCCAGTATACATTAGTGTCCTCTCATTCTCGGGTTCAAGAGCATTATTCTATACGGTGTTATTCTGTACCTCACATTCCTGGATACTTAGAGTATTATTTTGTAGAGTGTTACTCATGTTCTTCCAACCATCCCTCTGTCTCCATTTTGTCCAGCTTTGCATTTACATTTTGGTTAGTTTCTGATGTACTGTTAGCTGCAGGGTCATACAAGGTGGTTGGGGCAGGGTGCATTAGTGCTCTGTGAACACATTTTTGGGGGGTTTTTTGTATTTATTTTATGTAAATTGTACAACAAATTGCAAACTATTGATGACCCAAATTTTGTGTGAGGAGATCTTTGTGATGGGGAAAAAAAAATGGAGAATCTGGAAAATACTGAGGTCTCTTGCTAGATTGCTGTTCATGGAAGCTATACGAAGGTATGGCATGATAGGCAAGGTTGCCTACACTGGGATACATTATAAACAAGTCTTTGTAATGATGGGTATGTTTATTCTAAAGTACATTAAAACAGGGTAATGTTTTATTTGGAATGAAATTGTAAATGGTAATAATTAGCCAAGAAATAATTAAATAATAATTGCAAAAATAAAATGCACCCAGTCTAATTGAATCCAAAATCATATCCTTGTTTTATCAGGGATTGTTTTATATTGAGGTGCCTTATGGTGAGGGATCTACTGTACGACTGAACTAAAGCATAGGTCTTTTAGTTCCAATCAGCATATTTTATATTTTATCCAAAAACTTCTGTACCTATCAGGGTAAAAATCATAGAAACCATTTTGACTCATGAATTGTTGTTGCTAGTTATTCCAAGTCATATTTGTCTTAAAAATGGTCTGGACCATCGACCAAGTCCTAATAAAACCAAAACAATATATTTTGGCAAAAATGCTGGCTGGCTACTGGCAATTGCACCCTGGACCATGAGCATGAAAATGTAATAGTCAGCCTTTACATCTTAGTGTGTGAGCATACACTGGCAGAGCTGATGTCATAGCAAGAAGTTGTAATAGTCAGACTTTACATCTTATTGTGTGAGCATACACTGACAGGGCTTGTGTCATATCATAAAGGTGTAATAGCCTTTACATCTTAGTGTGTGAGCATACACTGACAGAGCTTGTGTCATAACATGAAGGTGTAATAGCCTTTACATCTTAGTGTGTGAGCATACACTGACAGAGCTTGTGTCATAGCATGAAGGTGTAGTTGTCAGCCTTTACATTTTATTGTGTGAGCATATGTTGACAGCTTGTGCCATAGCATGAAGGTGTAATAGTCAGTCTTTACATCTTAGTGTGTGAGCATACACTGACAGAGCTTGTGTCATAGCATGAAGGTGTAGTTGTCAGCCTTTACATTTTATTGTGTGAGCATATGCTGACAGAGCTTGTGCCATAGCATGAAGGTGTAATAGTAAGTCTTTACATCTTAGTGTGTGAGCATATGCTGACAGAGCTTGTGTCATAGCATGAAGGTGTAATAGTCAATCTTTACATTATAGTGTGTGAGCATATGCTGACAGAGCTTGTGCCATAGCATGAAGGTGTAATAGTCAGTCTTTACATCTTAGTGTGTGAGCATATGCTGACAGATCTTGTGTCAATATAGCATGAAGGTGTAATAGTCAATCTTTACATTATAGTGTGTGAGCATATGCTGACAGAGCTTGTGTCATAGCATGAAGATGTAATAGTCAGCCTTTACATCTTAGTGTGGAAGTATATGCTGACAGAGTTTGTGTCATAGTGAGAGTATACATCATAATAAAAGCATACATCATAGTTCATGACATACACAACTGGAATGCCCTTGCTTGTGGACTCACCCAAAGCATGGCTGTGCAGATTAGCACTGTTTCTCCTGCTAAGGATTATGATGTGATGGGCTGAACACTATGGTAGGTGTCCAGTAACCAGTTACCATTCAGGATGATTCAAAAATGATTTGTAATGTAAACTTTTTCAATGGATTACCAGTAGCTTAATTATTTTGCAAAATCACTCATATTTTGTCACTGTTTGACTTGTAATCTATGTTAAGCAACCACATACTCTTGCATGTGCTGGAACCAGGGACTGAACTTGAGACTACAGAGGAACAAAGCAAGCGCAATACTGCTGCACTATCTGACATTATTCCCTCAGGATCTTGCTCCTGGTCTTGATTTCAACCACAGAACTTAAATCTGGACTTAAACTTAAGGCTGAATTCCATCAATCTGATTAGATAAAATGTACATGTTGCCTATAGCCCAGACTTAAACTTAAGTTGGAATTCCATCAATCTGATTAGATAAAATGTACATGTTGCCAATAGCCCAGACTTAAACTTAAGTTGGAATTCCATCAATCTGATTAGATAAAATGTACATGTTGCCAATAGCCCAGACTTAAACTTAAGGCTGAATTCCATCAATCTGATTAGATAAAATGTACATGTTCCCTATAGCCCAGACTTAAACTTCAGTACAAGTTGATAAAATTGGGTCCAGGTTCACCAAAGTGTCATAAGATTTAAGTCTAGATGTATGACAGTTAATTTGTCAAACTTAAGTCAGATTTAAATTTCGTTCAGTCTGGCCTCATTTGTATGGGTTTGATTGTTAGAATCTAGACTTAATTAGTTTTGATGTACATGTAAGTTCTGTTAGTGAAATCAGGACCTTGTGTTCCCATGTTTTATAGGACCTACAAGACATAGATTTCCAGGACAACCGTAAGAGGATTGCTGTGACCTGGTCAGGATTTTATCATCCTCACCAGGAGATCATCTACAATGTAGCTCTGGGAACCACACCTGGTGGGACAGATGTTAGAAATTTCCAGTCAGTCATTGGAACTTCAACAACATTTGAGGGTCTGAATTTGACCATATACAAGGTTTGTTTTTGTTTTTGTGGGTTTTAAGGGTACTTTTAACACATTATTGGCTATATCATGCTGATGAAAGGGCCTTTCCCAAGGACACGCGGTAGTAACCTACCCATTCCAAATTTTGCTGGTGAAATACTATGTTGAATCTAAAGTAGCAATTTTTAAAAATTCACTACATATTGTAAAATTTTCACCCCTCAGAAAAATCTGCTGTAAAATATATCATCAGTTAATAATGGCAACATTTTTCTGTTCTGTTCAGAGATACTATGTGACCATGAAAGCAAGTTCCAGTGCTGGGAATGTAATAGTGACCTCCGATGGGGTGATGGTGGTACAGAATGGTACCAATTTTGGTGCCATCATCATCAGAGATGGAGTCCCTTGTAATGGAACAGGTAGTTTTCTGTCTTAAAAATATATTCTGGACACGTCTTTATATACCTGACTGTCTGTCTTTATGTTTGTCTATCTAACTATCTTTATCACCCACTGACAGAGTTATCCTGCATTTCTTTCCCCTGGCCACATGAATGCATTGTACCTTGAGAGTTCATAAGGTCATGCAGTACCTATGTCACTTCATTCACTTGGCATCATTCCATGAACAGATGTGACATATTAAACATTGTGTTTGTTTTACATGCTTACATGTGCTTATTTTTGTTACAAATATACATGAATGTCCTTACGTGCTTATGTTCCAGATGTGTTTATATTTAGTTCACCACTATGAAGTAGAGGAGATCTGTTCTACTATCTCTGCAGTGTTAGCATCAGAGTTCACATGGATTAAAGCATATCTATATATATGCATTGCCTCACTGAATAACTATATCCCTTTTTAGTTGTCGGGTAAAATTACCAGTTTCACAGTCTGTACTAGTGACACAGAAAGTCTAATTCCTGACATAAATCTTATCTCCTCGGCTTATATTTCCCCATCCTTCTCACATACATAATATTTATCATTCTGTTAGCCTGTCTATTTGTCTGCCTTTCCATATGGCAGTCTATCAGTTCATCCATCCATCCATTTTACTTGGGTCACTCTTGTGGTTTGTTTCTCTCTCTCTCTTTCTCTCTCCATACATATATCTGTATGTCTATCCATTTGTTGGCTGGCTGGCTGGTAATCTATTTATTCATTCATCCATTCATCCATCTATCTACCAGGGTCAGACATTTGGTTTGTGTGTCTCTCTATCCATTTACTGATATGTGTGTTGGTCTTTCTGTTGGTCTTTCTGGTGGATGATTACTTGGCTAATTGTTTGTCCTGTCACATTCTGACTATCTTTTCTATCTGTCTATTTATCTAGCTGTTTGGGAAGTTTGCATTAATTCTGACATTTTAAAACAAAATTATGACTATTTTCAGTTTTGATATGGTGCTTGTGCAGAGATGCCAACCATTCTGATTTTGGCAGAATCATTCCTATTTTAACTTCAAATTACTCCTTTACAATTGCTTCTGTCAGATTCTGATTTTAGGTCAGATATAATTGTATATAGGTGGACCACAACTTGATCACTGGTATATCAAGAGAACACAAGTACTTGTTATTTCTGGTTGTCATTTTTTGTGTGAAAAATCAATTAAATATTGGCCAGTTGGAAATTATGTCAGCTTATGACTGTATGAACATGTTTTAACCAAAAAGCACTTTAAATCGTTTTAAAATTCAGTGTATAAAAAAAAAATTTGGATAAAAATTGAAGTATTCTTGTTTTTACATGCCTGTCATAAGGCGGAGCATATCATATTATGATGTATATCCATCCGTTTCCTTTTTTGCTTCGTTACAATAACTTGAGTTCTGTACCATCTGCTGTTACCAGACTTTTAAGTAGTTTGTATTTAGGTTAAGGAATAAACCTATTGCTTTCAGGCTCAAAAGATCAAATGTCATGGTAGTGGGGACTTAAAGGAGAACAAATATTTGCACACAACAACTCAGCTTGTATACCAGATACTTTTACCAAACTTTGTAAATGGCTTGCATTTAAAAAAAGAAAGATAACTGTTGATGTTGGAGTCAAGTCTAAAAGGTCAAGATCACAGTGACTCCAAGAAGAAAAATGTTATTTGCTTGGTATCTTAGGTTCTTTTATCACCTTTTATACTTTGACAAGACTTTGTAAATAGCTTGCATTTGAGACAAGGAAGACACCTTTTTATTTGGGGGTCAAAAGGTCAAAGGTCAGGGTCACATGGACTGGATGAAGGAAAAATGATTTCCAGGAGAGGACTTAAGTTCTGTACCGCATGTCTTGAATAAACTTTGTAGGTGGCTTGACTTTGAGACAAGGAAGACACCTATTGATTTGGGGGTTAAAAGGTCAAACTCAGAGGTCTATAAGAAGGATGGTTTCCATAGATAAGTCAAGTGCTATGCCACAAACCATGACCAAACTTTGTGGATGGCTTGCATTTGAGATAGAAAGGCACCTGTGGATTTTGGGGTCAATAGGTCAAAGGTCAAGGTCGCCAAGACTGAAAGAAGAAAAATGGTTTCTGCAAAGTAACTTGAGTTGTGTGTCTTTTACCTTGACCAAATTTTGTGGATGAGTTGCATTTAAGACAAGGGAGACACCTATTGATTTCAGATTCAAAGGTTTAGTATGCAACCAGTGAAAGACGGTTTTACATATGGAAGTATAATAATACTTTTTGCCAAATGGTAAGTGAGTAATGTATCGTTTACAGCACTCTTATATTTGGATTCCAATTTTTAAAAGCTGGCTTTTTTACAGGTCTGTCTTCCAAAAACTTCTCCCATCATACAGATGTAAGTACACAAGTTTACTTATTTTTTCATGAAAATGTATCGTATAATTCATTGGAATTGTAAAACAAAACCACAAAAACTGGTATTCAGTGAAGAACAGTGAATTCACTGCATTCAGCAATAATGAAATATTTCATATTCTTCTGTAGTACAGTCAGACATGACCTAACAGTCACCTGTACTCAACGGTAACTTGATCTTAATGGCCATTTCCAATTATCTCCCATGGAATTTCCTCTTTTAGAGTTGTGTGTCAAATGGTCAGATGCTTTCCGTGGTCAATGGCCACATGTTTCCTAAATAAACAGTGGTTTCTTACTGCTTAAATTGGCCATTTTAGTGTATATACTGTGCAAATGTAGCGTTTGTTTTCCCAAGAAAGGTGTTGTTTAAATATAGTTATGTTATATGAATTGATGTGGAAACATGCCATATCTTGCTAGCATTCACCATGCTCATGTCAGTCTGTCAGTGTAACATTTTAAAGGCTAATCTCTCCTTTTTTATTTTAAGAATTTCAATAAAGCCACAATATTGCTTAGAAATTCAATGTTAGGGTAACTACTCTAGATAAATCATCACTCTTGTAGCCTCCCTCCCCCTTCCCTTTTATGGGGTGGGGGGTATTGATGACTGTACTAATTGTGTTCATCAGAAAAGGTTAATAGATAACCGATTTTACTGAAGTTTTCTTTAGTAAATGCTCTGAAATCTTTTAACAGAGTATTTTGCAATAAATCGAAATGTTGTGTCATTAATAATGGACATTTATCCCCATTTTTTAATTTGGAGAGAGGTTATCACCAGGGAGTCCCTTTAGCACCCTATTTATTTATAATAGGAATTGAACTTCTTGCAATAGAACTAAAAAAGAACACAAATATTACAGGCATTTTCTATAATGAAATGGTGTTCAAATTAGGGCATTACGTTGATGATGCTTTTCTATTATTAGATGGTTCTCCTTTGTCCTTGAAGACAACCATGCAGATTTTGAATGACTTTGCCATGGTATCAGGTCTATACTGTAATGTTTTTAAATCAATAGCTATTTAGATTGGAAATAAAAAAATGTATAATGAAAAAATATGTCCAGAAATTTATATTAACTGGTCAATGTCCAGTTTTAGATTACTGGGAGTAGATTACTCTGTGAACTTGGAGGATGTGGTAGAACTTAATTATTTTACAAAGTTGAAGGAAGTAAAGAAACTGCTTGACTGGTAGAGCAGAAGAAATTTATCCCTCATTGGAAAAATTACTTTGATAAAATCGTTGATTTTGCCTCTATTCATTCATCTTTTTTCAGCTGTACCAAATCCTCCACTCCATATTGAAAATGAACTGAAAAAATTATTTTTCCAGTTTATTTGGGGCAGTAAAACCGAGAAGGTTAAAAGAGACAATCTTAAAGCTTCTTTTAAGGAAGGGGGATTAAATATGATTTACTTTCACACATTTGTGTGTTATATAAAACTTTCCTGGATTGCTAAATGAAGATGGTTTATGGCAAAAACTGATTTCTGAACAATTATTTGTAAAAATTAGGAGGTACTCAGTTATTTAAATTAGGAAAAACTAAATTGAAATCAATTTTAAAATACATTAAGAATATTTTTGGCATGATGTTATTTATGCTTTATCACTATGGAAAAATGAACCATGTAATGTGTCTCAAGATATTTTTAATTTAGTTACTATAGATAATTTAAAATCATACACAAGATGGAGAACAAATCATGTTGTACTTATTCAACATCTTTTTGATGCACAATGATCTCTATTAAGTTTTGATGAAATAAAACAAAAAACACAAACTAATAATTTCATACAGTACTTTGCTTTTATCTCAAAGATATCAGTGAAGTAGAAAAAGAAAATTATAATTTTTTTTGAAAGAGGAAATAGTTTTCATGTAGTTTTCAACAAGACTTCACTCCTTAGGATAAGAGAAAAGAATAAATTTATTTATAAAGACCTGATAAGAACCAAGATTCAAAAGCCAAAATGGTAAACATGAAACTTGGTCCAGGCAGTTAGAGTGTGCAATTGGTGCAGATGAATGGACCAACTCTTGTTTTGGCTACATTTTGTACAAAAGACACAAAACTGATTAGCTTGAATTTTAGATTTCTTCATAGAAATATTGCCAGAAACCTGTTTTTGAAAAAGATTCATTTAAGTGATAAAGATAAATGCCCTTTTGTAAGGAGAAAAATAGAACAAACTGAGCACTTATTCTATGACTGTTTAGTTACTGAAAACTTTTGGAAATTATTTTGTGGAATGGATCCAAACTTATGATCCAAATTTTAGAATTACATGAAAAGATGTCTTTATAGGAAATAACAACTTTGATGATCTTATTAAGTTCCTGATTTTGTTTGCAAAATATGTTATATACAGATCATGTTGCGCATTAAAAATCCCAAATCTCATCTATTTATAAAAAATTGTGTTTTTTCATATAAAACGCTGGGAAAATATGAAGTCAAAGTAAATAAAAGAATTGATGAGTTTATGAAAAAGTGGACCCTATTGTCAACTTTTGGTGAATGATTTTTTTGTTATAGCTGTTTTACATTTTCATGGCTTTAGTTTTTTGAGGAAAGAAAACAATATTACATTTTATTTTTTAAAACAAACAACAAACAAACAGGCAATTTGATAACACATTGGGGTTTGTATGCGAGTGTGACTTTGTGTACAGTATTTGTGAATGTATGTGTCTGTGTGAGTGCATGAGTGAATATGGTGTTTAAGTAAGCGAACATATGTAAAGATCCAGATTCAAAACAGTTTAAGGTAATGACCCATACACCAGGTCAGATGGTGATGTAGGGGAACATGTAAAATCCTGAGAACTTACGTTCAATAAAAATTAGTTTATCAAATTTGAACTACTCAACATGTTCTATCAGTGTTTACTGCATGATAATTGTTTGGGTTGTATCAGTGTTTACTGCATGATAATTGTTTGGGTTGTATCAGTGTTTACTGCATGATAATTGTTTGGGTTGTATCAGTGTTTACTGCATGATAATTGTTTGGGTTGTATCAGTGTTTACTGCATGATAATTGTTTGGGTTGTATCAGTGTTTACTGCATGATAATTGTTTGGGTTGTATCAGTGTTTACTGCATGATAATTGTTTGGTTGTATCAGTGTTTACTGCATGATAATTGTTTGGGTTGTATCAGTGTTTACTGGATGATAATTGTTTGGGTTGAATCAGTGTTTACTGCACAAGAGTTGTTTAGGTTGTATCAGTGTTTACTGCATGATAATTGTTTAGGTTGTATCAGTGTTTACTGCATGATAATTGTTTGGGTTGTATCAGTGTTTACTGCATGATAATTGTTTGGTTGTATCAGTGTTTACTGCATGATAATTGTTTGGGTTGTATCAGTGTTTACTGCATGATAATTGTTTGGGTTGTATCAGTGTTTACTGGATGATAATTGTTTGGGTTGAATCAGTGTTTACTGCATGATAATTGTTTGGGTTGTATCAGTGTTTACTGCATGATAATTGTTTGGGTTGTATCAGTGTTTACTGCATGATAATTGTTTGGGTTGTATCAGTGTTTACTGGATGATAATTGTTTGGGTTGAATCAGTGTTTACTGCACAAGAGTTGTTTAGGTTGTATCGGTGTTTACTGCATGATAATTGTTTGGGTTGTATCAGTGTTTACTGCATGATAATTGTTTGGGTTGTATCAGTGTTTACTGCATGATAATTGTTTGGGTTGTATCAGTGTTTACTGCATGATAACTGTTTAGGTTGTATCAGTGTTTACTGCATGATAATTATTTGGGTATCAAGAATTTGATAAGCTATTCCTGCTTATTATTTATAATGCTTAAAGTCAAATTAAGCTTTCAAAGACCGCTCATTTCTGTCAGATAATTAGATTGTAATTATTGGAAGTAAACACAAAAAAACAACAACAAACACCCAAAGTATTATATTAGTATGGAAATGTCAAAATACATTTTGGTCTGTGAAAAATTAACAAATAGTCATGTGCGTGGCATTTCTTCAAGAACCAAGTTTGAACGGTGCACTTCATTCTGAATTCACCTGTGTACAAAGTTCTTTTTTTTTTTCTTTTCTTATGGGTGACTGCGTAAGACATGTTTGACTATAATTTATGGGTTTTTTTAAAAGATTAATCATTTGACTTCTTTGTTGTTCTGTTTGTGCCTGCAGCTACTTTAGACAAGAACAAAGGCCCTCCATTACTGGTCGTCTTGTGACAGTTTTTCCGCTGTCCATTAGGAGAGCTTCTTTTCAGCGATTTGATCCTCCATGGTTCTTCACCAAATGATCTTTGGTCTTCCGCTTTTTTGTCTACCTTTAAGGGGTCCATTTGAATGTTGTTTTAGTGATGTCTGCCATATTTTTTGTGTACCTTGAGGGGGTCTGTTGAAATGATGTTGTGGTGATTTCCACTGTCTTGTTTGTCTTACTTTTAGGGGTCCATTTTAGTGCTGTTTTAGTGATATGTGTTTTTCCTCATAAATCATTTGACTTACAGTGGTGAAATTCTTCTACATTTTGTGAGAAATTGTTAGTGTTCCATAAATGCTTTCTTTGCCATCCACATTGGCATATTAAGGAGATACTGTGAATTCATGTATTTTTATGGGGATTGATTTTTGTAGATCGCACCATAAAATATTTTCATTGGTACTAACATTTGAGGGTTTGTCTCTGACAAATATAACATTTATATCTGAGAATCTTTACATTACTGTAATTTATGTTATTTTTTATTTTTGGGTTGTGATTGTGTATGAAAAAAGTATTGGACCTAACATTGAGGATGGCTTCAAAACATCAACATGATCATCAGTATTAAATTTATATGCATCTGATGCAATTGTGCTAAAAGTACTTTACACTAGTATGTATGGTCTGAATTTGTGTATACATGTGTGTATTGCATTAGATAACACTTGTGAGTAAATAATAATAAATAAATAGTATTTATTAAATCATTGACATTCAGAGTACACTAAGTTCAAAAACAGATTATTTTGACAAGTACATTGGTGTCCCATCATCACAACTTTATTCAGACACCTTATGATTCAAAATAATTTGTGAAGTCCATGGAGTTTTATTCTAAATAATGAATAATGAATGTATGTTGTTCCTTGCTTCTCTGTGTGTGTGTGTGTTTATGAGAGGAAGAGCTGCTTTTCATGACATTTTGCACAGTATACCTTACTTTTAAATGTCTCTTTCTAGTTGATGCTTTTGTTAAAGAGAAAATCAGTAGTAAAATAGTTAATAGAAATGTAAAAAAAATACATACCATATTCCTTCAGTTTCAAAAATCTAGGTTACAAATTTAAATATTCATAATATAAACATACATATCCATTCAGTTAAAATCCCATGGATCATATTAGTCACCTTGTGTTATATTCTGCATGTGAAATGATGTCTAAATTCCCAGCAAGGAAGGATCTCCAAAACATGTTGTCAAGTGCATGTACACTTCCTGTAGTTAGGTGGCATTGCAGCTCGCATCTCTAATCATGCTAAACTGTAGTTGTTACTTTGTATTCAAGGATTTGACACACTTCAGACAAGTACAAAGGTATCACTGTTATGAAACTTACAAGAGTAGCACCTCGCATATCCTACTGTACACCTTAACATAGACCCACATTGCTGTAATAAAACAAAGAAAGACAACAAAATATACTTTGCAGCACTAATTGGAAAAGCAATGAGATAGAATGGGAGCTCTCGTTAGAGAGATGCTTTAAATTTTAAAGCACCTACTGTATTTGAAACAAGAATCTTGAGACTGCAGCTGTAAATTGATGTCACAATGAATTAACACAAGCTTTTTGTATTTATATATGATAATGGAGACTGTTTAATTATGATTTGCATTAGGAATTATTGAATGGAATACATGCATTGGTGTAAATATTTATCATAGCTTCATCCAAGGATGCTGGTATAGTATACGTATTATTTTATTGTGATTGGAAAGATTGATTGTAGATGACTTAGATGTACACAAAGTTAATGTGCTAGTTTCAGTTAAATATGCGTTCTTTTGAAAATACTTAAGAATAGCTGATAGCTCTTTTTACACACTGGTCTTTAAGATAAATTATCAAAATTAATGGCATAAAAATGGCAGGCATTAAATATGTGAACACGTGCAGTAAAGATTACCTTTATTTCTACCAATTGTTTTACATTATTTGCATATTATACATTTTAATTCTTGAACATGTCGGTCTTCCAATATGAGACATCATTTATTTAAAAAAATTAGAATTTGTCTGTACAAAACATGTAAGTAAAAAAATTTCATTTTTATGGAACAACTGTGTATTGAAAATTGAAGAGTGAGAAATTAGATTTTTCATTTGTAACAGTAACAAAAATATCAACAAAGTTTATACTAATGAAAAAAGTTAATCCACAGTAAATGAAAGTGTCACATACACATATTTGAATAGTCCAGCTGCCATAGGTTGCTTTTTGTTTTTGAAAAGAAAGTTAGATAAAAATTTAGATTGGTATTAAACATTAGTACCAGTAATTTGTATTGTATGCACTTTAATATTTCTTCTTCAAATACATTACCTGATCATAATATGTCAGAAGTACATCCACTACCTTGCATATCCAGCCTTCCCAAGCCTGAGATGTTATGACCATCATGGCTTGGTTTAGCCACAGTAGTGCTAAAGGTCATGTACTTGCTTAAAAAGGAAGTCAGACAGGAGTAGTCTCCCATTGGATATAGCAATTAGTGCCAAAAACCTTGTAGTCATCAGTTACTAGTTCTGTTCATGCTGGAGTACAAGCTTCTCATGAAGGCTTTGCAAATTCCATTTTTTCTTGTGCCTTCCCACCATTGAAGTAAATTCTTGGAGTTACCTCATTTTATTGAAGTATACTCCACCTGTTTTCTACCTTTCTCTCACTCCACTTTAATTTTTGATGAATATTTATTACTCATTTGTTAACTTCGTCATGCAGGAATTGAGTTGGTACCATCTTATTTACATGTATAACAGTTGTTAGTACTTACAAGTCAGTTCAGTACTTGACTTGTTTTTTGTTAACCTTTCCTATAATTAGCCCTTTATTCATACTTTGGTACCTCTACAGTTTGGGAGTGCACTTTTAATAATTTTCCTGTACTATTACATTGGTGTTAGTGTCCCCTATCACAAGTAGTTTATGCGATGCTTGACTGATTTTCACCTGTATATGCCTTTATTTTGCATTTTCTGATTACAGGTGCCTGGTAGCATGGGCAGGATTTAGTGCAACGATTGCAATAATTTCTAGATGGCTGAGAATAATCACCCCACTTGCAGTAATTGTATCAGGTGCAATTTGGGACATAATGTGTGACGTTGCACAATGGACAGATTAGGGATTGGTAACCATTCGCATAAAGCAACTTTTATGGGCCAATGAGAGCATGAAAAAAAGATTGATTAGAGACTTGGACATCATCAGTATCACCATCGACATCACCTCTGAAGACAACTTTCTCTTGGCCTAGTCTTTGAAGGCAGAAAGTTCTCTGATAAAGAAAAAAAATCATCTGGTGCAATTATCACCAGCTTCTCACACAGCTCCAGTCCTGCCATTGACCCCGGCACCACAGCCAGACTTGTATCTCATGGCACATCCTCTGGGACCAGTATCAGTATGGTGCAGAAGCCTAGCTAGGTCAGATATGAATCTTTCTATTACTGACTATGGTGATCTTTCTGGGATAGCCAGTACTGGATCATCGGATGTCACCAAACCCGGAAACCTCACACTTGAACTCGGATACGGTCACCATCTACAAATGGCAGCACTGGCTACAGTGATCTTCCCCATGATATCCATTACTGACCCTCAATTTCCGACTCTAACTCGCTCTGGGACAACTGGATTCCAGTACCAGTGCAGCCTTATAAGACAAATTTGACTTCTGAGATTGGGTACAGTGATTGCAGTTCCTGCAATACCCAGTCCCTACTTCTAGACATGAATAGTGCCTGGAACCTGGCTATATTGACACCAGCCATGATTCTGCCCCAGACATTTAGCCTCCCCAGCGATTATGCCCAAGCTCACCACTACCAGACCCATGACTCCTCTGCAGAACGACAACGGACGTGTTCATCAATTACTGGTTCTGGTTCCACCATACATCTGTACCAGCTACAGTGACAGTCCCATCCCCAATGCCTGATACCAGTCCAGGATGATTGAGGATGCCATAGCAGCTTCCGTTAATATGCAGCTGGCAGATAGGGATGCATTTATGTCAAAGATCATTATAAGATGATTCTCCGATTGGAACCTCTCTCGTCAAACCTTCTCTTCCATGGTCAGATTGAAGAGGTAAGGAGAGGCAAACCTCTTGCAGACTCAGTGTCAGAGACCTCTGACTTCATTCTCCAGAAGAGACCAGAGAAACAGGAATAACTCCACTAAGGTACACGAGTTGGGGAATCCCTTATCCAAGCATTTCACTTGTTGAAGGCTCTGTTTCCAAAGCCCACTGACAACTGACCCCAGGGAGACAATGATTAGTTTTCATGCCAACTCATCCAGGCAGCCATCTCAAAGAAAATGATGATCTGCTCATGCTGCCGTTTTCATACATCCTGGTTGGGGGGAAGACTTCTGCACTTTGCTGGAGAATAGGAAGAACTATCACACGACTATCCATGGGTCCTGCAGACCATTACCAAGGTCCTTGAAATCATATTCAATACCTTTCCCCATTGTTAAAGGCCCTCTTCACTAAAGACATCCCAAGAGACCTGCACATAGCTAAACACACTGTTGTAAGAAATCAACACTCTTCTTACAAAAAGGGCTGTTGAACTCACTAACAATGCAAATTCACCAGGATTCTATTTGAAACTTTTCCTTATTCCCATGGCCAGTGGCACCGTTCAGCCAGTCATAAACCTCAGCTGTCTCAACCAGTTCACATGGTCCCCATGATTTCAGGATTGAGACCCTGTGATTAATACTAAAGACTCTTCAGGAGGAGGAATTTGCCATCAGTCTTCAAGACCTTCAAGATGCTAACCTCCACATTCCATCTACAGACCGTCTAGGAAATTCCTGAGGGAACACCATATATCAGTTCCAGACTTTCCTGTTCAGTCAGAACCTTAGCCACTTCGTCTTCATGAGAAACATGAACAGTGTACACTTGTGTCACATTTTCGGGCCACCACCACATCCATGACAGCTAACTACCTGAACGACATCCTGCAAAAATACGAAGCAAGTTCCATTACATTAAGGCATGAAATCAATTATCACTTTTTACTCCACTTTGGATTCATTGTCAACAGGCACAAATCTGATCTCACCCCATCTCAACACTTCATCCACTTGTGTATGGAATTCAGTACCCTCTTGAAAAGGGTTTCTCTCCCTCAGGGATGCACTTTAAGCATGTCTAGAATGCTGTCTGCCAATTGCTCAGAGAGTTGCAACTCAGCCAAGTCTTTCTGCCACTCTTAGGCCTCTCATTGCAGCAGCAGACCTCATTCTCCAAGTCAGTTTGTTTATAAGACCACTTCTGACAATCCTCCTCTCACAGTGGTTGCCTATGCTCTGCCCACTTCATCAAACAATCAAAGTTTTGGACTGCATGAAATCACAGCTCAGCAAATTAGAGTACATCACATGGCTTGTGGTGGGAATCCCACTGCAGGATCAGCCACAGGAGATAACACTGCACACAGCTGCCAGCTCATCAGGCTGAGGTGCCAACCTCCTGCCCTCCTTCTGAGAGGTGACCAGGTCATGGCTTCTTGAGGAGAGGTAATTCTTAGACTCGTGGTTGGAGATATTATCTGGGAAGGACATTTTCACTCTATCTGACAACTCAACTGTTGTCAACTACATCAGGAGGCAAGTAGGAACCAAGTCCCCAGACCTCTGCCTTCTGGTTTGGGATCTTTTCAGGTGGTGTCATCATTGTCAAGTTGACCTTCAAGTTTGCCACATCCCAGGCAGGCTCAATGTCCAAGTGGACACTTCTCAATGGAAACAGCCAATTCCTACTCCTCAGTCATAAGCTGAATCTGTGTACCAGACCCAAAAGTCTGTAAGTCAGTGCTGAATGGAACAGTCTCAATACGTCTTTCCTCTGATACCCAGAGTCTTGCAGAAAGCAAGGGAATTGGAGTGCCGACTTGTCCTGATTGCTTCACTCAAGTGGGAAATATCATGGGTCAGTGACCTTCAGAATCTAGCAGCAAAGATTCCCAAGAAAATATTGCCCTCTCCACACCTGCTGAAATAACTGAATGCACGTTTTCCATCTGAACCCAGAGATACTGAATCTGTATGCATGGCAAAACATTTGAAGGCAAGTGGAAACTTCTCCCAATGGTACAAGCAAAATTACACCAATCCATTAAAAATCTCAGTACTAGGAAGCTAACCCCCATCGCCATCAAGGGCTACCATGGTATGATTTTTTAACACATTCCGACATGATGAAAAGGAGGACATTGGCCAAAATAATGACCTCTTTGATCTTCTGGTCAACATTGATTTCTCCTGACCGAATGTTCTTACCCACTGTCAGAAATGGAACCCCCCATGGGTTCTGATATGGGTGAACAAGGCATTATTTGAGCATTTGTCCAGTACCTTAATGACACCCCTCTTGTAAAAGACCTACTTTCTAGTCGCCCTAACTACAGTAAGCAGAATATGCAAGTTCTATACCATAC
This sequence comes from Margaritifera margaritifera, assembly GCA_029931535.1. Lineage (NCBI taxonomy): Eukaryota > Metazoa > Mollusca > Bivalvia > Unionida > Margaritiferidae > Margaritifera > Margaritifera margaritifera. The sequence goes on along the minus strand of JAQPZY010001503.1, from coordinate 1,844,732 downwards.
TAGTTAATCTGAACCATCTTAAGTTTCATCAAGATAGCTCAGTTTCTCTTAGAACTGTTTTTTTGTTTTGTTGCCAAGACTGTCTTCCATTCATGGGCAACCAATTCTTCATCTTAAAACTGCTTACTTCCTTGGACCCTTTGCCCCAAGGGTGTCTCTAGGACTCTGTCAAGGCTCTGCAGTGGTACCTGAAGTGCACTGAGCCAATCAGAAGATCTTGATTATTCGTACCAATTAAAGATGGCAGAGACATCATTCCTGCACAGACACTATTGTATTAGATAGAATGGGTTATCCACTTAGCATATAGGAGACTAACCCAAAATCAGATCAGATGTGTTTCTTAAGTATTTTGACTCACGAGGTCAGGGCAGCCAAAATGAACTAAAGATTCGAGCAGAGCTGCTTCCTTTACCTCTTTAATCCAAACCCTGGGGTGGTCAGAATCAGCCATTTTGATCCCCTACCTCAGAGACCTCATCTCAAAGAATTCATTTTTACATGGTGGGACCAATAGTGGCAGCATGACAAATTACCCACTGCCACCACCCCCAAAGCCACTCAGAAGTATCATAATAACGTGTCACTCTACTGACACTAGATTTGCAGGAGGAACATTTTTTCTATCTATCCTGTGACGCGTGTTTCTATATACAAACACTCACCGTCTCTTCAGAATTCGCATACATTAGGAGTCTGGAGTCTGATCCAAATCTGGGGGTAAGGGGATGTAACTCCCTCGTGCGCTTACCTATTTTCCTAATATATTATGGTCAGGTAATGTAATTGAAGTAGAAACCAATTTTTCAAAGGTAAAATAAATATATTTCTTTGATAATGCTTACATGATCATAATACAGGTACACCATCCCAAGCCCTCCCTGCAGTTACATCCCTGTAGAGCATGCACCTCCACTCTAGTTGTAACTGACAACTATAGGGTTTGGGGCGCCAGAAACTACTTGCATCTGATTTCCCTTTTAAACAAGCAGATGACCATTTAATATTATTGTGGCTCAACCAAACCAAGATGGTTGTAATGTCTTTTCTGGATTGGAAGGGCTGGATTTGTGAGGTAGTTGACATACCTATTACGATGGGTAAGTATTATTGAAGAAACATATTTGACCTTTGAAAAATTGGTTATCAGGTTTAGGTAGACAGTAAATTCATGAATCAATTTGATCCAGATTTCAAATATAACTTTTGACCAAAATGTTTTTTTAATATAGAAGTCTGTGTTGGATTGATGGAAATACAAACATGCTTCTTGCCACACACTGTACGTGTAATAAATAGTTTTAAAATTTTCTTGAATGAATGAATCCTATAGCTGTCCTTAAAGCATATATGTTGGAAATGTATTTTGCAGGACAAACGTATACCTTGCCAGATGGATATTGACTATCAGTCTTCAGCTAACACCCTCCATGCGTACTGGACAGTGCCGGACAGTATGAAAGCTTACACATCTCTGGTGTATTGGAGTGTAGAGATAAGGGCGTCACACTTGGGTAGGTTATAACAAAGTGCACATTTTAAATTTTCTATTTCAAATTTAAACTTGTTGAAATATAAGTTTTAAAATTTCTGTTTGAATTTAGAAGTAAAATGTTAAATTTAAATTTTCAGATTTAAAGTTTTAGTATTAACTTTGAAACTAAAAGATTAAAAATTAATTTTTAGATAGAAAAATGATTACAGATGAATTAAATCTTGTGCTGTTTTACAGTGAATTAATTATTTTTTGTGAAGCGCCAGTTTTTCTGGGTTTTATGGTTGCTAAAACCTTGAATTGAAAGATAAAGCTGGCAAGAATTATGTGGCAAACAATAGGATTGCTTCCCTAATTCATGAATATTAAGCACTGACTAAAATGTAATTTTTCACAAAACCATAAATATAAATTCACATGTAAAATATACAGTAGTTTTCAACAACTTAAATATTAACCCGTTCTTGTTGGCTCAGGTGTTAGAGGGAGATGGTCTTTAAGAAACCACCTACCTTGATGGTTAATCATACATTCTTGCATTCGCCAAGACTGGTGATAAAGATGGCTAGCAATCGCTGTTTTATTATAACACTAAATCAGAGATTGAGGATATATGTAGGATTCACTTTATCCATCCATCTGTCCATTCATGCATTTGTCCATCGTGTCTGGGCTGTAGTAGGGTTTGAAATACACAGTATCAAGTAGCAACTATTCTACCTGTTTTATGGTTTTGCTTCTTGGTGAAAAATCCAGTAGAGAATTTCTGCTATAAAGAATTGTGAAAAGAAAGAGCCCCCAGTGACACTTTTGTCTCTTGATAAGCCGATTTGCTACCAGATTAAGAAGTGGGTAGCAAAAATTAGCAACCTGCTGCTCCTTGTTTATTCTAACCTTGTATAGCTTCTGTGTTATTATACTTATTAATAATAAACCTGTACTGTGAATGAATATTGGGATGTACTTGTGCAGTGCACTAAAACTTGGTTGCTGTGACTTTTTTTCCAGAATTTATTCAATATTACTAAAAATCATGTCCAGGCTCTAATTGGTACCCCACTCAATGAAGTTTGCAGAGCTCTATAGTAACCACATTGTCCATTCATCCATCTGTCCAGCGGTCCATCATACATCAACAATTTGACTTCTACAAGATAATTTTACTGGAAATTGTTGGATTTTAACCAAATTTCATATGCAGTTTTATATTAATGAGACATTGAAAGAGATTATTTTCAGCCTTATTTCTCATAATTTAGAGGATTTATTTTCCTGATTGTTTGTTGGATTTTAACCATATTAGACTTGATATTGATTAGACCTTGAGTGAGTTCCATTTCCAGTGTTCTCTGACTTCATCTACAGGAGTTGTGCCCCTTGGTTGCCCCTGCCACCTGACTTGGGTTTTCATAGCATAACTTTACCAAGGTTTGTTTGATTTAAACCAAATTTGATATGCACATTTATATTGATTAGACCTTGAATGAGTTTGACTAACAGCATTCCAGAACTTCATTTGCAGGAGTTATACTTTTTCACTGTGTGGTCTTCCGACATTGGTTTTCGCAACATAACTTCACCGAGGTTTGTTGGATTTCAACTAAATTTGGTATGCAGTTTTATTTTAATGAGACATTGAATGAGTTTGATTTTCAGTATTCCATGGGTAATTTACAGGAATTATTCCCTCCTCCACCCCTAACCCCCTCATGATTGCCAAACATTTAGACTATGGTTTCTGCAGCAAAAATTTACCAAGATTTGTTGGATTTCAACCAAATTTGGCATGCAACTTTATACCGGCAATTAACCCTGAATGGGTTTAATTGGCAGCATGCTATGACTTCACTTATAGGAAGAGGCCCCGTGTGGCCGAGTGGTTTAAGGTGCTTGCCATTGCTGATCAGTCATCTCACCTCTGTCTGCATGGGTTCGAGTTTAAGGCTCGGTAAATGTGGATATGTGAGAAAGTTTGCCAGTAGCTTCCTGTGGGTTGGTGGTTCTTCTCGGGGGGGGGGGGGGGGTTCCCGTGTTCTTCCTCCACCAGGTATACTGGCTTCCATGTATAGCCTATCGTGTTGAAAAATGGCAATAAACCCACAAAACCACAAATCAATTATAGGAGTTATATCCCCTGATTGTCCAGCCTCCTGACTTTGATTTCTGCAGCATTACTTTACCCAGGATTGTTTGATGTCAACCAGATTTGGCATGCAGCTTTATATTGATGGGATCTATAAAGAGTTTAATTTCCGTTTCATCATTTAGAGACATTATAGACTCTGAATACCCATCTTCTCTTAACTTTGATTTCCCAACACAAGTTCCTCTCTTTAAGGTCCTGCCAAGCAAATTGTAGTGAGAGTGGCCCTTTGCAATGCACCCATTGCTAATAGTTTTAGATCCAGTAACTTTCCACCTATTTCCACCAAAACATACACTGAAGGTGCATCTAAACTAAATTAAATATAGTAAATGGGACAAATATTTATGGAATAGATTTGTTATGATTGATACCAGATTGATTTGGAAATGATTCTCAGAAAAATTCTTACACTTTACAATTAAAGCTTGTTATGTGATCAACAACATAAGAGTTTACATTTTTTATATTAATGATACCTTGAAAGAGTTGATTTTGAGCCTTCTGTGTCATCATTTAGAGGATTTATGGCCCTGATTGTTTGTTGAATTTCAACCAAATTAGACATGCACCGTTCTTTATGTTGATTAGATCTTGAGTAAGTTCCATTTCCAGTATTCTCTAACATCAAGTACAGGAGTTGTACTGCTTGGTTGCCCAATCTCCTGTCTTTGGTTTCTGTAGCATAACTTACCAAGGTTTGTTCGATTTCAATAAAATTTGACTTGCACCTTTATATTGATTAGACCTTGAAGGAATTTGACTAACAGCACTCCATAACTTCATTTGCAGGAGTTATGCTCTTTATTGCCCAGTCTCCTGGCATTGGTTTCTGCAACATGATTTTACCAAGGTTTGTTGAATTTCAACTCAATTGGTATGCAACATTATTTTGATGAGACCTTGAAAAAATTTGATTTACAGGATTCGATGGGTCATTTACATGAATTATTCCCCCCCCCCATGATTGCTTGGCCTTCAGTCTATGGTTTCTGCATCAAAAATTTACCCAAATTTGTTGGATTTAAAAAAATTTGGCATGCAGCTTTAAACTGTAATGACCCTGAATGGGTTTGATTGCCAGCATGCTGACTTCATTTTCTGCAGCATTACTTTACCCAGTGTAGTGAGAGTGGCCATTTGCAGTACACCCATTGCTAGTACCTTTACACCTATTGCCACCAAAACTTACACTGAGGGTGCATCTTAGGATGAACTAAATATAGTAAACGGGACAAATATTCATGGAATAGATTTGTTATGATTGATACCAGATTGGTTTGAAAAATGAATCTGAGTAAAATTCTTAAATTACAATTGAAAGCTTTTGATGTGATCAAAAACAATAACATTTGAATTTTTTTAATTTATCAAATAGTCCGTACCAAGATCATTGTAACATTTGATACATGGCATCTGTAATTTAGAACAACAACTGTAGAAATATTATTGACAGTAGCCATATCAACAAACATAAATTTCTTAAATTCAACATTTTTCTTCATATGTTGGAAATCCTTCTTATAAACAAAGTTAGGAATTTATAGATATGTTTACATTTTTTTATCAAAATATAACTCTTGTTGTTGAAAATGATTAGAAAATGTTAAAGATCACTGTATACAATAAAACTTACGATGACTGGCCTGGCAAAACTGTTTGTAATGCCTGTATGAGACTGGGTCACAAGTATAATATTTTTTAATAGTTTGGTTTATTCAGATTATCAAAATCTGTGGTTTCATTGAAGGCTAGTTTTCTCCAGGTCCTTTGTATATTAAATAAAAACCTATCTAGATCCACAGATTTTAGAGAGAATTTGTATTGTTTCAGATGTATGGGAACCCTTCACAGAATATGAAGAGCTTGCAAATGTACATGAGACTAGGAATGGTCAGCTGATCCTAGAGTCAGGTCGAATGTACAGGTCTAAGGTCAAATTCTGTGCATCACATTTCTGTGGTCAGCCAGTGGTCAGTGATGGAGTAATGGTCATCACTGACCCACCTGTGAGCAAGGCAGCGTCTCTTACATATATTCAAGATGGACAGGTGAGATAAGAGCATCTTTAGTATAAAAAAATAAAAATTATGGAAGGTTTTTGTGTCTTGCATGTAAATCCTATGTGAGACAAGTAGAATATATCAGATGCACTGGCTTGGGATATGGATATTCCACCTGAGGGTTAGAATTGTTAGGATAGGAACATGGTCCAGTTCCTGCTAATAAATTTTGATACTGAAGGTAGAGTTTCCATATCCCACACCAATGTGTATGATGGATTATTGTTGAGCCTGCCTTGGCTGAATCTTGACATAGCAATCACTATGGTTTGTACAACCTTGAAAAATCCTTGAATTTGAAGGGTTGCCTTGGAAACACCTTGAATTTTGAACAAGTTGATTTTATCCTTTGAATGTCCTTAAATTTGCTAAAAAATTTACACTTATCTGAGGAAATACAGAACTTTAAAATTGAATAAAATATATCACTTTTTAAATTCATAATTTTTGTTATTTATATATTTGTAAAAAAAATAATGAATTTATAATAAAATGGGATGAAGATGGGTGCATAAATTGAATCACAGCACATTTATCAGATGGAGTAGTGTCCCTTTGTTGTAGTGGCCTTACAATATAGTAATGTTTCTTTTTTCTACATTTGTACCTATTCATGCAGTGATAAACAAAGTAACATATGGAGAAAGTTCATTTTACCTAAGAAAGAATACTCCTTGAAAACTTGTGGAAATCCTTGAAAACTCCTTGAAAAACAACTCTTTGGGGCTGTACAAACCATGAAATTCACTTTGGTGTCTGTATGTGTATCTGTCCATTGTTCCTTCGGTCCATCTACACCCTAGGTTAAAGTCAGTGTTAATGTTTTCTAGATTAAGCTCAATGTTAAACTTTTTGCTTTGTAGCTAAACGAAAGACGGGCTTGACAATAAAAGGGATTTGTTGTTAGCTCATCTGACCAAAGGCCAAGTGAGCTTACCATATATACTCATGTATAAGCTAATACCAACTGCAAACCACATAGACCCAGATCTGCCATTGCATAATGCACCAGCAGATCTGGGTCTATGCAATTTGTAAGGACTAATCAGTAGAACAAACAACATAGACCCTGATCTGCTGGTGCATTATGTGACGGCAGATCAGGGTCTTTGTTGTTTGCATTTGGACTTGGCTTATATGTGAGTATATACGGTATGATATTGCCTTTTGTCCAGCATGTATCGCCCATCCATCAACACTTGCTTGTGAACACTCTAGAGGCTTTATTTCTAATCAGATTTTGATCAGATTTGGTATGTGAGCTTAAAGCATCAAGACCTCACATGACAATGCATATCAACATAAAATAGGGCATTTTATAATGTAAAACAACATTATAATTGGTTCCTATTAGCCAAGAGATAAAATTATGTGAAATAAATTAAAAAGGATTAATAAAACATAATTTGCCCAATGTAATGGTATCCTTGACTATACCTGTGTTATAAGAGTGGCAGCAGTATAGTAAGGGGCTTTACTGTGAGTGATCACAGTATGGAATACTGTGGGAGGGACCACAATCGGTGGTATGGTATAATTGTATTAAATTTCACAAAACCTTCAGTCTGACAGAACACTGTCATTAAGTGTCTAGCATATGTAATCTCTCTCATAAATTGAAAAATGAAAAAAAAAGTTATGCTGCCATGCAATATAAGATATACAATCAATCACAAACAGGAAGACTGGACAATAACACTTTTACATACATAATACAGGAGCACATATGAATAGATAAAGAATCAATGTGAGGTGATGTACCAAATCAGAATAGTTGGATGGGAGTCCATAGCAGAGTTAAACTAGTTCCACAGCCATCCAGACCTTTTACTTGGTCATACTTGACCCTAACCTTTTAGCACAAAGGCGTTACACGGTGTATTTATTTTTTTATATTGACTTTTACTGAGGCTCTTCATTATTTTTTCTATAGATAATTGTCATACTGGAGAAGTTCTATGACCCAGATATACAGGATGCAAAAGAGGCAAGAGAGGCAATGGACCATTACGAGTGGGCGTTGACAGACAACTCTCATGCAGCCAGGATACTATCAGTGTGGGAGAGAGTTCAAGACAATGCAATTCAAGCCCTCAATGACACTCATGTAAGTTTGTGTTGGGGGTTATTTTATCTTGCCTTGTACCGAATCTGTTTTTGTAAAGATAATGCCATAAAAAAGAGCCAGCTTGTAAGGCAAATTGTTGATAACTAAGTGCTTGTAGATAAACTAATTAATTATGTTTATCTGTTTATTATCTAATCGTGATTGATGCTGTTCATTTATATCAATGATCAATAGAACATATTTTTTTTAAAATTCAATACCCGGGCTTTAATAACCAGGTCTGTGGCATCACTTTTGATACATTGCCAATGGAGACTGACAAAACAGTGTTTATAAGAAACATGTTGTTCAAGTAATTTTTTGTAAAATGTTAGAAAAGCAAACACTTGTCTTTATTATTTTACTCCTACACACACAGAACCAGATGTTCTCTTATAATAACATTCACTCTCTCTCTCTTTCTCTCAGCATATAAGTGTTTTTCCTGTTTCACACACACACACGCATGAACAAAATTCTGACTCTGCTGTCTCAAATACGGGAAAAATATTAACGTTTTTTGGTTCTAAAAATGTATGGGTTTGTTGGTTTTAAAAATTAAGGCTCGTGTCAATGATAATTTGCTTGTATCAATGATAATTTGCTTGTGTCAATGATAATTTGCTTGTATCAATGATAATTTGCTTGTGTCAATGATAATTTGCTTGTATCAATGATAATTTGCTTGTATCAATGATAATTTGCTTGTATCAATGATAATTTGCTTGTACATCTACTTATAGATAAATAGATATATTTTTTCACGTCTGTTATACCTTCAGTAAACCCCAAACCTCTCAAAACAGAAAATTAAATTTTGTCCCAAGGGGTTTTTGTGTTTAGGGGTTTCTCTGTATTGTATAATAAACTGGTATTGTCGTCAAATAGATTGTGAATTTACTACAATTTTATTTGATGGAATGATTAGATGTGGTCTTAAAATTGGATAATAAAGTGTATATCATATTCATTATATCTACTCAAAAAACATACATTTTAGTTTTATTACATATTTTTAAAGGTGAAAACCTTTGATTTGCATGGATTTTTTTCTCAATTCTGTGTCAGTGCAATTAACGGCTGCATTACTACATCGATAAAAACATGTTCCAAAATTTTAGGACTGATTTTTTTACAAATTTAGATTGTACATATAATGCTTCAAATTGTGTGTTTTGTCAGATTAATGAAAGTTTTCATGCGAAAATAAAGAGATTTTTATTTTTGTTAACACATTTCTTGTGTGGATTGATACAGTGAACATTGCTGGGGTGGTGTACTGTAGCAGCATGACAGAACACTCCAACAGACTTCAGAGTGTAACGTCATTAAACAACAGATTTTAATAATTTTGAGTTTACTTGTAAAGATTTTGGCAGCTATTTTTGTTTATTTTTGCATTCAGACATATTTGTGTGTTGGCAGGCTTGCATTCTTTTTCGGTAACAGACGCTGCACCCAAATTTTGATTGTCACTTAATTTTGGTTTGTAATCAACACTAATCAATGCCTGATTTCTCCCTTGTTTTCAGACATGATTATGATTGTGATGACAGTTAAAATCACTACTTATAATAAACAATTTTATTACTATATGTAATCAAGAGTTTTTTCTTAAAAATGTGTGCCATTTGTCATTGAGTGTAACAGGCATACGATACTGTATGGGTGACACAGAATATCGAATAGCAACAGGTCATGTAAGTTCAGTCACTGACAATTTGCATGATTCATTTGGAAAACTTATTATAAAAAAGTTAATACTTGAAGCCTGCTTTTTGTTGTTTGGGGTTCATTTGTATGCATTCTTGACAGCGCCTTTTCATTGATTACATAAATGTATACTAGAGGGTCACCAGTCTTTACACGTTTTAAGATCTATTCATCATGATGGGGATGGGAGAGAGAGGAAGGGTGGGAGAGAGAGAGAGAAGGAAAAGAAGAAGAAAAAAAAATAGGCATAAATATGGAAATACAGGTCTGAAGAACATACATAAGGGAAGGTATACTTCCTAAATGGAAAAAGAAAGTAGTTCTAAAAGTGATATTGCCACTGTGGCGATATCATTTTTCTCCCACTAATATATTTCAATATCTCATTATGAAATATATAATAATAAAGTGTATATAAAATTTTTATTTGGAACATTGTTGGGTATTTAATATAATTAAATGATGTTTACACAAAGAATGGACTCCAGCCGTAGCCTATTATGCAAAGGTCATTTCCTCAGACACGCCCACAATGTTGATATCAACTAACAGTCAATAAGAGATGGGGGCTGTGTCCTGTGTTAGCCCAGTTATCAGTCATTAAATTACAAGTGATCAGCATTGAGAGTGGAAATGCTTTGTTTGCTTATTATCTTCTCATCCTTTCTTCTAGATTTCTGTTTTCTGGGAACTTGACAGTCTCTTTGTAACATGTTGATATGGTTCTGAAATCCCATGCCGCTGTTGAGAGAACTTTGATTCATCTGGATTACTGTACTTTAACAGGATGTAATTGCCTGATTCTATTAAGTGGAGTTCATGTTGTGTTACTTTATCTACTCCACAAACTAAAATGTTCTGCTGGTGAATCATTGACTTTAAAGCTAACAGTTTTGTTTTTGTTTTTTTCAATTGTAACAGGAGGGGAGACAAATTCTAAGTGTTGTGTTCGGGAATCAAACCCGGATCGTCTGTCTCACAGTCAGGCATACATACCACTAGACTAAAAGGTCTGGACCAGCTAGGCTGGTTAGTAAGTGGCCTCATATACCTAGACCGCTACACTCCTCCCCCCTTACCTTGACATTCGTTCTCAAATGTAACCCAGATTGACCTCTCAGAGCGGTCAAACCCCATTTCAACCTGGCCACCAGCTACTGAAAGTCTGACGAGCCCCCAAATATAACAGGAGGGGAGACAAATTCTAAGTGTCGTGGTCAGGAATCGAACCTGGATCTGTCTCATAGTCGGGCATACATACCACCAGACTAAAAGGTCTGGACCTTTTTAGTGGTATGTTTGCCCAACTGTGATACACAAGAACCTGGTTCTATTTCCGACCAAGATAGTTAGAATTTGTCTCCCCTCTTGTTACACAAAGGATAAACTGCAGCAGTTTACCCATTTTTGTGTGTACCGCGGTCATAGATCGGCCAGTACCAGACAACAAAGGGATTCTCAGTTGCCAAGAAAGAAATATTGGTCAGTGGTGCAGCTGCTTTAAAAAATACATGAGATTAACAATATTGTGCCTGCTTCTCTAAAAATTGCTCATCGTATTCAACTTTACTAAGAAAATGCGAAGTGAATGCATGATGGCGGCCAAACACAAGCCTTTAAGCTCCTGAATTCAGACCCTCCAGGGTATACACAAGATCGCCCATCCAGCGGTGGAGATCAAACAGTGGAATGGGTTCCAGCTTGCAGCTCCAAAGGTTGCCATCAGCTGGGGATAGTCATTATCCACAGATATGCCTCCAAACCGAGATGATGTTAGGCTATGTATTTCTGCCAATCAGACTGCAGGGAGTACTCAGGAAGCTACATCTACAGCTAGTCCCCCGCATACAGTTGTATGTTCGTCATCGAGAACCAGTCAAGCTAGTGTGCAGCCGTGTGCATCAGGACTGCATTGTTCTTTGCCCTTGGTCAGTGGGGCTTCAAGCACCAGAGAGAATATTCAGCAACAACAACAAATCCACTATGTAGATGCAAGGGATACCATTTTATTGGAAGCAGTATCCTCTTTCCAAGCAGCAATGATTAGGATTCAAACCTAATTAAATCTGGCCAACAAAACAGGATATGTTAGTACAGAAGGACAGTCGCATGCCCTGACAACAGCTATGTTGTATTTAATTTGGCTAATGAAGTGTATATAATATTTTTATTTTGGAACATTGTTTAAATAGAATTTGTCTCATTTTATCTGACCTGCATAAGCATGGTGAAACAGTTATAATTTTTTTGGCAACAATGGTGATTGCATCATCAGTATTAACATTATGTGTATCAAGGTTTTGTGTCAAAGTCAGCTACAGGTGAGGATACATTAGTGTTAAGATTCTGTGTATCTAGGTTTTGTGTTAAAATCAGATACAAGGGAGGATATATTAGTGTTAAGAATCTGTGTGTCAAGGTTTCATGTCAGAGTCAGATAGCGGTGAGGATACATCAGTGTTAAGATTCTGTGTGTCAAGATTTGTGTCAAAGTCAGATACAGGGAAGAATACATCATCAGTTATGCATTCTGCAGTGATGGGAAAATGGAATGGATGGAGAACGATAGCTATAGCCAGATGTTTGTGCTCTGATTTTGTTGACAAGGTTTTTGAATGGTTTTGCACAGCGATTGATGATTATTCATAATTATGTTAAATAACATTAATATAAGTTTTATCACATTGAGTCCATAACATGCATGTGATTTTTAAATGAAAATATTAAATATTTTGAAATTAGTTATGCCTTTCATATTTTATTTGTAATTATTGCTCACATCTGTGAGATCCCCTGTTAAGAGGCCACCCCTTGTAGGACCACTTTCCTAATGGAGAAGGGGTGGCCTTGTAAGAGGGGGACTTCTATAGAAATGTTCACAAGTGAGACTGTGTTCAGTGCCCGTTCTTAAATCATTAGTGTGTTCATAATTTTATGTCATTTTCAGATCTCTTTCATCATTCATCTGGCTAAACCTCTGGATTTCTCTGAATGTCGTGTGCTATCGATCCGTGGGTACAACAAGGTTGGGATGTGGAATGGTATTTCTAAGGAGATTAAAGATTGCAGTCAGATCGACCCACTTTGGATCTTACCCAAAATTGTGATTGATGTGGTGCCACAGAAACCAATGACAATTGGTAGTATGTATACATTTTAGTGGTCTTGTTATCCATTAATTTTTCTTTGGTGATTTGGAATGAGGCCTGAACCCATCATTTGGTGAAAAAAAATTAAATTAGTTGAGAATTTTTTCTTAGCTTAGCTGGCCCCAAAGCCAGGTGAGCTTATGGTATGGTCCTGAATCTGATGTGTGTCATCCATCATCGGTCTGTCCATTGTTCTAAAAACCTTTAAACAGAATTGGACTAAATTTGACAGAAAGTACTGCGTCATTAAGGCCTTACAAATATCTACAAATGATGCCGATCTGTTATCAAATGTAGCAACCATTACTAAAAAAGGAAAACCTTTAAATATCTTCTCAAAAGCAGCTTATCCAGATTTGACAGAAAGCACTGGTGCAATAAAAACCTTCCATTTTGTGCAAATGATGCTAATCCACGATCAGATTTTACAGTAAGCAATGATACAATAAAACCTTCCATTTTGTGCAAATGATGCCAATCTGACATCAGATTTGGCAGCCATTACTAAAAATAGAAAAACCTTTATTTAAGTTAGTCTCAAAACCACTTGTCAGAATTTGACCAAATTTGACAATATTGGGGGCATAAAGACCTTTCAAATGTATACAGTTGATGCTGATCTGCTATCACATATGGTTACTGTTTTTAAAAATAGGAAAATCTTTAAATGACTTACTCTCAAAAACTGCTCAACAGAATTTAATTAGATTTAATAGAAAGCATCCTGGCATAGAGGCCTTTCAAGTTTATACAAATGATGCTGATCTTCCATCAAATATGACCTCTGTTGTTAAAAGTAAAATTTTTTTAAATAATACGTCTAAAACTTAATCACTAAACAGATTTTGACCAAATTTAATTGAAGCCATTATAACTTAAAGTCTTTTCAAGTTTGTATAAATGATGCTGATTCATTCAATATGGCCAACAAAATTATAAGTAGAAAAACTTTTGAATGACTTTTTTATAAACTTGTCTACAGAATGTTACCAAATTGTAGAGAAAACATCCTGGCATAACAGCCTTTCAGGTTTACACAAATGATGATCTGTGTGCAATATGGTTGCCAATACTAAAAATAGAAAACCCTTTAGACCACTTCTTCTCAAAAAACACTTACACAGAATTTGATCAAATTTAACTGGAAGCACCTTGGCAAAGATGCCAAACATTCTGATTTTGACAGAATCATTCCTGTTTGTAACCTCAGATTATGTCATTACGATCACTTGTGTAAGATTTTGATTTTCTGGTCAAATACAAGTTTCTATAGGCACACCGCAGCTTAAACACCAATATATTTAGATCACTAAACCATCTGTGATGTCTGATTGTAATTCATTCGTGAAAGTGTACCGAAGAGTTTGTATTACAAATGCACTAAATATTGACCAATTAAAAATTATATCAACCTAGTACTCGGAGAAAGTTCTAGAAGAGTTCATGAAACAAATGGTGACCAGTAAGAATTATACCTTGATGAAAAAATTGTGTGCTACAGAAATTCAAAATGGGATATGCCAAGCATAAATTCTGGATGAATAGCATGCCTTTGCAGTCTTTTCTTGATGGACTTAAGTGTGGTCCAGAGTTCAGCACCCAGTTCCTACATTGCCAAGGGTACATGGTCACCCATCCATTTATGGTGGATTTCTCCATGTTGTCTGGTTTTTCTTACTGCAAAGACCATTTCATCACCAGCATGTAAGCCATTATTACATTGTACAGAATATTGTTAGAACTTTTTGTAGAGTGAAAGTCATAAACAAAGTTGTAAAGCATTTCCTTTGTTTCCATTAGGTTCTGGGTTAGATCCCTGGTGCTATTGCACATAAGGATTCTAGGCCAACATCACAAGGAAATTTTTAAAAAAAATAACTACAGTAAGCATTACATGGAAAGACAATCTGAGATAAAGAATAAGGGAAATTACTCTTTGATAATCAATTCAGAATCTTTTAAATCTAACCTTCAAAGCAGCATTACGTGTAATTTGATATTAGTTATTCTTCATTTAGTATTTTCCAAAAATTCTAGCTGTGTCCAAGTGGAAACAATTCAAAGTGAGTTCTTGTTTTTGAACAAATACATGAAACAAAATACATGGTCCTTGTCTTATTTTTTGACATCTTACATGTTTTAATCCAATGCTTATTTTATCAATGCAATAACAGTTTACTTGAGAAACAAGTCAGAGACATCTACTCAGACATGAACGTTTTCCATTCCTCATGTTGTGCATCTGAGACACCTCCATGGACATTTTCCATTCCTAGTGCCATGTATGGCTTTCCTTTTCAGTCCTTGTCACTAAACTATAAGCAAACACATATATAACAAACTACAACCTCATCTTCCTTCAGAGTTTTGGATCTAAATCATAAATTTATAGAAGAAAACAGATAATTTCTTCCTTTATATTCAATGTTTGTTTCTGAGGGTTTTTGTCTAATCTGCATTTTTCTGTGCAAGTTTTTGAAAGTTATGTAATTAGTTTTTTACCAAGCCTTTGTAACCAGCATTTAGATTGGTTAAAATTGCATCATGTTATGCAGAAAACTAGATGTTATTAGTACATAGCACCAGAAAGGAACTACTTATGTATTTGTGCAACCTTATTGTGTTCTTCGACAGTATTTGAAAACAGTGGTTAAAATATAGTCTGTTATTTATTTCTTTGGATTTATTATTATTTGTATAACTATTTGTAATTATAAGAATTAATCTTCATTTGTTACAGGATCCATGAAATTATGAAGTTTGGAAATTCATTTCACATTGTGCATAAACGGCCTTTGCTTCGATATGGCCATTCATGCAGTATGTAATTGATCTTCAAGCTTCATGATTTCATGAATCCCCAAAAATATGAAGTTCAGTTCTTTAAATAATCATCCCCATGTGCCTTAATATTAACGTGAAATATTGTTTAAGCTATTTTAAAATCAAGGTAAAATGAATCAATTATTACAGTAACTGCTTTGATGCTTCTTAAAAGAACATGGGGACCATGTGATTCTGTCCATGCATGCATTGTGTAATAAAACTTCTACATTGTTTTAGATTGGTTTAGGGATATGATTGAGAATTGTGGATAAGCGAGTACAATGATTGTTTGAGAATTTTAATCCACCCCAGGGCCTTGAGCTGGGGGTGGGGGTGGAGGTTTTTGGGAGGATTAGGGAGGGGAATGAATAACTAAGAAACCTCTGGGGACAAGTCTGTTGTGCTGCAGATTTCTCATCTTAATTTATTATATTCTTTGTTTGTTACAAAAGGCGGGGTTGTGTTGGATGGATTTGGACAGGCCGAAGCCAACCTTCTTCCACAAAATGGGATCTGGGCTGTACAGGACCAGGACTATACACCTTACAAGAACATCCTGTCAGCAGTTTGGCCAACCCTTCGACACAAAGTATATGACTGGGCCGTAATAGAGTGGAATATTGATGAGCAAGTCACCCATTTTGCCCGCACAGAACTCGTATTTGAGAACCCTTGTGGTCATCCAGATGCCAAAGCCTGTGGAAGAACAGGTACTGAGTCTGGTGATTTGTAACATTCATTTCTCTGAATGGATATGTTTAAATGAGAATATTGCAGTCATCAAATGAAGCATAAACCTCTTTGTCATGTTCGCATTAGCAGGGAGACATAGGTAGCATTTTCCTTGCAGCAGGTGTGACGGGCATCGTCATCAATTTTAAGATGACAATAATTTATCAATTATAAAGCAGTAGTTTATTATTAGCCCATCCCCCACTTTCACAAACTTTAGACAAATTCTATTCATTTTTTCTGATAAACCTGAGCCTCATCACTTTTTCAGAAACTTGGAAGGATGGTACACTTAGATTATTATAGAAGAA
Source organism: Margaritifera margaritifera (assembly GCA_029931535.1). Classification (NCBI taxonomy): domain Eukaryota; kingdom Metazoa; phylum Mollusca; class Bivalvia; order Unionida; family Margaritiferidae; genus Margaritifera; species Margaritifera margaritifera. The sequence continues at coordinate 1,828,193 of JAQPZY010001503.1, read as the reverse complement.
GTTGTTGTTGTTGTTGTTGTGGGTTTAACGCCATTTTTCAGCACATGATAGGCTATGCATGGCAGTCAGTTTTATCTGGTGGAGGAAGAACTCGGGAAAACCCAGGGAAGCACCACCGACCCACGGAAAGCTACTGGCAAGCTTTCTCACATATCCACATTGGCCGAGCCCGAGACTCGAACCCAAGCGGACAGAGGTGAAATGGCAGTGATCGGTAAAGGCGAGTGCCTTAGACCACTCGGCCACCCAGGGCCCTATAGAAGAAGTAAAGTCATGTATCATACATAATACAGTAAAACCTGTCTTGAAAGACCACCCCTTCTGCCAAAAATTCATGGTCTCTCAAAACAGGTGGTCTCTCATGGCAGGCTATAACTCTATATGATCAATAAATCTGTGCATAGAGAATCTGGTATCTTAAGACAGGTGGTCATTTTTAGCAGTGATCTTTCAAGACAGGTTTTACTGTAGTGTTACTTGCAGGAGAAACTATTTGCAGGTGCAATTATAAGTTTATTAGCTCTTTCCCCCCTCCTTCGTGGCTTGGGGACATAGAATATGCCCAGTGTGCCCTCCTGCATATCATAAGAGGCAACTCGAGTAGATGACCTGTTTGTCATGGGATATGTACTGTACCGTCTATGCTCGCATATAAACCGGGTTCAAATGCAAACAACATAGACCCTGATCTGCCGTCGCATAATGTGCCGGCAGATCAGGGTCTATGTTGTTTGTTCCACTGATTAGTCCTTACAAACTGCATAGACCCAGATCTGCCAGTGCATTATGTGATGGCAGATGTGGGTCTATGCAGTTTGCAGTTGGTATCGAATTATACGCGAGTATATACAGTAACTATTTTCCAACTGAGATGGTCTTGGGCTTGGTTTATATAGAAAAGGTTTGACTTTGTATTTTAAGATTTTACCCTGTTTTGCCTTTATCTTTATTTCATCCAGTTTTAATTTAAAAGTTTATGCAACATCTTTACCATTAATCTTTTGTCTCATGGTGTCTATTTACAGTGTTGGGGTTTTTTTTAGACTAAAAAATTGTTTTGAGGTCCCAAGAGGGGTCAGTGCGCATAACCTCCAAAAAGCGATATCATACAATTGCGAATAAGTTATCTACTCATATAAGCCCATAAAATATGACCAAAAATTCAGATGTGAAATATCAGAAAATAACATACCTGTTTTCTTTGAAGCATTTATTACACTTACAAACTAAAAATAGTTGGTAGACTTAGCATTGTCAATTATCGTCACCACACACATACACACGCATCTACCGACATTTAAATAATCATAACCACACAGACATTAAATTTAAAAAAATGCATCAAGTTTCTGTCTTTAAAATCCATTGGACAGTGGAATACAGACATATGTCACGCGTGTCCTAATGTTCAGTATATAACACTGTATTAAAAATGCTGTCTCTTACCTTAAAAGTTACAGACACCTCGGTCCCAGTGCTGTTGGGGAGTGTCAAACACGCAATAGCCACCCTAGTTAGATTATCAAATCTTGGTTTTCCTAAAGATAGATGACAGACTTTCTTCATGGCATGGTCATACAATCGGATTAAAACTGCAATGGTCTTGTAACCTCTCATGTCATTAGATTCATCAGTCAGGACTGAGAATTTGTTATTATGGTATAACTTGGTTACTTGTTTATCAAACACTGATGCAATTGCATTATTTATGATATTCACTGTTTTGTCATTTTGGAACTGGATTTCATAGTGATATTGCAATTTGGGAACATTTCCTTACACAGGTCTGAAAAATGAACTGCAACTGCAAACAGCAGATTGTACTCTGCACCGAAATTGCAGAAAAGTACTAATGCTCTAGTGACATGGTCTGTCAATGATTGTTGAAACATGTTACTATTAGGATCAAGCTCTGCATTTGTGCATGGTCCTGATGGTGAGTGGTGTTACTATGTCGACGAATGTCATACACTCCAGAATGACTAATGTCGATATGGGTGTTTGCAGTATGTGCATTTAATACACTTACAAACAAAAAATAGTTGGTAAACTTAGTATTGTCAGATATCATCACCACACACATACATACACATATTTACCAACACCTAAATAATCACAACCACACAGACATTTAATCCATTGGAGAGTGGAATACAGACATATGTCATGCGTGTCCTAATGTTCATTATAAAGCACTGTGTCATTTGAGCTCATTTGTTGGTTAAGTCCAACAAATATGTCCATTTTGGGATCTCGTGATAAATACATACAAGTTTGGTCAACAGTGAAGTGCACAGTGTGGATTTTTAATGTACAAGTCCATTTTGAAACACAGTATGGACAAGTACAATACAAATCTGTTGCGTAAACTTCACTGTAGAATGTTCTTTTTAATATATATACAGGGCTCAGGAAAACCACTTGTCCACTCGGCCTGACTGGGTAAAAATATGCTGGACCAAGTAAAACTTTACTACGTACTGGTCCCTGGGCCAAGTAGATGCAGAATTGCACCTTGAGAATAAATCTGAGTGCATTTTCTACCCTTAACAAGCGCCGAAGTTCAGGTTTGCTTAACATTTGGCGTGTGTCAGTTACAAATAACCTATGCCTAATTTGCCTACTTTTTGTCAGTCTAGAACATGTCGCAAAGAAAATGACTTCATTTTTTTACACATGTACCTGATATAAGCTTGATAAAAAATAGGTAAATACTATGAATATTATTTGCAGTTTCACACTTATCGCTCAATTTTTTAATGGTGTTTGCATTTACAGTGACACTTTCCAGTAATTTAGGCATCATTTGACCTAGAGAAAGATTCCCTGACCTCTGTAAAGTTAAGAGATGGAGAATGTCAAAATCTGTATGATTTTTCATCTGGTCAGGCAATGTTACAGTTGCCACAGGTCACCGGTATTTTCAAAACTGAAGCTTTATTGATACATTGTCATGCCAAAGGGAAGATGCCAGCAGATATTTCTATAAGTATGTACAGTAAAACCTGTCTTGAGAGACCGCCCCTTCTGCCAACAAAAAGCGGTCTCTCATGACAGGTGGTCTCTTATAACAGGTTTGTACAAAAAAGATCAGTTTCCAAGGTCGAAATTCAGCACTGTTTATATTGCATTCTTTATTTATACTTCTTGTTAAAATTTTGCATGAATTTATCTGAAAATAATTTTATATAGCAATAAAGATATACATCTATCATTAAACATGAATCATATTTATATTTGAAGATCACATATACATGTATTAGCATATGAATTTGTTTCTAATTGACTCCTTGTCTTTTATAACACCCTGAATTTGAGTTTCCCCGACATTTAAACTGGCTGCTGCTTTGTGAGTGGTCTCAACTTTTTCACTTCTTTCTAGTATATTCATTCTTTCATCCAGTGTTAGAATTTGTCTTTTTTTCGTTGTAGATTCTGCCATTGTTATTAAGGTGCTAGGTGTTAACTCTATTTGTGATCATTTGTAATAACAACTGTAGCGGTTTTGATCAGGCTTTGGGGAAATATGTAAAAAGACATAATTAACTCAGCCGGAAACAGAATAAATTTATGTAGAGACAAAAGTCAAAGGCTTAATTCACCGACAACTTAAAGGGATTAACTCTATAAACAAAGGGTGTAACCGGCTGCACTAAGGTAAACAGATGACGGCATGGTGTAAGGGCTGTAATCACTGTAACATTAAAAAAAAAAAACACAACCCTTTAACAATGACAATTGAATCCGAAAAACAGTTCTCCCCTACTGGTATTAAAAACAAAGACAAAGACATCATTCACCCGAGGCATTTCGGATTAACTCTAACGAAAAATGATGTATGTGACCACTACATTGACTTTGGCACTGCAATGGCAGCTAGTGACGTGTACTTTAGTTTGGTTTACAGTCTGTAACAAAGGACACTTCATGCATGACCTGTAAAATTGTAAAATCTACAGAACTGGTAGCCAGCCTAATTTTTTTTAGTTGTTGTTCAGAACAATCTTTCTTTTTAAATGGTCGTTTCTACAAGGGATTAAATAAAGGTCAGTGGTGTTCATAGCAGTGTTATTTTAGAACAATCAACCACTCACAGTCAATCCTTTAGTCTCGCAGAAACAGCCGAGGTAATTCCAAATGAACAATCTGCATGTACTCTAGTCTGGTTTACAATCCATAACATATAACACGACATGTATCACCTGTAAAATTTACAAAAGCGGTAGCCAGCCTATAGTCTTCTCTTTTTAAGTGGTCGCAGTTACAAAGGATTAAATCAAGGTCAGTTGTGTTTATCTGTTTTTCCGATGTGTTCGTTCATAGCAGTGTCGAAATGCATATTGTGCCAAGAAATCATGGTCGCTGGTCGTGTTCTGCCAGTGGTCGCTCACAACAGTGCGTTTATATAATAAAATCGATCCGTGCATTACGATTGTAGTCATAAATGACAGGTGGTCGCTCATGGCAGAGGTCGCTCAAGACAGGTTTATCTGTAATACCTTTTCACAAGAAAAATGTTGCCAACTTACATACATTCGAAATGGGTATTTTAAGTGTCTCAGCCAATTCCCACCAACTTTCACACAATTCATGCTGTTGTAATCTATTTATAAAGCAGAGAATGTCGAGACAACAGCTGATTGGTCAAAATCTTCTTGGGGTAATGACCTAGAAATGTTCCAACTCTTTTGGCCAATCAGCAATCTTCCTTTTTATGGCACCTGTTTGTAGCTCTCTATAATGGAGGTTTGACCAAAATTAATCATTTAGTACAAAAGTTGGTGGAATTTGAGATGGTTGGAATTCTTCTTTCAAACGCAGGTCACTAACATTTGTCTTGTGAAAAGTAATTGCATACGTATATAAATATATGATGGCATCTTTACTTTGGCGTGATAATGTATTAATATAGCTGCATAGTATTGAAAAAACTGGCAATCTGGGGTAACCATAGCAATGTCTGACCAGACAAAAATCATAAAATTTTGACATTATCTGTCCTTTATCATTCTAACTGATAAAGATGTGTGATAGTTCATTGAAAAGGCAAATTATGACAACTAGAATACTGAAAGGTTTCCCTGTAAATGCGATATATATATATATATATATATATATATATATATATATATATATATATATATATATATATATATATATATATATATATATATGTATATATATATTGGTAACGTTACAATTACAAAACAGGTTCCCAATGTTTTCAGCTTTCTTAAGGGAAGAAACAATTTACATCAACAAAACAGACAGTGAACACAAAAGCCAAGAGAAAACCTAGACTATTACATGTTCAAATGACAGGAATCTACAAACAAGAGTTAAAAAATGGAAAAAAGAAAGTAGAAACAACTGAAAAACAGTCTATTTTGTGTTGTTGTCAGACTAGCAAAATTTTATAACAATAATCAGTGATGGTATGATCTGTGTAATTACGTATTTATCGTACAGAGTACCAAATTGTTTTGACCTACTGCCAGACGAAGGATGAAGGGCAGAAACCATGAGTGGCAAAAATCAACACCATCTAAGACTAGATACTACAACATGTATTAAAGATATTATATCTGGGTACAGTTGTGTGTGGAGGAGTTAGTAAATGAAATGTGTCAAGAGAATGTTGTAGTGGAATATTGAACAAGAGATAATAATAATAATAATAATAATAATAATAATAATAATAATATTTCATTTAAATGTATATATTCTTAAACTATGATAGTAAATGCATTCTCCGTGCAACTTTTCATGCTGGTAGTTTGTTTCTTTTTCCATCTGAGCACCGAACCAAGAGGTAAATGATCTTAGATAATTATTCAACTTAGAAGTTTTTTTTTTTGTGTTTTTTTTTTTAACTCTTGTTTTTTATTTGGGACAGCTTCAACTAACCATCCTTTGAACACATATGTCCCTTTTGATTTTGGCTTTAGTGTTTGTCAGAACTGTTACACCTGACCTTTTTGCTTCTGTCATAATTTAAGCACTGACTCCGATTTTGATGTCAGCATCGAATAGAGTTTGCACATATGAAATAATATTTTTCTATGACTGTACAATACAGGTTTCTGCATGGGAAATATTGATTTTTGGGACATTTATGCTTCCAACTATACATTATCATTTTCTCTTGTACAGTCATGGGATACCTATTCTAAAATGATATTGGGTTATAAATAATACAATTTCTCATAATGCTTGTTTGAATCTTTTACCTAATTACGAGCTTGTGGCATAATTTGCTTAAAACCATTCTGTTCTAGAATCTTTATTTCATTTGATTCTTAAATGAATTTTATTCTGCTTTACATTATATACATTTTTCCAAGATTTTAAATGTGACACTTGTGATGAAATATGTAAAATAAGTAAGACATTTATGTGGTCATTGATGAAACAAGACAATTTACTAAAATAAACATAGGTTTTCACCTTGTGTACAGAACCATGTCTTGCTGTAATTAAAATCATTTGTGTTGATTTTTTCAAACACATGACAATGGAATTTGTCAACCTAAAAAACCATTATGTTTTTATTTTAATTTATTGGATAAATAATGCTGTGAGATATATTTATCATGACAAGTACCTCTTGTACTGCTTGTCATATATTTGGTATTCTGAGAAACAGTGACAGTTTTAAAAGTGTTTTTGAGTTAATTAAAAAAAAACATAAAAAATTGCTGAAAGCTTTTTATTGTGAAAAATCTTTGTTGCAGATCATAGATGCACAGGAGCAGAAATTTCCCTATTTGATCTCCTTGGGACTTTCTTCCATGTACTTGTGTTACAAAATTTGCAAAATATTTTCTTTGTGATACAAGACAAAAATGTCACCTTTTAGGTAAGAATCCTGCTTGTAATTATTGACTGTCATATTTCCTTCCCTCTTCCTCAGAAAAAGAATATGTCAATGTCTACTTGAATGAAAACAACTACCTAGTGGATGGGAGACGTTATGTAATCTGTGTCCATGCAAATATAACGGCAATAACAAAAGAACGATGGACACAGTATCTTGATGCCGTCAGTGCATGTAGTGATGGAGTCACTGTTGATCTCACTCCTCCTACACCTGGTGAAGTATGGATTGGAACAGAGGACACACAAATGTACCAGGTACAAGGGAGTTTTCTTTATACAAGTTTGGTGATGTTGATTTTAAAAATAAGGATTTCCAACCACAATAGTGACTTACTAAACCTTGTAGTGGTTTATTAGGCCAAACTTTAAATAGTTTTCATGGCTTGAAGTAATTAAAGGTACAAGATTCTTCTGGGCTTGGATACTAGTCCATTGACTTCCCACTGGTACCTATTCAGATTTCAACTTGAGCAATTGAGGAACATTAGCAATAAAAAAAATGTAAAATATATGTAAGTTATCTTATTCTTTGTTTAAGTGAGAACAACATCTGGTTATTGTTAAGACTGCCTTGGTGGAAGATCAACATAGGAATTACTTTGGCATCTATATACATATCTGTACATCCATCCATCCACTCACACCCTAGATTAAAGTCAGTGTTAAAGTATTTAGATTAGGCACAGTGTTAAAGTTTTTTTTAGCTTTTTTTGGTCAAAGACCAGAAGAGTTTAATGGCCTGTCATCCATTGTCCATTTTTCCATTAGCACAAGTTCATTGTTGTTACTTCTAATCAACAGTGAGGATTGCCACGAGACATTAGACACACATTCATCCCAAGGTTTAGTTGGTCCTAAATGAAACATTAGACACACATTCATCCCAAGGTCTAGTTGGTCCTAAATGAAACATTAGACACACATTCATCCCAAGGTCTAGTTGGTCCTAAATGAAACATTAGACACACATTCATCCCAAGGTCTAGTTTCTCCTGAATGAAAATGGTGTCCCTCAGATATCCAATATGGCCACCATGCATCTTAAGAATGTTGTTATTGCAATTTGTTCTGAACAGATTGGTGTATCAAACTGTGGTAGTGCAGTGGTTGGCAATCCAAACTCACAACTGCAAGGGTGCATGTTCAAATCCTACCATCAGATCAACTTGGGTCGGGTAACATGGTGTGTCCATGCAAAGCACTTTATTCCAATTGCCTTGGCACTAAATGACCTACTTGTGTTGCTGTGCCATAAACACCAATCAACCAACCATAACCTAAATGAAAATGGTGTCAATCTGACATCCAATATGGCCACCATGGAAAAACCTTGTTATTGTTACTTCTCCTGAAAAGATAGTTGCATCAACTTGGGGTTTTCACTTAAAGACTTCTAATGATATGTAGTTGATCCTCAATGAAAATCATGCTTATCAGAGCTCCAACATTGCCACCTTGGTAGCCATCTTGAAAATCTTGTCATAGCTACTTCTGCGCTGAAAAGATGGTTGTATTGACATGAGGCTTTCAGTAAAAGACTTGTGATATCTAGTTAGTTGTAAATAAAAATCGAGGCCATCTTGAAAATCTTGTTATCGCTACTTTGAACGGACGGTTATATCAACATAGGGTTGTCACTTAAAGGACTTCTTATATGTAGTTGATTCTAAATGACGTGGTGCTTATCAAATATCCAACATTGTTGCCATGGTCGCCATCTTGAAAACCTTGTAAATACTACTTTATTGACATGGGGTTTTCACTTAAAAGACTTCCTATAATATGTAGTTGGTCAAGATCTGGTTGTTCATATATAAAAATGATGCTGATCCAACCTCCATTATGGCCGTATTTATGGCAATCCTTAAAGCCTTTATATTACTATTTCTTGTGAATGGATGGTCATCTTGACATGGGATATTTCATTATTACACAATAGCAATAAATAAATGAATGAATATTGTGTTCATCTGACCTCCAACATGGCATGATAGTGGCCATCTTGAAAATCTTGTTATGACTACTTCTCTTGCAAGAATGGTGCCATTAACATGAGGTTTTCACAAAAGTACTTAGTGCAATATAGAATTGGTTTTGAATGAAAATGGTACAGAACTGGCCACCAACATATCTGCAGTTTTGTGAAGGAGTTTGAAAACCAGACCTAATTGACCTTGGGGTCAAGTCTTAGATCATTTCTTGCATTTTTGTACTTCAGTGAACTGATGAAGACAGTGAATTGTAAATATACAAGTGAATTTTGACCAGACTTTGTATTCATTTGGATTCTAATGAACAAGTTGGTAGTCAGAACTCTGACATTGATTTTAAGGTCAAAGGTCTTGTCTGAGGTCTTTTGCTCTATGAGCTTGTGAGGATGCTAACACAAACAAGTATGCATTGATTTTATCAAACCCAGTTTGTGGATATATTTGAAGAACATCTTAAATGATACTACTTAAAGAAATTGTTTTGTTTGTTTTCTTCCAAAAAATACCATATATACTCGCATAAAATCCGATACCACTGCAAACTGCATAGATCCAGATCTGCCATCGCATAATGCGCCGGCAGATCTGGGTCTATGCAGTTTGTAAGGACTAATCAGTAGAACAAACAACACAGACCCTGATCTGCCGGCGCATTATGCGATGGCAGATCAGAATCCATGTTGTTTGAATTTGGATCGGGCTTATATGCAAGTATAGATGGTATTAATTATAGATTTAACCAAACTTAGTATATGGGTGTATCTTGACATTGCTTGAGACAGATTCAATGATCTTGACCAATGATCAGTGATCCTTGATGTCAGGTTCAAGGTCAAAGAATTTTGTACTGCACATACAGGTGTCTTGTAAACGTTAACTCAGACATGTAGGAAATATTTTTGTTACCAAATTTGGCATGTTGGAGTTTCTCACCAATATCAAAGATGGTTTTAATACTGGTACTCAGTATTTAAAAAGAATGAAAGAACAGTAGAAACGGACTTATCGTGGATCTTTGAAAATTCTTTTTATCTAGTAGAGCATCAGTCCCTTCAACAGACTCTTGTTACTTTCTAGCTAAATGAAACATACCTCTTGTATTTAGAAGAAAAAACTTCAAGCTCAGACTACAGCAACTTTGATGATTCACCATTGAAAATCTCCATTTTTCACTTGTTGCCTTGTTTGAAACAGTTTCAGATTTCACCTTCTGCACCTTCTAGCCCACCCAACACCCTTACCATGTGAGTTGTAACTTCAGTTCCATTTTATATATGTGCCTTTTTGCTATGGTTGCATGTATAAAGTTTGGTCCAAATAGATGTTAAAAGTTACTCTACGGGAAATTTTACATCATTAGATGTTTTGATCCCCCCTCCCAGCTAATCCAGAGAATGGACCCAAAATTAGTATCCCTGCTGCATATGGATATGTATCTTTGCTAGTCCAGAATCATTGAACCACTTTATTCCTCATTGACCCATGGCATATGTAGCTAGCCAGAACAGTGTTTTGAACAAATGTCCACTTGCAGATGAAAGTGTTAATGCTGTATCAATTGACAAATGAAAGAGATTGTTACACTGTTAAGTATTTACTATAGTGACTCCAATGAGGTCCATCTGTCTTGACTCGAAAGAAGAACTTGTGTGTGAATAATATAAATTGGAGAAACAGACATGTGACATGTGTTGTTGTCTGCAGAGGCAGTTAAGATTATTACAAAGTATCTTCCTAGGGAATAAAATGAACAGTCTGATTGGATCAGTTTCTTTCAGCTGCACCAATCAGATGGCAGAGTGGTATTTACTGTTACACCTGTACGAAATGTTCCATATGGATTGGATATGGAATCCATACGTACTTTTACAGACATTTCCATAGGGACACTTTTGTTTTAAAGCTGAACCACTGTTATGGATTTCAGTGTGTCCATACGGACACCGTATGGAAAGGTTATGGATTCCTTACGTACTCCTTATGGAAAATCATATGGAATATGCAAATTAGTCCATGAGTGCTGTAGATTTTCCATATGGAATTTCAGTATAGCAGAGATTAAAATTCCATACGTACTTTTGAATAGTCCATATGGAATATGGCAGTAGTCCATATGGAACATGGCAATAGTCCATATGGAATATGGCAGTAGTCCATATGGAACATGGCAATAGTCCATATGGAATATAGCAATAGTGCATATAGAACATTGCAGTAATTCATATGGAATGCTCTATTCCATATGGTATATTACAATATTTGTTATTGTTTTTCCTCATGTACTGTTATTGTCAATGTCGAAAAAATGCATTAAAAAAGTTCACAAGTCTGATTCGAAACAGATGCAGCGACGGTAAACATTATGCTGACCCCAAAAGTTTACTGCGATTTTTTTTTATTTATATTTTTTTGTTTTAGCGAAAAATGGTAGGATCTGAGGCTAAACACTAAGGTCGGTCGGGTAACCTGAACCAACCATATTTTTTCATTTGGCCTCATGTAAATTAGTGTGATTATTGTGAAAAGTCTTTACGCATGTGAAACTAGCTAGGTGCACTGCACCCAAGCACTGATTTAATTACTGACGATAACAAAAGGTATAGGGTCTCAGGCTAGTATTGACCAAACAGAAAAGGTCACGTTTGTTAATCATGCAGTTTCACTGGGGACATTGGAAACAAAGTGGAAGAAATGAATACAGATTCATAATTGTTTGAAACAGTATTTATCAAAGTTAAACATTCTTTTGTACACCTGTGCAATACATCAGTAGTTTATGTCATAACATTGAAAAGTTTGTTAAAATTAAACCTCTCAATAGAGTACCATGATGTACCGATATGCTGTTGAATTTCTTTTGTAATAGTACTTTGTACACAAAATATATTTAATTAACTGTTAAATTGTTGTTGTTTTTTTAATGAAGCATACTGCTTTCCTTGCAAAATTGTTGCACACAAAACAAATAAAGGAGACATAGTAGGTGTATTATCTGGATCGTATCCAATAAATTATTAAGGAAAGATTCAAGAAATTCAGGCTGATGCACAGAATGGCAAGCTCTTCAGTCTAAAGAGTCTCTCACAGCTGTCTTAACAAATATGTGGGAAAATCTTCACATTTCTTTCCTTATGGCTTTAGAGGCTTTTTACTTCACTTCCATATAGAAATCCACTGGGGAGGGGGATGTCATCAGTTTAGGTTCTTCCTCCCCCATCTGTTAAAATTGTACATTGTTAGGTGAAAAACAAGAATGTTAGCCCTTTGTTGTACACTGAACCACCTCTTCTAAACAAATCCTCGCAGAAAAAAATCCTGCATCCTCCCCTGCTTTTTGTATGATTCAGGTACCATCCAGTCTGAAATAGATTACAGCAACATGTACCATGTAACCTGGACAAAATTTATTACTATTTACTTGTTTGGCAAAAACATTAAATTTGTTAGTTCAACATTGCATAATAATTTAACTGGTCAAAGAAACATATCTTAGTGTTATTCATGACCATACTTTAAAGAGATCCTAAATTTAAGTTTTATCATCCATTTTGAAAGGGCTGCAACATCATATGTCAAAAGTTCAGTACTTTACATCTTTTTTAAAAAACAAAGCAATGAAATACATCTTTTTTAAAAAACAAAGCAATGAAATTACTCACTTTATCCCTTAAGACCTTTGTCTTTGAAATAGAATCACTATCATTTTTTTTTTCGAAAAATATAAAATATAAAAACTTAATGCTTACCTATACGTACACGACCTCAGAACTTGCCTCAGTTAAAGTTCACTGCATGAGGGCAATTGTAGAATTTGATATGCGAGAATAAAATAAAAAGTCCCAAAGAGAAACGTAAATGCGATTAACAAGTTTGCATGTAATTTGCTAATTGCGTCGTCCTATTGTCGATAACTGCCAACATTGCATCGAGAACTGCAGTTTGGCAGAGCAGCAGTAAATAATAATGTTCTGCAAAATTATTGTCTTGATGATTATGTGGAGGAAGATTACAAGGTCATCTCATTTGACATTAAATAGTGGGGGCAAAACTGCGAGCAACACCAGTATAAAGCGCGCCAAACTGGTTCCGTAAACTGGCAAAATGCAATACAATCTTAATTTTACTCACCAACATGATAACTCCGTGATTTTCGATTGCAACAGTTATCTCCTGGGTTCTATGATCAGTTGCTGCACATGTATTGGTATTTCTTGCAATGAAATTTCCAAATTGCCGAGCTAAATTACGACGGTTCTAACTTTAAAATGGAGCTTGTTTGAAAACGAGGCTGCCGTGGTTGTACTGTCTTTTGTACGTCTGTTAAGGTATGTGCTTTTTCTCATTGTCAGTAAACCAGTCTCCAGACTGTAAATAAGGGAAATAACCGCTGGTACGGTATAATACCGAATTGGGTCTCTGTCGCGGAAAACCACATTTTATTGTATGTGATTTTATTATTTGATTTTTTTTTTAAAAGCAAAATTGGTGTAGCATAATTCTTGATAGAATGCTGCCGTGATGGAATGGGTTCTCTCTCTCTCTCTCTCTCTCTCTCTCTCTCTCTCTCTCTCTCTCTCTCTCTCTCTCTCTCTCTCTCTCAAAGAAAACAATAAGTATATACATTTTAAGTTTTTATTCAGTATGAAAAGAACTGACAATTTGTTTTTTCTTCTGGCAGCAGATAATAATAATAATAATAAATAAAAATATTTCACACTGTTCACAACAACACTTACAGTAATAACAACAGAGATAGGTATAACATACCTCTTGATAAGAAGCAAAGATTCAGAAGAATGGAATTTTATAAATAATGATTGAATTTTCCCCCCTTTTGGAGGTACAAAATACACATTATATAAGCATTGATATTGTATAGAAATGTATAATACAGGAAAAAAAATCACATTAATTTACTTTTCTTTAATTTATGAATAATGGAGTTTATTATTATTATTATTATTATTATTATTATTATTATTATTAAATGCTTTGATATTTACCAAATTAAAAAATGTATAAATCTGGTAATAATATTAGGTATAACAAAATGGAATTACTTGAATTTAAAAGATAATCTTCAGTGGTTAAATATTAAGTGCATAAGATTAATGTGTTTTTGTATTGAGATTCTGATGATGACATTTTGGTCATGTTTTGTGAGTTTTTGAAACATCTATGGAAATAAATTAAACAAACTGACATGCATAGGTTTTGGTATGGGAATTGTATTAAGATTCTGATGATGACAGTTTTTGTTTACTTTTTTGATCATGTGTTTGCCAGTTTTGAAACATTTGTGGAAATAAATTAAACAATTCTTTCAAAATTATATGACTATGTATTCTCATCCTTCCACCTCAGCTACACTGATACATACATGTACTCTAACTCCCACTGACATTTCTTCTTGAATCAAATTTTTATTAGAACATTCTGACAATATTTTCCATGATACTACAGGAGCCGTAACTTTCCATATGGAAAATAGTGCTCATGGATAAAGCTACAAATTTTAATCCATATGGAATTTTCACTTCTTATGAAGTACGTATGGAATTAATATGGAATAAATTGTCTGATTCCATAAGTTTTTCAGTCCATATCTGTTCCATACGGATTCCTGAAGTATTCCATACGGAATCCATGAGAAATTTTCATATGGGCAGCTAGCTACATATGCCAAGGGTTGATGTGGAACAAAGTGGATAAATGACCCTTGGCTGGTGAAGATGATGCTTGCCATATGGACAAGTAAACTACCAAGTTTAATAAATTTTCACCTAGCAGTTTAGGAGATAGAGTAACTGACAGACAAACAAACAGGCAGACAGTAAGATCCATGGACAGACAGACCAACTGATGGACATACAGACGGGGTGTCACAATATCGTTAATTTTGTTTAATTAGGGTTCAGATCACTGTACAGTAAGGAATAGGTGATTTTTGTCAAAGATAACTCCTTTTTGTCTCACCTGCCTATGTACTGTGAGACATAAGTATCACTTTTCTGGTGGCGATGGCAGTGGTGATAGTGGTGGCAGCAGCAACTGTAAAATTGTGTGTTAAAGTATTTGCAAGTGAGAGATGGGGGAGTACATCATTACAAAGATGCAGGTGAGACACCAGGTATCATGGCACACTCATTAATAAATTCTTCACATTTGAGTTGACATGTTCATGCAGTTTCTATAACAGTGGGATTTGCACCTTTTTAAATTTTTCCAGGCCTCCTTAAATGATTTGATGGTTCACTGGGAGTCTTTTGTTGACCTTGAGATCTATGGCATCAACATTCATCCCACAACTGTACAGAAGTATGAAGTGGCAATAGGTAGAGGATAAAATACATTGCTCTAAATATGACCAATACATACACAAAACTACATACTGTATATACTTGTGTATAAGCTGGGTCCAGATGCAAACAACATAGACCCTGATCTGCCATTGCATAATGTGCCGGCAGATCTGGGTCTATGTTGTTTGTTCTACTGATTAGTCATTACAAATTGCATAGACCCAGATCTGCCGGTCTTTGCAGTTCGTAACGGCTTATATGCGTGTATATATATAGTAAGTGTTTTGTTCTGAGTTGGTGGAAAAAACGAGTTTGATATGGCATAGGGATATGTTGAGGCCATTAGGCCAAGACAGATTTATAAGCCATATCAAATGAGTTCTTTCCCCTGACTCATAACAAAACACAAATGCGATTTTGTATTTATTACATACCCTGTCTTTTACGCTTTTAAAATATTTTTAGCTGTACGGTATGAATGAAATTCAAAACAAATTCCGATTTTATTAAAGTTCAGTTCACTGCCTCTAAAAATATCGACATGCAGACAGAGAAGGCACCAAAGTAGTTCCAATCTGGGTTTGTGATACGGAAATACAGATTAAACATCTGTATTGAACACCATATCAGCCGTGTAAGATTAAATGGGTATGTAATAAAATAGAATTCCAATTATAAGTACAATGACTATCCAGATTGTTCACTCATACAGACTCCCTCCATGTCCCCAGAAATTATATAAGTTCCCAATTAATTAAAATTGATTATCCCGACGACCAGTTTCCAGGAGAAAATTGATGTCTCCCGATGGCATTTTACTGTAGCAGGTTTTAACACTGGTAAAGGTTACACATATGCATGATAAGTTAAGCGAAATATAAGTGCTTAATTATTTCCATAAAAGTTGAAATCCTACTGTAAAAGTGAGCAGGTCAGAGTCTGAGTAAAGCTGCCATCATGGAAAGTTACTCTTTATCAGGATCTGATTGGTTGGTTGGCCATTGAATTACACAGTCAGTGACAGGTGAAACTTAACATCTGACAGATCACCTTATCAGTGTCAATTCGCTAATTGGGCCAGGGGGTGGGTGGCTTATTAGTATACAGCTTTTTTGTGCACCACTTTTATAATCAATAGGTGTTACGTTATTCACACCTTATTTGACATAGATAGATAACAACAGAGGTTGTGCTAGCTGTTATTGTGTAGATGTCCTTAAATGCATACATTAAAAGTATTGTGTCCCATGTCTCCAAGTTTGCGTAATCATATATTGACTATCTGTAACTGACATAGAGTAAGGCAGACATGCCAACACTTATGATTTGACTATCAATCTTTCTGAAATGACCCTTAAATTATGGACTTTAGGATTAATAGCAAAATATACACAAATACTATTGTTGCTGTCGGATCCGAACATTGGCATGTCTGGGTTTGGTCTAGATAGCTATCAAATCTCGACATTGGCTCGTCCAGGTTTGGTCCGGATCCAGTTTTCATATTAGATTCAGTGGAGTTAGTCAGGGAACAGACTAACTTTATCAGGAGTACCTCAGACACTTTAATCTGCCCATGTTTTTCCTGCAAGATGCTGCATCATTAAGCTTTTACTTTTATGTTTTAGCATTATCTGGAAATGCCATCCAAGAAACGAACACATATCAAAGGCATAAAGGAACAATCATCCTCCTAAAAAGTTCATCCAATCAGCATAAAAGTATAACAAGGAATATTGAGATTCATGGCTGTTCGTAGATAAAAAGCAGGAAAGGCAACAATCACATTTATTGGACATCATGTTGTATATATTTGCTCACAGCAGGAGAGATGATTGCCGCTGCTACGTGAAATTAAAAAAACACAGAGATTATGTTGAGCTGAGAGATCTAGCATTGAGCCATTGACCTCCATGGGGTTTGGAACTGCAGTTTCTGAAACTGAACTGGAGGTCATTAAGGTCAAATTGTACTTTACAAACATTTTAGTTGAACATCATGTTGTCTTGCTGCATCAGATCATACTTAATCATCTTTTCAAATGCATGTTTTCAACAGTAGCAATATATGATATTTCATTACACCTTACTGAATATTGGTCTAACTTATGGAAGAATATTTACTGCCTTTCTGATTAGGTCTTGTTAGGGTTGGCAGGTCTGAATAAGGTAATTTAGTGAGTTTCAACTTACAGCTAGTCAAAATTTTTATCCTCCAGCAGTAATGTGCAGGTTTTCACAGATAAAGAAAGAATAAAAACCTTTGAACTTTGTACATCCATGAGTATTACCTTTGAAGAAAGAATGGTTAATCACAATGGGTATTCACATGACTTTGGCACGACAGTGGCAGTTAGTGAGATGTACTTTAGTCTGGTTTACAGACTATAACAAATGACACTACCAGCATGACCTGTGCAATTTAGAAAACCAGTAGCCAGCCTTATTTTTTGTTTGTTTTTGTTTTTGTTTAGTAAATTCTTTATTTTTAAGTGGTTGTGGTTACAAATAAATAAATAAATGTCAGTGGTGTTTGTCTCTATTTATGTGATATGGTTGTTCATAGCAGTGTTGTTTAAACCAATCTATACTTTGCCTGCAGACCCTCCTAAGGGGTCATGTTTACAAAGGATTAAATCAAGGTCAGTGGTGTTTATCTCCGTTTTTTTCGATGTGGGTATTCATAGCAGTGTCAAAATACATATTTGCCTAAAAATCATGGTCGTTGGTTACATTCTGCAGTCGGTCACTCATGACTGTGTTTATATAATAAAATTGATCTGTGCATGACAATTGTGGTCATAAATGACAGGTGGTTGCTCATAGCAGAAGTCACTCAAGAAAGATTTTAGTGTATATGTGGCAAAAAAATTAATGACATGTGGCATAACAGTGAATTACATGTGGCATAACAATGATATATGTGGCATAACAGTTATTGATATGTGTGGCACAACAATTAATGACATATGACAGCATTATCAAAGGCCTGATTAATAAGGAATTGTATTAAGTATCTTGTTAATGGTCTTGACTTGGCAGATTTATCATTACTCTTTAAATCTATAAAGTACATTATCTCCATTTATATATTTAATCAATGTTCATCAATAAAGTGATATTCTAATTAGAGGGGGCCCCGGGTGGCCAAGTGGTCTAAGGCACTCACCTTTACTGATCACTGCCATGTCACTTCTGTCCGCTTGGGTTTGAGTCTTGGGCTTGGCCAATGTGGTTATGCGAGAAAGCTAGCCAGTAGCTTCCTGTGGGTTGGTGGTTCTCCCCGGGATTTTTCCTGGGTTCTTTCTCCACCAAATATACTGGCCGCCATGTATAGCCTATTATGTGCTGAAAAATGGTGTTTAACCCATAAAACCAAAACCAAACCATATTCTAACTAGACCTTTTTGGTTTTGGTGTTCTGTTAAGGATATTATATTTTAAAAGCTTTCTAAATATTTAAAAATAATAAATGGATAAGCTATCTTTTATAAATTTTTAAAGTGTTCTGTTTTGTTTATGGTAATGATATTTTTTTCATTATTAAGTTCAAATCTGTATACACACAAATGCACCTACACACACACACTCACATACACACACACACACATAGAATAAAACAATACTCTCTGAAATTATATGAAACTACATGAGAAATCAGATCACTACATAAAAGTCAATGAATCAGTCTCATATGAATATGTAATACGAGTGAAAAGAATTTTTTTAGAAACGTCTAGACTACAGAAAAGAAAGAAAGAAAATAAAAACCTGATTACCATATATACTCACGTATAAGCCGATACCAACTGCAAACTGCATAGACCCAGATCTGCCATCGCATAATGCGCTGGCAGATCTGGGTCTATGTTGTCCGTTCTACTGATTAGTTCTTACAAACTGCATAGGCCCAGATCTGCCAGCTCATTATGCGATGGCAGATCTGGGTCTATGCAGTTTGCAGTTGGTATTGGATTATACACGAGTATATACGGTAGTATGAAATGCAAAGTTAATAGGAAACTAATTGGGAGCAAATTAATAAAGTGCCAAATTAAACCAGAAATGGAACTAAATGGAAATATTTAAAACTCTGAAGCAAATAAAAGTTAAAAATAGCAAACCTTTGGAAAGACGTCTTTCAGAAACTGCACTCATTTTCAGCAGAAGTATTTGGGATTGGGATGGTGGAGTAACATGCTTACTTTGCACCTCTGCAGTGTCTGGTTTAATCCCAGATTTCAGCATGTCCACTGGTTTGGTCCTTCATGTTCTCCAAAGGCCAAGTGAACTTACCATATATACTCATGTATAAGCTAATACCAACTGCAAACTGCATAGACCCAGATCTGCCATCGCATAATGCGCCGGCAGATCTGGGTCTATGCAGTTTGTAAGGACTAATCAGTAAAACGAACAACATAGCACATTATGTGATGGCAGATCACGGTCTATGTTGTTTGCATTTGGACTCGGGTTATACACAAGTATAGACAGTAATAAGATGGAGACACAAAGGAAGATATGTAGAAAAACAATTGAAATTTGATGAACAAGAATAGAGCTGTTTGCTACAATACCATAAAAAGAAAACATGGACTGAGTACTGTCAGTCCTAACATACAGTACCAGATGTAGGAAAAATTGTAAGAAACCATCCCAAGATTTTACATAAGTTGGAAAGACTGCAAAATGCATTCCCAAAACCACTGCTCTGCGCTTTTTGCAGAAACCAAAATCTACAGGACCTGCTTGTGATATAAAGACAAAAGAAGCTTTACTAAGGTACCTAACAAATAAAACACAAGGTGAATTAAATGGATGTGGTAGAAACTGTAAAATATGTGAGAGATTTGTGAGAAAAGAGGTCTGTGACAAAAATGAAAATTGAGTTGAGAAAGATAAAACATACAAATGTCATTCACATAATATAATCTATGGAATTTTTTGTGATAGATGCAAGTATTTACTATATGTAGGGGAGACTGGAGGAAAACTAATGGACAATCCAAATTCATCTATCATCTGTAAAATCCTCGAGAAAAAATGATACCTATGTATTTTTATTTTTAAAAAATACATTCCATCAAAGCTATTAAAATATTTGGCATTGAAAGAGTAAAGAAAAATAATATATTCTTTAGGCATGAAAGAGAGTCAATATATATTTCCAGATATGGAACCTGTCATGATCAGGACAGGGAAGGCATGCTCAATAAAAGATGTTAAGATTATGAAAACAATAATTTACTGTTGTCATGACATTGTTTTTAAACATCTGTGTAAATTACATAATGTTGCGAAGAGATTTTGTATGAGCACCAGCTTCAGAGGCATTAGTATTAACTTGAAAAAGGCGGCTGTGCTACAGAAATGTAGTTTTTCATAATAAATCTTATATCTTATAGGAATCCTGTTTTTTGCAGAACATTTATTCCTGAAAATTTATGTGGCGGCCAGATATTTGTGAAATTTTATGTAAAAATATTAAAAGGGGAAAAGTTGTAACCCAATAGAAAACATTCATGTACATAATTATTTAAATGGTACCAGAAAATGTCATTTCAGTTCTGGATTGGCGGCTGTTGCTTCAGTTTTAGTTTTATCCTTCCATGCTTCACTAGTTTTCTATCAAACTATTTATTTGTAAAAATGATTTTTTCTTTCAGAAAACTATGCTGTAGAATTTCACCTTACAACAGTATTTTATGCCACTCTGCTTTTTTTAACAAGCAGACTTACTACATCAAAAATAAATGACACTTAATTAACGGGCATTTCTGGTAAAGTTTTATGTCATCAAATCCTCAAACAAGTCATAGAGGAGGATAATAAAAGCTAGTTGTTGTTGATAGTGTCTTTTTTCTTTTCAAATTAGTGCCTAGGCTACACATGTTTTGTTTTACAGGTCTTGTATATACTGACACAACACAACACATTGTAGTGAAAAAGCACATGGTGTAGGGGGGCTGGTGTAACGTCCATAGTACAGACTCTGGGGCAATCATTCAATTATAAGGTTTTGATAAGTCCAGGAGATGTGCTTTCACACCTTTTTTGTCTCGTGATTTGTCTCCAATGAGTATTTAAGTAATTATGAAAACATAATGACCAAACTATTGCATGGGATAATTATGGGCACTTTATATCCTATGTCTGATATGTCAAGTGAGCAATTGGTAATTTGAGCTCATTTGTTAGTCATGACTGGCAAATATGGCCCTTACATATGACTAAAATGTTAATAAATTTAAACGATTGTATATAAGTAATTATGGGACTTCCAGGCTTGATACAAGGGACTTCAAATTTCCAACCACGGAAGTCCAGCACTTGCAAAAATAAAGAATACTGGGTTCCCTGGCTGTGCTGTTCTTTCTTCCTTTTTTGTACAAAGTGTCCATGTTATAGCACCAGGTTTTGTTCTTCTGGTCAACTTATTGAACTACAGTGCTTTTACTACTGTCAGAAGTAAAATTTAACTTCTGATTTCAGGTTCCTCATATGGTGGAGTTGACATTGTAGATTTCAAGAATGTTGGAATAACTAATCATGCTACATTTCATGATCTCCTGCTGAATAATGGTCACACTTACTATGCCACAGTAACAGGTATGGACTTCAATCAGATAGTTTAAATCTTCATTTATGTTCTTTAATTTTGATGTACAGTAAAACCTGTCTTGAGAGACTGCCCCTTCTACCAACAAGAAGCGGTCTCTCAAGACAGGTGGTCTCTTAACAGGTTTGTACAAAAAGACCAGTTTCCAAGGTCGAAATTCAGCACTGTTTAAGAAGGAAAAATAACTACAATCACTATTCATTTATTGTATTCTATGTTCATAGTTCTTGTTAAAATATTTAATGCATTAATCTGAAAATAATTTTATATAGCAATGAAGATATACATCTATCATTAAACATGAATCACATTTATGTTTGAAGAGCACATGTACATGTGTTAGCATATGAATTTGTTTCTAATTGACTCCTTGTCTTTTATAACACCCTGAATTTGAGTTTACCGATGCTGCTTCTACCTGGTTTGTGGGCATAACTTGCTCTCAGCCCTAGGGGATTTGAGAAGGCGCTGCTTCTCCCTGGTTTGTGGGCATAACTTGCTCTCAGCCCTAGGGGATTTGAGAAGGCGCTGCTTCTCCCTGGTTTGTGGGCATAACTTGCTCTCAGCCCTAGGGGATTTGAGAAGGCGCTGCTTCTCCCTGGTTTGTGGGCATAACTTGCTCTCAGCCCTAGGGGATTTGAGAAGGCGCTGCTTCTCCCTCATGGGGGGGGGGGTTGCAATTCACTCTCCTCCTCATGGAAGGGTGTGACTCACTTCTTGGGGGGGGGGGCCCATTGGGCCATATGTGTCTCAAAAGAGACTTTCCCAATCCTACGCTAATATCTGAGGGACTCGGCGATGGAAAAATCAGACAATCCTGTGTAATAAAAGGAAGGTCCTTTCTCCCTTTGTAAGTACGTCTATTTTCAGTGAGGTCCCAGACCTCGTCTGACCAGAGACTACAGAAAGGACAATCATCTGTCCTTTTACAAGTCGTACAAGCCAGGCTGGTGGGGTGGATATCCCGGGGGGCTATTTTGTGTCTACACCTCCCCACACTGCTTAGACATTGCTGCGAGAGAAAACCAAAAGATCTTACCTGCCCAGGTGTCATCCTTATTAAATGAATTAAAACAACCTCAAAACTGATGTTTTAATCACAATAAACTCAGCGTTGCTTATGCTGAGCACTGGATAACCAAATTTAGACAACCACAATACTGATGTTTTATTGACAATAACGTCAGCAATACTTTATTCTGAGTACTATTGGAGATGAAAGTTAGCAAAACCCAGCTTGGTAAGATGATAATAATAAAATAATAATAAAAAGGAATGCTATCCTATACTGACTTTTAAGAATGACAGGTGCAATCACTAGACACATATAATTGAAAGTAAGGACTGGTGTGTGATCTCATTCCGGAGGATCAAAAATATCAAAAGTCCGATTGAATGGAATATGAATTCCGATAATTCATACTGTATTAAAACAACGAAAACAGAATCAAGATGAGACCGCAAACCAAATGTCAAGGATAGGAAAAACGAAATACCAACCTGAGCTAGAATAGGAATATAATAATTCTCAATCATGGTAAATTTTACCCGACACCCCATTTGGGGGTAGCCTAAATGCAAAGTTATGAAAAAACGTAGCCAAAAAATGCCAATAAATCAAGAGAGAGGTAATTCTGAACAGGAATAATACTTGATCTGAGGCTAATTTCACACTGTAAAAATGATGCACATAATAATAATCTTTAATTTGCTGTAATAACTTGGTTTTGTTTGGTCCTACACCAACATTTAAGCTTTCTTTAGTTCATCCAGTTTATTATTCAAAATCTCCTCTAACTTTTCCTTTTCATTAACCTTTTCCCTAGCAGTTCTCCTCAAAGAGTTTGCTTGTGTCACAAAACTTATTTTCCCTGTTGCCTCAGCCTTTTCGCACAAATGATTTGCAGTAGTGTTCAAGCGTTGAATGTCTGATTCAGTTATTTTTTTTTTTTTAATCTCATCAATTTCTTCCAAAACACACTTTTTCTTATTTCTCTTTTGTTGGGTTTTCTTCTTCTCCCTCTCTCATTCCAAGTAAGTGTCATATCTTTGTTGGGACATTCAGCAAGTCCTTACTGAGATCCACATTGTGAATGCCTTCAACATTTGTGACTACATTGCATCTTTCCGTGGATGTAATGCTGATTGTAAAGATAATCATGTCATGATACACAAGTAGGCTGGGATGATTTTAAGTTTCATTTAAACTTGCTATGATTTTTTTCTTTTTGTCTTTCAGCCACTGATTTTGTCAACAGAACAATGACCGTGACATCTAGTGGTGTGAAAATTGATGTAACTGTTCCGGGAAAAAACAATCTGCCTATTACTGTGGGTGGCAAGTTTATTACCTCTACTTCTGAAGTCGGAGCCTGGTATGTATTTTATTGATCACGGTACCATTTAAGACACTATAATAAAGCTTCTGTAAATCTGTATGTAAACCAGAACTTAAATTATTCATTATAAACTCTATATTTCTGTCCATATCTTGTTTTCAACTTATAAATATGTCAACCATATGGGAATGACAATCATTTGTTTTTGTTTTCCAGTTGGAATGGGATTTTCTATGAGTTGGAAAGTGAAATAGATTATTACATGTGGGCTGTCGGATCTGAACCAGGTCTGGATGATGCCATGGCTTACACTTTAATACGAGAAACCTGTGCTGACAGCGACATCAATAAGCCAGTGTCTCTGAGAGAAGGATATCCATACTTTATATCTGTCAGGGTTAGTTTTCATTTAGCCTATTGGACAGAAGTTTGGGACAGAGTGATGTCCCAATTTTATATAATTATGTTAGGATTGGTTTTAATTGATCATTAACTTTAATTAAAATTAAGGTCGAGATTTAAATACAGTAGTCTCTTACTATAATGAATGACATTGGAATCTTGAGTGTTTCGGTACAACAAGTTTGTCTCGTTAACAATTTATAGTGAAACCTCCCTGTTACACACTGGTCAATTGGCTACAGAATCTATGAATGTAATTTGTTTTATGCAACTTTATATACTAAATGTGAGAAAATTTTGATTAAATAAGACTCGTTGCTGTTCAATGGTGACTTTTTAAAAAGATTTTGCCATTTTGTCTCCTTCTACATATGCACAAGCGCTCTCATTTTGTCCTTGTATGGCGATATTTTTCCCACGCCACTGTCATCTCCCATTTGGTAATGGCTTGGACATTGGAGACAATAATGGTATGGACAAAAAATTTCTATCTGAGAGGTGATGCACAGACATAAAAATAAACAGTTGAGCTTAGCAACATCTGCAAAATACAATTTTCCAGGGATCCTTTTTCGATAGGCAATTGGTTCTGACGTCACCCATCAGTGGAATCACATCAGAGACTCTTACTATTGCATCAGAAAATGGATATTTGCCATTGCATTCAGTTTACTGTAACATTACAGTTGGTACAACTAAAACATTTAAAAACAACTTTGATTTCCAACTAAATTAGATATTTTGATGGTTATTGCTTATAAACCAATGTGATTTTTAAAAAAAAATTGTTTATAGTTTCTTTTGAAAAATTTCATACTATCTTAAAATGTCTCAAAACAATATCACAAATGTAATTGGACATACCATGGTATATTATATATCTAATGTTTGTGTTACAGGCCTTCAACAAGTTAGGTCTGTCAACCCTTGCCACATCCTGGGCCTACATTGTGGAGGCCTCACCACCAATTGTGGGGCATGTTTATGATGGGAATTCTTCCATGGCAGACCAGTTGGGTATCAAGGACCTGGACTTTCAGACAGACCTGAAAAATCTGACTGTTCGCTGGGAGGGATTCTATGACCCCCACTCCGCAATTACATCATACTACATAAGCATTGGCACATGTCCACAATGTGAAGATATTCTGACAGAGCAGAAAATTGGCATCAAGAATGGTAGGTATCACCAAAAAGCAAAAAAAAGTTTTTATTTCATGTTATGTTCTCTTGTACATGAAAAATATCACGACAGTAAAGACTGATTTACATTTATTTTAATGCCAAACCTCAAACCTGTTCTGTGTAATAGACCCAATCAAGAACCAAAACAATCATATAAACGTGGTCCATGTTTACGATCTGTGACCACTACCCAAATGTGACCCTTGGTTTTAATACACCAATTCACTGAGTGTAATTAATGCCATTTTTGGTCCACAACACTGTTGTTTCCCAAAAATGAAACAGGCAAGGTTAATGATCTGTGTGAATCTTTTTGGCAAGACAGTGGTTTAAAATAGTTAGGAGCTACAAAGAACATTTTTGTCTTATCTGTGAATAGATATAACTTTTCCTGCAGCAGTAGTGGCAGTAAGGTCATTAGCAGCACTTTTTAGGTGCTGTATTCATATTTTTACCTTTACATATCTCCGACATCAATTGCTGTATTAAAGTTTTTACAGTTACATATCTCCAACATCAATTGCTGTATTAAATTTTTGACAGTTACATATCTCTAACATCAATTGCTGCATTCACCTGAAACTTTGGTAAAATAAAACTTGTATCCAGATACACAAAGAGTTGCTGTCTCACTTGTATAAACAAAACCCATGTCATAATAACATGATTGACAGTTGAGACACCATGTTCCATGGAACACTTTTTTCCTCTTATACAGAAACAATGAATATTGAATGTTGTTTTGCAGAGGTTACACTTCATCACCTTCCCCTAGTGTCAGGCCTGACCTACTACACAAGTATCACGGCATGTAACGGAGCTGACATGTGTACAACAGTGACGTCTGATGGAATCACCTTAGATAACTCAGCCCCTATTTCAGGAACAGTCCTAGATGGAGTTAGGGGGACTGATATTTACTACCAGGCCTCTGAGTGAGTAATATTAATTAATTTAGTAATTGCATGATGTAAACTATTCACATTTTTTGCTCCTATTTATGCAGTTATAGAATGGTGTGACTATAGTCAGTGGACTCTACAGCAAGGTATCAGACTAGTTAAAATTTACAGAAAAATGTAAAACTTTTTATTATATTTTCTTATGTTTGTGCAGGTATATTTTTTATTTTTATACACAACAAAATATAGACATGCTATAAGGAATGTTTACTACATGCCTTGTAAGAAAAGTAAGACAAAAAGTACAAATCATAGTATTTTGCACTCTCCCTCTCTCAATTCACACTACATGTCCTTATTCAATCACTACAACTATTCCAAGTCGGTATGTGACAATAATGACAATTTCACTACTTAAACAAATAAAACTTTGGCTCTCTATGGGGGCTACTCTTGAGCTAGAATTTGCATGAAACGCGCTGTATCTGACAATGATGATTCCCAATCTGTGTTAGGCTGATCCCAGCGTTAAAGTGTATTGTGGACTGGCCCCAGATTAAGCAGAATCTGTGCTAGTATGATCCTTGTATCCGAGTGTATTCTGGGCTGATCCCAGATTAAGTAGAATCTGTGCTAGACTGATCCCAGCATTAGAGTGTATTTTGGTTTGATCCCAGATTAAGTAGAATCTGTGCTAGACTGATCCCAGCATTAGAGTGTATTTTGGTTTGATCCCAGATTTAGTAGAATCTGCACCGAAGTGTATAATAGATTGAAATTTTATTGACAAGATCATGATATATGATACAAATTCCGAAGACTACCTTGATGGACAGACAGTTTATACATGGGGTAAGATCTTCTTAGCCATCACTTTATAATATGTCATATGTTAGACTTCGGATGTCAAACTAATTAATGAGAAATTATGTGACGGCAGATCTGGGTCTGTGCAGTTTGCAGTTGGACCCGATTTATAAGTGAGTCTATATGGTAATTAATGAGAAGAGAGACCAGTTGGTTGTTGTATAAAATTCAGTACTACAGATTGATGTTTTGTTTACAATCATATTGGATATCCTTTGCTTCTGAAAGCAATTCCTGTAACTTTTAGTTTGATAATCCCCTTGTGTCCAACCCCCCCCCCCCCAAAAAAAACCCCCACTTCATTTCATTTTTTATTTATGAAAAACCATAAAATGTAATACCAAAATTTGTATTTTTTACCTTTAATATCAGTAATTTGATAAAAAGTTTGTGTCATTAATATTCTATAATAAAAGATTCTCTAAAATTGAATGAAACTAAAATATTGAATATTATAATATATGATACAGTAGCCCCTCATTATAAAATACCTCAGTATAACACAATCTCTGATATAACACGGGTATAATCATGGATCCCACAATACTGATTATATTCTGTTTCCATGTAATATACTCCTGTATACAGTGACCTCACTTATAACATGGTACACTATTATAACAGGGTACAGTGGATCCACACTCTAAAGTACCTCAGTATAACACAGTCACTGATATAACATACTGGTATGACTGGATGACACTATACTGATTGAATTCTATTTTTCCATGTAATATACTTCTGTATACAGTGACCTCACTTATAACATGGCACACTATTATAACATGGTACAGTGGTCTCTCATTTTAAAGTACCTCTGTATAACAACATCCTTGATATAACACAGGTACAATCATGGATCCCACTGTACTAATTGAATTCTGTTTATCCGTGTTAGGTTACCCCTGTATAAGGTGGCCTCACTTATAACATGGTACACTAGTATAATTTCCCTGAACAGTGTTATAATGAGGGAGCACTGTACTTCTACAGGGATAGATGTAATATACCCTGTATAAGGTGACTACTACTAACATGTTACACTATTATGGGTCGTCTGAACAGTGCTACATCGAGTGTTCAATGATACTTCTACAGGGAGATATCTCAGATTACCTTATTAAATTCTCTTTTTATTTATTTATTTAGCTGTTCATTTTGAGATATCTCACAGTACTTCTTCTGTGAGATAATTCTTGGATTAACAGATTAATTCAGTCTCTTTCTATTTCAGTATATACATTGCTGCTGAATGGTTTGGATTTTCTGACTCTCAGTCTAGGTTAGACAGATACACATATCGAGTGGGTACCAGTCCAGGAGGTGGTAATATCATTCCTGAAACAAATCTGCAACTTGCAGAGGAGGTGATCATCACAGATATTCAACGACGCAACATCTCTAAGCTTCCCTTACAAATATCGATCTACACGACAGTAAGAGCTTACAATAAAGCAGGTATGTCAAATGACTGATTCGGTACAAAATTGATTCAAACCAAAGTTTTTTATTCATTTAAGAATAACAATGTTAGTAATAATAATAATAATAATAATAAAATACTTTATTTATAGAGGGTGACTCATTTAGTCGACTATTCTCCCTTGAGGAGCTCTTAAGAAAAGTATAACAATCTGCACCATACAAAAGATAATAGTAATTACAATTTATTTTAACATTTCTTTAGTGTTATAGATGATAAATTCTATTATAATCTATTAGTAACACATACATACTCATGATATCTCTTAAATACTGTAATATTTTCTGCAGATTTTATATGCAGTGGAATCTTGTTCCACAGAACTGTACAAGAGTATTGGAAGCTTTTCTTAAATTGCTCTATTCTTGGTTTTGGTGGATGAAGGTTTCCATGTGATGTGATCTCAACTGGTAATATGTTGAAATAGACCTGAATAAATCCTGCAGATGCTCTGGTGCAGCTCCTTCTAGACATTTATATACAAGAACTGCCTTGTGAAGATCAATCCTGTCATATATTGTAAACCATTTGAGTTCTGTAAACAATCCTTTAATGAATAATCAATAGATGCATCTAAAATAATTCATGCTGCCCTTTTCTGAAGTTTATAAACACTGTCAAGCTGAGATTTGGCACAGTTTCCCCATTCAGTTGAACAATAATCCATTGTTGGAAGAATATATGAATTGTAGTATAGAATGCGAGTTTCCGTAGGTAAATATTTCTTGATTCTGCCGAGTAGGGCAATTTTGGATGACAGTGCTTTACAAAGCTTGTCGATATGGTCATCCCATTGTAAATTATTATCAACAGACACACCTATAAGCTTTTCAAGTTTGACATTCTCTAACTGACAATTATTTATTGTAAGAGATAATTCTGTGTTCCCAAACTTATGTAGTTTTTGTGATGTCCCCAAAATCATGCATTTTGTTTTACCTTCATTAATTACCATTTTATTTTGTTGTGCCCAACTCTGAACTCTAATAAGGTCTGAGTCTAATCTTGTTTGGATAACTTTGGTATCAGAACTAGATGTATACAAGGTTGCATCATCTGCAAACAAATCTGTATTGGTGGTTTCAGTATTTAATGGAAGATCGTTTACATAAATAATACATGGTTTGCTGTGTGCAAATATTTGCCAGAGTACTTGGGAAAATCTGTGAGCCCTCGGGCTCAAACTCTTTCCTCTTGTTGTGTGCAAATATTTGCCAGAGTACTTGGAAAAGTCTGAGCCCATTGGCTCAACTCTTTCCTCTTGCTGCAGCAAATATTTGCCAGAGTACTTGGGAAAATCTGTGAGCCCTCAAGGCTCAAACTCTTTCCTCTTGCTGCGTGCAAATATTTGCCAGAGTACTTGGAAAAGTCTGAGCCCTTGGGCTCAAACTCTTCCCTTATGCTGTGGCAAATATTTGCCAGAGTACTTGAGAAAATCTGTAAACCCTTGGGCTCAAACTCTTTCCTCATTCTGTGGCAAATATTTAGTTTATGTTTCACATAAAGCCTATCTTGAAATTGGTTAGCAGTCCATTAGAATTTGGAATAAACTGCAATTGATGGGCAACCGGTTTATACAGAGTTGGAGCTCAGTCTTTTGTCTGTTAATTCCATTTTATTTTATCCTAGGCAGTGAATTACTGGATTTTCCAAGTGAAATAATTGTGTTATTTCACTGCAGTGAAAAATATCGTATTTTTTCACTGGCCATCAATAGACATTGATAACATTATGAGTAAGAAATTTCAGGGTTTTTGTAAGACGCTTGCGTAGTGTAATACTAAAGATGGCCGCCTCGCATCCAGATGAACCGGGTTCAAATCCAGCAATGGACAATTTTTTTTTTTTTTCATTTTCTTTTTATCTGCTTTTTTACCTTGAATTGAATACATTTTAGTGCAGTTACACAGAAACCACTTTATGTAGACTTATCAAATTAGGTAGGTTTTGTTTATATGAATATGTAGATGACCTAGTTAGATTTTCATTCCATTTATGAGATGTTTCATTTTGCTGTTATTTTTTTGCAGACATTTGTCAGAGAAAACTTTGAAAACATGATTACTCAAAAACTGCTCATATTAGACCCATAATTTTGTATACACATAATTATATGCATGTGTAGATTACCTTGTCAGAATTCCATGCCATGAAGACAATTTAAGCATTTTTAATTAGTTTTTTTTTTCTTCCTTATTTGACTTAGACTTCTTCAAAAAGAACATTAGCACAAATACACAAAAACCTTATTATTTAAGCAAATGAAATTAGTAAGCCTGTTTATATGTATATATTAAGTAGATGATCTAATTAGATCTTAATGCAGTTTAAGTGATTTGTAAACATCATTTTTGTAACATGTAGTTTTTATTTCACGATTTGGACTTAGATTTACTTTCATGCAAATGTTATTTGCACAGTTACTCAACACCGCTTAACCCTTTACTGCATTATGACGCCTTTTGACGCAAACCCCTTTACTGCATGATGACGCTTTTTGACGCCTTTCATGACAAATCCGATTAAGATACCCAGAACTACTAAAATTAAGTCTTCGTACCCAAAACTATCACTTATATGGCTGAGAGAATGAATCTAGAAAATAAATATGAAGCAAATCATTAGTTTATTCGCATGATTAAAGCAACTGCACAGTTCAATCTACACGCATCAGTTGTATGTAACGGCGTATCCGCCATTTGTAAACATGTGCTCTGCATCTCGCAGTTGCGACGTGAAGTCATTTGAAATTTTGAATATTACAGTTTAAAGATTTTTGATAATATACACTGGAATATGCCATTCTTTGAACTATTCCAGTTTATTATTATCAAGGTTTCACCAAAAAATAGGAATATTAGAGCAAACTTCAAACTTTGGAATGAGGCTATACGCTAAAAATAAGTTACTGCTACGTGTTCACTTCTTAAGTTCATATCCGTCATTTCACCAAACAGATAGGACCAAGAATCACCAATTTCTCAAACATATGGATTTTCAATATTTAAAAGACATTTACTCGCTAATTGTAATACTAATCAGCACCAAAAATATACAAATGAAGTCCTTGAATATTCGTCTATTTTTAGAAACACGGAAAAACCATGAGTCACATGGCACGGCAAATTCTGCTCAACTTCACTAATCGATAGTGCATGTTCATTGCGGTAAAATTTAGGATTTGCCATTAGAGAAACGTGTTTCAATACTTTTAAATCATTAATTAATGTTACATATCATTTTAAAATCATTACAGCTCATAATTTGTTGAATTTCACAAGAAAGTTGATGCACGATAGCGAGTGCCTCGATGAGTGAATTGAGCACTTTACATTTCGAAATCCATTAAAATCGTTAAATATAAATACTGCACATCAATACTGATTTCATTCTCGATTGCCATCCCATACAAGTAATTGTAAACAATCTATTTAGGAAAGCTTGAGCATTGAAAAAGGCAATAGAATTATCTGTGCAATCAAGAGATATCATTTCGGCAGCAGGCAAAACATAATTTGGTCAGTGAATCTAAATTTTAGTGAAAAGGGACAAAATTAAAGTAATGATTTTCCATCTGTCACAGGGCACATACTAACAAGGTAACCACTGAAATAGTTTCAGGCAAATAAAATAATTTATCCACTCATTATTTGGCTTCATTTTATAAAGTTATTGTTGGTGATTATTTCAAGATACCTGCATCATTATTGTCCTATTCATTCAAGCTTTACTTCACAGA
This sequence comes from Margaritifera margaritifera, assembly GCA_029931535.1. Classification (NCBI taxonomy): domain Eukaryota; kingdom Metazoa; phylum Mollusca; class Bivalvia; order Unionida; family Margaritiferidae; genus Margaritifera; species Margaritifera margaritifera. The sequence goes on along the minus strand of JAQPZY010001503.1, from coordinate 1,795,483 downwards.
ATTTCCAATAATTGTTTACCTATGCAAGCCTGTCGATTATGAAATATAATTCTTTTGTACAATATTTTTGATTTTAATCAAATACTTGTTAAAGATATCCAATTATGTTCTTTTTTGTCATTCTTTTCAATAATGTGATAAGTTAAACAAAATAGTGATACAGTTACAAACTGAATGCATTTCATAATGCTATTATATTAGACATTTTTATTCCACACACATTTTGGCTATCATGATTTCAGAGACATACATTCCCACTACCATTGACTGTCTCCATTAAGATATTATTCGTCTTAATGTTAATTTTGATTGAAAATTATTTAATGATGTTTATTCCATGTATAAGTAATGATGATATTCATCCTCTTTATTATTTTCTCATAATAAAATGTTTAATGATTCCCAATAAGCAAAACATCTAATATGCTAGATTAATCATATGATAACTACATGTCTTAATTTTCTTCTTAATTCACAAATTACATGGTGAAATGAAAGATCATTACTTCTGAGTAGTGTGATTCAGACATTGATCTTTGGGAATATTCATGGTTTATAAAGACATTTTTAAAAATAAATTTGTATACAGCAGTTCATATTTTTTAATAATTCTTCAAGATCTGACATCTTTGCCACTCAGTACTCAAACAAGATATAAAGAATGGAATGGCCCTACCATATTTGCCTATAATGCCCTCCCCTCTGCCATTTCTAGCATCCATCCCACATTGTCCAGATTACTAAAAAAAATACTTAAAACTGTGCTATCTTCAAATAATTTCATATATTATTATGTTTTATTTAATATAGAATACTTCTATGAGTGGAAGCTTCTTTGTTCTTTATTTTGAAAAGAACGTCCTAAATATCGTTACCAAAAGTGTGTTCTTGGGTTGAGAAATACTAATACCAGTATGCCTTTTTGTTATGTTCCAAAAATTACACCTTTGCCCAAAAAATGTGCCACATTTGTAAAAGGTGCCCCTCTTGCATACCCCTCATAAATTTGATTTTCATATAATTTTATTTGTATATGACTTGAGTATTCAGTTTTATATAAGGCCAACAAAAAAAATGTTTTTCGTATTGCACTGGTTTTAAAATTGGGGTAGGTAGGTATTTTTTTTTTTTTTTAAACATATAAATCAAATAATATTTCAAGCGCTTCAAAGTACTGGGCAAAACCGGCTCAATTAGATGCACAGATCAATTTCGGCAATTTGATTTTTTTTATTATTAAAAAAAAAAATTTTTTTTTTTAAATTGCGGGGTGGGGTGGAGAAAAAGTGCTAGGGTCGGCAATGAGAAACAGGGACATTCAGAAGACCAGAAACACATTTTTTTAAATTTTTGGCCTTAGCCAGCTTTAAGGAGATTTTTTCCATTGCCTATGCCATTATATCTATATCTATATATATATATATATATATATATATATTGAATCTATTATCCATTCTTGAAATGGAATATTTATTTCATCAACTGATGCAATTCAAGTTCTTTCTTTCTTTTGATGACTGTTTGTTTTTGGATTTTTTTAAAAATCCCAAAGTAAAAAAAAGTACATGATTAATTATTTTCTGATTATGTTCTCTGACACACGAATATTTAAACCATGTGCTTCCAAACAAACTACAGATAACTGTATCTTAGGATATAAGAGCTTGTTTCATCATCAGTGGTCATTGTGATATATTTCTTGTGTCTGGATCAAAATAATGCAGCACCTAAGTCAATGCGTATGTATATATGTGAATAAATACACATGAGATTGATTATAGTACTTTTATCTTCATGGTTTTTGTGAATTGTTTGTCATTCTTCAGCATTCTTTCAACATCTTTTGAACTTGAACACAGGCATTCATATTTTGGAGATATGGTATAAAATCAGCTGTAATATCTTAATATTATCGCTGCATTTTTTAATTGTTACCATAGTAGCACAGCTGTTTGGTTTAAATTTCAACAAATTCAATGTTAGACCAAAATACTTTTTTATATTTGAAATGTTTAAGCCCATGTGAGTACATAAAAAAACCCATATAAGCACAGAATATACATCCAAAACTTTATTGAATTTAAGTGTTCAATCTTAACACTTCACTATTGTGCCAATATTTGGTGGAACTTGGACAATCCAAGCCAAATAAACAGAAAATCTTGCTTTTCTAAAAAAAAAATTGGAAGCATGACTGATTTGGAAAGAAATTAGTAAGCTTAATATAAATGAATAATGAAAAATATGTAATTTTGTCATGATTTGTACACATTCTAAGCTTGATTTGGTTGCCATGGCAACCAACCATTTCATCCCCTGTATGCTGAAATAAAATATGCCCAAAACCCATCCAATGTCCACAACAAATTTCCCACTATAAGGAAAATTTTTATTGCACAAGAAGTAAACTCAAAATTGATGCCAAATTATTGAATTAATCCTGTGCAAAACAAAACACTTGTTGTGCCTATATTTCGTGGAACTTGGACAATCCAAGCCAACTAATTAGAAAATCTCACTTTTCTCAATCAATAATATAAAAAATTCAAAACATGACTGATTTGGCAAGAAAATAGTAAGCCTAATAAAAGCGAATACTGAAAAATATGCAATTTTGTCATGATTTGTACACATTCTAGGCTTGATTTGGTTGCCATGGCAACCAACCATTTCATCCCCTGTATGCTGAAATAAAGTATACCCAATATCCATCCAGTGTCCACAACAAATTTCCCACTATAAGGAAAATTATTATTGTACAAGAAGTAAACTCAAAAGTGATGCCAAATTATTGAATTAATGGATAAATCCTATGCAAATCAGGCACACCAGCCTCCAGACTGATGCGCAGTAAAGGGTTAACCTATGCATGTGAAATTTATCAGTTCTGCTTATATGCATGTGCACATGACCTAATTTAATTGAGATGTCATTAAAGCAATATATTCATGTGTTATCACTCTTCTGCACTTTGTTTTGACTTAGACTTTCTGTAAGGGAAAACCTTTTTAGCACAGTTTTTCAGAAACTGCTTGACCTGTTCAAGTAAAATTTACTACACCTGTTAATATGCATACGTAAAAAAAATTTGCCACTCAAGCAGATTTTGCAAGTGCTATTGGTTTTTCTGAGATTTTGTATTCGATTTCCCTTGGTTGTGGTGGGGATGTGTGTTTTACAAAAAGCAGTCGGTCTTTCTATCAAACTTTATGGGGTTTTCTGATATGTAACAGCTGCCTGTCAGAGAAGACCACTTTCATCAGTTCTGTGATTCTTATACATTGGTTTGACTATATACTTTGACAGGTCTCTATACAGAAGCAACCTCAAATGGTTTTATGGTTGACAAAACTCCACCGATCTTCACTAAAGAAGCAGCTCTGGGTCCAATTGGCAGCATATTGCCCAACACCCTGATGACATTGACAACACTGATGGTGGAATGGGGAGTCAGTGATGATGAGTCATTTATTGATCGACAATATGTGTCCATAGAATCTCATGTGGGCGGAGATTTTAACCACTCTTCTATTCCTGTGAGTTCCTTCTCTATTAAATCACCTATAAATTTTTATAATGCTAGTTTTCACTATCTCAGCATGGCTAATCAATGCAAATAACAATTTTAAAATGTATTTATTTTACATAAATTGCATTGCATTAAAAATGTTTAAAACTTAAACAGTACAAGTCTACAATGAGTTTTCTTGAGAAAGAGAGATGTTGTGCTATTGATGACTCTTATTCAAGCATAAACTGGTCGTTGAGGTGCAGGAAACAGGAAAACCAGGAGAAATCTGCAAGTTGTAGATGGACAGCCAAACCATTTGATATACTGAAAACTGGAATTGTACTTGAAACCATAGGTCAGTTAATGCCTATGAATGCTTGTTGTTAAATGTGTCTTTCAGAAGGCTTAAAATATATGCCTACATTTGCTACAGTGTTTTAAACCATTATTATATAGCTAAATTTCTTGTTTGATTTTGCCTCATTATGGAGCTCCTTATAAGTGTTATTGCTTTTTACTTCATGTAAGTAATTTAACCATGAACATTTTCATATGACTTGTACTTTAAATTTATAATTCATTGCATTAGCAAGGTATTGGGGATCCCAAGATTAGCGTTGACTTCATACTAGGTTTAATTTGGGGTTAAACTTCTGCAACAAAGTTTTCTTGTTTCATCAGTGTTAGCAGATACTGAGACGATGTCATTTTTTTGTAGGCTGCAACATTGTTGGCAATAAAGTTAAGATTTTGTTTTGAAATTTTTGAAAGACACATAACATACTCCATATTTATCCAAAGATAATCCAATTCTTCATGCTGAGTTCAACCACCAGTTTTACAAAATTCAGGCAAAAAGTCAAGGTGTGCAATTAAGAGAATCACATTAATTTCTACAGTTATGACGAAAAATTAACCAAATGCGCAAAAATCCCAAATTATGTGTCGAAGCCCTACCTTTATATCTCTGTTTAATCCTTTGTATTTGTAAAAAATTCCCCACCCCCCTTTTTGAAAACCAAATATTCAGTTCTCGAATAGACTCTGAAAAATTGACGAAAGGATATCATCTGATAATAAGCCTACCCCCTACATTTTTTAACAAATTTATTAGGCTGGCCCCCTGATCATATAATGGTTAGAAATACTGTACGTAATAGTTCTGTTTGCAGATGTAGTCTTCTGCAGAATCTTAGTCTTATATGACCTAGGCATTGTTTTTGCAGGTGAGATATAGTGATCTGCAGAATCTTTGTCATAGATGTCCTTGGCATTGTTTTTGCAGGTGAGATATAGTGTTCTGCAGAATCTTTGTCGTACATGGCCCAGGCATTGCTTTTGCAGGTGAGATATAGTGTTCTGCAGAATCTTTGTCGTATATGGCCCAGGCATTGCTTTTGCAGGTGAGATGCCATATTTTGTAGAACACCCATAAAGTTTTTATACACACTGCCCCTTATTACGACAATATATATCAGGGGTCCCAAAATTCTAATTGCTCTTGCTGGACATTTGTTCCCCAAAATTAACATGGTGGCCAGTTTTTGTGTGAAATTTAGTATAAAATATTCTAAGGGGGTATACTATATTGTAATAAATAAGAAAACATTGATACTTAATTATGAACTGTATAAAAAATAAATGTGTCCTTTTCTGTTCCTGATTTTATGTTGCTTTTGTTTTATACTTTTTCTTTAAACTTAATTTCGAAGAAAAAAAAAATTCTCTCAAAAAACTATACATTAGAATTTTACTCAACAATAGTACTGTCTTCTGTTTTTAAAAATTAATTATTAATTGACTACAGGCAGACTTAATATAATTTAAACCTAAAAAATACATAACACTTAACTGATTGGCATTTCTGATTAATTAAGGCCAATGGTAAAGTTTTATTTGATCAGGTAGTCAGGTCCTCAAACAAGTGTTGGAAGATAATATTAAAGGTTAGTTGTTGTGTGTGTATGTGTATGTGTGCATCTATGTTTGAGATGGGTAGGGATTGATTGCCTTATGTATATATATATATATATATATATATATATATATATATATATATATATATATATATATATATATATATATATATATATATATGTGTATATATATATATATATATATATATATTACTCATTTGAATACATTCCACTTTCACATTAACGTTTAGGAAATGAAGGTTATAGTCAACACTTTTCATGTCTAGAAGGACCAACTTTATGGGAAAGTAGTCCTTACCATGTCGGGCAACTTGATGGTGGTGGCCTACCTCCTCAAACGGGGGTGGGGGGACCAAATCACCCGATATATGCATTCTGGTTTGAAAGTTTCTGCACTGGTGCTTCCAGCTAAATAAAAATGTACAGATCAGACACATTCCCAGCAGGCTTAATGTCATGGCTGACTCTCTGTTCAGAACGGGCCAGAGACTGAGTGGTCCATTCATCAATCGGTCTTTCATCAGTTTTGCACACTTTAGGGGTATCCGATGATAGGCCTTTTTGTGAAAAGGTGGAATCACAAACTGCCCATCATTGTATCTTCTGTCCCAGACCCAAAAATCTGCGCAGTGGATGCACTGTGAATCAGTTGGGTGGGGTTTGGGGCATTTGCCTCTTCCCCACCCCTGGTCCTTGAGGGCATGGACAGAGTCTTGCATGGTCACCTCTCTCGACATGTCTATTGAAGAGAGGCAGCATACAATGACTCTCTGAAGTGGGTAATACACGCAGTGTATTCTGAAGTCTCAAAAAATCAGTTGTCTCAAGAAGATTTCACCTCATGAGTCAAACGTGATGTTTTGTAAACTGTTGGCTTACATGCACAATCAACCCTCTCAAGTTTTTATCTCCAGGATCTATCTTCAGAGATAAGATTTGAAGCTGGTGGGTCCAGTGGCTGCTGTCCAGACGACCACCAGATGAAGTTGACTTCAGCATAACCTCCTCACGGGCAGCAGTTTAGTGCTTTCACTGGATTCGCCCGGAAATTATATCCATAAGAAGAGTTCATCCATTTTATAGCTATCTATAGTTGTCATGGATCACATGACCATTAGTTGTGCTGCTGTCAGGTTAGGAGAATGGGTTATCCTTCATGTAGGGAATCCATTCATTCTTCCCTTAAAGGGTGCTTGGGGTAGAGGTAGGATGCTTAGCATTCCCTCCTCTTATTACCTATTCTCCTAATGTTAATGTGATTGGGGAATGTATTTGAAGGAGAAAGCAAATGTTCTAGTAAATGTTTCTCCAGGAATACTTACCCGATTACATTACTATAAAACCCTCCCAACCTCCCCACAAATGCGAGCAACCTAGTTGATGTAAAACTGGTGCATAATGGGTATGAGCAGTGGTAAAGGGGACATAATGGGTACGAGTTTCTACCCTTGGTCTATATGGTATATAATATAGATGGAAAAGATGAATTTTCATCTTATCAGGAGGACTGGATTCATGAATAAAGTCGCTATTATTATTATTATTGTTGCTAGTATTTTTGTTCTTTTTAATTACAGTCTAGGCAAGACATATTTTGTTTCGAAAGGTCTGAAGCAAGTAGTTCACTTATAGGGCTTTGATAAGTCCCTGAGATAAGCTTTCACACCTCTCGTCTTGTGCTTTGTTACTATAGAGTGTATAATTAAACAGTTGGGAAACATAATGACGAAACAATTGTATGGGATAATTATGAGAACCTTATATCCAGTGTCCAACATGTTGAGTTAGCAAATGGTCATTTGAGCTTATTTGTAGGTCATGTTCTGAAAATATGGCCCTTTTAGGATCTCATAGATATATATATATATATATATATATATATATATATATATATATATATATATATATATATATATATATATATATATATATACACTACAGGATCACCCTCTTAGAAATATGTATGTACAGTATGTTGCCCATAATGCAAACAGAGAACCAGCCTAATAAATTTGTAAAAAGTAGAGGTAGGCTTATTATCAAACTAAGACTAAGATATCATTAGTAAATATTTGTAAAAAAATTTTAAAAAAGGAGGGGGCTTATCATTAAGCATGGGCTTAACATCAGATAAATAGAGGGTATTTATGTTTTTTGAGTAGATATATAACGAAATATTTCATGAGTGAAGTGGAGACATTGTATTGTCACGAGTGGCAAAGTCATGAGTAACTTTACAAAATGTTTCCACTTCATGAGTTTTTGCCTTATATTTTTTAAGGCAAAAACTTCCATTTTTATGGATTTTTTTCTCTATTCTGTGTCAATGCGATTACTGGCTCGATAAAAAGAAGTTCCGACATTTTACAATAATTTTAGGGCAGCGACCTTTTAAAAATTTAGATTGTACATATAAAGCTTCAGATTGTGTATTTTGTCAAATGAATGACTTTTCATACTAAAATGAAGAGATTTTTATCATTAGGTATGGGCTTAACATATGATAAATTGAGGATATCTATGTTTTTTGAGTAGATATAAGGAAATATTTCATGAGTGAAGTGGAAACATTGTATTGTCATGAGTGGCAAAGCCACGAGAAACAATACAAAATGTTTCCACTTCACAAGCGAAATATTTCCATATATCTATAAAAAAAACGTAGATTTTCTTTTTATTATATATTTTTTAAGGCAAAAACCTTCGATTTGCATGGATTTGTTTCTTCATTCTGTGTCAATGCGATTAACAGCTCAATAAAAAGAAGTTCCAACATTTTACAATAATTTTAGGGCAGCGACCTTTTACAAATTTAGATTGTACATAGTCATTCATTTGACAAAATACACAATTTGAAGCTTTATGTTTTCATACTAAAATGAAGCGATTTTTATTTTTGTTAACACATTTCTTGCGCAGATTGATTCAGTGAACATTTAATGTAGAAACAAGACAGTACAGTCCAACAGACTTCAGAGTATAGCATCATTAAACAACAAATTTTAATGATTGTGAGTTTAGTTGTGAGGATTTTGGTTTCTGTTTTTGTTTATTTCTGCATTCAAACGTATATTTTTGTGTGTTGGCAAGCTTGCAGTCTATTTCATTAACTGATGATGCGCCCAAATTTTGATTGTCACTTAATTTCGGTTTGCAGTCGACACTAATCAATGCCTGATTTCTCCATCGTTTTCAGACATATTTTGTGGAACACATGCTGTAAATTGCTAGTATATCGAACAGCATCATTTTCCTCTTTCAGCATAGAATACTCTCACTGATCACATTAAATAGTATATCTAACAGCATCATTTTCCTCTTCCAGCATAGAATACTCTCCCTGATCATATTAAATAGTATATCTAACAGCATCATTTTTCTCTTCCAGCATAGAATACTCTCCCTGATCACATTAAAGTTAGGAAGTAAACTCTGCTAACTCTTGATTCCATCCCTTTCAGAAAGATGGAAATTTCATCTTTCCTGTCTGTATATTATATAAACAAAGAGAAGAAACTCTTGCCAATTACATTCCCTTACCACCTTTATGTGCCTACTGGGTGTTTACCAGTATATGCTTTCACTGCAGTATGATCAACATCATCCAGCATTGCCTCTCGATATTCAAGAAAATCAGCATTTTTTCTACCCATCCATATCAAAAGTTGGTATAGTATTGTCTATGAATGTATTTGCTACATGTTTGTATCATTTTTTTTATATTTGTGATCAATATTTTTGTGTGAATTTTTTACAGTGTGTGGACTGTTTTTTTCTGACCTTGTGTTCCAACATAGTATCGTTGGTGCTTCTTGTTTTTTTTTGGTTTTTTTGCACACTGCCTGTATTTTTTCTTATTTATTAACGAGTGTCATTTTTAAAAAAATGTTATATGGGAACACTTATGGGTTATTTTCCGTTTTGTCATGATTTTCATTTCAGTTAAAACATGACACTGAAATGTTTGAAGTGCAAGAGATTTCAAGTTCGTAATGATAAACATGATTAGTGCCTCATCTGTACTAAGTGTTCATCTACTTCACTTTACAGTGTCTCAACATAGTGGTCAAAGGGGACATGGTCCACAGTTCTGCACAAGAGCTCAAAGAGTAACGAGTGATGAGTAAAATCAAAATTGATGGGAAGCGACATCTCGATGATAATGCATATAGTGCCTGCTGTGACTGTTACATCTGGCCAGCTTGAATTGGAGGAACAGTGTACTTGAGAGGTGCCAATACCGCACCCTTCCCAGACACTGCTTGTGTTGCAGATGTGGAGACTTGTGCAGGAAATAACAATGCAGTTGCTGGCCTCATGGGAATTTCTGTCCCGCCATTCATCGCATATCTCCAATAGTTGCTTGGGGTTGATCGGAGAGTTTCTTCCTGTTGTTGGGTAGTCCAGTGGGCGTAAGTCCCCCACATGTCAGAGCATGGCCTTCTAGCTTGTATGTCCAGTCACAGGGAGTATAATACCAATCTCAATGATCTGTGCTTCCAGTCTTGCTTGCTGTCAACTGTTGACCAGCCAGACCACCTTCCTGACCAGCCATACCTCTTGATCAGCAACCAGAAGTCAGTTGCATTGGTGAGCTGTGCCGCACACCATTCTGTTGTATGCATAGTCTTATGGGGCTCTGTCAGTTAAGTCCATCCACTTTGCCTCCCATTCCATCCAGCTAGCTGGCAAGCTAACTGACTATCAAGCCGACCATCCAGCCACCTGTCCAGCACACTTTCCAGCTGCCCTTCCAGCCATCCATACCAGCAAGACAAGCAGTGCTGCCTGCCTGGATGCCAGTTCAACTGGCAAGGGCATTGCTCAAGGCATATCAGATGGCTAGATACTGTGCCACACACAGGGATGATGGCAGTGCCTAAGCTTCAGCTTCAGTGTGGCCATTGAAATTTACAGCATTTTATCACCAGTTGCGTGTCCACCACTACCATCTGAAAGCCAGTCCTATAAGGTTAAGGCTTCACTAAATGTGGCAGATGAGGACCAACAGTCCTCTTTCCATCTTCTGCCATAGTCAGCAAATATCAAAGAGATCTCCAATTGTCTGTAGGGCAAGATCCGGGACATTGTGAATTCTAAGGCTTTCTTTTTACAAAGCCAGTCACCAGCATTGTTCTTATAGTGCTGGTACTGCACACACTTGAACACATACAGTACTGACTTGCCGAGCTTGGACAAAAACATTGCAGCATTAAATATGTCAACCCTACTGTTTTTTAAGGTTGATTGATAGGTTTTCCACTTCGCCTTCAAGTTAGTGTGGAGTATGGTGGCCACCTCTTCTATGCTAGATCTGGCATTGCTAATGATTTATCAGGCAGTTATCATGAGTCCACAACCCATATTGCCAAGGTAATTAACAGGGCCATGCAACATTCTGTGGTTAACACCCTGATCTCTTCAGCTAATTTGGATTTGGTGAGATGAGACACCATTCTCTGCTTGTCTTCACTAAAGCTGCATCATTTTTTGGCTCTGTTGTCAATGCCCTTTGGTATGCCACTGCTGTTTGGCAGTAGAATTGAGGAAGTTGCCTCTCCAACTTGCCTTGCTGCTTCCTCTGGCACTTAGGTCACATCAGTTTTGACCACAACGGAGAGATGATCATTGGCAAAAAGAGAGAAGGCCAAACACTGCCCAACAGCAGCAGTTTTTACCTCGGTCTTATTTCAGGCAGCAAAAGGCCCCACAAGTTCAGAGACAGTTTAACCAAAGGAATGGGAAAAAAGGTTTCTCCTTCCCCAAACCCTTCCAACAGCTGCCAGTGACTTGCCACCTGCTCACCCACCATCAACCAGCCTGTAGGCAACAAACCCCTTCATTTTCAGCAGGCTTGGATTTACCCTTTTCTGGCAAATAAATGGGCAATCCAAGTTGTTGCATAGGAGCTTCAGAGTTCATTTATCAAGCCCCTCCCCTTTCATCTTCTCCTTCAGTGACAGAAATTCTATCTGAATCAGAGGAGGCGGAAATTTTGCTGAAGGAGATCTGCTGTCTACTTGAGAAGTGGGTAGTGGAGAAAGTTTGTAAGTCAACTCTCTGAGGTTTTATTCAAAGTTGTTTCTAATGCCCAAAGCCAACAGTAAGATCAGCAAGTACATAGCTGTGCTGAGGTTCAAAATGGAAACAGCACGGTCACTCAGGTTGTCTGTAAAGAGGGTCAAATTTGCAATCAGTCTAGATCTAACCATTACATATTTTCACGTCCCTATCCACCCGTCTTTATGCAAATTTAGGTTTGACTTCCAAGGAACAATACAACTCTGTGCACTCCCATTCAGTCTCAACATCAATCCATGGGCTTTAATCACCCTCTTCAGGTTGACCTCATTAACAGCAACTGCAGCTTATTGGGTGGTGTCTTCAAAAACACACAGTAGGTTTATCTTTGGTGAAAGGCAAGAACAGCCTTCTTTCCCTTTGGTTTCAGCTGGGGTTTCTAGCAAATTGTTAGAGGAGTCAGATCTCAACCCATTCCAGCATTTTATTTTACCAGTGTCAACATTTTTCGCCTTTCTCTTGTGTGTCTGGCACGTATAAATGAGCTCACAGAGCCCATTTCCAACAAGGAGTGGATTTCAACAAAAGAGTTGTTGCGACTCCTCAGTTTGCTCAATGTGGTGGTGAATTTGATTCTTCTTGGCCACCTTTTCATGCACCTTTTGCAGATGGCCCTGCTGGTCCATTGGTGCCCCTTTTTTGGTCAACATGATCAACAAGTTACAAACTTGGTCAAAATGAGACTATTTCTGCATCAGTGGCATGACAAACAATGGCTCACAGTAGGAATTCCTCTGGAAAAGCCCCAACTGGAAGTTATGGTCTGTAGAGATGCCAGTTGAGGGCCCAGTGTCTCTTTCTTCAAGTAAAGACTGGAAAAAAGGATATGACCCCTCAAGCCCTAACATCATGGCTGAAGTGGGTAATATGCTCAGTGCACTCTGAGGTCTCAGAAGATTAGTTACGCCTCACGGAGATTTCAGCTCATGAGAATGGAGCAATCTCTGCAAGCCTTGCATTCCAGTGCAATGCTTCGATCCAAGACATACTGTATTTGCCGGCCTATAAGTCGATGTGGAGTATAAGACGAAGCCAGATCAACACCTTGGCTTCATCACTTTCGCTAGTAACTTCCGGTTTAATGACTATAATGGTATCACTATGCTATTCCAGATTAATTGGGAAAATGATTAAGATGGTCTGTACATGTATTATTTAAAGGTATTATTTTTTGGTACATTGTATGCAACGATTTTCACGTACGAAAAATTACATTAACATACGGTAAAGCAATTTCAATGACATAATCCATATATAAGTCGATTCGGAGTATAAGACGAAGCCCAGACTTCCAGGTAAAAAAGTATCGACTTATAGGCCGGCAAATACGGTAATAGAAGCCATTGGCTGACTTGCACTGTCAACCATTGCGAGAGTTTTATCTCCAAGCTCAAGTATCGCAAAAACGAGATTTGAATTGGGTGTGGGTTTAGTACTTTTGTTGGATTGACCTGGATTTCTTTCTATGTAAGAGAAAGTCATTCTTTTCTTCTTGTTGGTGTATTGTCATCGCATGTTTCATGACAATCAGTTACGCCGTCCTCATTTTAGGAGAGCATTTTATCATTCATATAGGGAATCCAGTCTTTCTTCCCTTAGATGGTGTCCATGGTAGGAGTTGGATGCTCATGCTTTTTCGTTTTCCTATTACCTATATTCCTAATGTTAATGTTATTGAGGAATGTATTCAATGGAGAAATTAAAGTAATTTTTATGTAAATTATGGTTCTTCGAGAATACTTACCCAATCACATTACTGTTAAACCCTCCCACACCTCCGCCAAAATGCAAGGATCCTTGTTGATGTATATCACTCAGTTTAACTCATTAACCCCTGCCGCCACAATAACTCGTCGCACTTTGCTTCCCTCATCTCCCGAGTGCCACGATAGCGTGGCGCAGTTTACCTTGCTTGAATCCCGGGTGCCTCGTTTGATTGGCAGTATTAGTCTAGGCCTGTATCCCGCACGACGAGTTAAAGCGGCACAAACCATTGGTTGATTCCAGACTATTTCCTAATTATGCAGGCAGTTTAACCAATCAAATTTAAGCTTACATAGAGGAAACATTGCAGCACAAAGGGAAAAAAATTTGACTTCGATAGCGCTAGAAATATTGGAGTTATTTAGATTTGAAAATGATGCAAAATGACAAGAATCAGCCACTGGAAGTAGAAACATACCTGATAGACTCTGATGGAGATATATTCATTTATGTGTGGATTAAACCATATCTTGTAGATCTTTTGAAGAATCGGTAAATAAAGACTTGCTTGTGTTTGGGAAAATGAATTTAGTTAGCATGAGTGTACATAATTCAGAGTTTGTTCAAAGTGTTTCATTAGTTTTTAAATGTTTAGTGGAGAATTCTAAGGAAGAAAGGTAAGTAAAGTGTGAGGAAAATATGCAGTTTTCACACGAGGTTAAAATTTGTAAGAGAGATGACAAATGGAATTTCTGTGAATTATTTCATGTGTTGAAGGTTTTAATTATTCAGTGTGAATTCATAATGGATTTTATGGATTTTTAATGACAAAAGAAGCATTGATCGGTAAGTAAATAATTTTTTTTTGCCTTTATGGATGTGTTTTATTTCTGCATGCTGCATGAAATTTATACCATTATCTACATAATTTTATTGAGAACATCTGTGCCAAACTTTAGCTTAATTGAAGGAATACAAAGCAAAAAATAACTGATTTATTTCAAGTAGCCCCCTCTGTAAAAATCAGCAAGTCAGGTACTGTCAGTGAGTCTCAGGGATACAGCTACTGGTAAGGCTAACACTGCTCTAGGTGATCCCTCTGCAAGTATGCTGTAGGGGAATACCTAGCTGTTTGGCTCAGGGGTTAATGAGTTAAAGAGATAAAAACATCCACATGATGGGTGGCCACCTAGGTTGGTAAGGGGAGGTAATGGGTAAGAGTTTCTTCGCTTTGTGTATATGGTATGTATATTGTATTTCTGGGAAGGCTAGATTTGAGAGGTAGCAGAGCTTGTTTCTTAACTTTAATGTGATTGAGTAAATATTCTTGGAGAAATATTATTTGTAAAATAAAAATTCACTTTTCAATGACAGCTGAATGGAATTGTGCGAGACTACATATTTACTGATCTGGATTTGCATGATGGTGGTAGATATTATGTCACTGTTGTGTGTTGTAATGGGGCAGGACTATGTACAAAGAGCACAACACCAAGAATTGTAATGGATTCCACACCTCCAACACAGGGTAAGTTTATAATCAGTTTATAACATTATCAGGGATTATCAAATTCCACACCTCCAACACAGGGTAAGTTTATAATCAGTTTATAACATCAGGGATTATCAAATTCTAAAGGCTCTTCCCATACGTGTTTTTTTCCAAAATTTAATGTGGGGGCCAGGTATTTAAAATTTAACATAAAACATTTAAAGGAGGTAACAAACTGTAACAAATAGAAAAACATTACTCTATTTAATTATGAATTGTAATGGAAAATGTGTCATTTTTGATTCAGCATTTGCTGTTGCTTCAGTTTTAACATAATCCTTCATTGCTTCATGAGTTTTCTCTCAAAGTATTTATTTGTAAATTTCATAAAATGTGTTGTTTTTTGTCTTTCAGAAAATTATTATACAGAATTTATACAACTCAACTGTGTTTAAAAATTCATTATTAATTGACAAGAAGCAGACTTAACTGCTTCAAAAATACATTAAAACTTAAGTGACAGACATTCCAATCCTGTCCGATGGTAATCTTTTATTTGATCAGGTCCTCAAGCAAGTGTTGAAGAATGATAATAAAGGTTAGTTGTTGTTGCTAGTCTATTTTTTCTTTTAATTAGGACTTAAGCTATACATATTTTGTTGTAATGGTCTGATGTGTGCTGACAAACTGCGGCACAATATAGTTAAAAAACGTATAATGTGAAGTACTGCTGTAAAGTCTGTAGTACAGACCCTGGGGCAATCATTTAATTATAGGGTTTGATAAGTCCAGAAAATAAGCTTTCACATCTCTTTTGTCTTGTACATTGTGGTTATAAAGTATTTAAACAATTAGGAAAACATAATGACTTAACAGTTGTATGGGTACTTTATGACTAGTGTCTGACATGTCGACTTAACAGTTGTATGGGTACTTTATGACTAGTGTCTGATATGTCGAGTTAACAGTTGTATGGGTACTTTATGACTAGTGTCTGACATGTCGAGTTAAAAGTTGTATGAATACTTTATGACTAGTGTCTGACATGTCGATTTAACAGTTGTATGGGTACTTTATGACTAGTGTCTGACATGTCGAGTTAACAGTTGTATGGGTACTTTATGACTAGAGTCTGACATGTCGACTTAACAGTTGTATGGGTACTTTTATGACTGGTGTCTGACATGTCGAGTTAACAGTCATTTTAGCTCATTTGTTGGTCATGTCCATCAAATATGACCATTTTGTGTCCACTTTGTGTACTGAACCATGGTGCAGAGAGAATGATCGAAAATGTTATGATTGGGTGTATGTGTGTTGGGGGAAATAAACAAAATTTGATGATTGGGTGTATGTGTGTTGGGGGAAATAAACAAAATTTGATGATTGGGTGTATGTGTGTTGGGGGAAATAAACAAAATTTGATGATTGGGTGTATGTGTGTTGGGAGAAATAAACAAAATTTGATGATTGGGTGTATGTGTGTTGGGGGAAATAAACAAAATTTGATGATTGGGTGTATGTGTGTTGGGGGAAATAAACAAAATTCCAGTGAAATTCATAGCAATGATTTAGTTATGTAAATATATTTTTTCATAGCAATGATTTAGTTATGTAAATATATTTTTTCACATCACGGTTTTCGTGCATTTAATTTTGTCAGACAATAAGGTTTTAGAAAGGAAATAAAGATATAATATTAAGCTTTATTTGGCAGCCTAATAGATAAACAAATCAAAGACCAGTTGATATAATGATATTTGAGTACTCCTATGACCAATGTCTGGTTGCTCATCGTATGTGCTGGTCAAAACCTTTGATGCACTGGATATGTCTGGCAAATACAGAGATTTTAGGATGGATATATACATATATATATATATATATATATCAGAGGTCCTGAAATCACTTTATTTGCTGGATTCAAGGTTTTGACCAGCACATATTCTGAGCAACTTGATATCAGTCATAGGTTATCTAAAAAATCATTATATCAAATTATTTTTGATATTTTTTATCATTTAAACTTTCAAATAAACACCTTAATGAAGTAAACTTTCACAATCAAACAAGACCAGAGTCATAGTTTGAATGGGATTTTATGAACCTGTATGTGCCTAAGAGATCACATGAGATGGAATTGGCTACATGATGAGTCAGTCTTAAGAGCATGATCAGCTTGGATGCTTCAAAAGAAAATCAGCAGGGAGGGATATTCATTAAAGATATATTTATTGCAGATGGGTGGGCATGCGATCGCTCAGACACAAGTTTGTAAAATTCAATTCAAACTTTGACTTGGTAAGTCTTGTTTAATTGTGCGATTTTATTTTCCCTGTAAGTGTCTTGGGATCACATGTGAGTTTAGAGTTGATGCATCCATGCAAACACAGCAATAACAAGAAGGTAAACTATGTATTAACAATACCAGATGATAATATTCACAAGCATGACTTGTGCATCTGATACATTTATCTGAAATTCTTAACATTGAGACTTGGCTAGCATAGTGCTGCTGATGTCTAACCCATCAGATACGGGTTTACGATAAAACTTATGAAAATGCAGTCTTTACTCCACCATACTGTCTTTTATAATTGTGTCCAAAGAGAGTTTAATCTGAGCTGCAGCAGTACCTCTTTCACAATAGTCTTAATCCTTCTAGCAGGAAGAGTCAGTTGTGATAATGTGTACAAGGTTTACCGTATATACTTGCATATAAACCGATACAAATTGCAAACTGCATAGACCCAGATCTGAAAGGATCTTGTGTACTCATCAGTAATCTTCCTCAGAAAAAGTTCTACTGATACACTCTTTAGGTTTGCGGAGTCTTTTATCCTGATATGCAGGAAGGATCAATTGTGATAATGTGTACAAGGTTTACCGTATATACTCGCGTATAAACCGATACCAATTGCAAACTGCATAGACCCAGATCTGCCGTTGCATAATGCGATGGCAGATCTTGGTCTATACAGTTTGTAAGGACTAATCAGTAGAACAAACAACATAGACCTTGATCTGGCGGCGCATTATGCAATGGCAGATCAGGGTCTATGTTGTTTGCATTTTGGACCCAGATTATATGCGAGTATATATGGTACTTTGTATCAGATATTCTCAAATTCTAAGAACAACTCAATCTAATGAAATACTGATGTCATTAATGTTTAATACATGCAAAGTTTGGAAACACTGGCCACTAAGTAATGCTAACAGTAAGGCCGATTCTGAGTCTGTTGCATGAAAGAAATACCCATCAATGGAAAAAATGTTTATTGATTTAATATGCCTTTCTGCAGCAAGGCTCTCCTATAGGATGCATGATATTTTAAAGTAAAATTGCATGGAGGAAGAATGTTATCATACAGGTTAGAGAATTATAATTATATGCTCAAGTTCCAAAATGGACATGACCAACAAATTAGCTCAACTAAGAAGTTGCTAACTTTTGCCAGACATTGGTCATAAGGTGCCCATAATTATCCCATGCACAATACTGTGGTTTTATTTATTTTTGTGGGCATCAGTTTTCATGTTTTTGTAAGAAAAGGACTATTTAGTGGGTACTTAAATTTGTGGATTTGCCTTTGTCAAAGTTTTCATTTTGTTTCATCGATTGACCTCTACAAATACCAAAAATTTATAATAAGGAAAATAAATATGCCAACAACAAACAGTGGTCACTTCAGTGATTAAAACGATGGCAGTATGAGCACAAATTAAACACCTGTCAAGATCAATCCCTTACACCATGTTTTTATCTGAGTGCTCAACATCAAATGGAACCAATGCATCCAACAATATGAACCTACATGTATGTGGTTATTAACCATATATATATGATCTTTTACTTAACTCTTTAACCCCGGGAGATTCTTTTCATTTTCGCCTGAAATGGGGGTAAGAAACGCATTTTTGGGGTTACTTCTGAATGCAACAAAACACATCTGCTTAAGAAAGTTTTTCATTTAGTCGGATGCTTAGGTGTATCAGAAACATTGTTTTTGATTGGCTATTACGCTCGCGCATGTGCAGAAGGGTAAAAGTTGGACCTTTTTTTTTTCATATTGGATCCTCGATTTTTGTGTCCTGACCCCTTTTTACTCCAAATCTCAGACTTATCCTACTTTTTGCAAAGGTTCACCTGTCTGTGTGCAGTTCTGACCGGTCTGCTTTAGATCTAAGGCCAAAAAGTCTAAAATCCGGACACAAACTCCGGTTCCGAACTGGCAGTTTTCAACCTAAAAAAAAATCGGGTCTCAAAAAATGCTTTTTCTTTGCTGTATTTTTTAATACGAGTAGAAAGTCAACATTATTTGGTATCATTGTAGAGCTACATCTTTCTACTTTCCTGAAATACCATCCACTTTAGTGTATCCTAAATGGTGTTCACGTTACAGAGCTCGGAAGTAGGGTACAACCTCATGACGCGTAAACGTGGCGCTAGGGGTTAATGAGTTAAACCATTGTCCATAAAGTTGCACCATCAGTACGTTCTAACGATGATGTTATGTGAATAACATCATTGTTTCATATGTAAACCAAACACGTGACCAACTGCAGCTTCATCAGTGCAGTCAGCAGGCTGTGGCAACATTTGATGTGCTGTGGAGGAAAGTGGTTTATGACAAAATGGCTGATAGATCAGTCCTAATTATCCATAGTTTTGAGAAAGCTGGACTTGTGTACTTTTCCGATTTCAGAATTATTTATGTGACAAACATTTGTATGTACCAGGAGACTTGATTGATACAATAAAGTAACTGCAATTTTGTCATTCAAATACTTGCGACATCAATTTCACGTATTAAATGAAGCAATGTAAATAAGTAATAAATCCAATTTTGTACATCATTTCATTCTTCTTTCTTTTATCTTCAGTAATATTAGTACTTTTTCTTTTCTCTCTATCCTTATTGCTCTCATACCACATATTGATTTAAGGGAGCGAGTGGAAAAGACAGCTAGCCTATACTGTATACAAATGTGTGCATTGAAACAAGGTAAACTGCTTTATAATTTTTTTTCCTCAAAATGGATTAAAATAAAACAAACTTTGTATAAGATACAATGTAATATTTTATGACAGTAATGAAGTTGAATTATCAAATAACTGAGCACTGTTGATCACTATGAATGTGTCCACAATGAAAAAATCGGGATATTTCTGCATCACAATGATTCATTATTTGTTGGATCTTTAAATTCGAGGTTTGGAGCAACCACAAAGTCCATGAAAATTGGTACTCCACAAAAAATAAAGAAAAACCACATACTCTATAGTCCTCAAGCAAAGATGGTAGAGATGTGAAAGCTTATCTTCTAGAATTATAAAAATCCTATAATTAAATGATTGCCCTACAGTGTGTACTATAGACATTACATCAGTCCCTTATACCATGTGATCTTTTACTATTTTGTGTGTCAGAGTATCACCACATATCAGACAATTATAACAAAATATGTGTAAGCTCAAATTACAAGAAATAAGACACTTGCATCAACAATTAACTTGTATTATCATTCTCCAACACTTGTTTGAGGACCTGATGAAATAAAACTTATCGTCGGAATTGACCAGAAATGCCTGTCAATTAGGTGTTACCTGTATTCAAGGTAGTAAGTCTGCTTCTTGTCAATTAATAATTATTAAAAACAGTGGAGTGGAATGAAACACCGTTGTTGGGTGAAATTCTGTTGCATAGTTTTCTGAAAGAAAACATTTTTACAAATAAATAGCAAGAGAAACTATATATACTGGCGTATAATCAATACCAATACCAACTGCAAACTGCATAGACCCAGATCTGCCATCGCATAATGCACCGGCAGATCTGGGTCTATGCAGTTTGCAAGGACTAATCTGTAGAACAAACAATATAGACCCTGATCTGCTGGCACATTATGTGATGGCAGATCAGGGTTTATGTTGTTTGTATTTGGACCCGGATTATATGTGAGTATATACGGTAGTGAAGCATGGAAGAATAATTCTAAAACTGAAGCAACAGCAAATGCAGTTCCAAAAATGACACTTTTTCCAGTACATTTAATAATTGAGTCTTTCAATATTTTCTTATTTATTACAATTTTGCATAACCTCTGTTGAATTTTTTTTTTTTAAGCTTTCCATATATTTGGCTGTAATGTTAATTTTTGGAAACAAATGTCTGGCAAGAGCAATTATAATTTTGGGACCCCTGAAATATATGTAAGGAAAATTTACTGGCAATTGCTCACCATTAGGTACATTTCATAATTTTCACTTTATGTATGACTAGAAATACATGTAATTCACTGGTGAATTATTGGTCACAATTATATACGTTCTGTCAGAAACTATTTGAAATGTGAAAGGGGGCTTATTAATTTATGCTAGTCTGTGAATTAGAGGATTTTCCAATAAAAATAATTTTGATAATTCACTGGAAATATACAAAATACTTTTTCATTGTGGTAAATAGACATTGATAACATTATGACCAAGAAATCTGATTTGCCATTTTGTCACTTGATTGGTCTAGTGGTAAGTTATTTTATAAATGGCTACCTGTCGTACAAGATTACCAGGCTCAAATCTCACAATATGCTTTTTTTTTTGTCAATTTTTTTTGTTTATGTGCTTTTTTGCCTTGAGTTACGAAAGAGAATTATGTTACTTCTGATATTTTCCATGCGAATATACACAAAAACAGCAGAACATAAACGGTAAATAGGTGACATTATCGTGTGGGATACCGTAAAAAAAAATCTGCTACTTCAGTCTGTTATATATATTGCAAGCCAATATATTTCTGCATAAAATAAAAAGAAAATTTGTTGGTTCCAAATTAATATTGGATATGTTTCATTTTGTGAGTGACAAACTCAAGTATTTTCACTTGTGGCTTTGTCACTTTTGAAAATCTTGAGTTTTTCACCCACTGATCAAATACATCCCTTATTCACTTGATACAGGCAAATATCTTCTATTTAACCCAGCACTTTTTGAGGAAAATGTGGGAATAATGTGATACTGCCTATCAGGATGTGTATGCTTGTTCGTTTTCATGCATTGGTAATATCACTCAACTCCTCCAATACCATTCAAGATGGAGACTTTAAACTTTGGATTACAATTTGGGGTGGTCTGTGGATGTGCATGAGAATTTTAGAATTTTTATTCTTCACACAGGGGTCAAGTTTTTGGTTGGTTATTTCTTGGTTGTTTTTGGTGCCACTTTCAACACACTATTGGCTACATCATGCAGAGGAAATTAGAGCAAGGTACTTTCCCAAGGACACACAGAAGCAGTCAACTCAGGCTGGCCTGGGTGGGTGTCAAACCAGCAACCCTTGGATTACGAGTCTGACTCTGCTCCCAACTGAGCTGCTGTGGCTCCTTGAGGGGTGGGGACTAAATAGTACTAAATAAACCATGTAGTAATTTTAATAATTTTGTTTGTCCTATGCAGTTCAAGATAGACACTTCAGACCTTGGTTTGAGATAGTCTGTAGATGTGCACAAATGTGATTGAGTTTGGAGGTGGTGAGGGTGGTTGTACTTAAAAGTAATGTCTGAATTGTTAGTCTTATATTCATGAGAATTGGCACGTGTGATGATTGTCCCTATTGTCAACACATATTGAATGAGGTACTGAATGAGACCTCTGCATAAATTAAATTTTACGTTTCAAGGGGATGGAAAACAAAACCAGTGCTTTCTTGTGCCATAATATGTATTCTTTTTATACTATAATAAAATAGCAAGTTTGAACATGAATCAGATTCAGATTCTGATGGAAAATGTTACAATAATAATTACTTATTATGAGTCAATATACGGTTGAATAATGAAAAAGGAAGAGTTGTTATCTGATAGTTCACTGCAAAGATTTTTCTTTTATAAAATCCAAGAGCATTTTCAGTGTCCTTCACAAGATCACTGTCTAGTTACCACTGATGAGATTCATTGTGATTATTAAGCTTCACACTTAACAGGCTTTCAATAGTTCTCTGGTCCAGATTTCCCCTTGAATCTCTTTGTATTTTGTGAAGAAGGAAGAATGTCCTCTCTGTATCAGCATTAGAATGTTGTAATGACAGGACAAACACGCTCAGTCTGCAAAGAAGTTCTAACTTCAGTTTTCCTGTTGCTGGGTTTGTAAGTTTGCTGATTTCTCTCCAATATTCATCCAAGCTATCTTCACTGCGAGGAGGAAGTTCCTAACTTGGACTTAAGTTAAGATGTATTCCTGAGCCTCATCCTCAAGGGTTTCTTTCTCTTCATGGCTCAGATCCAAAAATCTGTTGGCAAGTTTCACCACTGTAAATATAAAAAAAATAAAGATTGATTTAGACTTGAAATAAAAATGAAAAAAAATACATGATGAATTTATGCTTTTATGAATAATTTTTTCCAAACTTTAAAATTAATTATCTTGTAATATATTGTATCTAGGTCTTGATCTAAATTTATGTGCATGAAAACTGCAAATAGTTTATGAAATACAAAAGATGCACTCCTTGAAACACACAATGCAAACTCTGGACCTTTGCTGCTCACCTGCACAAACTTAAACTCTGATATCCAAGCACTGTTGAACTTATAATATTTCTACGATGGTGGTTTCTTAGCATTGGGAGAATGCACAAGTTTAGAATTGAATGAAAAATGTAAGAGCTGACCTCTTAAAATATCTGGAACAACACAATACCATTTAAACAGGACAAAAATCAAAGTACTTACTCTAGTGTGTCTGCCGAAATACTATTTTTTATGGTCAGTCTCTTCATTTTTTCTCCCCTCCACCAAGGGTCGGCCGATTTTTATCAAAGGCTCAGAAGACATCATGGACCACCTTTGATCCCTTTATTACTTATAACACCTCAAAAAATATCCCACATTTGGCCTAAACTCCTCAAATTCCAACAATAAGGTAAATCAATTAGCAGCTTGCTGTGTACACATTTAACAACTGTAATCATATTACTCTGCAACGCATCATCACACCGGTTGTCGTACTGGTATAAACTTTCCGGTTCCCACTAGACTGGTTTTGGCTGGTTTCCCAAATGTGTTGATTGAACACGTAAAAAGTACCGTGTTTGGGTATTTTTATTTTTATTTGTTAAAAAGATTCTTTTAATTTTCAAAAGCGGTAGATTTTAACTACTAAACGGTATGTGCGGTAGACAGCCTTTAAAATGGTATTTTTGGCCTACCGCTGGTAGAATCACATCTATGCCTCTGGGTCATGCCCCAGCAGCATACATATTCACCCCCTAGGTCATAACTTGGAAATTGGGATATCCACATATACACTTACTGGGCATGAAAGATAAATTCAGATATGCAAGAGACATTGGCCCCAGGGTATGTCCTTACCCCCTGGGTCATAACTGGAAAAATATTGAGATCCCCACCTTATACCCATATATACACTTACTGGTCATGAAAAGAAATTCAGTTATACATGAGACGTTGTTCCCAGGGTTTGTCTTTTTCCCAAGGCCTTAATCCCAGGTTTATAACTTGGAAAATATTGAGCTTCTCATTCTATAAGCATATATACACTTACTGCACATGAAAAGACAAATCCATATGTGCATCTAACATCAGCCCCTGGATCCCTATCCTCAGGGACTTACCACATATACTCGGGTGTAAGCCGATACCAACTGCAAACTGCATAGACCCAGATCTGGCATCGCGTAATGCACGGGCAGATCTGGGTCTATGCAGTTTGTAAGGACTAATCTGTAGAACAAACAATATAGACCCTGATCTGCTGGCACATTATGTGATGGCAGATCAGGGTTTATGTTGTTTGTATTTGGACCCGGATTAATCAGTAGAACAAACAACATAGATCCTGATCTGGCAGTGCATTATGCGATGGCAGATCAGGGTCTATGTTGTTTGCCGGATTACACAAGTATATACAGTAGCCATTTAGAAGCTCAAACATGTAAGTGCATGAATTTGTGTTTATGCATGTTGATGATATGGTAGTGTTGAATGACATCACAACACAAACCCTTTGAGTCTTGATGATTCATACATTGTGATGTTGTTCATTCATAGTTTCTACTTGTTATGGTTAATTCGGTGAATTAATTTACCTGACACAGAACAACTTGCACAACTACTTGTATTTAATTGCATTTCCAGCAGAGAAGTGCAAAATTTACGTTTCTAATGATGCATATAGTAGACAGAAGAATGCTCATATAGTGATTTCATCTAATAATTCACTCAGATTATACACTCAGTGAAATTGAAATGTTTGGAGCATACAGTGGAATAATCTATTTTTGGCTTTTTATTGTTCAGAGATAAGTTGGGGACATCGTCGTTCCTGTCTATCATCCATCCATCTGTAAGATTTGTTTCTGATCTTTAACTTTAAAGTCATTTGTGATTAAGGAATAAAACTTGGTATACTTGTACACCATCACTAGAAGATCTATCATGTACCACATTGGGAGTCTTATCTTCAAGGTCAATGTCACAGCTCAATATTTTACGTTTTCATCACTTTTCCTTCTGCACCATAACTTTAAATATGGTTTGTACAACCATGAAAAATCCTTGAATTTGAGGGGTTGCCTTGGAAACATCTTGAATTTTGAAAAAGTTGATTTTATCCTTGGAAAGTCCTTGAATTTGTTGAAAAACTTGAATTTTCCCAGAACTTCTTTAATTTATCTGAAGGAATGCAAAATGTTAAAACTTAATAAAATATATAACTTCTTTTAATTTCAGAATTTTTGTTATTGTGTATTTTCCAAAAATGATGAATAAATTAATAATTTTAATGCGATAAAAATGGGTGGTTCAAATGTCACATGACATTGGTACTTGTCATATAGAGTAGTGTTCCTTGCAGAAAAAGTTCAATTTTCATTTTAAAAAATCTCTTTGAAAATTTTTGGAAGTCCTTAAAACCTCCTTGAAAAGTCCCTGAAAATCAGCTCAGGGGCTGTATGAACCATGTTAAAGCCATTTGAGATTAAGGGGTGAAACTTGGTATACATATACATCACCACTTGAAGGTGTGTCGAATACCACATTGGGAGTGCTGTCTTCAAGGTCAGGGTCACGGCTCATCACAGCTCGGTGTTACAAGTTTTCCATCACCCTTTCCCTTCCAATCTATAACTTTAAAGCGAATTGTGATTAAGGAATGAAACTTGGTAAACTTGTACATGATCACTAGAAGGTGTATCATGTACCCCATTGCAGGGACTATCTTTATGGCCAATGTCACGGCTCAGTATTACTTGCACATTTGTGCTTCTCTGTTTTATGGCATCTCATGTATCACAGTCAGTGTTTTATCTTCAAGGTTAAGGTCACTGATACATTTTATTTACCTCATTTCTGTTCTTTTCTTCTAATGCCTTTGTGATAGGGCATTTAAACTTACTTTCATTGTCTGCCCAGTAACTTTACAGCTGTCATTAAAGGTCAAGTTGGGTTTCATTACTATGTACCTCTTTGATCTAACTATGGGAGGCTATGGAAAAAAATTCACTGAATTTGCTTGTTTTCATTTTATTTTTCACAGAGGATGATCCCTCAGATAAGATAAATGTTTAGAATATATTTTATGTCAATAATAACTCCCTTGAATCATGATAATTGTCATAAAATGTTGTATGTTCTCCATTCTAGGCATGTTTGCTATAAACACAGACCATGCTGCCGACCAAAGAAGACAGAGTCCAGGCTGGATGACATGGGAGGTATTCCAGTTGAA
Organism: Margaritifera margaritifera; assembly: GCA_029931535.1. Lineage (NCBI taxonomy): Eukaryota > Metazoa > Mollusca > Bivalvia > Unionida > Margaritiferidae > Margaritifera > Margaritifera margaritifera. The sequence goes on along the minus strand of JAQPZY010001503.1, from coordinate 1,769,008 downwards.
CCTCGCTTGGCTCAGCTTTGCTGATATTCACTCAGAGATAGAATATTACAATGTCACCGTGGGGAGCACATATATGGGACGAGACTTAAATAAGGTAATCACACTAATCAATGGCCAGCAGCAACAGTGACACATTGAGCATTCAGTAGTTTAGATGCCACTTATTGGGACTCCTTCAGTGCTTCCCCCCACCCCCTTCCAATCCCAGCAGGCTCAGGGTTGTAGTATAGGTCTGGTGTGTCCTCACTGCATGTTGTAAGAGGCAACTGAGTGGAGGCAATCCGTTGCATCCCATTTCATTGGAGAAGAGGATCCTGGTAGTTTAGTCGAGGAGAGGCTGGTGGTTGCCACTCCGATGCAACACACTACTTTGACCTCAGCTTGAGATAAATGGATTGTCAGACAGCCTAGTCTAATCAATGGGCTAGTCATGCCAAGTAATGTGCAGTACAACCAATTCTCGACAACTTCAGTTTTTTCCTAGCGATGCCACATTTGATGTGAAAATCATCCATACTTTTAGAAACAAATTAACAGAGAAATACTACTAAATATTTCTCTTAAGCAGATATGTGGAAATATATAATTTAATTTCAGTGGGTAGTTCTCTTTAGCAGATATGTGGAAATATATAATTTAATTTCAGTGGGTAGTTCATGCTTTACTGACAGCCATGTGCATATTCATTTACATGGTTACCAATTTTATAAATGTGTACAGGCAGTTAACTTAACTAAGTCATTTACGTGTGTATGCATTGCAGCCTTACCCATAAATGCAATTTTCATGAAAGCAGACAAATGTAAACATTTCTTGCAACATCTGTGTTGTCACTCATTATTAAAACGTTTGAAAGTAACATAACCATATTCAAGGGTTGAAAATTAAGTCCAAGGTCTAAGACTAATTTTAAAAAATGCCATAAGATTGACTCATTTTTTCAAGAACTAAAGTCTAACATGATGGATTTGTTGGGTTCTTCAGAGGCAACTGTTCCAGTAAAGTCTTAGCATTATGATGTAGAAATTGTGAAGTCCATTTTAGAGAAATTATAACTGAAGGAGTCAACCCTTAACATTGATAAATACAGTTTATTATTTGTAGACCAAAGTGAAAATGCTAGCTGTTCCCTCCTTATTGTACACTTTTGACTAGAGTTGAAGGGTACAATCCAAGGTAGCATCAAATGTCGTAGAGTTAAAGTAATCTTTGTTTGAACTATTGATTACCAAATTAGGATATCGTGATAAAATGATTCAGATGAACATTTATGTAAATTAAAACAGCAAATTTTGAGATTGAGAATTTGCAAGATTGTACTGTTGTGTCCAAGTTGCATTCACTGCCAGCTGCTAGTGTAACACTTTTTTGATTGTTGAATCATTGACAAAAGGAACTCAATTTCTGATGAAAGAAATGTTTAGAAATATATGATTAAGTATTAAATCAATGAATTATTAGCTTAAAGAGAAGAATAATTTATATAAAAGGGGAATTATTAAATAAAGTACTTGCAGATAATGGGTGAAGACAAAAGTTAAATAAGAGCAAGGTCCAGAACAGAAAATTTATAATTTAAGCCTTTTACGACAAACTAAATAATTGAACATATTGTTGCTTTTATGGAGCCAATTTTGGCAACAACTTGGGAAATTCTAAGGTCAGTCTAAATGAAGTACAAGTCCAGAGCATATATTACAATATTCCTAAATGGAATAAGACCAGGCAAAAATTTCTGAATTAAGCAGTCCTTATGTATTTATTAATAAACTCTATATTCATATAAAAATATATAAACACGGTCTTTTCATCTTTTTCTTCGATCATTAATAAAAGAAACATTTTGAAAGTAATATTAATAATGCATTTTGATAATAATAATAATAAATAATAATAATAATATTATTATTATTATTATTATTATTATTATTATTATTGGTACCTGTGCACTTTTAAGGCAGAGTTACTTTAATTTCACTTAAGTCACAGATTCATAAACTTACAGAAAGATTTCAACCCCTGCATAATATTTATCATAGTGGTGTTCAGAGGGCTAGACCAGTTGGTGTTCAATGGAACCCTTACTATTATTGACCAAGAAAAATGATAATAAATGCTTTGTACAGTTTTCTGAAAGTAATTAACATGTTATTTTTGGTTTATTTCTAGATTCCAGGAGAAGCAACTACACTATATCATGATAATAAAAGCTCCATTGTGAAAGATGAGGGTCTTGTCCAGACATTTTCCTTTGAAATTACACCAGTTGTGTCTCATGAACTGATATACATAGCAGTGTGGGCTGTGAATAAGGTTTGTTAATTAGTCTCAGGAACTAATATATATAGCAGTGTGGGATGTGAATAAGGTTTGTTAATTAGTCTCAGGAACTAATATATATAGCAGTGTGGGCTGTGAATAATGTTTGTTAATTAGTCTCAGGAACTAATATATATAGCAGTGTGGGCTGTGAATAAGGTTTGTTAATTAGTCTCAGGAACTAATATATATAGCAGTGTGGGCTGTGAATAAGGTTTGTTAATTAGTCTCATGAACTGATATACATAGCAGTGTGGGCTGTGAATAAGGTTTGTTAATTAGTCTCAGGAACTGATATACATAGCAGTGTGTGCTGTGAATAAGGTTTGTTAATTAGTCTCAGGAACTAATATACATAGCAGTGTGGGCTGTGAATAAGGTTTGTTAATTAGTCTCAGGAACTAATATACATAGCAGTGTGGGCTGTGAATAAGGTTTGTTAATTAGTCTCAGGAACTAATATACATAGCAGTGTGGGCTGTGAATAAGGTTTGTTAATTAGTCTCAGGAACTGATATACATAGCAGTGTGGGCTGTGAATAAGGTTTGTTAATTAGTCTCAGGAACTAATATACATAGCAGTGTGGGCTGTGAATAAGGTTTGTTAATTAGTCTCAGGAACTAATATACAATGCAGTGTGGGCTGTGAATAAGGTTTGTTAATTAGTCTCAGGAACTAATATACAATGCAGTGTGGGCTGTGAATAAGGTTTGTTAATTAGTCTCAGGAACTGATATACATAGCAGTGTGGACTGTGAATAAGGTTTGTTAATTAGTCTCAGGAACTAATATACATAGTAGTGTAGACTGAATAAGTTTGGTTAATTAATATATCATTATGTAAATTCATATTTGTGATATGTTTTACTATATCAAACCATTCAAATAATATTGTTTTATATACAATGGGGCCTGTATTTAATTAACCTAATTTTTTATTAGCTAAATTTTGTATATTGTAAAGTGCCAATTTCAGTCCAAATGCAATTCATTTTATGATGTATTTTCCCCATTTTTCAAATCAAAATTTGTTTGTATGAACACATATCATTCGTTTAAGAAAAATTGATTTGTATATATTACTATAACCAAAGTCAGCCAAAAGGTTTAAAACCAGAGATTTAGGTATGATCTAGAAGCTATTCATGAAGCAAAAAAGCTGGGACTTTTCTTAAAAATAAAAAATGTTCAATGAAAAGAAACACAGCTGGAACTTGGAATTGTTTGGCACTTGTACACAAAGAAATAGAAGAAACTGTTGACTGATTAAAAGTACTGGACTCTAATTTATAGTTTATTCTCAAATTTCTTTAGATCGTACATTTTTAATTCTTAAATAGGTTGGATTGTCCAGCCCAGTTCTTCATCATGCCTTCCGCCTAGTGTTTGGCGGTGTAATGGAACTGGTTCGAAGATGTTCAGCTTTCTCCTGTGTGGGCCATTGTGTTTGTGCACCGGAAGATCAAGTTTGTAGTAACCCTCAGCCCTGTATTGATAAGTCAGCAAGTAGGTTACCTCCCCAGAAAATAATTGTTCCTAATTCTTTGAGTTCCAGTTTACTCTCTGTCACCAACAGAGGACTTAGGAATTTGTACAATGCAATGAAAGCATACAAATCTTATTAATAATCATATAATGCGCCACCCACCCCACCCCACCCCAGTTTACTCTCTGTCACCAACAGAGGACTTAGGAATTTGTACGATGCAATGAAAGCATACAAATCTTATTAATAATCATATATTGCGCCAGCCACCCCACCCCACCCCAGTTTACTCTCTGTCACCAACAGAGGACTTAGGAATTTGTACGATGCAATGAAAGCATACAAATCTTATTAATAATCATATAATGCACCACCCCCTACCCACCCCCCAGTAAATTTAACATTAAATGGTCTGTGCTTAACAGGCTATTGGGTGTAGGCTGTGTTAAAGAGAGCTCTTTTTTTTCTTTTCTTCAATTCATTCTCATTTAGTTCTGAAATGGACTTTCCTGGTGGAGTGTCAGCACCTGTAACATATTGGCTAGTGTCATGCATATACTGTGCTGCACAGGTCTAATGCGGTCCAGAACTGTTATGAGATTTGATTGGTTCAATCATGAATTTGTCAGTTCCATTGACAAATAGACTGGCTGAATTTCCAACCTGTGCCACTGTCTGGGATAACTTTGCAATAACTGCAAAACATCTTTCCATGAATTCAAACAATGGATAATTGAATTCAAACCATGGATAATTATCAATGTAATGTGGCTGAAAATGTCTCTGTCTCGTAATTGGGTCAGACTTTATATTTTTTTGCCGGCACAGAGTCGGGCTTATGTCTCTTTGGAGAACCAGTTACCTCAGACTCAGTGGCAGCCTTACATTTTATCCCTCCACTTTTACATGAATTTTCCTTCTCCGAATCTTCGTTATCTTCCTTGCAAAAATAATTTAGTAAGCTCATTTTATTCACATAGTAAAGATCACTTTGCTTGACAACTACTTCATAGCATTCATTTTTTGTCATTTAAATATAAACACAGACAGCTCCTTAATTAGTATAATCTCTTCACTTCAAGCACAATATCACAAATGGATAGGTAATCCTCTGTATAATCTATTAAAAATTAAAGAATCATGACTGTCATTTAATTAGTTCATGAAGGAAACTGACTCTAATGTTGGTAAAGTGGCTTTCATTAATTTAATTGCATTTGCTCTCTTAATTGAAATCAAAAGTTGATCTGCTCATGAGTATCTGGGTTGAGTAACAACACTATAACAAGGCCCCTTAAAACACTGCAAGTGAATATACTGGATTGGTTTTGTTTGAAGTGTTTTGACTGGCCAATAATTCAGTTGCTTAGCCCAAATGCAGTCAAGCTGTAGCAGAACACGTGGGCATGCAACAGTTATCAATGACTGCTTATTGTAGGTGTGATATATCACAGCATGTGAAAAGATAAATGGAGAGCGTATCTGGGTTGACTAAACACACTATAACTGCAAATGAATATACCAGATTTGTTTTGTTTGAAGTGTTTTGATTGGCCAATAATTCATTTGCTGACTACAAATGTAAATGAATGTACCAGATTTGTTTTGTTTGATGTGTTTTGATTGGCCAATATTAATTTGCATAGCCCAAATGCAGTCAAGCAGTAATAGAACATGCACACATGCAGCAGTTCTCAATGACTACTAACTGTAGGTGTGATATATCACAGCATGTGAATGAATAAATAGTAGATTCAGACATTCAGTACACCCACAGGTCATGAATGGACAGATAAAGGTAGATAAAATGATTTAAAGCATTACAATTATTGCTTCTCTGACGTGTTTTTAAAAGGGAAAAAGCACTTGTCACAGAATAGCACCATGGAAACATTTACTTGTCCAACTTTGAAAATGAATACTCCAGGACATCAGGCTATGGGATTTGATCCGCCCCACCAGATTTTTTATCAGATTTTTGGTATGTAAGCATATATCATTGAGATATCTGATGAGTTTGATTATGAACAGCATCTGTGCATATTAAAGAGGTGATCTTGCATCTGATTGTCTGACCTTGTGAACACTTTAAAGGCCACATTTCTGGTCAGATTTGGTATGCAAGCTTTTATCATCAAGTTCTTGAAAGAGTTTGATTGTGAGTGATATCCACACATAATAATGAGGTGATCTTGCACCTTGTTGGCTCATTTTGAGAATACTGTAGGGGCCATATTTCTGGTCCGATTTTAATCATATCTGGTATGTAAGCTTGTATCACCAAGGTCTCAGATGAGTTCAGTTATCAGCGAGATTCAAAGATAATAATGAGGATCCAAGCTGATCAGATGGTGGGAATCAAACATGCAGCCTTCTGGTCGTGTGTCCAGTGCTTTAACCACTGAGCCACTCCAGCTGCCTTAGGTGGGGATCTCAATAATTTCAAAGTTTTATTTCCCCTGTAAGTGCCTACGGATCTCATGAGAAAGATTGCTCTTTCCGCAAGTTCTATCTTAATCCTGTATCAGATGGCTTAGACTTCAGCAGTGATGTACTGGGGAAATCCCAGTCGTGAAACATTTAAATTATATCTCAAATGCTTCTATATGTTGTTCATAGTTCAATCAATAATCCTAATACACAGTTCTTTACTTTTTGTTCTGTGTTTTGCTTGGATGCATAAACTCTGAAATCTCATTGGATCCCAAGGCACATACAGGGGAAATAAAATTTCACAATTAAACAAGACTTACCAAAGTTGCAGTTTGATTGGGATTTTATGAACCTGTAAGTGCCTGAGGAATCACATGCCCACCCGAATGCAAAATTAATTACCTTCATGCATATCCCACCCATCTTTGAGGCATCCAAGCTGATCATGCTCTAAAGACTGGCTCATCACGTGACCAATTCCATCTCATGTGATCCCTCAGGCATTTTGAATATATTTTACTAAATACTGCTTCGTTCATCCAAAAAGAGACCTTAAATTTGGGTGGCTATGCTTGTGCAATACTTTGTTTGCTAAGGTATCAACTAATCTTAGTTGTAATTAATATAAAAAATGAAGTTAATGAGTAAAAATGAAGGAAATAAATTTATGAAATGATACATTTTTTTAATCTGCAATGATTTATTTATTATCAGCCAAGAAGACAGAGATTAAAGTGATCGATGTGAGAAACCTTCGATTTGAAAATAAAGATGAGAACGTGACCCACATTGCTTCAGACACCTCCCTGGCAGCCATGTGGAGGCTGAATGGATCAAATGTAGAGAAGCCTATTTGGTAAGTCATATGTGTCTACAGGGTGATCCACAGGGCTATGTATTGGCACTGATATCACAATGCTGAGGTCTTGATATGATACGAATCAAGATGGCCACCATGATTTTGGTAAGTCATATGTGTCTACAGGATGATCAACAGAGCTATGTATTGACACTAATATCACAAAATAGAGGTCTTGATATGATACATATCAAGATGGCCACCATGATTTTGGTAAGTCATGTGTACCTACAGAGTGATCAAAAGAGCTATGTATTGACACGGATGTCACGATACAGAGGTTTTGATATCTTCATTTTGTTACATGTGCCCTAGCCCATTTGGATTTGGGTATAAAAGGCTCAGTCGTAGATAATGTGTTTTAAGGTTTTAAATAAAGTTTTTTCATTTGCTTGTATGATACATATCAAGATGGCCACCTAGGTTTGGGTAAGTTGTGTGTGTCCACAGAGTGATTAACAGAGATCTTGATATCATACATATCAAGATGGCCACCATGGTTTGGGTAAGTCATATGTGTCTACAGGGTGATTAACAGAGCTATGAATTGGCACTGATAGCACAATATAGAGGTCTTGATATCATACATATGAAGATGGCCACCATGGTTTGGGTAAGTCATATGTGTGTACAGGGTGATGAACAGAGCTATGTATTGGCACTAATATCATAATATTGACGTCTTAATGTCATGCATATCAAGATGGCCACCATGGTGGGCATGTTTGAGGTGACAGATTAGTAACATTTTCAATAGCAGCAACTGCATTTTTTTTGTATTGATATCTTTTACTAATTTCAATAAGAGCAACTTATCATGAACTTCAGTTTTTTATTATAATTTATTAATATCTATCGCTAGCTCTTTAATAATTTGAATAAATGCACAGTGTTTTTCATTCGCAAAACTAGCCCTATTATGAGAAAATGTAGAAGAAAAATGAATTTGAAAACAAATTAAATCAGTTTGCAAATTCAAAGTTTCATCTGTTTGCAGATGTCAAGTTGTTTAAAAGGTTGCTAGTCTTTTATATGTATCATGATACAGTGTTGGCAGTATGTATCGTCATAAAAATATCAATACTATTATGTATTACTGAATTGTTACAGCTCTAGTGATCACATTAGATTTTGTATATAAAACATCGTGGATTTTCAGCTTTATGGGGAAAGCAAGGGAGCTTTTCATTTAAGTTTCCTTATTATATCTAAATGTATTACAGTAAAACCTGTCTTGAAAGACCACCCCTTCTGCCAGCATAAAGCAGTTTCAAGAGAGGTGGTCTCTCATGACAAGTTTGTGCAAGATAACCAGTTTTCAAGGTCGAAATTCAACAGGGTTTAAGAGGGAACAATACCCACAATTGCTGTACATGCACTTTATTCTTTATTCATAATTCTTGTTAAAATATTGCATTTATTTCATCTCAGAATAATTTTATATAGCAATAAAGAGACATCTATTATAAAACATTCATTTATATTTATGTTTATATTACATTTATATTAATATGTGTACATGTATTAGCATATGAGTTGCAAAATCAACAACGGTAATATTTATTTATCCTGTCCATAAGTTAACTTCACATATTCATAAATTTCATTGTTACTTCAAATGTAGCACAAAAATTGTAAATTTAGCTATGATAACACTTACTCATCCTGTGTATGAATTGCACTGTGGAGGTTTTGATCAGGCTCTGGGTAAATATGGAGTATATATGTACCAATAAATGTAATCAAACTCGATTTTTAAAAAAAAGGTGTAATTACCAACTTTACTACAGTGAAAAAGGTGTAATTACCAACTTTACTACAGTGAACAGATGCTGGCTTGGTGTGTGGGTTTTTAAAACTCTAACATCAAAAAATCAACCAACAGCATGAACCTTTTACAAATGACATATGAATCCAGAAAACAAAAACAAATCAATCTGTGCATGACAATTGTGGTCATAAATGACAGGTGGTCACTCATAGCAGAGGTCGCTCAAGACAGGTTTTCTTGTATTGTTACACAGTTGTTGGTTAAGTGATAAAATATGCATGATTCTGCAGATTGTAAAGAAATCCACAGATGTCCTCAGTCTGTTGTAATATACTGTATTTATCAATGAATGATGTGCACAAAGATCCAAATCTGCCATAGCATAATGAGTGGCAGATTAGGGTCTGTGCTTTTGCATGAAATTATAAGTTGAACAACAGTGTAGACCCTGATCTGCATCAAAGACTACAAATTGCAGTGAAAGTCACTAGTATGGTCAACTTGTATCTATATACAATAGTCCCTCATGATAAAGCACCTCATTATAACACTATCCCTTATATAACACAAGTATGGTCATGGATCCCATTATACTACTTGAGATTGTATTTTTCCACATCTGTCTATGACACGATACTCTTTTATGGCTCCCTGAGATAGTGTTATAGTGAGGGACCACTAGTATATTTATCCATGTATGATATCTACATATGTCTATTTCATTGTACTCTTTTTTTTATTTATCAATTTATGATATTTACACAACCCTGAACTGCATAGAACCAGATCTACTATTGCTTAATGTTGAGGCAGATCAGGGTCTGTTCTTGTATGGCTCCCTGGGACAGTGTTATTGTGATTGTGAGTGACCAAGGTACCATATTTATCCATGTATGATATTTACACAACCATGAACTGCATAGAACCAGATCTGCTATTGCTTAATGTTAGGCAAATCAGGGTCTATACTTTTTTCCTCCCTAGAACAGTGTTATACCAAGGGACCACTACCATATTTATCCATGTATGATATTTACACAACCATGAACTGCATAGAACCAGATCTGCTATTGCTTAATGTTAAGGCAGATCAGGGTCTGTACTGTTTGCTTGAAATCACAAGTTGAATAAACGAGATAAGATCTGCATGTGCATAATGCAATATATTGGTACATCTGTGTCTATGCTGTTTGCAGTTGGACAGGACAGCATGCTACAAACATTTTTATGTTAAAGTCTTCTCCAGCTTAGTTGTAGCTTCACATGCCTATAGTAAATTTTCATCAAATATTTTTCAAAGGTAGGACAACTAAGTTTGATCTACATTTTATGAAAAATATACCTTTAATAAGTTCAGTCGGTGATTTCTCAATTGAAACTTTTCCACTTATTTTGATTTATATTTTGAAAATCATCAGGTATGAGTGGAGCGTTGGCTATGAATATGGAAATGACCCTCATGGTATATTTGATGTATTTTCTGATCGTGTTTGGCATGATGTTGGCCAAAGGACAAGTGTGGTGTTTTCCATGCCCAGAGGTGAGTATGGCAATTTTTTCTCCCCCTTTTGTTTTTCAAATGAAGCAAACAGAATTGTTGTTTCCAGGCATCACAGTAAGATCTTTAGCTCACCAGGCCAAAAGGCTAAGTCATCTTGTGGTATAGCCCCACTTCTGTCGTGCATAAAGTCATGTGTTGTCCATCGTGTGTCTGGCAACAATTACTTGCTACCACTCTGAAGGCAATATTTCTGATCTGATTTTTATCAAACTTTAAATATGGGCAGTGTCGCCACTACTTTTTTGTATTGAGGGTTTTGTACCCCCTGGGTTACTAAAATGGGGGTGCACATTGTGAGGAAAATAAAAAAATATCATTGCACTAAATGGTAATGAAATAAATAAATCAGCAAATAAATCAAAATTTCAGAACTTGCTTGCATTTAGTACTTTAAAAAAGTATTGCTAATGTACAGACAGATTCAGTAGTAAGTTATTTAACAACTTCAGATATTACAATAGCTTCCTGTTCTTTATTCCTCAGAATGAAGTTAGTCTTATTTTGTCTCTAATAAAAATAACTCTAAGGAATACCATTGCTGCATTATTTTCGTAAGTCAGGAATCCTGTTTGCCATTCGAGAATTTGTTTATCTCCATCTTTTTTTCTGGATCTGTACTGTGCACTGTGTACAATCGAGACAAGGAGCCATGACCAATATACTGACTGTAAAAGAGTTACCACCCATGTATATCATAATAATTACACGCAACAGCTGTGTTTCATCAAGTTTTCTTTGCTGTCATTGAGAAATTTGTAGAAATTGATGCCCAGCTGCAAATACAGTTCTTAGACTTAATTTAGTGCATGCGCCTGGCTTCAATTTTAATACATGAACTGCACGTATCAGCCAATGTTGTGTGTGTAACAACTGCTGTTATTGTGTGATTCACGTACATTTATGCATGAATGGGAACATTGATGGATTTATATCATCAGGAGCTTGGTCAAGTTTGATAATACATGAGAGTAATGCATTTTAATGAGGTGATCTTGCATCTGATTGGCTGAGCTTGGCACCATTCTTGAAGCCTTATTTTTGATCAAATTTTGATCTGATGTGGAATATGGGCATATATGATCAAGATCTCAGATGAGTTTTTTAAAGAGTGAGATCCTGACATGTTAGTGAAGTGATCTTGCATCTGAATGGCTGAACTTGTTTCCATTCTGGGGACCATACTTCTGATATGATTTTGATCAAACTTCAAATATGGGCTTATATCATCAAGATCTTGGACAAGTTCCATAAATGAACAAGATTCATGCATATTAATGGAGTAATCTTGCATCTGATTGGCTGAGCTTGTTACCACTAAAGAAGTCATATTTCTGATCCAGGTTTGATTAAACTTGAATATGATCTTATATCATCAAGATCTCAGATGAGTTTGATAATGGGTAAATCTGAGTGGTTGAGCTTGTTACCAGAGATTCTATTGAATTCAGTTTTTATTAAACTTAGTAAAGAGATTTAAATCATCAAGATCTATAAATACAATTATGAGCAAGAACCATGTATATTAATGAGGTGATCTTGCATCTGATTGGTTAAGCTTGTCAACACTTTTGCAAGTCTATTTCTGATCTGATTTTTATCAAACTTGGTAAAGAGGACCCTGTATTTCTTGTAATTTTTCATACATGAATAAATATATATATTTTTTTTTTTTAAAGTATGAAAAAAAATGTGTAAAAAAAATTAATGATCATTTTGGGGAAGAGATCGTGTATGAAAAAAAAGGACCTGACACTGAAGACTCCAAAATAGGGTTTTTACTGCCAGAACACGAGGGCAAACAAGTCTGTTTTTTTGTATAGACGATGAAAATTGTGTTTTTTTTATTCATTTAGACATACCTTATTCATTTAGATATACCCTGAAAATTTATATACAGTAAAAATGCTTAGAGACAAAATTTCTTGTGCTTGGCTTACTCTTGGCAGTATGGAACATTGTGGTAAGAGCTGTATGAACAAATACTGTACAGCAAACATGCAGAAGCTTTGAAGTGGAGGTGGGATTTACTCATGCACAAGATGTGGGATTGGTGTTCGATCCAGATACTTGCTTTGCAAGGCCCGTGGGTTGGTCCTGGCCCCATAACCAATTTGTTGATGACACAGTTGGAATGGCATGTTTCCACAGATGACTTCGGCGATTTGATAGACGAGATTCCTAATGAGAAAAGCCAGCAGTAAAGAAAAGTCACAGCAAGTTACCAGCTATAGTTAAGTTAGGTACTAGCACTGATGTTACAAAAGACTATCACGTCATCATGCCAGAAAAAGAAAAGGCTTGAATCTGACGCTTTTGTATTTTGAGATGATATTGCTCCTAGTATTAAAGCTGTACTCGAAAAAGAACTCTGTGAACTTGGTGGTCTGAAGTTTAGCCTAGTGGCAATGACACAGTTGGAAAAAGCTGTATCAGGCCTACAAAATGTATTATGATGATAAAACCGAGTCAGACATTGTTAAAATAGAAGCCTATTTCCAACATAAGGCCATTGTCATACTGCGCACTGACAACATAAAGAGGCAGATTGATGAAATTAATGTCACCATACTAAGCTACATTGAAGAATACATGCATGAGAGGTCAGAATGGGTATTTGAACGATGCAAAGTGCTTGAACTACAAGTGTCACATTACCATCCATTTTGCGGACATAGCCACTTTCCAACAACAAAGTGCATACCACCACGGTCCATTATTAACTTGAAGAACAAGAACAACCGCTGCTTTGAGTGGGCTGTTTTGTCTGCACTTTACCCCGCAGATGATAGAAATGTTGATTGGCCAGAAATGTTGATTGTGCTGCAACAGAACTGTCGCAGTTAGTGTCTTTGGTTGGAAAGAAGGCCTATACCTGCTGTGCATTAGCAAGTTTCCCAATAAAAGGCAACATTTGATAGACCTTTTGCTGCTCACTTGTGAAACTGATCGAACAATGTATGAAAATAGTGATTATGTCTTGATAAAGAATTTCGCCAGTTCGTACAGCATCACAACAAACACAACAAAAAGAAGCACATCTGCTGCTGGTGCCTCCACATCTTTGCCAGGCTGTCCTATTGGAAGCCCTCATGAAAGACTGCCATGGTATAGGCAAAAATCCCCAGTATGTGTCCTTACTGGAGTCGGGCAAGAACATCCTAGCCTTCCAGAAACACCACCGCCAGGTGTGCATCCCATACATTATTTATGTAGATTTCGAGGCACTAAACGTACTAGTGGAAGGCTCTGCCAGCAATCCAAAGGAAAGAAACACATAAAAAACTCACTGACCAGGTCTCATGTTGCTTTTACTACATAGTTGTTCACAGCGACACTGTTTAAAAGGAGTCAGTGTTATACCGTTGCAAAGTGCTGTTGTCACTTTCATCTATAGCCTCGAGTATAAGATGGAAACGATCTGGGAGGAGCTTAGTTATCCAGCTGAGAATTTAATGGATGGAAATGACTGCAAGGCTTAACAGAAAGCCACAGACTGTCACATCTGCAGAGATGCTGCTAGAGCATCTGAGTGCACAAATCCTGCAAATTAGTTCAAAGTTGTACATATAAAAATGTACTCCGCGCAGTATAAAATTTTTATTTAACTGTTAACCCATAAAGTGCTTGTCACGACATAAGTCGTGCCGGCGGTAGAGGTCTTGTACCACTTGTTGTGACATATGTCGTTTTTCAGGTAGGCAACTGTTTACACATCTGGGTACTTCAGCTTGACATGAATGGTTCTTAAACCATTTGATCGGTACATTGGGCCCTGAAACAAACATTCTGTTGTAGTTTTAACCTTGAATTCATCAAGGAAGTTTTACAAATGCTTGTTTAAAATACAGGCTACCTAGAAAACACAAAATGGCTGACTCCCAACATGGTTCATCTTCAGTTGACAATTTTATTTGGCATATACTGGCTGATGCTAGCAATGATGACAATGATTTTGAAAGTTTTGAAGTAAATCAGATTATTGGAACTGGGAAAGTGTTACTGGAAATATCAGTGAGTGATTTTGAGCCTGAAAATGACGGCATATCAGTTCAACCCCCTATTCAGCATTATTTCAAAATTAAATGGAGAATACCAAGCTTACTTAAAATACAGGCAATTTAAAAGTAGAATGCAATTTTCATTTCTTCTCTGAAACAATTCAGCACTGAGGGATCTTGTGCTACAAAACTAGGTAGCACTTTAAGGATTAAAATAAATTGAATAAATAAGAATCAAAAAGAAATTTAAAAAGTACGGACATTTGATCAAAATACCTCTGTCTGAACAAGCAGACTCTGACATTGATGGACTTAAAACCCTAATTCAGCATTATGGAAATCGGGCATAGTAGACAGCAAAGCACTGACTCAAGAAAGTGAAACTTTGGCAGAGTTCATATTAGTGAAAAATCTTATTTTGGAGCAGAGATATCTAAGTGATATGAGCTGTGGAAAATTGTACATAACAATCATAAAGAACAGTTCCCCAACTTGTTCAAGATGGCTAAGCTAGCTATGTATATGCACCTTCGGACAGCGAAAGGGTGTTCTCAGCACAGAACAATATTCAGACACAGATAAGGAACAGATAAAGCTCATAAACAATCAACAGATTAATGCTTATAAAACTAGATGGGACATCTTTTGAGATGGATTTTTAATGTTAGCTAAATATTGAACTATAGCTGTTTCTTCCCCCCCCCCTTTTGTTTCTACTTCCTCCTTGCTTTGGTGACAAGGGGGGAGATCCCCCCTTTAGATAAAATCATGGCAGCATCTCTGCATCTGTGGCGAGGAACCAGGTAATAATAGGGTTTTGGGACCACTACCACATTATCAGCAAGTACCATGGCACCACCCACAAAGCATGTAACCTCAAGCTGCACATCTACCCACAAAAAATAAAGGTGCCAGTTTTGTTTCATAACCTATGCAGCTACGATAGTAATCTGATCATGGAGGCTGTTGGAACAGCCTTGTCTGGAAAATCAGTGCCATCCCAAGCAACATGGAGAAGTGCATGACGTTCTCACTAGGGCAGCTACAGTTTATTGACAGTCTCCAGTTTATGAATAGCAGCCTGGAAAAACTGGTAGCTAACCTGCCTAAGGAGGCATTCTGTGCCACAGCAAGACAGACAATGCTTGGCACTGACATTAAACTTCTTACATGCAAAGGCATTTACCCATACAAATAAATTGGTAGCTGGCTGCGATTCGAAAAAAATCAGCTTCCACCGACAGAGGCCTTTTATAGCCAACTCAGCCATGCCGATATAACCAAAAAACACTATGAGCATGCACAGAGCATTTGGAAGACATTTGGCTGCCAGAACATTATAAGCTTCCCAGGCCTTCTACCTCACAACTGATGTGCTTCTGCTAGTGGATGTTTTGAGGAATTTCATGACCCCTCGCTAAAAAACTAGGGCCATTACTACATCAGCCAGAATGAGCTGGGATGCCCTGCTAAAAATCACAGGTACCAAGCTCAAGCTGCTGACAGACATGACATGCACCTATTTATTAAGAAGGGCATCTGTGTCAGCATTTTGAAGGTGAGTAGGCATCATGCGAAAGCGAACAACCCAATGTGTCAAGACTATGACAGCAAAAAGTCAAACAGCTGGACAACCCACCTTGTCCCCAACAACCTCTACTGTTGGGCCATGAGGCTAACTAACTGGTGAATATAAGTGGGTCAACCCTCCCACACTTGAATCAATTGTAGCTAATGCCCCCAAGGGTTACATACTTGAAGCCGAGATCGAGTATCATGAGGAGCTTCATGATGCACACAGCAACTAGCTGCTGGCTCCTGAAACCATGAGTGTTCCAGAGGATTGGCTAAGCAACTATCAATGTGATTTAGTGAACAAACTGGGGGGTGTAAGTTCACTGAAAGCACGAAAAACTAGTTCCCAGCCTATGCAAAAGAGAGTACTGTGTGGTCCTTTACTGAAACCTCCAGCTCTACACCAGACTCGGGATACGTGTCACCAAGGTCCACCAGACAATAGAGTTTGATCAAAGCATAGCTGAATACAAACCTACGAGCCAAGGCAAAGTCAGAGTTCGAGGAAGATTTCTTTAAGCTGATGAACAACAATGGAAAACCTAAGAAAGTGGATTTTGGTGGATCTTGTGAGTCCTGAAGGTGCGGAAGACAAGCTGCATTGCCTGATTCAGTGTTTCAGTCACGGAAAATCTTTAGCAGCAACTTTGTTGCTGTTCATTCCACGAAGACCAACCTAAACCTCAACCGTCCCATCTGTATGGAACAGGCAATTCTTGATCTGAACAAGCACCTTACACTACTACAATCAAATAAAAGTATGCTACGATGATAAGGCACACCTGCTGTACACGGACACTGACACTTTGCTGCTGAGTATTGAGACTGTTGATGTCTACTGAGATATTGCCAAAAGCGCTCATGACATGAGTGACTATCCTAAAGAGCATCCGATTCACAGCATAGCAAATGAAAAGGTTGTAGGCAAGTTTAAGGATGAGTGCTTAGGAAAGCCAATTGCCAGGTTTGTCTGCCTCCACATGAAAATGTACTCCATACAAATGGCTGACAGTGACAAAAAGCGCAAGGCTAAAAGGCATCTCAAGGGCATTCATAAGGTCAACCTTAGGCATTACCTCTACCTCAAGTGCATCCAAGAGAAAATATAGTTTTTACACTCCATGACTGCCATTTGCAGTGACCACAACACAATGGGAGTGTACCACATAAACAAGACAAGCCTTAGTCCGCAGGAGACCAAAAAGTGGATTGTGTCGGACAGTATTGCAATGTGGGGATATGACCACTACTGCACTGCACAAGAGCAAGACACCTATTCGGATGAGTACCTCAATGAGCTCTTCGGCCTAGAACATGGATAAGAATGCACTTAGGTGGTACCTGAGCAGCTTTAAGCACAATCTGTAGTTCCTCACAAACAAAGCTTCTAATTGGAAAGATGGTATATAGATGCCTGGCCTGGGATGTCAAACCTGTCAGCCAGAGTGAACACCTTGAGCAATCACACAGTCAGTGACATGGCATTGCCCACCTTCCAGCTCTCCCCGCACATATAGGTAATGCACCAGGGTATTTGAGGCCAGGCATTGCTCTTTCAGACCAACTGGTTGCATCACAGACACTGCAGACATAGGGCGAATGGCATCAATAGGTTTCGTACCTGTGAGCTGTGTTACCTCACGATTTATGGCCGCCACAATGGTAGGCAGCTGCCGAACCCACTTAGTGGTATGCTTTGCAGTTTTGGTATCAGAAAGCAACATCTCCTATGTGTAATGGTGTCCTAAGAGCTGCTTGGCCATGGTATGGTTAGACTTCTCTTTAGTTTCCTGTGCAGGGTGGACACTGGCCTCACCCCATCTTACACACATGCCATGCTTAGCCAAGAATTGTGACACTGCACCCATAAACTGCCAACCTGCAGCAGATTGGACCATTTTAGCAGCCCCAGCTTCTAGATATGGTGCCAAAGCATCAGTAACTTTGGAAGCCACCTTTTTGACCAAGGGCTTAGCCACCTTGTAATGACTGGTGACATCAACCACAGTCAGTGCATACTTGTACATGTGTCACCCAACCTTGTCATGCTAGAGAAAAGAGGAGAATGAAGAGGTCAGCCTGTTACACCTCGTTAGGGGTTGAAACATCAAACCACAGTCTGGGGATTTTGTACAGTGCTGGCAGGTAAATCTGCCACATGGCTTGCTTCATGGGCCATGGCCTGGCAACATCTTGTGAGACTTTGCCAGATTTTGCCAGCTTTGTGATCACTGCCATGCCCTTCCAATAACCTCATGGGCTGTAGTATATTGCTGCAAGCTTAGTATCAGTTGCATTTTTGTGGTTTTAAAAAGTTTGGCAATTTGCCGTGCTTTGTCATTCCAACATCTATTGAGCTACAAACATGCACTCTTGCCCCAACTCAACAATGCAAAAATTGCCTTCGCTTGCTAGGTTATAAATATTTTATAGGCCATGTAGCTGATGGTGGTGAGCCCCCTGGTAACAAACATCATCTTGTATTTTTGCTGCTCAGGTCAGGGTGTGTAAAAGTGAGAAACCTTGGCTCAATGCTGATCTGTGAACCGTCATCTCTTTTTCTGCTGGTCACCAGGTAGTACTGGTGTGCAAATTCACTGACATCTAGGTAAGTCCTTCGTACATGCAGTTCATCATGTAGCCTTTCATTGATGTAATCAAGATGCTCATTGCACTTACGTTGGTACTCAGCCTGCGCAGCTTGGAGTTCTTCCAGCACCTTGTCATGGCAGATGTGTTTGATCCAGTGAATGCGAGGGCATTAATGATTTTCGTACCGATCATGAGAGCAACAGAGGCCATTAAACAGACTTGATGATATTAGCAGGAATGATGCCTTGTTTAATCAGCATAGCCCGCGTACAAAGGCCCAGCACTTTGCTGTATCTTCAAAGTCTAGGTGATCAAGGTTGGCTGGTTTCATTTTTAACAAGTGTTTGGCAAACATTAAATACCCAACTTCAAGGCAAGCCAAGTACTGCTCCATTGTAAAAGAGGTTTCAGAGGTCTTTGGCATACAGTGGTGTAGGCATCTTGCACCTGTGTTCAGCGATTAACAAGTTTATGCTATTTTAACGACAAGTGAAACACACACTACTATTCCATATGAAAGGGGTCAGGCATATGTCTAATAGGTTCTGTGGGCACCTGTGGATCCCCAGACATTACATCTACATTCTGTGAACTTGTGCTGGCACATGGGATGAGTGTAAAAGAGGACAGCTACCAAAGCTAGGCCGCCCCAGAGAACATAGGATGGCATTGCCTGCTGTTTTTCTTGAGCTGTTGTTGTACTTGTCGCAGCTTGCATGTCAGTAGTATCCACCTTTTTTCAGCTTGGCATTATTTCATCACCTCAGCAAGTCTTTACCAGCTACAACTCTACCTGAGTGTTTAACCTTGGTGACCAGGGTCACTTCCTGAGATTGTTCTGCTGACACATCCGTCTTTGGTTCTGTTGACTTATCCTTTGTTGGTTGTGCTGATGTATCCATTGTCAGTTCTGCTTGTAATTTTTTGTCATTGTTTCTTTTTCAAAATTGACATGTTTATATGTAATCATGCCAGCTGCAATGGGTGCTAGTACCACACTGTACCTAAAGTAAAGGTGGCTGCTGATGTTTGACAAAGAAGTCTGGATAATTGGATCATATTTTAAATCACTCGTAAGACATTCTTGCTTACCTGTAGATAGAAAGTGGCTTACAACTTCTGTGTACAGTCTGGGCAGAGATGATCCCAGTGAAGCAGTCATCATGGCTTCCAGTTTAGCCTCGTATATGGCATAGGTCTTTACTACCTCTTCATCACTCATTGCCATAACACATAACACCCACAAAGGTAAGAGGCCACCCTATGTATTCTTTCGCTGCTCCAGAAGCCACCAACTCGGACAGGCGGTCACACTGCTGTACTAATGTTGATTTGTTTGGTGTGGGAATCGCAGTGTGAGCGATTATTGTTGCACTTATCGCTACTGACAGTTTGTCCGTTTCTTGCCCTTGAGCTGTCAACCCATATAGTATCTTATTAACATTCATGTTACTTGTAGCAGCCACCATTGTTCTTATTAAGTTTTGAATATGGTTGCTTAAGCGCTTAACTCAAAGTAGATTATAGAGAAAATGGGTTAAGGCTCTAAGTGTTATAGTGTGGCTGGTGGTGTACAAAATATGAAGCCATCACATTACACCAGCTTTAGCAAGCTAGCGCAAGTCCAGAGTGGGTTGGTAGGACACTACTGGGTCTGTGCACAGAAGTAGCTTACCAAAACTCTTCTTTCTGAGGGCTATCCATGAGGTCTGCTTACAAAAGTCATGGGCAACAGCATTGTACTTTTGTGTTATGACCCGCTAATGGTAGCTGACATAGACTAGCTTAGTAAGGGCCATTTCCTTATGCCAGACACCAGAAAGAAAAGGCGCAATCATCAAGTAGCAAAATGTGATGGTTTCCTTTAACTTTTTAATGAGTGAACAAAGCAGGTCATCCAGATCATAGCCCTCAGGATTGACCAGAAATACTGCATCATCTTTTTTCTAATGAGTCTAGGGTTTGTCATATGCCTTGTTCAGGCATATAGTTGGGCACATGATAATGAGAAAATCACAGTGGTCCTTAAATGCTGATTCAAGCAGTTCACAGGCAAACACTCTTGCCACAGCCGATAATCATGGTGCCGTGTGGCTGTAAGTTATCAAAGATAGCTTGCTGGAATGGCAGACTAGTAGAAGACCGACACGAATTGGCCACTTTTTATGTTGAGCTGTGTGTCCATGATGATGTTTAAGTACATGTTTAACAAACCTGACACCATGGCTGTCTTTTCGGTTTGAAGCGTTATGCCTTTGCTCATGATTTCAATGGTAAGGTTATTGCTGAAGGTGTTTCAGCAAATACCACATCAGCATTATAGTAGCAGTCAAGCCCGTGACATCCCGAGAGCAAATGTAGGTACCATGTGCCGAGGCAAAATACACCTTTTACATCTAACTACTGTCTATGAAAAATTACAGCAAATATGGTATGTCATCAAAATATCCAATCAGCTTAATTATGAGCAAAATTATGCATATTAATGAGGTGATCTTGCATACATGTGATTCTACTGGTGGTAGGACAAAAATGACATTTTGAAGGTGTTCTACCACACATACTGTTTTATAGGTGAAATCTGCTGCTTTCGAAAATTGAAAGATTAAAATAAACTTTAAAAAAATATAAAAATGGTATTTTTACGTGGTCTATCCACACGTTACAGAAACCAGTCAGTACCAGTCTACTGGATATCGGAACTGTTCCACCAGTGCAACATGTGTACACAAGAATCTGTAAATTGATTATCTTATTGTTGTAATTTGGAGAGTTTAAGGCTAAAGTCAGGATATTTATTGGGGTGTTATAAGTAATAAAGAGGTCAAAGGTGGTCCATGATGGCTTGTGAGTCTTTAATTAAAAATCGAGATAAAAAATGAGAGACCAACCAAAACATTATTTCAGCAGAAACACTTGCATGACCAATTTTGATTTTTGGTCTTGTTTATAAATTGTTATTGTGTTTTTCAAGATGTTTTAAATTGAATATGTAAGAGAAACTCTAATGTTTTTTTCGGTCAATTCAAGTTAAAATGCCAAAATGTACACTTTCTCTCAATGCTAAAAAGCTATGGGCTAAAAACATATTACAGCAAGTTCAACAGTGCTTGGAAATCAGAATTTAAGTCGGTGCAGGCAAGTAGCAAAAGTCCCGAGTTTGCATTGTGTATTCATGCAGAGGGAAATTTAAGATAGCAATTATAGGGAAAGAAATTATATCACCAGACATATGCAGACACCATCGCAAAGGGGAAATCTGGACCAGAAAACTACTGAGAGCCTGTTAAGTATGAAACTTAATAATGACAATGAATATCATCAGTGGGCACCAGGCAGTAAACTTGTGAAGGACATTGAAAAATGAATTATGAAGACAAAAGCATCTAATTTTTTTCTTCTTAAAGTCTTTATTCATTTGATAGTTATTGCTTACAATCTTTTGAAAGTATGACTATTTTACCAGTGTCACACTTCTGAAAACATTTTATTGTTTGAAAAAGAATCAACAGTTTGCATGCTTTTATTCTATTGCAGGTAAAAAACTGGCATATGGGATGAAGTATTCAGTGTTTGTGAGAGCCTGGTTTGCTAATGGGGTTTATGCAGTATTTAAAAGTCCTGGAGTAATCATTGACACAGCACCACCAAAAACAACGTCCATACAAGGGGCATCAGTAAGTCAGTGTAGTACTGTATTGCGGGTCTTTGTAGCAGTAGAAAAATTGGTATGATCTATGTGTGAGATCAGGAAAATAAATCCCATACAATATTTTCTTCTTGCATATTATAACCTCCCTAGAGCTGCAATAAGTAAAATATAACTAGCCACAATTTAAAATCCACATTTGGACAAAATCACTAAATCTTAGGTCCACAAAATCCCACTAAACAGTAAGTGTATTAATTTAACCAAAAAAATGTTCCAACATTTACTCTTTCTCTCTCATTTCTTAATCTCATTGATTTCAAAAGTAAAGTTTTTGTCTGACCTGCAGATTGCTTACATAGATTATCTGTAACATATTGTTCACAGAAAGCTGTGAGACCTAAAAATTGCTGGACTTGTTCTGTGTTCTTTGTGTTAGCATTGTGAACACACCTCTAATAAATATTATTACTTACTTGGAGTAGAAGAATAAGTTTACAGAATGGCAATCCAAGTTGTTTCAGAGGGGCTTCGGATTTTGTTTTTATCGAGTCCCCTCCCCTTTCATCTTATCCATCCATGAAAAATGTGCCATCCGACCTGGAGAAGGTTGAAATTTTGCAGAAGAAGATCTGTTTGTTACTTGACAAGCAGGTGGTGGAGAGAATTTGCAAGCCACGCTCTCTGGGCTTTTACTCCAGGCTTTTTCTAGTGCCCATACCAATGGACAATTCAGTCCAGTCATGGACCTCAGCCAGCTCAACAAGTACATAACCATGCTGATGTTCAAAATGGAAATGGCATGGTTAGTCAGGCTTTCCATAAAAAGGACTTATATACGATTAGTTAGGACCTAACAACGCATATTTCCATGTCTCTATCAACCTGACTTCATCAACAGCAACTCTAGCGTATCTGGATGACATCCTGAAGAAAAAAAAATGAATAGTTATCTGTTCACATAAACCTTCTAGAAATGAAAGTTATAGTCAATGCATTTCATTTTTGGAAGGATCAGTTGTTGTGACCTACCTCCTCAAATGGGAGGGGCGGCAAAATCACCCAACCTCTGTGCTGGTACTCCCTGCTAAAGATCATGGTCTAGATTGGACATATGCTCAGCAGATTCAATGTCCTTTATTGAATGACTGTCAAGAAGGGGCCATACCCTTCACACATCTATCTATGGGTCTTTCAGCAGATTTGTGTGTTTTAGGGGCATCAAATCATAGACCTTTTTGTTATGAGGTGGAATCACAATCTGCCCACCTTCATCTCTCTAGTCCCAGTCCCAGAAACATACACCATGTATGCACTTTCAGTCATTTGGGAGGGGTTTTAGCTACACCTACCCCCACCACCATCACTGTTCTGGTACCAAGGATAATGCAGAAAATGAAGGGTCAGAACTGCAAATTGATTCTGATAGCCCCTTTTTAGGTGGGAAAAGTATTGGGCAAATGATCTGTTTGATCTAGCAATAGACATCCCCAGGAAAACCTAGCGAGGCCTAACCTACTCACATAGCAATGGTCACAGGTGTTTCACCCCTGCCCAGACAGGCTTCTCCTTCATGCCTGGCTCTTGTCATGAGAGCCTTGCATAGAAACGATTTTAAACCTTCAGTCATGGATAGAATCTCATGAGCTAGAAGGCCCTCTACTTTAAAGGCTTATGAGCAAAAGTGGTAGTTTTCAGAGACTGGTGCAAAATCAACACCACTGTCCTGTTGTGTGACTCAATCCTGCAAAACTTGCTAACTTTTTTTTTTGGCTTTTTAAGGAGAAAAAGTTAAACCCAGTTACTACCAAAGGCTACTGCTTTGTGATCTTCTACACTTTCAGGCATCAAGATAGAGGGGATATTGGTCACAATAAGGATCTATCAGACCTGCTAGCCAATTTTGAATTGAATAGGCCAAAATCTCTCACCCTGTTTCATAAATGGAATCTTTTGTAGTTTTTGACATGAGTCAACTTGGGGCAGTTCGAGCCTTTAGCCAGAACCTCGTTGAAGCTGCTATCATATGAAACATATTTTCTAGCTTCAGCATGCAGGGTGAGTGAGCTGTATGCCCTTTCAATGGGCCCGAACTATCTCAGTTCAGATTGGATGGTTCCATGGTCCGAATGATGCAACTGAACTTTGTGGCTATGAATAGGTTGTCGTCAGTGGGCAATCAAAGAGTGGTCATCCACTCTGTCTCTATAATTGATATGTCAGGTCAGGCGGCAATGCAAGACTTGGTCCATGCTCTCAAGTACTACTTGAATTGCATGGAGAAGGATTGTCAGGCCCAACAATGACTCTTCCGGTGAAGGCCCAGAAAAAGGATATAACTCCTCATGTCCTAGCATCATGGTGGAAGTGGGTAGTACACTTAGCATACTCTGAGATCTCAAAAGATAAGATACGCCTCATGAAGATTTCAGCTTATGAGATTAAGGTGATCTCACCAAGTCTTGCATATGAACATAACATTTTGATCAGAGATAAAAGAGAAGCCATTGGCTGGCATGCACAGTCAACCTTCTCAAGCTTTTATTTATGAGATTTAGCATCACAGAAACAAGAATTGAATCTGGTATGTCTAAATGCTGTGTCCCTGACAACCACAATGCCAATTTGATGACAGCACGACCTCCTCATGGGCATGGGTTTAGTGCTTTCGCTGGATTTGCCCAGAATTTTTTGCTCATTGAAAAAGGTCATTCTTTTGTTCTTATCTGGGCATTGTCATGGGTTACATGACTGTCGGTTGCGCTGTCCTCATGTTAAGAGAGCAGTTCATCCTTCATATAGGAAATCCAGCCATTCTTCCCTCAAAGGGTGCCCATGGTAAAGGTAGGGTGCTCATCCATTTCCTCCTCTTATTACTTAGTAAATTATGTTTCTTCAAAAATACTTACCGGATCACATTACTATTAAATCCTCTCACCCCACCCCATAAATGTGAGCATCCTTGTTGATGCATCACTCAGCTTAAAGTGGTAAACATCCATTTGATGTGTAGCCACCTAGCAATGGTAAGAAAAGGTAAGAATTTCTTTCTATTGTCTATATGTTATATAGATGGGAAAGACAACATTTTGGTCTTTCCAGGATTGCTGGATTCCTAAGGAGTTGATTTCCTAACACTAATGTGATCGAGTAAGTATTCTCTTAGAAACATAATTTACCCATCAGAGCTGTAGTGGGAGACATGCTTAGATCATCTAAAATGTTGTGATTCCATTTCTGACAGTTTTTAAGGATTTCACTCATTATACCCATCCCATCTAGGATTTGACCTGGATGCAAAGCATCCGCCATTTTCTGAGATTCACAGTCAGACAAGGATCCAATTTTGGTAAATTGTCCTCAACTTTGCGTCTGTAAAGGTGCACTAAAAACTGAACAAAATTGTTCACCAATTAAAAAGAATCTGGTGTTTTCTTCTTTCAGAATTGCTCCCAACTGATCACATCAATTGTAACTGCAGTTCTCATCAGTCACGAGATCAATGTTATTTTGTGATCACAAGGTACTTATGGGGGAAGTGAAATTTAGCATTTTATCAAGTATAACAGGAGCTAATATGTAAACAAAATGAATTTTTGAGAAATATTTGCAGCTTTACGATCACTGGGTATTTATTTAAAGGTAATTCAGATTTCTTCACAGATGGACTTAGATTTTTAAAAAAAGGTCTAATGTGGACTCTGCTTTGAAATATCAGAAACATAGACTGGTTTATGTGTATTTAAGACATTCAGCAATTATTTAGAAAGTCAGGTAAAAACCAGACTGTACTTCTAGCCTTGCTTCTGTGGCGATTTAACAGTATAACTTTTGTTAAAAACATGAAAGTCTGTCTGGACCCCCCCCCCAAGTGGAAAGCTTAGAATCTAAATAGCCAGTGATCATGGTTGAAAAGGTTGAAAAAAGTATCCATAAAGGTTAATTGTATTATTTGGTTATTATTCTATGTTTGTTACATTGCTTATTTATTTAAATATAAGCTGCAGATGTACATTGAGAGAACTTAAAGAACTTAGAAAACTGTGCTTGATCCATACAGTCATACATTTACAGGTGAGAGACAAACTAACACTGAATCATACTATTGAACTTTGCAAATTATGCTTGATCCTTACAGTCATACATTTACAGGTGAGAGACAAATTAACACTGAATCATACTATTGAACTTTGCAAATTATGCTTGGTCCTTACAGTCATACATTTACAGGTGAGAGACAAATTAACACTGAATTGTAATATAGAACTTAGCAAACTATACCTGATCCATAAATTCGCATATTCACAGGTGAGAGATAAAGTAACACCAAATCATACTGTAGAACCTAGCAAACTATGCATGATCCATACATTCACACATTTACAGGTGAGAGACAAATTAACACTGAATCAGACGAAGGACATAGATTTCATCAAGAAGAAGATGACACTGTATGCAGAATGGGAGAACAAGTTTTTGTATGCAGCAGAAAAAATCCATTACTTCCAGATCTATGTCAGCACATCCCGTGGAGGTATGTCTCATTGAAATCCCCTGGAGGTATGTCTCATTGAAATCCCCTGGAGGTATGTCTCATTGAAATCCCCTGGAGGTATGTCTCATTGAAATCCCCTGGAGGTGTGTCTCATTGAAATCCTCTGGAGGTATGTCTCATTGAGATCCTCTGGAGGTATGTCTCATTGAAATCCTCTGGAGGTATGTCTCGTTGAGATCCTCTGGAGGTATGTCTCATTGAAATCCTCTGGAGGTATGTCTCACTGAAATCAAGGACTATTCAGTATTTACAACCATGCATGCATAATATGTTACAAAAGACGAGATGCAGTTTTCTTAATTTTTGTCATCCATACACAAGCTTGGGTAGGAAATAGGTACAGTATTTATCCAATGATAAGCCCATGCTTGATGAAGCCCACATACCATTGCTACAAAGTTTTAGTAAATATCTACTTAGGATATCTTTGATAATAAGACCACCCCCTGGTTTTTTTTGACAAATTTATTAGTCTGGCCCCCTGGTCTTGTCATGGAAGAAATACTGTATAATGTTTGAAATGGTATAGTTGTTGTAGGTATAGGCATCAGTGTTAAGTTTTAGCATTAAACTCTATTTCTCTGAAATTGTTGTAATTGTGCAGTTATTTAACTGAATTGGTTCATTCATCTTGTGAAGTACTTTGCACAGCCAGCAAAAGGACATATATGTCGCAGTGACCTACTTTCTGTTTATGGGTACATGTAGGGTTGAGGATCATGCAAGAAACAGCAATCATTCAACTAAATTCCTGTTTCCTACATGTACGTCTGTATTAGCTTTGAACAGAACCTCAGCACAAGAATGGCTAATTGGTTCCAGTTAATCGGTTTATGGTTTTTACAATGTTTTACCTTGATTGTACAGCAAGTATTAAAACCTTGATGCTTTCAACAGCTCAGATACTGGCTTTAGATGGTTGGAGGTGGACCACCAACTTTAAATTATACTGTCCCAGCATGCCTTCAAATTTTTTTTAATTCAAGTTTCCATACATTGTTGTCTCATTCAACTAGACTCTTGCATGTATCTGATGTATCTGTGAGATTTCTGCCTAACGAATGTCAAATAAGGAACTGAGTTTTCCTTGTAACACCAGAATGAGGCTTTTCCCAAAATTGCAATAAAGTAACTTGATTGGTGGATGAGATGAGATGATGTAGTTCATAATTATAAGGATGAGATGATGTCACATTTCACATATACAGTGACTGTTTCATTGGTTAAATGAGACACACCTCCTTCATCTGGATCTGTTTACAAAATTATGTTTAATGATATCCTTTGGTGATTACAATAGAATTTTGATTTATTGATTAGTGCTTAAAATAGAATTTTGGCTTGTTTGATTAGGGCTATTCCATTTTTAAACATACATGGTACCCAAGGAATGCAGTTTTTAAAAATATATGCCAGAGTACGCTGATTACTTATAAAGTTCTTATGAAAATAATATAAATTTCTAATTTACATCTATGGGTGACTACTGTTATATACTCGAGTATAAGCCGATACCAACTGCAAACTGCATAGACTCAGATCTGCCAGCGCATTATGCAACGGCAGATCATGGTCTCTGTTGTTTGCATTTTGACCTGGCTTATACACGAGTATATACAGTACTCCACATTGAAAGTGCTTTCCCTAGGTCCCATATATGTTTTACTGGAACAGCCACTACAGAAAGTGTATTTTGATAAATTTTTAGATGGGGGAAAATGTTCTGATAAATTTTGAGATGGGGAAAAATGTCTTGATAAATTTTGAGATGGGGGAAATGTCTTGATAAATTTTGACATGGGGGAAAATGTCTTTGTGGTTTTGCTTCTACAAAGTTTGACCTTTGGTAACAGTGATCAGTGAAGCATTATATGATACTTTGACAGATCTATGCAAGAGTCTGGTTGAACAAGACTATGAACTGCTGTTGATATTGATTGATAGCCGACTTTACTCAAAGGTTTATAAGGAAACATTAATAAATTCTTAAGTAATTCTTAATTGAAAGGTCATGTCATAAGAGCTATAGTTGCATATAAAGAAAAAAGATACAAGTTTTACAAGTAATAGGAACTTATATTAAGTTCTCTTTTTGATTCAGATGTTAGTGTAGAAATGTATTTGACTCAGCAGATATTTCTGATAAATCCACCAATTTTAGATGGGCAACAGTTTATCCGTGTATGCATCAGAACAGGAGTTGAAACTGGTCGTACATAGATACAAAGTGAGAATGTCACCATTTTGCTGCACATGCCTAAATTAATTCATCTACTGCAGTTAATTGTTTGCTTGCCATTAACTTCTTTTGAATTTTATTTTTCTGAAAACGTCTTTTAACATCATTGCATTGTTAACAGACTTTGCACATGGATTTAAAAGCAGAGATGAAAATTTCTGAGTGACTGATTTTGTTTCCTCCATGCAGGTCATGATATTCATTATGTTGATGAAAAGGTTTCTTCCTCTGCAACCAACTTCTTCATTAGTTTCATGAGCTGGAAGCCATACACAAAATATTATATCAATGTAATTGCATACAGCTATGCTGGACGGCACAGGACAGAATCCTCAGATGGATTTTTACTGGATACAGAGCCTCCCATACCGGGAGTTGTGTATGATGGGATTGGTGAGTTAATATTCAGTGATGGAAAAATCCTTTGTTTAGCAGGCCAGGATGAGTTGATAAGTCTGCTGAGCAAGTAAAATTTCCTCTCAACTGTCCAGAATTTTATATAGAATATAATGGAATATTCCCGATTTTTAGTCAGTTTCATGAATATTTTGGTAAGTCAAAAACTTAAGATTTTTCCAGCCCTGATTATTGTTTGAAAATGTCAATTGATTCCATTTTATTTAAAGAAAGGAGATCAAAAGCCCCATTAGGCACATGGAAAATTTGTATGGTTAGATTTCAGATATTGTAGTGAAAAATCAGAAGAGCTTACATGATGGTAAAAATATATTATAATGTTTTTTCTGTTAGATATTGTGGGAGAGACTGAAGTACAGTGTGGTGAGCTTGCAAGCTGCATGTACATAAGGTGGGACCGCACTATCTAACAGCACAAACACTATAAGTGTAGGTTATTAACTGAGTATTGAAAAATATTGGGCCCAAGGTCATGTGGCACTGAATGTCCAAGCTTGCATGGGCATTCTACACCACATGAAAGATGCCCCAATATATTTTAATACTCTGTAATAATATTTTTATTATATACTTAAAAACATGAATCATAATTGCTCTGTTATTTTATATACACAATGTTTTATTGAACATTTCACACATTCATTGTATGAATGAAACCTGAGAACCATGCAGTAATACATGCTACTTTACCGCTATGGAGTGCGCATGTACAACAGGTGGTTCTCATTCAGTAATGAACAAAACTAAGTTAAAGAAGATGGAATGTCATGTAGCCAAAGAAACACAATGAAATATTGATATAAGGAAAAAATGAAGCAATACATCTATGATTGTAGATACAATTATGAAAAGATGAGCGAGAAAAAGTCCTTCAAAGGTGGTCATTGTGATTGTCCTTATTTGATGTTGCTGCCATGGTGGCAGGTAAATTTGAAATGTGCAGTGTGCGTCAAGATTATTGCTATGGTATTGTGGCCCATCAACTTTGGATTGTACCTGAAAATAAGGATATAGATTTATTTTGGAGTTGCTTGTGTTTCATTAAATTTCTAGTACAAGATAAAACAATGCTATTCAGAGTGGATAAAAGTGCACTGTTTATGTGAAAGAGAACTTGTTCATTGTTATGTTGTATCAAAAGTCAGTTTGACTCTCTCTCTCTCTCTCTCTCTCTTGTACTTACAACAGCAACTACCATCCATTTTCAATACTTTTTTAAATCTTTAATTTTTTTTCTCCTTTTATTTAAAGTCTTTGGATTCAGATTTTCTTTATTTAATTTGGATGATAGATATTTTCTTTGAATGAGAGTTAGGTCTGTTGTATATAAAGAGCAATACCAAACATCATCAATATCAGATAGTCAATTCTCTGGCACTGGTGTCAGGTAAAAAGGGCTACTGCTATTGTTGGCCTCTGGTAGGCATCAGATTTATGATGTGGTCAGCATATGACATTTATGTAGTCATTTTTGTTTAGCCACAGCCAGATGTAGTTCATCAAATGCTGGCATGTGTTTACCATAAAAAGAAGTGGTGAATATTTTTACTTAACTATGGTCAATACCGCTGGATATTGACGAGTATCAACAATGTTAAACTAATGGGACTGTTTGTAAAGTGTGTAATAATTTATTATATATCCCCGTTTGTTAAATAATAAATTCCATTTACCGTAATTCATGTAATGTTTCATACCCCAAAAAGTAATTATTTGTTTTGGAATACAAAAAAATATCTTTTAAAAAATATTTGCTGAACGTGAATAAATCGTGATTAAAAAAAAACGAAAAAAATATGAAGTTCTATGTAAAAAAAAAATATGATATATTTAATTAAGTACAATTTTTATGGATAGTTGTAAAAAAAAAAATGGTACACAAAATTACAAGACTTTCAGTAAATTGTTTTTCACAAAATTAAAGTGAATCATGCATAAATACACAGTATGATGTGACATGATTTTCCGCACAATTGTGTCATGATAGACCTGCTGTGACATCATGTTATATAACAACAAACTCATTGGTCCAACAAGTGGTTTACAGCAACCAATAAGTGCTTGACAACATCCAATATGTGGAAGATTGACTGAATCATTTCATGCAATGCATTTGAATAGGATGTCACAAGCTGGGTATATAATAATTTCTTGTGCAATTTTTTTGTCATTTACCCATGTTGGCATTATTAGAAGAATAATTTTCACATAGGTTTTCTGGAGTTCTGGGAAATACCTGTAATGGTACCCAAATCTATCAACATGACAGTTGATCAGTTAAACTAAATTGCATTTGAATGCAATTGCATTTTTGTATATTATAATTTACTTCACACTGATAGAACACACGTTTCTCTTTGCATTTACTGTGTAATGACATTTCCTCTTTTTTTTTAAAGTACAGCACAGCATTGTTTTCAGTTTTAAATTTAAAAAAACTGAGTATCTCAGAATTCACTTTTTTTTTTTTTTAAATTTATGAAACTAGAATGCTAACTTGAAGAGGAAAGTCTAATTCTGCTGTTGCTTTTATCTTGTGTTGTTCATAATTTCAAATTCGCCACCATTTTATGTAATGTATCCTGTTTCTAGTTAAAATTTTGAAACAAATAAAATTTGTCATTGTATTTTTTTTTACCAGGTCTGCATGATCTAGAGTATCAAAATAACAGCCAGATTATATCAGCTAATTGGCACGGCTTCACAGACAAAGGATCTGGCATTGCCCGTTACTACGTTTGCGCCACTGACATTGATACCAACCCTGATAACGGAGGAAACTGCACCCTCACACCTTGGAGGAATAATGGGATAAAAACTCAAGTGACATTTAACTTGTCAGAACCATTGGAAAATAGTATGTATTGCAGTCAGATGTTTTAATTCAGTCAGATATTGAATCCGTGATATATACTTATATGGTACATCACAAGAAAACATCCCTTGAATCCATGACATATACATATATGGTACATCACAAGAAAGCATCCATTTGAGCATAAAATTGAAAATTTGACATTCTGTGTACATTGAAAAGAAGAATCTTTCCTGAATTTAATGCAGATTATTCCACATCAGTATCAAAAATATTAATGGAGATACAGTGTTTTGAATGCATAATCGAACAACATAATTAAGTTAAAAATTTCTACAAAGACTTTATATTGTCCAAAGGGGTGTGGCTCATTTGGTACACTAAAATAGGCAAGGTGAAGTAGTCATAACATTGTCTTTCATGTCACTGCAGTTTTCTTTGAAGTTGTTATTCTGATAAATCCAAAAATGTAAAGCACTACATTTTGACTTAAGTTTAGTGTGAAATTTTTTATCTCTAAAATGTTTTTATTCCACTACAAGCTGTCAGAAACATTAATGCTTTTGTAATGTCAAGGTTCTTTGTATCATGGTGATGCAGAAAATTGCTTTTTAAAGAAATCCTCAAAAAAATTCTAACATGCTTTAGATTGGGAATCTTGTACTGGTGGTCCATGATAACGATGTTACTGTCTAAATATCAGTTTTATTGGCTGTGAAAAATTATTGCATTGGTCACAGTAAAAACTACCATGTTCTTCAATCTTCCAATGCAAGACTATTTTCCTTAATTCTTCCAGTGGATTCATGCTTATGCTTGATTGTTTTTTTTAAATTCCACACCCTATCTGCCTGTTTGTCTGTCTGTGCATCTCTTTCTTGACTCCATTTGTCTGTATGTTTATCTGTTTATCAGTTTCCCTACCCTGTTTGTCCGTTGTTTTTCTTCCATCCTGAGGTATTTTTGCTCTGCCAAAAATGTGCACTTGGGGCATATGGTGTTACCCTTGTCAGTCCATCTGTCTGTTCAATTAAGTTTTGCATTTAGGTCACTTTTGTTCGGCATTTATGTTCCATGAACACATTTCTAATTGTTAGTGCAATTACGTCCAAACACTACTGTTTTAAGAAAAAGGAAAGTTTGTACACTTGTTTTTGTTTTTTGGGTCAAACTATATTGTTTTACTTCCACAGCAAATTTTCATGGTTCCAGATCTCTGCTGATGCATTTATTTTGCAGTTTTTGCACAGTTTTTGCTCAGAAGCATGGTTTGTACAACTTTGAAAAATCCTTGAATTTGATGGGTTGCCTTTTATTCTTTACAAACCTTGAATTTGTTGGAAAACTCCTCCTATTTTTCCCAAAACTTTATGAATTTATCTGAGGGAATACAAAATGATAAAACTGAATAAACTATAGAACTTTTTCAAATCAGAATTGTTTTTATTTACGTATTTTCCAAAAATTGGTGGGTTAAATGAAATAACACAGGTAGTTACCAGATGGAGTAGTGTTTCTTTGCTGTAGTGACATGCTAATTTGTGTTTGTCTCACCAGGCCATAAGGCCAATTGAGCTTATGGTATGGTGTTTGTGTTTTGTGGGTTGAAAGCCATTTTTCAGCACATGATGGGCTATACATGGTGGCCAGAATATTTGGTGGAGGAAAAACCAAGGGAAGCTACTGGCAAGCTTTCTCACATGCCCACATTGGCCGAGCCGTGACTCGATCCCATGCAGACAGAGGTGAGATGTGAGTGATCCATACATGTGACAGAAAAGACAGGTCAGGTCAGGACAGATCAGGAGATTTCCAAAATTTGGTCAGAAGTTTTGATCTTAAAAGAGAGAGGATTTTCATTGACCCGATTTTTAGCATGCAGATGGACAAAAATTACAACTATTAAACAAATTTACATTTTTTAATATTGAAATATACACATCATCTCATCAAATCAGTTCTTTCACAGTAACTTGCTGCCATTCATACTCTTCTTATGTGTACCACAAGCATTTTTAGCATTTCTTAGATTATTGCTGGATTATATAGATGACAGTCCTCATCATTGTTGATCTTATCACTTAGGAGATAATGCACTGTTACTGGATCCAGGTTTCCTCTAGAGTCAGCCTGAATTTTCCTTAGAATGGAAAATGTCCTTTTTAGCATTGGCATTGGAATGTGGCAATATCAGTACAACTCTACGGATTCCACCAAGAAGTTGAAATTGTTTCCTGCCTGTGGATAGATTCAGATTACTGCCTGCCTGCTAGAACTGCTCATGATTGGTGCTGTCTGGGTCTAATTTTGTTCTAATGTCAGTAAGATTCTTCACACGAAGCACAAACACATACATTATACTATCCCACCCTTTGCGACTTTAAGCCTAATTTGAAGACACCTTTGTTGTCATCATTATCATCACTATCACCACTCCTTAATAATGACAATCAAATCCGGAAAACGATTATCACTTACTAGTATTATAAATGACACAGACACAGAGACAAAGACCCCATTCATACCAGGCATTATGGATTACAATGGCAGGATTCATGTTTACAAAGGATTAAATCAAGGGCAGTCATGTTTATATCAGTTTTTGCAATGCGGTTCATAATGGTGTTGAACGCATATTTTGCCTAAAAATTATGATCGCTGGTCGCGTTCTGAATATGGTCACTCAAGACAGTGAATTTATATAATAAATTATTATTATTATTATTATTATTATTATTATTATTATACAATTAAGATTATGATTTCTTATGAACAATAAAATAGTCACTATGTGAGTAGTTTTTGTCTGTTTGCAAGAGAAATTTATGAGTCAGGGAACATTATTTTGACTAGATCTGAAAAATGATCTACCAGAAACGGGAAATTATGTAAAGTTGGCAAATAGTTACTTTATCCACATTTGATGCAGATTCCGCGAACATGGATTTCAGTGATGGCATATATGTTGTTGTGGTTAATATGCTTTTATAAGATCAGGTTTCTGCATGACACGTGATGTCATTCTTTCCACCATAACAGACTTTAAAAGCAGCTTCACAGGAAGAGAAGAATGCATATTCATGTCCCTTTGAAAGTGATTGCAACCGGTGAAATTCCCATTTCCAACCATCATTGAATTTCGTGTGATATTTCAGTTGCTTGGATTTGGTGTTTTGGCATTGGCACACTTGGACATCTTGGCAAACTTTAAACACCGAAGTCAAACCGACCCAGTTTTATGCCACTTGAGCTCTTGAGTAATCCAACTATAATCAATTAACATCTTTAATCCTGTCCAAATTACGTTTGATCATACATAGTATAGGCTCTAATCCATCTCTTCAACTTTAAGCACCGAAGCAGAACACACCTTGCTGAGAGAATCAAAGTAATGTTTTATTGTTTTATGCTGATTGGGCTCTTTAGTAACCCAACCATAATTAGTTAATGTCTTTAACCCTTTCAGAATTACTTCTGCTGACACATAGTATAATCCACCTCAACAAACTTCAAATAATGAAGCCAGCCAACCATGCCAACAAGATCAAAGGGTGAAATTAGCAACTACATTGTCTTGCCTTGCTTAAGCCAGTTCACAGTCAGTTAAATTTTACACTAATAATTTTGCGTACACGGGAGATTCCAGTGAGTGACAGGAGGGATAGGAGACACCCTTAAACTCGGGAGAAAAACCCTCCTGTGTTGGAGGTTCACATGTATGGTGATCTGTAAAGGCAAGTGCCTTAGACCACTTGTCCACCCGGGGCCCCACTTATGGTATGGTCCTGCATGTGTCATGCTTCCATCCATCAACAATTGCTTGTTACCACTCTGAAGTCCATATTTCTGATCTGATTTCAATCAAACTTGGAATATGAGTTTGCATCATCAAAATCTTGGACAGGTTTGATAATGAGCAAAATTGATGCATACCACTCTGGAGGCCATATTGCTGATTTAATTTTGATCAAACTTGGAATATATGCATATATTATTAAGGTCTCTAATGAATTTGATAATGAGCACAATCCACACATACTACCGGTAATGAAGTGATCATGTTCTGATTGGCTGAGCTTGTTACCACTCCATAGGCCACATTTCGGATCTGATTTTGATCAAACTTGGAATATATGATTATATAATTATGATCTTGGACAAGTTCAATAATGAGCGAGATCCATGCATACTAATTAGGTGATCCTGTATCTGATTAGCTGAGCTTGTTATCCCTTTGGAAGCCATATTTCTTATCTGATTTCGATCAAACTTGAAATTTGGTCTTATATCATAAAGATCTTTGATGGGTTTGATAATGAGCAAGATCCATGCACATTAATGTGGTAATCTCACATCTGATTGGCTGACCTTGTTCCCACTTTAAAGGCCAAAATAGCAGTTTGCATATATAAGCAAGGGAAGTAATCCATGATCGGGTCTGTTGAGAACCAGAGGTTTTGTGTTGTGAAGAGAGATATCCACTTTAGAAAACATTTAAAACTTCTTAAAAATAATTCTAGAAAAAATACAGGATACATGAATTTCAATACAAGTTTTATAAATTAGCAAAATAATACACCTTGTGGATTAAACTGAATAATCTGTAATTTGAAGCTGAAGAAAATACATAAAATAAAAATAGAACTTAAAAATATTTTTAAAAATTGTTAAACTAATATTTTATGTATAATGCTGAGAATGAATTTGCTGTGTTCTGTTTAAAAATCCGGTAGGTATTATTTGTGTATTTCTGATGCACACTAGAAGATTAAAATCCTTAATATTTGAGTCAGCCTCAGTA
Source organism: Margaritifera margaritifera (assembly GCA_029931535.1). Lineage (NCBI taxonomy): Eukaryota > Metazoa > Mollusca > Bivalvia > Unionida > Margaritiferidae > Margaritifera > Margaritifera margaritifera. The sequence continues at coordinate 1,731,937 of JAQPZY010001503.1, read as the reverse complement.
ATTAAGGTGGACTTGTGTATTGGAGATTTTGAAAAAGAACTTCAGAACTTAAATTGGGCTCTGCCTAATCAAAGCAGCTGTTGACTGTGCATCTGAAAAGAAAATTATCATTTTTCCCGAATATCTTGTCCGGAAAATTAGGTTGTGTATCAATGCATCAGGCAAGTTCAGTGCTGGTTGGAAGTGGTCTAGGTTGCAATTTCTGTAAACTCTGGGCAAGTTCACAAACTGTGGCAGATATCATGTTGCTTAATATGTTTTAATTGACAAAAAGTATTAACAAAATTAATTGATCAGAGTCAATAAGTCTCAGTCATCGCTTGAAATTTAACTCCAGCTATGATTTTGACCCAGATTATAAAAATGTATCCAACAGCTGATCGGAGTTAGTTTTAATATCAGGATTGTTTCATACTGTAAAGACATTTGGAGCACTTCGGCTGCTTCTGTGAGACAAAAATATGCCTCTGATATATGTCAGCGCAGTAATTTACACATAAATCATACATTTATTTCGCCAAAAATTTCTTCACAAAAAAGCAACCGCAATCTATTCAGACCACCGCAGCTATTTCTACAATTGGATTTAGTGTAGGATTAATAAAAAATTCACAAATGAAAATGTAGTTAAATGCATTCTTTTCTTTTCTTGGTCAATCCTTGTTTTGTAAATAACTGAGGTGGTCCAAACAGCATTATTGGCATGCATTGACGATATGATCCATAGGATTGACCTCGAAGTTGCAAATGACTGTATAGATTGTCTGTAACAGCAGAATGTATTGCTGAAATTATATGCATTTATTGGATCTATTCGTATTATCTCACCTCTGAAAATTTGAAAGATAATCCATATTTTATATTAGAAATGCTTGAACTAATCTCAACAATGCAACTCCAAATATGGTGATGATTCCCCTAAATATGCAAATGAACCAAATCACTTAGACTTCTTCAGGAATTTAATTATGGAAACCATAATATATAATTCTCCCTTAGGTCTGATGATTGAACAAACTAAGTGCAAAATGAGGTTATCAAGGGGAAATTGCATTTTAATAAAACTGTGATGACAAGAAATTGTTGAACTCGCATGTCAGATATGTTGACTGCTTTATCACAAATGTATATAGGGCTCGAAAATTCCACTTGTCTATTGTTTTTTTTACTAGTAGTGGCAGAGGAAGGGCAAGTCACTTTTTCAAGATGCTCGTCTGATTTGACAAGTGGCATTTTAAGCAGAATTCAGTGTTATGTACATGTAGAATTAGTAACATTGATGCAGGATAAGTTAAGGTTCCAGATCACATGCCCTGCAGGATTAGTATCATTTGAAACATTTTTGAGCCTTGATCAGTATAAATTAGCTTACTTGAAAAGGGAAAACAAAGGTAACCCACATGCATGCTTAAATACTTTTTATTACATAACCATTTAATCTTTCTTTTTTGATCTAGCATTTGATACAGATGTTCAATCTGTGTTTCCATATTGTATCCCTAACATTTTGGTATTGTACACCCAGTGTGGAGATACTTTTATCACTTGTGAAGAAACGCATCAAAGTTTCCCTCAAGTCACCCTTGAAACACTTCAACATTGACCCAGAGTCTTGGGAAGATCTTGCATAAGATCACTCTACCTGGTGCAGTCTCATCCATGCTGGAGCTACAGACTTTGAACTGAGGAGAATTGCAGAGGCAGTGCAGAAGCACGAGCAGTGTAATCTCAGAGCTGCAGCACATCCTCTGTTGAGCAAGCAAACCCAAGTGGCATCTCCTGTCAAGTGTGCCACAGACAGTTCAGAACACAAATTGGCTTGATCAGCCACTCACATACTCACAGAAACCAACCCAGTTAGTGATGTAATGGTCATCTTCAATCTCAAAGGACAGACAAAAAACAACACTTTTACCACTTAAAATATTCCATATTAGTCTCGTTAAAATATCAGGAATTATTTATTGTTATTAATTTAAAACTATTGTGTGTAATTTCAAAAATGTCTGCAGAGTTGTTAAAAAGAATGCAGTCATATTTTTATATATTTTTATTTTTGTACAATTTATCTTTGTCTGTTGTCTGCCATCATCACCGGTGAAAAAATGGCTGAATTCATCATTGGGGCCAAATGGTGGAGTACCAAAATTAGCGGAAAGGAGTTTTATGGGCATTTCACAGTAGCTGCTGCCAAGAAACTAAGGGTTTGTTGAGGTTGACAACAATATTTTGGACAATGTTTTCCGATGAGTTCTCATATAAAAGCTGATGTTCAAAGTGACACCATCTGTGACATAGAGGGAGAGGCAGAGTACTTTGCTGCTACAGTCTGGGATCTGAAATCTTGTACTGAAAGTAAAAAAAACATCCAGACACAGTAAGAAAGACTCAGGGAGTCATGTCCAAATGCAAGGCTTGGTTAGAAATGCCCCTGCATTAAGAAAAAATCGAAATGATAAACATGACGTCAGTTGAATTAGACACTTATATTGGTGCCTACCTGGTCACTTTCATGAAGCCAGACGGTTCTTACTATGAACCAGATTCTCTTAATAGTTACCACAGAGTTATAAACAGATATTTAAGGGACAATAACTATGACTACAACATTTTATCTTCAAATGAGTTTGCTAAGAACCTCAAAGTGCTGAATTCTCTGTGCAAAGATCTTGAACAAAAAGGTTTAGGAAATCGAAGAACAGAAACACATGCGTAAACTTTTGAACTGCGCACCTGCACCTATTGATTCCATTCACAGCTGCAGCACTGATGACACTCAGAGAAGAGACATTCCACAATGTAAATCATCTAAAATTCCAACAACAGCCAGAAAATCATTTCAACTTCAGACTTTCAAAATATGATCTCCAAAATTTTGTCAGGAGCAAGTATAAGTGGGGGAACTTTTAAATTTGTCTATTTATATTACTGAGGATTCAAATTCACTGAGTAAATCTGAAGATAAAATTTATAAACATTTGCATCATACATGTATGTGTATCATAGAGAGCAGCAGCTCCATTGACTCAGATTGAAATTAAGAAGAATTGTTACAATGTTGTCAAGACTTTTCCCTCACTGAGGCACAAGCACGGTGTTGTATTTTTCAAGTAGGAAGAGATTAAATCTTCATTTTGAAAAAAAACAAAAACAAATATGCTTTCATTATCACCTTAAAGTTCAGTGCATCAATAATTTCTTGTAATGAAAACATCAAAAATATAGAGTTTGAAAGTACTGTAATTTAATGAGCTTTCTGTATAATTGAATGTACTTAATTACTGAAATTTGCTTTGAAGTGGAGCGTGTGTAAAGTAGGGTGTAAAAAAAAGGGTTTAATCACAGGTCCAAAACCTATGTTCCATTTGAGAAATAAAGAAAAATACATTTGCCTGTGACTGCAGTGTAAATCTATTCATATATCCTGTACAAAAAACTGTACAAATCCAAAGCTAAAGAGTAAATCACCACTTCAGTGATGCCAACAGACCAATGACATAAATACACAATATCAATTTAGGTCTAGCCGCGGTTATGTATGTTTCTGGCAAAGGGGGGGGGTCAGTGAGTTTGTAAATTATCTTTTATAAAGCCCAAAAGCCTTAATTCATTGTTTTTTTAAGGATACATTTAACAATTTGAAAACAATTGTTTGAATAAAAAGGGAATTATTACAAAACCAAATAAGCGCTTTGTTCTGAATAGAGGGAAAGAACTCGTTTCATATGGCATCAGAACATACATCTCGGCCTGATGGCCCTGATGCATTCCTACGCCATATCAAACTCATTCTTTCTGCCGACTCAGAACAAAACACTTATGTAGTTTTGACTATATATCACACACATTAATCCGCTTTTACTGAGAATGTGAATTATATACATTAAGTCTTCAGGGGTATCGCACAAGTTATTCCATTTTACGGAAAATGTGAATTGTACACATTAAGTCCTTGGGGGTATCGCACAAGTTATTCCATTTTACAGAAAATGTGAATTGTACACATTAAGTCCTCAGGGTTATCGCACAAGTTATTCCATTTTACGGAAAATGTGAATTGTACACATTAAGTCCTTGGGGGTATCGCACAAGTTATTCCATTTTACGGAAAATGTGAATTGTACACATTAAGTCCTCAGGGTTATCGCACAAGTTATTCCATTTTACGGAAAATGTGAATTGTACACATTAAGTCTTCAGGGTTATCGCACAAGTTATTCCATTTTACGGAAAATGTGAATTGTACACATTAAGTCTTCAGGGGTATCGCACAAGTTATTCCATTTTACGGAAAATGTGAATTGTACACATAAAGTCCTCAGGGTTATCGCACAAGTTAATCACTTTACTGAAAACATGAATTGTACACATTTTAAGTCTTCTGGTATATCACACAAGTTATTCCACTTTTACTGAAAACATGGATTGTCTCCATGAAGTCCTCATGTATATCACACAAGTTAAATCCACTTTACTGAGAATGTGAATTGTTTACATCATATCCTCATGCTCAAACCCTTCAAACCACTCTTTGTCATGCTGTTGGCATCACACAGTGAGTCAAGAATATCATCCTTTCTGAAGAGACGCCCCTCCATTTCATCAAGGACATTGCTGATGCCACACACATTGAAGCTGGACCTCACAATGTCAGTGCACTTCTGCAACTCCTGATTGGCATAAACTGCTGCAACGGTGGCGCTCTCCAGTTTCGTACTTTGCATAGGGTTAGATTTTTAAAGAAAAAGAATTACCCAGGTTTTCCTCACTGGCTGTCCTGGCTATTTAAAAAAGACCTTGTGTATCTTAGGTATTGTTAAAAGAACGTTGAATTCCCTTTATTTTGGTGTATGATTGATGGGTGAAATTTGGGTTATAGAGTATACAACTTGGTCGTACTTAAGATGTGCACCTCTAAAAAAACTGCTAGCTCCGCTTGCTCATTTTCACTTCCTGGACTTCAAGGTAAATTTTAAAAAAAAGAGCCGATAACTTTTTTTACTTTTGAGATATTTTGTAATTCATTCATAGTACTTTCAGAGGCTGGTATTGTCTGCTCTGGCAAAATTCGTTTCCCCATTTGGACTAATTCGGGCTGATTTTTCGAGTACTTTGGAGTGGCCATTTTGTCTGCTGTGTGCTTAGATCATGTCCAGTTTCCGCAAGTACAATATGTAAAGAAATTTCAGCCACAGTACATGAAAGTAACATAGAGGTATGCCAACATTCTCTCCATTGTGCATGTTGCAAATGCAAAATACTTCATCTTACACCTGTCACTCTCTCAGAAGCAGGTATTATCTGTAGAGCCCCCCCTACTTAGATGGAGGAGGGATCTGCTGGGGTATGTCCTTGCCTTTCTCTTTATTGTCAATAAGGTTCTGTGTCTCGTCTCTCATATGAGACAGTCATATGTACTGGAGGAGAGACTTAAATGGCTTATTGATATAAATGTCAAGAGTCTGCAATTTGGTTTTGTAACCTCCTGGAATCACAGCCATGTGGGCTCTGGTTTTCCTCATTTCACTCATAATGTTATCAGTCAGGTGCCCACGAAAAGAGTCAAGCACAATTAGAGAGTGCATTCTCTTGGTGTGTCTCTTTTGTTTGTCCTGATTCACCCAATCTTTCCCTTGAACTTCAGTGATCACACCTTTTGGATATTTCAACTTAGGTCTCTTTTACCCTTAATGATGATCAGTGGGGAAAGAAGCTGGTCAGCTGCTGTACATGTTAAAACCACAGTCAAGTGTCACTTTTCTTCACCTGAGGATGAAACTTGGACCTCCCATGTCCCCACCATTATCTACATTAGATTTAGGGATGAATCTCAAAGTCCGGTGGGAAAAAGTGTACATGTGCAAAGTCACTGCGAGGCAAGCCTAGATGATCTGGACCTTTTAGTCTTTTGGTATGTGTGCTTTCAGATCTTGATGCAATATATACTGGGTTTGATCTGGGGCAGATGCTGTGCTTTCACCACAACAGTGGTAGGGGCATTTAGTGTTACCCTTGTCATAGGTCTTTCCATCCCCCTCTATTTGTACATTAATCCATCTGTCACACCTTGGTTAAGTTTGGCATTTACATACCTGCCAACCATTGTGCTTTTGGCGTAATCATTCTGCTTTTTTTCACCTAGTTACATCTTACACTTGCCTGTATATGGATTACGCTTTTCTGGAACATTTAAAAAAATAATAATAAAGCAATAAAAAGTTGTGTTTGTCATTTTTATTATCATCTCTTTAATCCCACACATCATATAAATCTGAGAATATTCTTTAAAAAAAAGAAAGAAGACAGCTGCTTAAGAATAGCGTAAGAATACGTTTGCTATAGACCTTCCATGTACTTTCCTTTTTTCTATTTATAGCAGCTGTATGTGACCCATTTCCAAGAAAACAGATGGGTTTTTTCATTATAAAATTGTTTCACAGATTCATTATATTAATATACTGAATATGGTAGAGGTCCAGTCTATTCTTTTTAAAAAAATGACAGCAGATGTAAAGTGAAACAGGCTTTATCGATGTGACTCTTGGATATTATATATGACTGAAAACTTTTAGAGAAGATGGATCTTTTTAAACTTTAAAACATGTCGGATCAGAAAGAAAAAAAAATCAATAGTGCTTTACAAATTTGGAAAGATTAACACGAGAGAGTAATACAACACTTGGGTTGAGCACATGGTAATGATTGTTGCAGAATTTGTGGAGTTGACTTTACAATCACTCAGGGAAAGTTAGACATGTGGACTAGTTAAAGTGAGTGTTGTGTATATATAATTTGCCAATACGTTTTGTGGTTTGTATTCTGATTCAAATTCACATGGATTTTGCCCATTTATGACAAGAACTTTAACCAGTTGCAGATTCGGGTTAGTAGCAAAACTAAACGTACATTTTTCATACAGTTTATTGTAATTATGGTATTTAATATATAGATTACGCTTTTTATGCTCAGATTACGCTCTTTTGCCACTTAGGTTATGCTTATACCTCTTTAGGGGTTGGCTGGTATGCATTTACATCAGTTTTCAGGTACTGTGGTGGGGCATCCATGTTCCATGAAGTTCAGATTTATAGTTTTTATATTATTTCAGGTGCAAAAGTAAAGTTCCTTGTGTATGCTGTGGATTTCAGTGGATATTCCTCAGCCATAATTCCGTCTGATGGTGTACTTATTGACATAACACCTCCGTATCCTGAAAATAAACACAGCTTTGGAGACAATCTTGTCAGAAATCCATCTTTTGAATCTGGTAGTGATGCAGACAAAGTCAGCTACAATAGTTCTGGAGAGAGGCAGTGTGGAACACAAGCACTGCAGGACTGGAATATTGCTGATCTGCACTTAAAATCCAGTTGTGGGATCGTTTATGCATCCAACAACAGCATTGCACAACAAGGCCACTCTTTAGTACAAGTCCGTGGAAGTGGAATCATCCAGAATTTGACTGGGTTACATGTTGGTGAAAAATATAGAGTTTCATTCTATGCCAGTCATTTACCTTTGGACACCATTTTTGTTTCCAACAGGGAAGGGTTTGTAAAATTTGGTGATGTTGCTTATGTTTTTCTGTTGTACACGAAGCCAAGTAGAAACGACGTGAAGTCATCCAACTCTGGAAATTCTCCCGATTTGTATTGGCAGTACTATGTGTATTATTTCATGGCCAAATCAGATACAGTCATGCTTCAGTTTGGCAGCTATGATGAAACGACAGGATTTGCCTTGGACCAAGTTCAAGTCCAAGAGAACTACGTGTCTGAACTTGATGCGAGCTCAACAGCAAATGCGGTAAAAGTGCAGACTGTGTTTATTCATGACTGGGCATCAGTTCATGCTTATTGGAGTTTTGTGGATCTTGAGAGTCCAATTGTGGACTATTCTTGGGCTGTAGGTAGGTAAATGTTTGTTTTAATTATATCAAGAATGGGATGATTTATTGATGATTATTAACTTAAATTCATTGTATCTGACATTTTTAATTGGCATGGGATTGAATCAGATTAGAAAAACCTGTCTTATGCCACGCTTTTCTCTGGAGATACAGAAGTTTTGTACCCAGGAAAAGCCCAGGAAACATTTGCCCAATAAAGACTTACAATTTTCCTCATAATTTCACTTGTTAATACTCCTATTTTGATCATTAAAGGGAGACAGAGGTGCAGAAAATGCTGCCCTGATGGCTCAAGCTTGATACAAAACCAAGTGTGACCTTTATGAGACTTGTTAACAAGTTTCATGGAGAACTACTGTATAAGACTACCAAATATACTCGCATATAAGCGGAGTCCAAATGCAAACAACATAGACCCTGATCTGCCATCACATAATGTACTGGCAGATCAGGGTCTATGTTGTTTGTTCTACTGATTAGTCCTTACAAACTGCATAGACCCAGATCTGCTGGCGCATTATGTGACGGCAGATATGGGTCTATGCAGTTTGCAGTTGGTATTAACTTATACGCGAGTATATACGGTAGTTAGCAAATTGATAGAAAGCTACTGTATTACTTCCATAATAGAACTCTTCACTGACCCTTGTGAAGAGCTGCACAAAATTACACTAAAATTACTGAATCTACAGTTGTAGAAATGCCCCATAAAACACATTTTTTGTTTTGTTTTGGTCAATGTCTCAGATTCTGTTGCATGTGCAGGCATGAAACTCGATATGTGTATACATCCTGTGAAGTACTACACCATTATACCAGAAATAAGATTGTTATGACTTTCATCTACCACCTAGTTTGTTATAATCATCATCAGTCAACAACAATCATTACTTGAGCATTGACAAATACAAACCCTTTATATCTGCATAAATGTATTTGTCTCCATTTCTCCTTCAAATACGTTCCCCGATCACATTAACGTTAGGGATATAAGCCTGCTACCTTTCGAATCCAGCCCTACTAAAAGACGAAAAATCGTCTTTTCTGTCTATCTCATATAGACAAAGGGCAATAACTCTTGCCCTTACATCCCCTTGCCACCGCCAGGTGTCGCTAGTTTTTAAGCTTCGCTTGTACTGATAACATTTACATTATACCTCCAAACAATCCAAGCCATCTTAGTGTTACATTGGACCATCTGACTTTAAATTTGGATTTATTGTGTTGGACAATCATTCTTCTACAGGTTGTTTACAAATTATTTTTACAATTTTTTCAAAATTTGAGTGACTTTGTCACCTTTTACAGACTTCGTCAATTGAAGACCACGTTACAACACGCAATAGCTGAACTTGTTTTGTCAGTTAGCGCGACACTGACTAATTTCGCTTACTCTGTTAGTAACGGTTGTGGTATTAGCGAATTAATAACATGCTGAATTGCTAATTTATGCTTTGTTTTCTCTTCTTGTGTCGTTTCAGTAGAAATGTCAACCAAATGCATGAAATGCAAAAAGTTCAAAGCAAAAGAAGACAACCATGACTCTTGTATTGTATGTACCAAGTGTACAGCTATACCATGCAGCGTGTGTAATACTTGGACAGAGCAAATGTGGGCTAATGTAGTCCAGAATACAGCAAAAGGGAGAGATAGATGGAATAAGTCGAAGAAAGATAGCATTGACGTCCTCAGTATACATCCAAAGTCAGCCTCCATTGCGAGTCTTGTGGGGAACGCTGGGGTCCCCCCCCCCCCCACCTGTTTGTCGTTTGCAACTGTCAGCCACAGTAACATCAGTGGCAATGGAGGAAAATAATGTTGACATGGTACAACCGTCCGCATTTGAACAGATGCGTCGTTTGGTCCACGAAATGACGACGCAACTATTGACATCAGGCCAGATATTACCCTTATTTCCCTCACTTGCTTCCACGGCTTTTTCCGACTCTTTGGGGGAGTGTCCCCCCAGTTTTAGGCTGCCCAGTGGGCGTAAGTCCCCCCGCATGTCCGAGCATGGCATTCGGGCCTGTAAGTCAGGACGCATGGGGTTTTACCGGATCCATTGGATCCATTTCATTATACAACCTTGCCATCACCGGTCGTCCAGCCATCTCAGCATGGGGACTTTATTGATAAAACGGTCCGACCAGCTATGATTTACGGGGATCTTAGTGACAGATCCGTCCGTCAAGCCGTACCACCAGCAACATACCCATACTATGACGTAGATTTTAGTGAGAAATCTGTCCGTCCAGCCAGGCCCTTGGAGTGGCCGGTACCGGTGATAACCGGACCGTCGCCAGCATCCAGACCGACCACACACCAGACAAACCAGCCGACCGTTCCGGCAGTGACGGCCTTTCATATGTTCACGGCTTATCTACAAGGGAGAGTTAGTGACATTGTCAAGGATGACGGAATTGCATCATGTATGCCACCTGGTATGCTCTATCCAGAGATGCAAGCTGTACCAGAACACGACTCGGCACACAGTGAGTGTGACAAAACTCCTGCAAATCAGCTGTACTCAGATCCAACCATGGAACGGACTGAGTTTAGCTTCAAGGCCGCAGTGGAGGAAATTTATAGGGTGTTGGCAACTTCAGAATGTCCTCCACCTCCTACCGCCACTCAAGACTACAAAGTTAAGGCGTCTGTAGATCTTGATGAGGAGGAAGATACGCCGTCCTTCCGGCTCCTTCCCCAGTTGGCAAAAATTAAGGAGATCAATGATTGTCTGTCAGGATGAATAGGTGATCCGGGGAATGCTAAGGTGTTCTTTTCAGAAAGCCAAGTACCAGCGACGTTCTCATGTCGCTGGTACAAAACTCACTCAGACGCCTTCAGTACTGATCTCCCGGACCTGGACAAAAATCTGGCAGCAGTTCACATGTCCGCTCCACTGTTTTATAAAGTGGACAAAAATGTGTTCCATGCCACGTCAAAGCTAGTCCGAAACGTACTCGCTACGTCTTCAATGTTAGACTTGGCTTCATTAGCCATTTTCTGACTCACAGAAAAACCCGGCAATGACCACGCTTGGGAGTTGTCGACCCGGATTGCTAGAGTTTTTAACAGGGCAGCTCACCATTCCATGGCCAATGCGTTGACTGCTTCTGCCAACTTAGACCTGAAATGACATGACGCATGTCTGCGGTCCACGTCGCTCAAGCCCTATCATACTCTGACTTTACGGATGACTCCGTTTGGGTCACCTTTACTCTTTGGAGGAAAAATTGAAGAAGTTTGGAGGCAGGCAGCTCAGGAACTGCCCCTCCAACTCGCCACCCAACCCTCGCAGGCATTTCGAAACAATCGGCCCCTGCCACAGCGGAGGGATGATTGGCAGACCAGGGACAAGGGATCCTTGCAATCAAATGTGCAGTATAGATCCCAACCCAATGCCAGGAGACAACAGTCTAATCAAGCTAGGAGGCAACCATACAGAAGCAGCAAGAAACCAAGTTTCTCTGCCTTCAATCCTCCTAACTCTAGACGTTGACCTATCCTCCCCACCGCGGACAGCCTACCTGTGGGCGGCCCTCTCCTGCAATTTCAGGCCCACTGGATCACTCTATTTCCTCAGAACGATTGGGTGATCCAGGTCATTTCGGAGGGGCTTCGGATTTCATTTATCCAACCCCCTCCCCTGTCCTCCTATCCCCTCTTCACGGACGTACCGTCAGATCAGAAGAAGGATGCCTTTCTACAACAGGAGATATGGTTGCTCATAGAAAAACTGGTGGTGGAGATCGTGCAAAAACCACAATCGCCGGGGTTTTATTCCAGGCTGTTTCTTATCCAGAAGGCAAACGGCAAGTTGAGGCCGATCATCAACCTGAGTCGCCTCAAGCGATACATTTTGCCACCGAAATTCAAGATGGAGACGGTGAGATCAATCCGTCTCTCCATCCAACAGGACGAGTATGCCGTCAGTATAGATATGACCGACGCATATTTTCACGTCCCTATCCACCCCGCGTCACAGAAATTTCTCCGTTTTGCTTACCGCGACACGGTTTATCAGTTCCTTTGGCCTCAACATCAGCCCTTGGGCTTTTACTAAGGTTATTGCATCGTCACCCTGTTCCGCTCGACTTCATCTACAGCGATGGCAGTGTACTTGGACGACATCCTCCAGAAACATATGGTAAGTTCTATTCTGCTCAAAGGCAGAAATGATCTTCTATCACTTTTAGATCATCTAGGCTTTCTCGTGAACTGGAAAAAGTCCAATCTCCGTCCATCCCAGCGTTTTGTCCATCTGGGTATGGAGTTTCTCACCGACCTGAATCTGGTACGGCTTCTTCGTGTTCGCGTAATCCGGATCGTCGAACTCATCGAGTCTGTTTCCAACAGGACGTGGATTTCAGCGAAAGAGTTCTTGCAACTCCTCAGATTATTCAATACGACGGCGGACTTGATCCCGCTCAGCCTTCTTTTTATGCACCCCTTACAAATGATGTTACTAGCACAATGGCGCCCTTTTTCAAGTCCCCTCAATCAAACAGTAATGATCACGCCCGAGATACGATCATTCCTGCATCAGTGGCACAACCCCGGTTGGCTGACCACGGGGATTCCTCTGGAGATGCCCCAAGCGGAAATAACGGTATGTACCAACGCCAATACATACAGTTGGGGTGCCAACCTGTTGCTGGAGTTCACTACCGTCAGCGGCACGTTGGAGCTAGGGGAGAGGCCTCTCCACATCAACCTTTTAGAAATGAAGGCTGTCATTGATGCCTTTCATTTCTGGAAAGATCAACTCTCAGGCAAAACAGTCCTCATTGTGTCCGACAACTCTGTGGTCGTGACTTACCTCCTCAAACAAGGGGGCACCAAATCACCCGACCTGTACATTCTGATCTGGCAGTTTCTACGTTGGTGCGACAACCTCCATATCAACGTACAAATCAGACACATTCCAGGCAGACTCAATGTCTTGGCCGACACTCTATCCAGGAAAGGTCAAGTCATTCACATGGAATGGTCACTCCATCAATTGGTCTTTCTTTGGATTTGCGCACTTTGGGGGCGTCCGATGATCGATCTTTTTGCGACAAGGTGGAATCACAAGTTGCCCACCTTTGTCTCTCCAGTTCCAGACCCAGAAGCTTGGGCCGTGGACGCTCTGTCAATCAGCTGGGAGGAGTTGTGGGCATTTGCCTACCCTCCCACGGTCTTGGTATCGAAAATAATCCAGAGGTTACGGGGTCAGAACTGCAAGATGATTCTGATAGCCCCTCTCAGATGGGACAAGTCCTGGGTCATCAATCTATTCAATCTAGCAATAGATCTGCCCAGGAAGATTCCAGCCAGCCCGAATCTTAAGCAACCGCGGTCATGGGTGTTCCACCCCAGCCTGGACCGTCTTCTTCTTCACGCTTGGCTTTTTTTCCGGACAGCCTTGCGAGACAAACAATTTAAACCTTCGATTGTGGAGAGAATCTCGAGTGCAAGAAGGCCCTCCACTCTGAAGGCTTACGAGGCAAAATGGTGGGTTTTCAGGGACTGGTGCCATATCAATAACATCGTCCCTTTGAGTGTCTTAATCCCTCAACTGGCCGACTTCTTTCTCTTTCTCTTCGAGGAGAAACAGTTGGCCCCAATTACTATCAAAGGCTACCATTCCATGACATCAGACACATTCCGCCATCATGGTAGATGTGATATCGGGCATGATAAAGATCCGTCAGATCTTTTAGCTAAATTATGATTTTAATCGACCAAAATCCCTCACCCTGTTTCCAAAATGGAATCTGTCCTGGGTTTTTAACATGGCTCAATTCAGACAAATTTGAGCCTTTAGCCCACACTTTGTTAAAGCTACTATCATACAAAACATGTTTCTTGATAGCCTTAGCTTCAGCATGCAGGGTGAGCGAGTTACATGCCCTTTCCAGTGACCCGAACTATCTTCAGTTCAGATCAGATGGTTCGGTGGTCCTCTTGACGCAACCAGGCTTCGTAGCCAAAAATAGGTTACCGTCCATTGGCAATCAAAGAGTCGTCATTTGCTCACTCTCTTAAATAGATAAGTCAAGAGCAGCAACCATGCAAGATCCTGTTCGTGCACTCAAGCACTACTTGAAACGCACAGAGGCGAGTCGTGACACACGCAAGCGCCTCTTTCTTCCAGTGAAAGCTGGAAAACGGGATATCACCCCTTAAGCGTTGCTTCATGGCTGAAGTGGGTTATACGCTCAGCATACTCTCAGGTCTCACAAGATCAGAGTTGCCTCATGAAGATTACCGCTCATGAGATTAGAGCAATCTCTGCGAGCCTTGCGTTTGAACACAATGTTTCGATCCGAGATATAATAGAAGCTGTTGGCTGGCATGCAGAGTCAACCTTCTCCAGTTTTTATCTCAGAGATTTGGCTTTGCAGAGGCAAACCTTGAATCTGGTAGGTCCGGTGGCGGCAGCCCAGATGATCACCAGACCCATTTAAAACAATCAGCACAGCCTATCAGCTTCGCTGGATTCGGCAGTGAAATTTTGTAGGTACGAAGATTTCAATAATTATCTTCTTAACTGTATATAGGGGTCACAGACCACGTGACCCTAGGCTGTGTTGCTGATGAAATTAGGAGAACGGGTTATCGTTCACATGGGGAATCCAGCCATCATTCCCTAGAGGATACCCGGGGTGGAGGTCGGATGCTCAGCATTCCCTCCTCCTATTACCTATTCTCCTAATGTTAATGTGATCAGGGAACGTATTTGAAGGAGAAAGCAAATTTTTAAGTAAATTATGTTTCTCCGAGAATACTTACTCGATCACATTACTTAAAAACCTTCCCATCCACCCCGCCATGCGAGCATCCTCGTATAGTATATCGCTCAGCTTAAAAGCTAGCGACACCTGGCGGTGGCAAGGCAAGGTAAGACAATTTTTCGTTTTTTAGTAGGGCTGGATTCGAGAGGTAGCAGGCTTATATCCCTAACATATTCTCGGAGAAACATAATTTACTTAAAAATTTGCTTTCTTGCATATGAGGAAAACAAAACTCCCTCAGTTTAGTTGTATAAGACACCAATGCTGCCAACATTTTAGTAATTTTTTTTACTTCTCCACCTCACCCCCCCCTCCCCACTCTGCCATATTTAATAGAGGGGACTTATAGTGTTATCCATATCTGTCTGTTCCTTCCCATCCCATCCTGTCAGTCCATCTGTCATGAATTTCATTTCTGCTCAATAACTTTTGAAGGACTTGATGGATTGAAACCAATTTTGGTTATGAAGCAGACCTACTATATATACTCACTTATAAATTGAGTCCAACTGCAAACTGTGCAGACCCAGGTCTGCCATTGAATTATGCGCCAGCAGATCAGGATCTATATGTTGTTTATTCTACTGATTACTCCTAACAAACTGCATAGACCCATATCTGCCAGTGCAGTATTTGTATTTGGGTTCAACTTATAAGTGAGTATATATGTTAGGTTAAGTTTGCTTTTTGACTTTAAATTTTGCTATAAATTTTGTATTGAAATGAGTTTTCTTCAACTGCACCATATTATTTGGGGCATCTGTGTTGTATGGACACATTTCAAGTTACATACTAGATACAGTGTAGTTTGAGCACAGGAAACAACCTTTGACCAGAAAGGTTACATTTAAATGTAAATATCATTAAAGACATTTGCTTGGAAATTACCATTCTGGAAATATGGTATTAAAATCAGAAGTTTCTGGGCTAAATTTGGAGCACTGGTAAATATGTGCTTTGTTCCTGCTGATTGACAGGTTCTATACCTTTCAGGTTACTCCCCCTTTGCCACGCATCTCCAAGACTACAAATCGGTTGGCATAGAAACACATAGCAACAGTAAGGAGCTCCATCTGGTGCACAGCACCTACATTTATGTCAGTATCCTAGCAACCAATGCCGTGGGATTGACCTCCAAAGCAACCTCTGACCCCATAATGATTGACCTCACACCACCAGTGTTCAGCTTTTTGCATGACGGTGCAAGTGCATGTGAGTACATGATATAGTTGTAAGGTTTATAGGAATTAAACTAGTTTGTATAATGTATAAATTATCTAAATTGGTTCTTGGTTCCATAAATTTTTTTGTACACAAAAGTTACATGCATGTATTAGTTGCATGAGAATATTGCTATTTTGTAGCCCACCTGGCTGAAGGCCATGTGACCTTATGTCATGGCCATGCATCCATCTTGTGTCTGTCATCCATCCATCCATCAACATTTGCGGTTTTTGTCTCTTCTCCAGAGTGGTTGAACTGAACTGATTTGGATGAAACTTGTCTTAAATGCTCCCTAGGACATCTATCAAAATTGTGTCAGAGTTGGCTTCCCCAGCAAACCGATTTTCAAATTCTTTGGTACAGCTGAGCCTATTTGACAGAAATATTCCTTGGGATATCCTCTATCAAAATTCTTTCTAGTGTGGCTTCTCTGGTAATGGTGTGGTTTCCATGACAACCAGGTACAATATCTACTTTGGATTTAAATTCTTTCCAGAATTGAAGAGCCAATTTTTTTGAAACTTGGCAGAAACGTACAATAGTAATCCTCAATTGAAACTGTGTTTGGGAAGAACTTTCATAGCAACCAGATGGAAAACCTATTCTAGACTTGTGCTCCAATAAACAAGGTTATTACTTTTAAGTTATATCTCCAGACAATTTGATACTCAATATATGTTTTAGATCAGATACCAATAAATCAGAATCCAAGCTACATACATTTACCTGCTAACACTTTCCAAGGATATTCCAATGTGTAACTTTTAGAAGATGAGCAATATCAGACCACTTGGGCCTCTTGTTTTTGTATCATCCTCAAGCAACTTTGTTTTTTTGGGGGTTTTTTTCGTTTATTTAATTATTTACTGTTCCCCAACAGCTCAAGTTTTTTATATACCAGTCTTGATGGGAAGTACAGTGAAACCTGACCTAGCAGACACTCAAAATAACAGACACTCGCAAAATTGGGACAGTAATTTATACCGTAGTACCAAATATTTTCCTTCACAATCTCATTGTATAATTCTTTGATAAATGATGACACCTGCTAATTAAGAAATGCATGAAAAAAACTTAATACCAAATATAAAATTGATCTTAATCTGAACTACAAACCGTGGACAGCCTATATGATGTTGACATTTCCAGATTTCGAATCAAATCAAGTAATAAATCCTAAATCAAACCTTATATCCTTTTATGAGCACATAATAACAAAAGAAAGATCGATGTATTAATTACCCTGAAAGAGTTCAATCCATTCCTTTGAGTGATTATTTAAAAACAAGGTAGTTATATACATGTCCCTATTAATCATGTCCAGTCTCATGCTTTTGAATATAACTATGACTCCCTGTACATAAGCATATATAGGTCAGGGAACCATCCTACGATCTACCTTACAAATAGTCAAGTAGTGGTAGTGAAAGGAGACGATTAGCATATATTTTTATAGGAGCGTAAATATATGAATAAAACAACTTTTAAAATGTGGTGAGAGAGATGGGTAGCTCTTTATGTTATAAGCATATTATTATGTATTATTTTTTTCCAATTCTATATTAATGGTTAGTGTATTGATCAGTGTGAACTAGGAGAAATTGAATTATCAAACTTGGAATCCAACCTATTTTAGGAACATGATATTGTAATTAACATGAAGTCATATCATATATTTCAATGCTTGACATAAATCTCATTGCATTTAAGGACTCAACATATACATATTCTCTGTCAAACACTTAACATATACATATTCTCTGTCAAACACTTAACATATACATATTCTCTGTCAAACACTTAATATATACATATTCTCTGTCAAACACTTAACATATACATATTCTCTGTCAAACACTTAACATATACACATTCTCAGTCAAACACTTAACATATACATATTCTCTGTCAAACACTTAACATACATATATTCTCTGTCAAACACTTAATATATACATATTCTCAGTCAAACACTTAATATATACATATTCTCTGTCAAACACTTAACATATACATATTCTCAGTCAAACACTTAACATATACATATTCTCTGTCAAACACTTAACATATACATATTCTCAGTCAAACACTTAACATATACATATTCTCTGTCAAACACTTAATATATACATATTCTCTGTCAAACACTTAATATATACACATTCTCAGTCAAACACTTAACATATACACATTCTCAGTCAAACACTTAACATATACATATTCTCTGTCAAACACTTAACATATACACATTCTCAGTCAAACACTTAACATATGCACATTCTCTGTCAAACACTTAACATATACACATTCTCTGTCAAACACTTAACATATACATATTCTCTGTCAAACACTTAACATATACACATTCTCAGTCAAACACTTAACATATACATATTCTGTCAAACACTTAACATATACACATTCTCTGTCAAACACTTAACATATACATATTCTCAGTCAAACACTTAACATATACATATTCTCTGTCAAACACTTAATATATACATATTCTCTGTCTAGCCCTTAACATATACACATTCTCTGTCAAACACTTAACATATACATATTCTGTCAAACACTTAACATATACATATTCTCTGTCAAACACTTAACATATACACATTCTCTGTCAAACACTTAACATATACTTATTCTCTGTCAGACACTTAACATATACTTATTCTCAGTCAAACACTTAACATATACACATTCTCTGTCAAACACTTAACATATACATATTCTCTGTCAAACACTTAACATATACACATTCTCTGTCAAACACTTAACATATACACATTCTCTGTCAAACACTTAACATATACTTATTCTCTGTCAAACACTTAACATATACATATTCTCAGTCAAACACTTAACATATACATATTCTCTGTCAAACACTTAACATATACATATTCTCTGTCTAGCCCTTAACATATACACATTCTCAGTCAAACACTTAACATATACACATTCTCTGTCAAACACTTAACATATACATATTCTGTCAAACACTTAACATGTACATATTCTCAGTCAAACACTTAACATATACATATTCTCAGTCAACCATTTAACATATACATATTCTCTGTCAAACACTTAACATATACACATTCTTTGTCAAACACTTAACATATACATATTCTCTGTCAAACACTTAACATATATATATTCTCTGTCAAACACTTAACATATACTTATTCTCTGTCAAACACTTAACATATACTTATTCTCAGTCAAACACTTAACATACTTATTCTCTGTCAAACACTTAATATATACATATTTTCTGTCTAGTCTTTAACATATACACATTCTCAGTCAAACACATAACATATACATATTCTCTGTCAAACACTTAACATACTTATTCTCTGTCAAACACTTAATATATACATATTTTCTGTCTAGTCTTTAACATATACACATTCTCAGTCAAACACATAACATATACATATTCTCTGTCAAACACTTAACATACTTATTCTCTGTCAAACACTTAATATATACATATTTTCTGTCTAGTCTTTAACATATACACATTCTCAGTCAAACACATAACATATACATATTCTCTGTCAAACACTTAACATATACACATTCTCTTTTAAGCGCATAACATATATATTTGCTATTAAGCACTTGACATGTACATATTCTGTCGAGCACTTAACATGTACATGTACATATTCTCTGTCAAACACTTAACATGTACATATTCTGTCGA
Source organism: Margaritifera margaritifera (assembly GCA_029931535.1). Lineage (NCBI taxonomy): Eukaryota > Metazoa > Mollusca > Bivalvia > Unionida > Margaritiferidae > Margaritifera > Margaritifera margaritifera. The sequence continues at coordinate 1,712,295 of JAQPZY010001503.1, read as the reverse complement.
GCACTTAACATGTACACATTCTCTATTAAGCACTTAAGATATATTCTCTGTCTAGCACTTAACATATACATGTACATATTCTCTGTCAAACACTTAACATGTACATATTCTGTCGAGCACTTAACATGTACACATTCTCTATTAAGCACTTAAGATATATTCTCTGTCTAGCACTTAACATATACATGTACATATTCTCTCCATCCAATTACATACTAAACTTTGAAAAATATTTGAAATGATTCCATAGTAGCTATCTTTTTCTTATACCTTATTGAATATATATTATTTTTCTGTCAATAGTATGGTATATGTAATATCATCTGTTTGTTTTAACCCTGCAAAGCCAAACATTACATTTTGTTCAGTCAAATTGAAGTCAGTAATATGATTACATTTAAAGCATATTCATGTTTTTAAATCTGGCCAAAATGTTTTCTATTCTTGAATATTCCGAGACAATGTGAGAAAGAAAATCAGGTGAATTTAGGCAAAAAGTGAATGATAAAAAAAAATGTCCATATTCTTAATGAGTATGCAGATGGTATTAAGTCCCATGTAAGATATTTTTAATCATTTGTATAGATAAATTACTGGCATTATTCTGTGTCTGAAAACAAATGAATGAAAAATTCAAGTCCAAGCAACGAAACCCACACATACGAAATTAGTGTTTCCCTGAATTTTAAATAATATTTACCTTAAAGCACAAGTGAATACCTCCACAATTTTAAATGCTCAGAAGAATCTTATAATAATAAAACATTTTTATTTTCAAGATAAATTACAGAGGTTCAGAACCAGAAATGAGTAATTTTACCAAATCTGCATTTTCATTTGCATTCATTCTGCATTTGATTTGCATTCTGTTAAGATTTGCATTTCAGCTCTTTTCTTGTCGTTTTTCGTTATAGTCTCAGAATTGCATTCTGATTTTGCTTATATCACTTTGGACCATTCATTGTTTCCTTTCCTTTTTGTTCATTTGGAATGCATTGGCCAAAGTCTGGATTTCCATTTTCAATACTACTACCATATTTTATTCTAGTTTTTTTTTTGTTGTTGTTGTTGGGGGGGGGGACCAAAAACATACAAAAATATTTCATTCATTGTCTGAAAAGAAAGAAACAGACAAAATATACAAGTCCAAGCAACTAAACCCACACATTATATTTGGCAATCCCTTAAGTCACACAGCAAAGTAATAACACTTTACATGTACATTGATGAATAAAAACCTACCGTATATACTCGCGTATAAGCTCATACCAACTGCAACCTGCATGGACCCAGATCAGCCATCACATAATGTGCCGGCAGATCTGGGTCTATGCAGTTTGTAAGGACTAATCAGTAGAACAAACAACATAGACCCTGATCTGCTGGCAAATTATGCAATGGCAGATCAGGGTCAGTGTTATTTGCATTGAACCTGATTTATACGCGAGTATATATGGTACATTACTTGACTGGTTTCGTCAGGTTTCTTTCATTCCACACAAAAAAACATGAAGCAAAAGATTTCACAATGTTTAAATCTCTTACCTTCATCTATACTGGCCATAAAAATCTGCATAATATAACTGAAATTGGTTGTGGAGTTTGTCTTTAAATAAATAAAACAGAAGGAAAGTAGATATTATAGACAAATCTTGATTGGAATTTTTCAGATAGTTAAAGCGTTTGTGTATTTTAGTAGTGGGTGAGCGAGTACATGTAGAAGGTTGGTCCTAAATATTACTAACAGAACCAATGAACTGAACCCACTTTGAGCAGTCCAATATCAAAACTTGTATAAGACTTAAATAGCAAACTAAATAACATTCCAGTACCTATACATTTATAACAGTAAATAAAATACATGAAATAAGGATCTGTTTTGTGCTAGGTTATGTTTTTTAATACATTATTATCCACAATTTCTGTGTTAAACAAAACATTTTGAGATGAAAACTTTGACTTTAACAGCTTTCTCTTTTAATAAAGGATGATAAATTATTTTTGATGCGTTTGCAATTGAGATTTATTTTCGCCTCAGGTGAATAATATAGTTTTGAACAAATGTTCTTGTATTCATTATATAAGTGTGAGTGATCTAATGAATAGTGAAACATGATTCTCCAAGTTTTCAACAATTTGAATCATACATGTAACTTGTCATGGCTATTTCCAATGATAAGCAAGCCATTTTTTCCATGTTCTAAAAGCCTTATTAGTCTGTCTGTCTTGTCTTATCATTGTAGAAATAAATTTGTGTCTGAAAATATCAGTGCATAAATAAAATTCTTTTAAAACTATGAGTGAAAAATTATTGTGGCTAAAATAATTTGGAGTTCATAAACAGTGTCCAAAGACATACAGAAAATATGGTAGTTCAAGGGATAAGTAGAGATCTTTTGCAGAACAGTTTGTTATTTGGAAATCCCAAGCTGGTTACATCCTCAAGATGAAAGCTGAGGTGTATGACTCGGTCCCTGATAAGTAAATACACTGCAGATTGAAAACATTGGTCAAGCCTCAGGGATGCCCTTAATTCTCAGGTTTCAGTGTATTAAGGCATCCATCCATCCATCTGCCCAACATTGTTTCCAGTCATCTCAATAACTTTTGCAAAAAGAGATAATTTATATGGAACTTGACCTAAATATATATCAGTTCTAGGTGGTATGTAATGTACCCTTGTCCGATCCCTAGCTCAAAGTTATGAATGAAAGGATGTGTGAAATTTCCTGTTTTTTATCAACAGAATTTTGTTATAACACCTGCAGACTCAAAATTATAGAAAGATATTAAACTTAAAGAATTTGAATCAAACTCTTCTGTTGTATGTTTTTCAGTTAAGGATATGGATGCACAATCAGGGAATGTCATTCGTGTTGCCTGGCATGTGGAAGATAAAGAGTCAGGACTAGATTTTTGTGAATGGGCCATAGGTAAGTCAGGGTGACAAATACTGCATGGGCACAAAATCCAGGGGCTACCAGAATGCAGGGTCTGGGCTGCCACATGTTGAATTCAGGTGGCCCAGAGGGTTTTTGCATGTTATGACTTGTTCTGCATTCTTTGCAAAAATTTCACAAAGAAGAATGATTATTATTCATCCATAAGAAGGAAAAGGGAAAGTCTCAAAGCTGGCAATTTCATATTAAAGTCTCAAAGCTTACAATTTCCTAAAGTTTCTTCTCAAGTCTACTGAATTTACGCTGGGCTATCAGTGTCCTGGCTGCTTGTTGAATAATATGATTTTTATCCTCATCCACCCTTTGTTTTTGTTGAAAATGGGTTTGGTTTGGTTTGGTTTTTTTACAGCATAGCATCACAAATACATTTTCTAGTCCCAAGGCAATAGGAGCAAAGTGAGAAAGAACTGCACAGAGTCACATAGTAAGAAAAATTAGAAAAAGAACTAGTGAACCCTTTAGAGATATGTCCCCTGTTTCTACCACTTTCACAGACATCTTGGCAGCCAGCTCTTTCAGACCAACTGTTTTTAAATATATTGTCTGATATGGCTAGATAATGTCATATTTGATAAATTACAATAATCTTGCATTTCATGCTGTTCCAGCAAAATATACTTTTGACCCAGTGACGGCTTTTTCAGATTTAAAGAGTCACCCATAGATGCAATTCAGGATTTTGTATGATTTTCATTAGAACTCAAAAGTAATCAGAGAACCTCAGCAGATGTTTTCAAACCTGCCTCTTGGATTAATGCTTTCGCCCTCTTCCAGACTTGGTTATTCAGTTTAGGTTTTGATTCATTGCAGGAACCAGTCCAGGTGGCATAGACATCCAGATTTATATTACAACTGTAGATAAAACATCTGGAAGAGTGCAATTACCATATGCCCTTATCAACCGAAAAACTCTTTACTCAACCATTCGCTGCAATAACCATGCCGGACTTCATTCCATAAAGTCCTCGAATGGGTTACTGATTATCACAACACCACCAAATACAGAATCTGTGGTCCTGGCCTTGGTTCCACAGTCCATCACAGAGTACACAGCAATGGACCGCTATCAGAGTAACAACACACATCTAAGGCTGAAGTGGACTGGATTTGAGGATATCATTCCCATTAACAGATACGAGGTACCAAACTTCTTCTAATATGCCCTGGAACATTATATATACATTATATACATATATATATATATATATATATATAGAATGACAGAAATATAATCAAACAGGTTAGAGTCATAATTTGTTCCAAGTAGTAATCAAACCCATACTACAAGTATCACCACCCATAGTCTAGCTCTCATGCACCAGAGGAGCTCTAATACACTCACCCATGTGCTTATCCCCAAATAAAAAGATGGAACAAGGTCAAAAGAAAGCTTATAGTGCAACAGAATGAAGTTGCTAGGCAAGCAGAAATTAACAGGTAGCTATATGCACAAATCCTCTTGATTTCTGTTTAGAAATGCAATGTTTTAGGTGTCCCAAGACTTATAGTACATGAAAAAATTGCTTTAAATTCGTGTCCCAACTTTTATAGGTCATAAAAAAATTACTTTTGAAAATAATTAAGGATGTCCCAAGACTTACCGTGATTGCGGTATATTAAATTCTAAGTTGCCCATGGCATATAATTATGGTTTCCACAGTAGACCATGGCTTGTATACTGTCAAGACCTCATGATGAATGTCCAGTAATTAGTCAAGAATAAAAAATAAAGGAAATTGTTTAAAAAAATATCCATATTCACCATTTATTCTACATTTTCTAAATGAATGAAACACATAACTGAATTTTAATGTTTTTAGATGCTTTTCTTTTATAGGTGAAATTGAAAGGAAATGGTGTGGACCTTTCCACCATCATCATTGGTCAGCCCCAGGGATCCTACACATACACGGAGCTGCAAAAGCTAAATCTTGTTGAGGGCAAATATACAGCTATCGTGGCTGGGATTAATCTTGTCGACAGTCTTAGCCCTGGAGTGAACACCACATTTACAGTGGCAACAAATCCTCCAAGAAAAGGTAACAATAGAATACAGTGGTCCCCCTCTTATAAGGCCACCCCTTCTGCAGCAGAAAAGTGGCCTTATAAGAGGGGTGGTTGTTCTAGAGGGGGATCACATGGTTGTGAGTAATAACTACATATAAAGTATAAAATGTGTAACTAATTTTTATATATTTAATATTTCATTTAAAAATTACAGGAATATTATCTGGTTATGGACTTAATGTGATCAAACTAATATCAATGTTATTTTTTTTAAAAATATGAATAATCATCAATCATGGTGCAAAACCACCTTGTCGGTAAATTGTGGGCACAAACATTTGGTTGTAACTATCCCTGTACATCCACCGATTTTGTCTTCCCACTCACTGCAGTTGAATGTATATTGACGATGTTTATTTTGAATCTTTCCAGCCTAAAATTTCTCAGTAGTGATCAAAGGACTCTCCCTCTTTTCATTTAGTCTAATTGCTCTCACTTTTCTTTCGAAACTGAGAATGTCTGACGACATTTTGTGACAACTTATTCCTTTGTGGGCAATAAGTAGTTATCACACGAGATGCAGTGTTTACAAAGGAAGTGAGCTTGTCATGTGATCTACTTTTTTTTCCCCTCCAGTCTGGTACCAGGTTAAGTACATTTCATAATCTATGAGAGGGAAGCCACAAAGGCTAACATACCATTTTACTATCTGGCGACCGGATGTCACGCTGACTTGAGTTGAACAATACTGTGCTTCTCAGCGGTTAGCTTTTGTCATCTTGATAATTATTGGTGCTAATAATAGCCAGTAATTATCAAAGTGACAAAAGCTAACATCTAAGGAACACATGGCAGTAAGGATAATCGGATTACTTACCTCTTTGTATGGATTAAAGTTACATTATCGGCATGTTGGAACAAATGTCAATGTGTTGAGTTGAGAAATTAACAAATATTAGCGAGATTTTAATCTGTAAAAACCATTATGTGGCCGCTAGCAAGGAGTCAATTTGACCATTTTTGCACTAAAATGCTGGCCGCTGGTTGCGTTAGAGGGCTGGCCATCCTTGAGGGGTACTTTTGAACACAAACTCGTCGGTGCAAAGGGATTGTGGCCGTATAAAGCGAGTGGCCGCTGGTCAGGGGGCTGTACAAGAGGGGGACCACTGTAGTGTGACCACATGGAAACTTAGAATTTTTATCATTAAGTCAGGACTCCCAATTTGGGTATTTTTGACTATACGGTAAATCCTGCCTTAAAAGACATCCAACTCTGTCAGCAAAAAATGGTCTCTAAAGACTGGTGGTCTCTCAAAAGAGGTCATCATACTTATATAATATAGTGACCCAGAAACATTTAAGTGTCCTTTTGAAATGGAAACAAAATTATGAACGAACAGAAAATGAAAAGAAATGAATGGTAAACAAGTGCTAAATAACTACGAATGAACACAGAACAAAACAAGAAGTCCTATGTGTAAATGTTACAGAGTGCAGAATTGAAATGCTAAAATATAAATCATAAATGATGAACATGACTAATGACACCAATAAAATTTGATCTTTCTTTTGCAGATGATTTTTTTTTTTATCTTAACATTGATGGTTGTAATCGTAAATATAGTTGAATATACACAAAACCTGTTTCAAGCATGGAAGAAGTCATCTTTCTGTGATGCAGTGGGCAGTTTTTAAGTTTCGAGAATGTAAAGATGGAACTCCTTTTCTTGTTTAATTTTGTGTTGTGATCTTGATTCCAATTACGTAATGCTACAATTTCCATACTTTCTATAAATACTTTATTATTCATAAACCAATGTTAGTTATCTAAATATCCAATATTTTATAGACAATAAATGACCTAAATTTCTGGACGCTAAAAAATAATCTTTTCTCTGTCCAGATAATTTGTGTACTTATGAAAACTATACATTTTCCTGAATATTTTGTTCAGAAAATTATATCTTTATTGTCACGATATAGATATTGATGGGGTATGCTCAGTAATCATGCCTTGTGTTTAATATTTCTAGGAAAACGGCGCTTTGACAAATCAAATGAAGTATTTAACTTTGAATTGTAAAATTCCTCAAGGCACTTTATAACAAAATTTGCTCAGTAGAAGCGGAAAATTACTTGCTAAATTTAAAACATGTTTACATCTTTGTATGTATCAATATAAAAATATTAATTTCATACAGTTTTTGTTTCATTTTTGTTAGGCGATTGCAAGACATTGGTATAGTTATTTTCCAGCAGTGTTGATGACATTGGCATAAAATATCAACAATAAGATTTTGTGTTCAAGTTTTTGTAAGTCAGATAAAGTGGGGTTTGCATCATAGCACTGTGCGTAGGTGAGACACTGCATTCTATATAGCCTTAGTTTTGATACTCCACCTCTAGGCTGGGGGTATATAGGAAGACTCGTGTCCATCTGTCTATCCTTCTATCCTTCCACCAGTCACACAGTCATCCTTATCACAAGATTGAAACCGAATGGGTTTGGATTAAGTGAAAACACCAAACACAATGTATGTGAATGAAATGTTTATGATAATGAAGTACGAGATCCTACACCACAAATTACTGATGCTTACTGATTACTGAAATATATACATAAACAAAATCATAGAAAAATAGAATGAAAAAAAAAACAACAACACTTTTAAGACTCGAACTTGGAATACAATATTCACCACTTCACACATAGCAATTATACTGGATTATATACATAAACAAGATACTGACACCAAACCTGGAGAACAACACTCCCTTAAATGTATCCCAAAAAAATCACCTGATGATGTTATCAAATGTCAAATTATGCTGACATTGTCATATACAACTATTGCAACTTGGTATTTGCCATAATGCGAATATGATTTCAATAAAATGAGCGGGTGGTTCACGTAACCACATGTATTGTTTAATATTCTACATGCATAGTTCAGAATTAAAAGTTCACAGATCGACATTCAAATCCTTAGGACGAATTTATCCTGTGTATGCTCCACTCTTTTTCCCAAACTTAATGGTACCTAGAAGGGAGTTCCAGTAACTTCTAGACGGAATACCGTAATCTTCTTAACACCAAGGTGCAATACACCACATCTGTGTAGCTTTCTCTGGTAATGGCTCACCCGTGCAGCGTTCCTCTAGCCATGTATCACATCGCTAGGTTGCCAACTATATTGCTCAGCTGTCACTTATGTTGCCCAGTCGCCTTCTATGTTGCCCTGTAGCCAACAATGACACCCTGCTGCCAACTAAAAGTAAGCCAAACTGGCTAGTGTACTACATTAAATTACTATTATTAAACTAATAACTAAATATATACATGCGATCAACCACATCAAAATACAAAAGAAATACATACTTATAATTATTGCAAAAAGCCCTTTAAATACATACTGCATTCAACTTTCTGCATCAGTAGAAACAGCAAACTGACTATACTCCATATCTCAAATCCAGTATAATTTACGGAAAAAGTCCAACTATGCAAACAAGCATAAAAGTTGGAATAGTAAATTCAGGCAACATTTTCTACGTATGAAAACAATTAGAAAGAGAATTTAGTCACAACATGAAATAAATCCCTGCTTACCCTTATGGTTGTAGTATACTGTCTATAAAGTAGACACTGCCTGACAAGATCTCCGAATCGTTGTGCTAGCGTATAGTACATACATCCTATAAATACTACCACACAAAAATAACAAGTGCAAGACCCAGGGTTAAAGTACCTGTGCACATCATGAAATACAGGTATCTCGCTGCGAGTGATCTACAGCAAGATGCAGCTATTACTCAATGTGTTGTTTAAAAAAAAAAAAAAACTACAGTAGGTAACTTTGTACGTGCCCAAGATGCATAATCATTCTGATATGACATCAAACTATTTTCTTGCCCTATATTCCGTGACAATCATGTGAACACAACTAATCCCAGTTTTTTGTGGATTGCAATAGAACTTCATAAATATTATTGTCGTCACATGAAAATGCACATGTCAACAAATCATTTTGTTCCCACAATTTTTGTAACAGTTATTGCCCTTTCTGACATGCTGAATGATGGTATGACAAAATCATGTGAACTCAACTAGTCTCTCAGTTTTCAGTGGATCGCCATGAAACTTGAAGATGTGGATATCAAGAAATCACATTGCTCTGCAAATTTTGTCTGAATTTTTGCCCTTTTTGTCTGAATGCAGTGTATGACAGAATCATCTGAATGCAGCTAGTCTCAGAGTGTTTGAAGATGCACTTTTTGACAAATTACTGTGCTGCTGTGATTTTTTTTATAGAGTTATTGCCCTTTTTTACTTGGAGTTGGGTGTATTGCATGACAGAATCTTGTGACCACAATTAGTCTCACAGATTTCAGTGTATCACCATGAAACTTAGGAAATGTTATGGTCATCATCTGAAGATGTACATATTGACAAAGCACTGAGTTCCAGCAATTTTTGTAAGTATTATGGCTCTTTTTTACTTGGAGCCTGTATGGCAAAATCTTGTGAACGCATTTAGTCGCATAGTTTTCAGTGGATTGCCATGAAACTTTGTAGATGCTATGGTCATTATTTGAAGATGCACATATCAACAGATTACTATCCTCCTGCAATATTTTTTGCATTTATTGCCCTTTCTATCTTGTAACTAATGCAGTGTATGACAGACATTTTAGAATGCAACTAGTCCAGTAGTTTTTGATAGAATGCTGTAAAGCTTGGTACCTATTATGCACATCATCTGAAGATGTGCATCCCAATAGATCACTGTGCTCCTGTGAATTTTTTAGAGTTATTATCCTTGTTGACTTGGGGCTGGATGTAGTGTATAACTACTACTAGTGAACACAGCTAGTCTCACCATTTTCAATGGATTGCCATGAAACTTTGTACATGTTAAGGACATCATCTGAAGATGCACATTTTGACAAATCACTTTGCTCTCGTAATTTTGTGTTAGAGTTAGTTTTTTGTCCTGGATGAATGCATTGTAAGACAGAATCTTGTCAATGCAAATTGCCTTGCAGTTTTGTATGTATCACTGAAATTTGGTACATATTAGGGTCATCATCTAAAGATACTTATGTTGACAGATCTTTGTGCTCTTTTGATTTTTGAAAGAGTTATTGCCCTTTTTGACATGCAGTTTGATGCAATATATGAAAATTTTGTGAATGCACATACTCTCGCAGTTTTCAGTGGATTGCTGTGAAACAGTACATATTATGGCCATCATCAGAAGATATGCATGTTGGCTAATAATTGTACTTACACTATTTTGAGAAGAGTTACGCACTTTGTTTGCTATAGATTCCACTCCATCATGGGGGTAGGGGTGGGATGCAGAAGAGGCAAGGGCAAATTGCTCACCATTCTTCTAGCTCATCTATCACCCTTTGGTTATTGTTCTTTCAACTATGTTAAGATTTCTTGTCAAATTTTTAAAATGTCACATAACACACATGGTGATGTTTGCAGGCCATATGTGTTCCACAGAATTCTTGCTTAAATTATTCCTTTAATTTTTACATGTCTGCCATAAGGCAGAGTGTATTATGTAATGATGTATGTCTGTCCATCTCTTACCAATTTGGTTTCTGCACAAAAACTTTAGTTGTCCACCATCTACAGTTACCAAACTTTGTGAACGACTTGCACTTGGGAAAAACAAGAACCCTATTGATTTCTGGCTCAAAGGTCAAGGTCACTGTGACTGAAACAACAAAAAAAGTTTCCACACAGTAACTTTAGTACTCCACCAGCTGCTATCAAACTGTATGGATAACTTGCTCTTGGGGTAAGGAAGAACCCTATCCATTTCAGGTTCAAAAGGTCAAAGGTTAAGGTCACTTGGACTGAAAGAAGAGAAATGGTTTCCACATAATTTGAGTTCTCCATCATATGTTGTTACCAGACCTTTGTGGATGCTTGCACTTGATGTAAGTAAGAACCCTTTTGATTTTGAAGTCAAAAGCTCAAACCTAAAGGTCACCGTGACTGACAGAATAAAAACATGTTTTCCGCACAATAACATTAGTTCTACATGACATACCTGAACAAAGCCTTGTGGATGGCTTGCACTTGGAGTAAGTTAGAAGGTTATTTATTTTGCGGTCAAAATGTTAAAGATCAAGGTCAGTGATGAAAAAAAGACAAATGGTTTCCGCACAATAACAGTAGTTCTACCTCACAGACCTGGCCCAAACTTTGTGGATGGCTTGCACTTGGGGTAAGGAAAAAGCTTATAAATTTTGGGTCACTGAAACAACTAGAATGGTTTCTATGCAGTTATCTGTATAGAGGACTATTAAACATGGGGCAGGCGTGCCAGTCACGGTACTCTTGTTTTTTTCTGATTTCAGCTGCAGGCATTGATATCAACATTAATTGGGACAAAAATGCTAGAACCATTACACTGTCCTGGCCTGGCCTTTTCAGCTCAGATATTCCACTCTACTATGAGGTCTCGGCTGGTTTCGACAGCACAGAAATTGGACAGTGGATCACCACATCCGAGCAGCGGCACACCTTCACCTACGCTGATAATGAAATCAAGGCCACACTCATGTATGGAATTGTCCGTGCAGTGAACAGTGCTGGCCTATATTCAACAGCATCGAGATATGTGGATGTTTAAAAGGATTATGTCATTACAAGATATGTGAATGCTTAAAAGAATATGTTATTATGATTTTGTTTTATTAAGATTGCTTTTGTATTATCTTAGTTCCGGTTTTTTTTTTCATAACCAAGTTTGGATATATGTCACCTAATTCTTCACAGAAGGCATTAGATTTTGATTTCTGATCAGCATAAAATTGAGGTCTGTCCAACATTACAGAGGTGGGATACCATTCTTATGCGGTCAGACCGTGATTTGATTACTTTTGAATGTAATCAATTTATAATTAACTTTTGACAATTTTGATTATAGTTACAATTATTAATTTTGGGGCAGGGTAATTGATTAAGATAAGATAATTTTTTATTTAAGACTAATTGGTCCATACATAGATAAAATACATATGTTAAGATATTTAAGTAATGAATAAAAATTCATATCTGATACAAAAAAATACCAACAAAATAAACTCTGAAAGACTTTCTTAAAAATGCCTTTTTAGCATTGAAACAAATTTTATATACAACAGTTACGTAGTAGGTTTTTCCAACTTGCTTTAATAGGTGAATTTTTATGTATGTCATTATTCCATATAGACACATATATTTGTTCTCATTATTATTCTTTTCTGAATAGAAAATACATCTGTTCTTAATTAGATCTTCAACGGTTAAAATATAGTTATTTACAAACATTGTAGTAGCCCTGCTCCATGTATCTAAGCCTAATAACCAATGTAAACTATTATTATAACTAATCACAAATTTTATTTCTATACATTTAGTAAACTTTGACCACAAGTGTGCACAATACATAATACAACAAAATGATTTAAATAACTTAAGACAGACTTTCAAAGAATAATATTGAAATTAACAAAGAAGCATGTTTATTGGAGTACCATCTATACTCACTTATAAGTCAGGTCCAACTCCAAACAACATAGACCCTGATCCGCTGTCACATAATGTGCTGGCAGATCAGGGTCTATGTTGTTTCTTTTTCTGATTACTCCTAACAAACTGCATAGACAATGATTTGCTGGTGCATTATGTGACAGCAGATCTGGGTCTATGCAGTTTGCAGTTGGACCCGACTTAGAAGTGAGTATACATGGTACAACTAAAAGTGAAGTGTCTGATAATGTCATCATTATGAGAGAAATTTTATTCACGATATGACCCAAATAAGTACCATATATACTCGCTTTTAAGTCCATCCAATTGCAAACAACAAATGCTCTGATCTGCCGTTTCATAATGCACCGGCAGATCAGGGTCTATGTTGTTCTACCGATCACACCTAAAAAAAAAATGCATAGACCCGGATCTACTGGCACATTATGTGATGGCAGATCTGGGTCTATGCGGTTTGCAGTTTAACTTGACTTATAAGCAAGTATATACAGTATATGTCAACACGCTGAAGACATTTACCATAGAGAAATATGCTTGGAACATATGGAAATTCAAAATATATCGACTCGTGCATACTGATTTGTGTGTGTTATATATAACGTCATTTTCAGTTGCAAAATATTCACATATTTTTAACTGCTTCCTTTGGCCCAAAATGCAAGGACTTAACATGGACATATCATAAGCAAAACCAAAGTTACTGAGAAAAAATCTGTATGAAGGCAATGATAATCCAAGTAGACACAGGCTTAATGTATGATTTAAATCATCCAAGTACTAGTATATATTTCAAGGAACAGCAATAGAACACCTCCATATCTGACACCATTTGTTATGTAAAAAAAACTCAGATATTTCACTTTGCCAATGCACACAATATTATAGTAGATATGCATTTCATGTATAGTCACAGAATTCTTTCACACATTCGCTCCCGCTGAGTATAATATGGTGACCAAGCCTGAATTTCTTCAATAAGCCTTGACTAGACTTTGTGCTTGCAGTAACTATATCTGTATAAAATCTATTGATTTAATTTAAATAATTTGGATTATTACAGCTATCATCAGTACATACTGCTGCAGAATAAGGGATCTCAACCATGTTTGAAAAAGAATGCAGTTTCTCGAGTTTAGATCAGTCTTTCCTCAGATGTGAGGTCAGAGTAGTTAATGTACTGCAAGATGCAAAGTGCTTCAGAAGATGATTAGAGACCAGGAAGTAGATTAACATTGATGGTTTATAAGTTGGGATGATGGTCAGATCCCATTAAAGAATGAATTATTGACATTTTACGTATAACTGAATGAGCAGATTGTGCAGATATATACCGTGTAAGCCTATACCAACTGCAAACTGCATAGACCCAGATCTGCCATCAAATAATGCGCCAGCAGATCTGGGTCTATGCAGTTTGTAAGGACTAATCGGTAGAACAAACAACATAGACCCTGATCTGTGGTGCATTATGCAACAGCAGATCAGGGTCAAAGTTGTTTGCATTTCGACCTGATTTATACGCAAGTACATACGGTAATGATTCGACCATGACGTGAGTCACTTACATCTGTAAATTGCTCCGAGTGATCTACTGTTTTAGATCTGATACGATATAGCCAGAGGTTTTGAAACTTTGTGGACTGTTGCTGGACATTCATTCTATTAGAGGCACTTGTTGGCAATCCACCCCACCCACCCCCTTCATCTTACCTTGGAAAGTAACTCCAATATATTATATATATTTTGTCTTTATTTGTTTTGAAGTCATTATATAGCGCATCACCAACATGTGTAAAATCTGACACAAGTCTTGTTTGATGTCTTAAAATGTGGCTAGCAATTTAGACATGAGATGCATATCAATCAGCTGTAGATGAGCCAAATGAAATTATACTGCTATGATAGACTACATGTAGTGTAGGTGGACAATGATTTTGGAGCAAGAACCATTTAAGTCATAAGGATGGAATAATTTGCTATTACAGTCAGAGTTGCTATTCCCTGTTCTATCTGTTCATTCGTACAAAGCCATAGTTATCAGCATACATTATAATTTGAATTGAGAATATTTTGCTTTTTCTTCCCACTGTACATTTGAAAATGACCTGTTTGTTGGGAATCCCTCTTTGCTCATTAAATCGAATGGTCCAAACTTGTTTGTGGCAAGGAACTAGTTAGGTTACATTGTACTGTAGCCCCAAAGCAATTTGTTGCAATGTACATTTTACGTATAAGATGAGGTCAGTACCTTAGTTAAAACAATTTATCAAATCTGAAGATGTGTATCTCATTAGAATAGGTGAAATACCCAATCCACAATAAATCTCGTGAATAGTAGATATGCAGTCTGACTCATTATCAATTAGCAACAATTCTTGTAAAAAAAAAAGGCAACACATCAGATACATTACATAAAATGTTCACATTTTAAGCATTTGTATTGATAGAATTATTCAGCTATAAACAGAACATCATTTATAGTCTGAAATTTTTAAAGTAGCCATTAAATATAGAACAACGAAGTACTAGTAATAGCAAAGAATGCAAAACATTTGTGTCATCCTCTGGTAGTAGTGTTTCACTAATGCAATCCTTGGCGATTCTTATGAACTTTTATTTTTATGGTTGTATTTTCAGTAAATTTCATCTGTCAATAATACAAAGGCATTATGTACATAGAGTTCTGTAAAATGGTCAAAATTTTAGATTTTTATGAAAGATGAAGAGGCTGTATAGATTAATTTTCTTGCTTTATTGCACTTACACTTTTCAAAGTAAACATGGGAAGTATGTGATTACTTGTTAGGATGTTAGTAGATTGTGAATCCATGAGTCTTACAACACCATATGAAAAAAAGACTTTAAACTGTGGGATATGAGTGGTTGTAGTTTGTGCAAAGCCATATTACATGTTTTATACATTGGAAGGGGTTGGCGGCAAATAGGGTTTAAGGGGTTGGTGTTATTGGGGGATAATATAATAAATGAGAAAAGTGTGGGGACATTATGCTTAACTTCAGATTCCTAGTTTGGCAGTACTGTAAAGAAATATTAAGTTTATATGTCCCCACTGCAATAGCAGAAGAGGGCATATTGTTTTACTGCTGTTTGTCGATATGTCTGCACATCTGTACATCCATCCCAAATCAGTTTCATTGCAATAGCCCAAGAACTATTAAACTGAAAGTCTTGGAATTTTACACACTTTATTATGGTCATAAGTAGATGATCTGATTATATTTTCAAGCCATTAAAGCAATTTTTCATTTTTTTAAAATTTTTTTGTACAGATTTTTGAACTTTTTAGACTTGGACCTTTTTTCAACAAAACCTTTTCTGCATGATTAAACAAAAACCACATGAGGTAGACAAATGAAATTTTGTAAGCATATTTGTATTATTATTTATATAACCTGATTAGATTTTCAGGTTATTACAGCAATTTGTCAACTGTATACACATTTTTTAACTTTTGGAAAGATTTTTTGACTGAAGCCTTGATAGCAAGATTAAGTAAAAACCACATGGGCCGACAAATGAAATTTAGTAGGCATATTTGTATTCACATGTAAATGACCTGATTAGATTATCAGGCCATTACTGCAATTTTTCAATTTTTTTTATCTTGAAAACATTTTTGAACTTTGTGGCTAAAAACATTTTTGATACAAAAACCATGTTAAGCAAAAACCACATGAAGTAGACAAATAAGATTTGTTAGCATATTTATATTCATACGTAAACTACCTGATTAGATTTCAGACCATGAAAGCAATTTTTCAGTTTTTTTTAAAAAAAAAATTACTTTCTGAGTTAAGACTTTTTTTGACAAAAAGCCTTGTTAGCACCATTAAGTAAAAACCACATGAGGTAGACAAATGATCTCGTTATATTTTCAGGCCAATTCAGCTTAAAACCTTGTTAAGCAAAACCCATGAGTTAGACAAATACAATTGTATATGCATGTTTGTATGCATATTTAGATGATTTGATTTTCATTTCATTATAGCAATCGTTCAAAATTTACAACATTCTTTAAGTTTTGGGTCTTATGTGTTTTAAAAATACAAATGTAGATTTGTTTGTCTGTCCCTTTTGCCAGAACATAGTAAATTACCTTTAAAACAATTCTATGATGACTATTTAGTAGTTACCAATGTTGTTTGTATCTTTTACTATTTTTGGAGAAAATTTTTATTAATTTCTAACCATCTTTCCTTTTGAATCTTTATGATAATTAAGAGATTTCTGTGCTGTTTTGGAGAAAATAATGTTAGAAATTTAGAAAATACAATTATTGATACATTTTCAGTGCTCAAGTATTGATTCCATTTCCATAGAACTTTTCTTTTTTTTTACTATATTTTGTAAATGGCAATTACTCAATAAAAATCATCTCAAAGTCATTTCTGTGATATCTAGCTACCAGTATTTTTATCTTTTATTATTTTGATAATGGTTTATTATTTTGCACTTTTGCTTTTGAATCTATATAATATAATATTTTACACTGTTTGAAAATGTTTGATTAGAAAATTATATTTTTATACATTTTAATCATGCTCTGCTGTTGATTGTTTTGAACTCTTAGCACTTATTCTCCATTTGCAATAAAATTTTCTTGTAGAATTGCATTTTATGTTTTCAATAAAATGGTCCTGTCCCCAAAACATGGTGGTACAGTGGTCCCCACTCTTATGAGACCACCCCTTCTGCACAGAAAAGGTGGCCTTTGAGTGAGACCTCTGATTGGTGGCAGGAATTGGTGTGTGGCACTGTATTAGTTGTTACCATTAAAGCTTATAAATTGAGTCCATCTGGATATTGTTAATACCACATGCTTATTTCTTATTATTAGGGCAATAACTGAACCTTAAAAGTACTTGGAGTTTGGTAAGCCAAACACTCCCTTTTTAAGAAAACTGCTTGATGTAAAGGATGCTTGTTACAGTTTATTGTTTCCTGCCTTTTTGAAAAAAAGTGGGAAACACAGTACAGTATCACCATTTCTATTCATCCATCCATCACACTTTGTTATCCTCATCTCTCATGTTCATGCTCAATCTGTTAATGGTATCTCTTTGTAATTGTAATGCCCATTAGAATTGTATGAAACAAGGTCACCGTGAAGCACATTCTGAGCAGCAAATGCTGGGGTTGACACGAATAATACCTATTAGTGTAAATTTTTGTGTTATTGATTTGATTCAGAAAAATGTATAATTGTTGGTTTCATTAACACATAAACTGCATCAGATTCAGCTGATTCCTGTGTAGTTATTTGGCTAATTGAATCCCAGCAATATAGCATTGTAAACTGTGAGAATCACAAAGTAATTGTTACTTTGAGTGACTCTAACTTTTGATTTGTGCTTCAGACATTCAATATTATTACTTTCTTGATTGTCACCATTTGTAGTTATTCCCATTTTGACCTTATTCATGTTCATATCGAGGTTGTGATAGCTATCAGGAATTACAACAGTCCTCGTTTCATTTTTGTCATTGGCATAAGCGAATAATTTGTTTACTAGTTCATCAGAAACATTGTAGTACCCAACAACAAAATATATTCTCAGTAATGAAATGGATACTTTGTCAGATGTGTTGTCAATTGAGTTGGTCAAATAAAATATCTCTCTTTGTGAGAAGGTGACTTAATTGTAATGTAACTCTCTTGATTGGCACTGTTCATTTGAATAGGATGTTTTCATTTCAATTTATTCCTGATTGATTTTTTTTTATATCATTTTTTTATGTCTTTGTACTCATTGTACTGGTTAACTATGAAATTTACCTTCTTATCGTTCATCTCATTGTTGGCTCTGACAGCAAGGCAGTTCTGAAGGTACATCATTTTCTCATCTCACCTTGCCTATCAATTATTTTATACTGTTTTACTTGGTGCTGGCCTGTGTTACTATTTCATTATGTTTCAAAACTTTGTTATGAATCAATTTTTTATTTGAAACCTTGGAAACAATTCCAATGACTGTTATGCTAAATACTGTGAATGTTAGTGGTAGAGCTATACACAATCCATTTGCTGAAATACCTACACCAGCTGAACCTGTTTCCATACTTGCTTCTAACCATTTGAAAACTTTCCATACAACTTTGTATTTTTTGTCATGTATTTGTGATGTTTAATGATCTTAACCAAATCATTTCTCCTTCAAATACATTACCTGATGACATTACATTAGGATAACTTTCTCTGCTATATCCGAATAATCCAGCCCTCCCAGAAAGATGAAAAACCTCTCTCTCTCTCTCTCTCTCTGTCCCTCTCTCTCTCTATATACCGGTATATATTATATTGACAAAGGGAAGCAACTTTTATGGGTTAACTCCCATTTCTACCTGCTAGGTGGAATCAGGACACAATTAATACTTCCGGTTCAGTACCCACGAATGTAGTCCCAGTCTATTTTTAGATAATTTTTTCCTCTCTCATTTTGGTGGTGATGTATGCATTAGATTTAGTCATTCTTAGTATTGATTTAAAGGAAATTGGTTATTGTTTAGAATATGATCATTATAGTGTGGTTGTCTGTGTGTATTTTGGCGACAGTGCACAGTGAGTAATGAGGCATTGGTGCTGATCCAGAAGTGAAATCTGTGACTCATTGCACGTTGCTTTGTTTACAGTCCAGCCATTCATAAGAATGCTGGTTAACCTATGACAAGAACTTCAGCGTGAGTTCATCTTTGAAGATACTTTACAGCAACATATGATTTATTAGGATTTGGACACAGTGGAAAGTTCA
The DNA here is from genome assembly GCA_029931535.1 of Margaritifera margaritifera. NCBI lineage: Eukaryota > Metazoa > Mollusca > Bivalvia > Unionida > Margaritiferidae > Margaritifera > Margaritifera margaritifera. The sequence goes on along the minus strand of JAQPZY010001503.1, from coordinate 1,693,000 downwards.
GTACTGACAAACAAATGTAGAGACTATATAGGAAAATTAATTGTGGTCTTAGGCCTGTCAGTAGGAAGGTTATAAAAGTTTAAATTGTTATCCTGAGTTTATTATTCAAGGTAGATGCATGAGATTTGGACATTTTTTGTATATTACCTTTTAAAATAGAACTATGAAATTCAAAATTAAGAAATTTAAATATTTTTAAAATTTAAATTAATTTTTAAAATAAAATTTTAATTTTTAATTTTTTTTATAAAAATGCACCCTGTGGGGTTGATACTCATTATTATCAGCATGTATGTATTCCTACACCTTATACAAGTTGCAATGGCAGATATTTTTGAAATTTTATCTGAGAAAATCTTGTTCAATTCTGTGCCTGCACCTAACAGTACATGCATACTCTGGACAGGAAATGTAACATCAAATAGGTTATATGGGCTATTGTCATATAGGGACCCTGAGACTAATGTTTGGAAAAAGAAACATGTCCACAGACTGGCATTAATGATAAAGATGAGAAGTCTGAACATTCCAAAAGAGTTAGATGCATCGCATTTATGCCTCAATAGTTTGTGTTAATGCGGACCACCTCAGCCTGGAACCCCATCGTATCAACAATAATAGGCAGTACTGCAAAGGATATGGGAATTGTTTTGGACATGGTGAATTTCCAAACTGTATGCTACAGTTGAAATTGTGATATGGAATAATTGCAGGTATAATAATATGCCCTGCACACCCACCCACCCACATCCATATAGAAATGTATATTAGCATGAAATGGCTGACTTGCTGGTTGCATGGATAAAATGGGATTAGTTGATTGATTGATGGATGGATGGATGGATGATTGTTTGTTTTGAGTAAGGAGGATAGAAAAAAGAAAGAAGACCTGGTCTTTATTTTATTTGACCATGCTGGCATGACAGCTTTATCTTACATAATACATTCATTCATTCATTCAGTCAGTTCATGTTATGTTAGAATATGTTATTATTTAATTTTTTTTTTTTTTTAAATTTTATTTCTATATTTATGTCTTCATGTTTCGAGAAAACTGTTTCGACCTCTCCATAGGTCTCATCAGGTGGTAATAGGTAACAACTGCACATAACATGCGTTGTGTTACCTACGGATTTCCCCATGACAGTTTTCCTTTCTGTATTATGTGTTTTTCATTGTGTCTTTGGGCACTGTCATTTTGTACATGGACTAAGATCATCTTTTCTGTCTGCAGTGTCCTTGGCTCCTGCTAAACCTGTGCATAGGAGTGATCATCCTTGGAATGACTGTCCAATAAGCCTTTGCAGTAATCAGACTTCCTGTTACCGGGCTGAGTTCGATACCTAAGATGAGCCTGTATCATATTTCCCCGTCTTGCCAGTATTCGTTTCCTGGTTTCCGGATGCTTTTGATACAACTCATGGTAAGTACAGGTTTGATCCATTTCATTCAGTGATCTCAGAGTCCTTGGTGAAAGTATACCTCCCAAGTGTTTTACTTTTGTTTTCAATGATGATCCAAGTCTGTTTTTGAGCCTGTGTATTGTTGAATGCACTCTTGCCTCAAAGTTTCTGGAATAGTTAACATTTTTAGGTAAGGAAACACTAATTGATCTGTTCACAGCTTCACATTTCTGCGTGTTTGTGTTAAGTCGCAGTTTTTGCACAACACACAGGAAAGTTTCATTTTCAACACTTCCAGGAGAATATTCTTATCACTCTCTGTCATGTTTAGATGAGTCACTTGATGAGGGCCCAGAAATGCAGATCGTATCCACCAACTGTTAGTACTTCCTCCCCCACAAACCTTCGAATAATGCCGACATTTGTTGCAGTCCCCAGAATAACAAAGCAGAGTGGCATCCAGTACTTGGGGAAGTTGACATTGGATAAGTCTAACATCACCACCGGTGTCCTCCATCATATGTAGAGACTATATAGGAAAATTAATTGTGGTCTTAGGCCAGGTGACTACTGTTATACCCGGGTGTAACCAGTTTTCACTTTTGCTTAATGCTGTAAATATTGACCTCCAGGAATCCAATTTATTCTATATTTGATTTCAACCATCCATTTTTTTAAAATTTATTTCAGTGGTATAGTAAGTCAAAATGTTGTCTTCTATGGTGCATACAGCATTTTTGTGAATTCTGGTGAATTTATTCATATTTTTGCAATTATCGTACTGTTCGTTCTTGTCACATGATTTCAATCGGTAACATACAATTTCACCAGTGAAATTTTCGGGAGCTGAATATTTATTACACTTCTAAGATGTTTCGATAACATGGTTTACATTAATTTCAAATTTATATATAGTTGTTGTATGCATTTATTTGTTTCTCTTCTTCATTACAGAGATGACAACTAAGTGCAAGAAGTGTAAACGATTTAAGGTCGTGGGGGATGGACACAAGCTGTGTCTACACATACAATTGCTCGTAAGCACACATATGTAATGTGTGTGCACTTTGGTCAAAAATACTTGAACCAACGTTTTAAAAATGCAGTTCAATGGCTGCAAAAACAAGCACACTCCAATACATTGGAGCAAGACTTTAAACATACACCGCACTTCCGAATCGTTGATTAGTCTCATGGGGGATGTCAAGATGCCCTCTCCGCCCCACCCCACCCATGCAGATGCAGAAACAGTGCTGAACATACTGTATCCATAAATACAGTAGAATCGTTGATTAGTCTCAAGGGTGATGTCGAGATGCCCTCTCGAACCCCCACCCCACCCCACCCTTCAGTCATACACTGTCACCCGTGCTCTCTGGTGACCCACCTGAGGCACCAGACTACTCCTTTTTTGTCCGATTTGGACCAACCATTCTCAGAAAATGATGGGTGACCCAAGCCATGTCAGAGGGTCTCGGTATTTCGTTATCCACTTTCATCATCCTACCTTCATGACGAACTCCAAGTGATCCCATGAAGGTGGTTGTTTCACAGAAGAAAATCTAGTTTTTGTTTGTAATGGGCATTATAGATAGTGCATAAACTGAACACAGAGGGCTTCTACTCCAGAACATTTCTGGTTACGAAGTCTAACAGCAAATTGAGACCTGCGATAGATATAAGCAGGTTCAACCAAATTATTCTGCCCCGTTTTTAAATGGAGATGGCAGATACATTTGTCTTTCAGTGCAATGCGACGAGTATGCGATCAGTCTTGACATGTCTGACGCATACTTCCATATACCTATTCATACAACCCCAATCTAAGCTCTTGGGTATTCACTAAAAGTTCAGGACACCTGCCGCAGAGATGACAATGTTCCTGGACAACACACCACAAAAACATTCAATAAGTTTGGTTTTTGGTTCACAACATTAACAACCTTCCCTCATTGTGTGGTGGATAATCTATGAAGAGAAGTCGGACCTTGTCCCTTCTCAACATTTGGTCCATCTAGCTATGGAACCCTTAACCACATATCAACTTGACATCTTCCTCCCAAATACATGGTAAGTATCATTCATGCGTTGGAAAAGGCATCAACCAAGACGTTGACGTTGGACCTAAAATAAGACGTTAGACCACACCATGTCCCAGTTCAGGATGTCCTTCTTGGAGAAGGCAGCATTCCTGGATGACATAATACAAAAACATTCGGTAAGTATGGTTTTGGTTCATGGCATGAACAACCTTATTACCCTCATTTGCGCTCAGGGTGGGTAATCAATTTAGAAAAGTCGGACCTTATCCCTTCTCAACATTTTGTCCATCTAAATATGGAAGTCTTAACACATTAACTTGGCGTCTTTCTCCCAAATGCATCAAAAGTATAGCTTGTGTGTCAGAGAAATATTTATACAAGACATTGTTTAGGCAAGGAAGTTTCTTACAGCTCCACAGCCTACTCAATGTGATGGTGGACCCATTACAACGCCAGTTTATTGGGTTGAGGAGCACACTTACTACTGGACTTGTGATGGTCAGAGGCAGGTGGATGCTCCCAGAGAATGCTCTTCTGAAGATTATGGGCATATATCATTGTGATCAAGAAATGTACTTTTTTTGTGGGAATTATTTTTCTTTTTCGCTAAGATGGTTGAAAATCGTGTTTTTCGCGTGACACGTCATTTTATGGCATGTATGTCTTCATATCAAATTCTTGGAAATGAAAGCCATTCTGGATGTCTCCCACACTTGGGTGGAACACAACCATGAAAACATAGTCCTGATAATGTCAGACAATTCAGTTGTGGTGATGTACCTTATCAAAGGGGGAGGGGCAATCACCAGACCTTTGCCTCACGTTTTTTGAATACCATCACTGGTGCTTCCAATATCAGGAATATTCAGGTCCAACACATTCCTGGCTGGTTCAAAGTCCTGGCCAACTCATTATCGACAAGAGGACAACTGCATCATACATAGTTGACCCTCCGCGAACCTTCCATCGGGTCTGTGCCTCTTAAGGCCATCCGATGCTTGACCTTTTTTTCCTGGCCCCAGAAACAGGGGCCATCGATACTCTTTCAATCAGCTGGGAGGTAATGTGGGCATACACCTTCCCTCCATCAGTTTTGATTATGAAGATAATGAAGAAATAAGGGGCACAGACTGCAAATAGTTCCTACTGTCCGACTAAGATGAAACATCCTGGATCAACAATCTGCTCGATTTAGCGACAAAGGTACCCAGACAAGTCATAGTGACTTCCACTCTGCTCAGGCAGTTGAGTTCACCTCTATTCCATCCTTGTCCAAAAAACTCTTCCTTCACACCTCGCTTTTTTCAGGGATGCCCTGATCAAAAAGGTAGTTTGGCGCTTCAGTCGTGGAGAGGATCGCAACAGCTGAAGATCCTCCGCTTTGAGGACATAAGAGGGGAAATCATGTGTTGTCAATGACTGGTGTCACATTAATGACGTCACACCAGTCTTAGCACCTATTCCCTGACGGCAAACTTCTTTCTCTGTCTCTTTGAAGACAAGAAGGTAGCCCCTATCACAATCAAGGGATACTGTTCAATGACCTCAGATACGTTCAGACTTCGTGGAAGAGATGATGGTGGCCACAACAAGGAAATCTCCAACTTGCGGTCCAATTTCGACATAAACAGCAACGCTCACTCACATTATTCCCAAATGGAATCTCTCCTGGGTTTTAACATGTCCAAACTTGTATAAGTTTAAACCTCTGTCTTCCCCACTCGCTGAAGCAGCTGTCACACAAGACTTACAATTTATGATAACGCTAACTTCAACATGCAGAGTGAGTGAGCTACATACAATATCTATAGATCTGAACTACATGCAGTTCCGTTCTAATGGTCCAGTCATTCTAATGACACAACCTGGTTTCCTTTCTAAGAACAGGTTGCCATCACTAGTCAACCAACAAATAACTATTCGCTTCCTCTCCTTGATCGATCTGTCAATAGAAGCAAAGATGCATGACCCCGTATGTACCCTCAGGTGCTGTCTGAGACACACGGACAGTATTTGTATCAACTGTAAAAGACTATTCGTACCGCTGAAGGCAGGAATGCAAGACATAACCCCACAAGCGCTGGTCACTTGGCTAAAGTGAATATTAAATCAGCATACTCTGAATTCTCACAGGATCAGGTACACTAATGAAGATTTCAGCTCATGAAATACAAATGACTTCCATTAGCCTGGTCATGAACGTAATGTCTCAATTCGGGACATAGTGGAGTCAGTTGACTGGCATGCCCAGTCTGCCTTCTCTAGCTTCCATTTGCGTGACATGACCTCACTAAGAAGAGAACTAAATCTTGTTGGATTAGTGGTAGCTGCACATACAGTGACCACGCACATCATGAAAGCACAACCTTAGACCCAGATATGAATTTACCACTTTCGCTAGATTTGCCTGGGAGACTTTTGATGGTTAGACAATAATCAAGTGCGGAATCCCACAGGGGTTTTCTGGGCACGTGTATAACCAATTTGTCTCTTGGTGTATTAAACTAATGCTAGGAGAAGTTCATCCTTTCAGTAGAGCAATCATGCTCCTACTGGGTGACACAGGTAGAGGTAGGATGCTTAGCATTTCCTGCCCCTCTTACCTATTCTTCTAATGTAATTTGATAAGGTAATGTATTTGACAGAGAAAGCAAATTTTGTAGTAAATTGTGTTTCTCCGATAATACTTACCTGATCAGAATACAAAAAATCCCTCCCACCCTTCCCTGCAATGCGAGCATCCTTTAAGGTTTTGCTCAAATAAAAGCTGTTTACATCCTGGTATAACAGTAGCCACCCAACGGGTAGAAAGGGGAATTAACCTGTAATAGTTGTTTCCCTTGGTCTATATATAATATATAGACAGAAAGACGTTTTTTTGTCTTTCCGGGAGGGCTGGATTCGGAGGTAGCAGAGAAAGTACAGTACATTGATTAAGTTTTTGTTTCGCCAAACATGTTGTTTATCCAGCATGCTTTTGCACTCATTATATGCTGTTAACAATTTTGTCAGGTAAAAGTCCACTCGATATTAGGTTGTTATTTGTGAATTGACTGAAGAAAACTTGAAATAAGTTTTAATAAATGATTTCCAAATAAGTTTTGAAATAAGCTTCGCAAGTTTTTAATGTTCAGGTTTGATGGTGGACCCATTGAAAACTTCAATAGCTTCTCCAAAAGCATACTGTATACAACTGTCAGAACTAATTTAGGTGTTGCAAGATAAATTGTGTTGATGATGTGTTTTTGTTTCACAGGACATGCTGTTATTTATCAAGCGTGAAAGTTTGCCCACTGAAGACAGACTTAATGCATTTTTGGAATTGGGTTGTAAAAAGTACAGGTTTTATTGTGTTGTTGTGCTTTGATTAATTATTTATTGCTAAATCCAAGATCTTTAACACTGTGTCTTGAGAAGCAACTTTTCGTTTTGACCAAATGAACAAGATATATGAATCAGCTACACCACCACATATCAAATTGTGTTGCTTGAACTTGTTTCATTTCTGTTACATGTTGTGATTTGGCTAGTGTTCTATCATCGAATGACTCTTTAAACATTCAGCTTTGGTTTGTTTAAATGCTTGTGAACATTTCTCAAGTTGTCTACCCAGTTCAGCTCTACGTGTTTACCCTCTTTTGACCTTTTTGAAGTTTTCAGGTACTGTTCCAAGCATTGTTTCAACATTGATTTCATGTTAATTTTTGCCATGATCACCTTTCATTTCCTTGACAGGAATTTTAGGAAGTTAACTTAACAGTAGTTCCACATGGAAACAAGGGTAATTGCAAGATGACTTGACAATGTTACAATGTATCGTTCAACCTGTTTAAAATGTAATTGAGTAAATAAAAAGATGTATACAAAGTGTTGTGTAGAACAAATCATAACTGAGTTTGGCAAACACAGTTATTGCTTGTCACAAAGCATATAACAAAAAATTGAAGATATGAACATAGAGAGTACATGAGACAAAGATATGACGATGATGAGAACCACACAATTTCAACATTGGCTAGACGTAAAGGTTTGCATACATTAAACGATATCACTAAGTCTGACATGTTATTGAAGATCCTAGGTGTACCATCAATTGGCTTTTACAAAGTATGGCTAAACTTCACAAAGCCTGAAAGTGTCAGTGATAATGACCTTCATATACATCGCATCATTCCTATTACTTCGTTTGATCTGTCCGATCCTGATGAACAGAGAAAATTTTTTAATTAAAAAAGACCACAAAACACTTGTTTCGCGAGGGCCAGTGAAAACATGTAACAAGATTTTTTAAAAATGCCATCCATTGAAGAGACTGAAGATCACAATAAAATGTTTGAGTCCTTCAAGATGACCAACTTCATCATTGAGTAAATATTAAACAGCATTACCCAACCTTTTTCAATGCATGGTAAGCAGCTGTTCATTTTTACAAGCATTTTTTCAACATTTATTTCCCCTTTTGCTCTCTGTTGGTTTGTTCAATTAAATGTTTAAAAGTTATCAAACTAGTACTCAGACAGAGCATGCACGATACAATCCAGTGAAATATCTTATTCCACTGGATGTCATTTAGTCACCTTCAAGCTCATTTTGCAAACTATCCAAGTTGTCAATGAGCATGGTTTTGCTGGTCAGTGATGCCCCAGAGTAAAGTAGGACATCTGAGAATGACTTTTGAGATATGAGCAGCCCTAATATTTACAAATATATCATGTGTCTTTTGGACTCGTTTCTCATCCATGTTTTCCAAATCATTTTCATTCAAACTTTTACCAGTTATCTTTTTGTATATCCCATTTGCTATTGCTATGTTCAATTCCCGTCTTAACTCTTTTATTTCAGGAACTGTTCCTGAATAAATGCCTGGGGGGTTTTTTCTCAAAAAATCTGAAGTCTTTTCCAAACTATGACTTACCCATTTTGTTAGTATGTATGGGTTTTTTTTCTCAAACAATCGCAAGTCTTTTCCAAACTATGACTTACACATTTTATTATTATGTATGTTTTTTTTCTCAAACAATCGCAAGTCTTTTCCAAACTATGACTTACCCATTTTGTTAGTATTTAAATAGTCCAAAATGGATGAAGATGGTGGAGATTTTCAAACTGATAGAATTTGAAACTCGTGCATATGAAGATGACGATGTTGTTGTTCCCAACAGATAGTTGTTGTTGTTGGTGATACTTAAAGTCTATCAAGTGGTTTTAGCACAGTGGTATCTCAATTAACTAGTAGTTTGGAACGAGTACAAGGAACGGATAAAGTGGGACTTACGATAAATAAATGTCAGTATGAACTGATTCACAATGAATTTCAAATAAAATCTAGGACACTGCATTATGAAAAGCCTAAAGGCAGCCTAGTTCAAATTTCAAGAAAGGAGGACATTAGAAAAATTATGGTTCCTAGAACCATATCTGATAACACTGTGTGTGTGTGGGGGGGGGGGGACAAGACAGGACAGAAAATAGGCGTTACCTAGTCAGCAAATATCCTACTGAACTATCAGTTACCATAAGGCATCTAATACGAGTCCCTGAGAACATGAAGATGCAAACAATCAACAAAAATTAACCTTTCATGAACAGGCCAGGGAAGCAGGGATCAGCTTTACTTAAGGAAGTGAAACAAGATTATTCAGAACTTAGAATGAAAGAAATTAAGGGGCTATGTAAATGCCTGTGAACGTTGTAAAATCAAAAATAGTGTTTATGAAACTTGATGTGGAAACGTGTAAAAAAAAAAAACACATTGAAGAGTCTAAAATGAGCATCAGTAAGGATAATGATCCAAACAAAACTTCTGCATTTCAGGAACAGTTGCAAAGGCTTGAAATAACAACAGCCGAATTAGTTAGCTATTTAACGCAGATGTGGAAACGTGTAAAAAAACACGTGTATAAAAAAACACATTGAAGAGTCTAAAATGAGCATCAGTAAGGATAATGATCCAAACAAAAAATTTGCATTTCAGGAACAGTTGCAAAGGCTTGAAATAACAACAGCCCAATTAGTTAGCTATTTAACGCAGATGGAGACCAGTTCTATAGAAACCATTGGAAAAATGAATACCAAAGTGAAGGAAAAATTGACATTAGGTGAAACGCTAAAACAACTGTGCAAAGAAAAGGGTGTAATAATAGCCGCCATAGCTACAGCAGTTGCAATGAAAATATCAACAATTGCACTGTCAATAGCAATTGTTTTTAAAAGTGTTGTTTTTCCTACACCTAATCATACTCCTCCACCCCCACCTGCTCATCCTCGAACGGCACCTACTCGTCCACCTACTCCACCCTCATCTACTCCGACTACTTCAGGTGAATAATACTTGGACATGATCAAAAAAGGCTTGAAAATTGTAGCTTTTTAATTTTTGGGAGTTGGCAAAAGAAGTAGCAGAAGCATTGCCTGAAATAATTGGTAGTGTAATAGGCTGGTTATTCAAGACTACTGGACATGTTTTTTCATTACATGCTGAACACGTTCACTTGTCTTGGCATTAGTAGGTTTGTTACTCGGATTTTTGGCCAAAGACGTAAACAAAACAACTAAAAAAGCAAGAGATAATTAAACTATTTCAAAAATTAACCATACCAGCTCCAACAACCACAGACATCAAAATAAATAATTATTTGCTTATTTCATGATCAATGTTTTTTTTCGACGTTTATATATCGCAATATGTTGTCTTGTGAGATTCAATTTGTGTTTGCATACCTGTGACAGAACCAGGATTTCAAACCAGTAGATTTACAAATTTTGATCAGTAGATTGGCTTCTAAAAAGGTAGATTTTTTTATCGGCATAAATTTTACGTGTTTTAAGGGGATTGAAAAGAAAACAAGTTAATTTTGTCACATAATATGTATTCTCTTCATATTATAAAAAAACACAAATTTTGAACATGATTCAGGTTCAGAATCTGATGGAAACTGTTACAATAAATTTTATATATTGTTAATTAAATGAAAAAGGAAGAGTTATACATCTCACAGTTCACTGCAAAGATTTTTTATGCAGTCCTATGCAATGATGTAAGTTGACAAATGTTGTGAAATATTAAAAATAATATACATTTTTACTGAACTGTTTGATCATACACACGGACTAGAACATTCAACATTTTATCATCCCCTTGATCATTTGATTCATCAATCATGATACTGAACTTCTGACTCCTACACATATTTTCAACTCTTCTGTCCCCGTGGGGGGCTAGGGCCTGAGTGACAATATGTGTTGTCTTTGTACGCTGGCATGAAAATTTTTGTGCAATTTCAGAGTCAGAAAACATGACTTTAACCAGTTTAGTAAAATGATCTGCTATGAGGAATGGTAAATTGTGCTCTGTCACAAAATTTGCAAACAAAGTCTCTGCAAGTGTCACTTTATCCACTTTTGATCCAGTTTCAAATAATGCCTTCAATGGGGGTGTGTTTGTTACAGAAGAATCGGTGCTCCTATGTGATGGTGTCTGCATATGCCTGGTGATAGCATTTCTTCCTCCATATGCTATCTTAAAATCCAATCTGCATGAAAGACACAATGCAAAGTCAGGACCTTTGCTACTCGCCTGCACACACTTAAATTCTGGTATCCAAGCGTTGTTAAACTTGTAGTATTTCTTAGCTGGTGGCTTCTTAGCATTGGGAGAAAGCGGACATTTCGGCATTTTGACATGCATTGAAGAAAAAAAAAATATACAAGCTGCCCTTAAATATTCATCTTAAACTATCGTGAACAATACAAGAACAACTAAAAGACATCAAATCAAAATACTTAAGTGTTTCTGCCAAGATCATTTTTGGTCGGTCTCTCCGTTTTATTTTACTTCCATGACAGATCGGCCGAGTTTTAATCAAAGACTCATGGTCATCATGGATTACCTTTGATCCTTTTATTACTTATAACACCTCAAACAACATCCCGCATTTGGCCTTAAACTCTCCAGATTACAACAATAAGGTAATCAATTAGTAGCTTCTGAAGTACACATGCAAACAATTGTAATCCGAACTCGACCACGCATCGTCGCACCGGTCATATCATAGGTAAACATTTCCGGTTCCCAGTAGACTGGTTGTGGCTGGTTTGTCTAATGTGTTGATAGAACGCGTAAAAAAAACGGGTTTTTGTAAAAAAAAAAAAAAAAAAAAAAAAAAAAATTTCCTTGAAATTTTCAAAACCGGTAGATTTCGACTACTAAACGGTATGTGCGGTAGACGGTCTTTAAAACGGTATTTTTGGCCTACCGCCGGTAGAATCACAGGTATGTGTTTGAGACACAAAAGACATGACATTTCCGCTCTACGGCAAGGCTTTCGCCGGAGGTACAAAGACGTTTTAGCTTTGCGACGTTGTCGCTCCGTACCCAAGGGACGATGATAATTACAACTGTAGGGACATTATCATCATAGTTCTTTGTGTTGACATAAGTTTTACCCACTTTACCTCCATGATTTTCCTCTGCTGTTTTTTGTCTTACTGTTACGAGTTGTTTATCAGTCTTTGGAATACTTATATTGGTTACCTCGATATTAATAGTAGGGTTTAACCCAAATTTTAAAGAGTCACTGGATTTCTGCAAATTGTTTTTGTATCCAACAATACTACCAATTTTCATAACCATGTCATTCAGTAATAAAAAATACCGTCACTACCAACAGCGTAGTCCAATCTCGCATTTGAATCTGATATGGACTGCTGGAATGTTACCATGATGTTTTCATCTGTGTCATAACCTTGCTGGCCTAGAATTAACAGCTTCATCAACTTTAACGGTGTCTGATACTGTAGAAACAGACTGCGTAATACATGTTCTGTTTTTAACCTGGGCACCTTATAAGCATCTTATGCACGATCTGATACTTTGATTAAATCTATATACACCCTAGTCTGTCAGGTCATTACTGCCTTACAGAAAGAAGTTTATCGAACCTGCAGGTTCTGCTTTGTCTGTCGACGTCCCTACGGGACGAGATCTTTTCCACTGAGTGCCAACGTCATAGAATTCATTTCATCAGCTGGCAATGTTTTACAGTACTCAACAGTACCTGCTTCATAACTATATTTACGGTTTTAAGGGGCTAACATAAGAGCTAATGTTGGTTCCCCAATACAGTCATTGGAGTACACTTTTATGTTATTCTGGCCTATTATTGATCAAGTATGCCTATTTGCCCTTGAGATATCTCTTTTTGTCAATAAAAAGGAAGTAACTAATACCGCAAGCAGATGTTGTCCAGTTTAGCTGATTCTTCCAAAATGTCATGTCAAACTGTTATTTGTATCTTTTCATTGACTCATCACTGTCAAATTTTAGAGTGTATATTAAAACATTTTAAGTGGCTTGTATGTGAAAACTTGAGTTTCAGTGTAATATATTTGTATCTCGTTCAATTCGTTTTGCTGTGTTAACTTTATTCGGGTGAGTTAACCAGTTTAAGACATTAAACTGAGTTGCGGGACAGGAGTATGGTGCTGTACTGTTTTTTTTTTTTTTTTTTTTTCTCAATACGGAGTCCATTTATCTAAGATAAAATGTATTGTCATTTGCAAATGAAACGCTTTTCTCGTGTAAATACATCGTCACTGTATTTACTCTTTTTCAACACTCACATGCATTTCTCTGTCTATTTCGATCTCAGATAGTTTCATTTCCTCCACCTGGTATTAATTATTCCGTTGTTTCGTTTCCTCCACCAGCTTTACTGTGTAGTATATGGGCATTTTATAATTGTTGTTGGGGTTTTCCCAGTCTTTGACGTTAGAACCGAAGGTTTACAATGATCATCCCGAAGGTAAGACCACGTTCCATTAGACTGTTCTATTGATTTCAGTAGCTCAGTTTTAATTACTGTCTGTGAAAATTAGATCTTCAGAATCTATATCCGCATACTGTTAAAGGCGTAATGTTGTTGTGTTTTTTTCCACCCAAAGAGTGTACAAATTCTTCCCAAATCAACTAATTTTGGTCTATTTTTTGTACTTTTTTATGACCAAAGGTTTTATGGATGCTCTAATATGACTGATGGTAAATATTTTGTCCAGAAACAAACGCATAATTGATCGAGTATTTGTGTGAATATCTGATATACCGTCTTTGAATGAAATTTGAAAGCAGTTTAAATGTCCTCATAATTGTATCAGCATCTGTGGGTTTTTGGTGACCTATTATCTTGTTCAAAATCTCATAGACCAACTTGTTAATGTAGTTAGTTTCGATGTTATCTCTTTGCAGTTCTTCTATAATGTTATGTATTAATAAGTTGGGACATTGCCGCTTTATCACGTTTCTTAATGCGTACAACATTATTGTTTAACTGTAAGATTTTTCAACGTAGTTTACTTTCACCCTCTGGTTTCGTGATCAGTACAAATTCATATGATGTGTATGGTTTAAACTTTAAATCCTTCATTATCCAATGCACTGCTTAACAACATCTGTCACATCCTAAGACTCATTATCTTTCAAAACACTCAAAATTTTCGTACTGCTTGATACTTCTATCAGTGTATTATGTTTCCACTATTTCTGTTAACGGAATAATGTTTTATACTGGCCCCCAGTTATTACGCGATTCATCACAATCCTTCCATTTCACAAGTACTATCATTTTGCCTTTCATTTTCATGGAATTCAAAATCTTTTCAATTTTGTACACGTCATTTTTTTTTGGTCATACATATATAACTCGTAAAATATGACCCAATTATCCTCTCCCATCAAGTCTTCCAGTTTGTAAACTGCCAGATCACCTAGTGTTACTTGCCTAATTTTAAATATTTCCTGTGTGAAGTTAGAAATGTACCTTTGAAAATATTGTTTGTATTTTGAAATTCTGACTGTTTCACCAATTTTGAATTAAGATCTTTCGTATATATCAGTTGGGTGGTAACCGATTAGAGTCATAGTTTGGGCCATTTTTTCCTTGGTTGCATCAATAGGAATTATGTCGACTGTAACCATGAATTAGGTTTGGCAAAATATCAGCCCATTTTCTGGTTTCGTTTTGAGTGAAATACTTCCACATTCGATTCTTGAATGTTCCGTTAAACCTCTCCAATATAGATGCCTTTTTGTCTGAATATGTTGAGTGGTACTCATTGTTTTCCTTGTCCAACAAATCCTTGACTTTCATGTTGTAAAACTCTTTCCCCTCATTAAAATCTATCTTTTCAAGCTTTCTTTGTTTGAAGATGTCTGTGAAAGGTCGTGTATGTTATCTTCGCTTTTAGTTTTATGCTCTATAATTCCAGGCTTATTTTGAAGAGAAAAAAAACATCTATATCTGTAAAGACGTTTTGTATCCATGAATGTATGTTTGAGATGCTGCATGAAAACAATGTCTGCTTGCCACTGGTGATCCACGCGAGAAAACTTGACCCTTGTGAAGAACGTTCTTTTACTCGATTGCTTGTGCAATGCGTTGGTAGACTGTTCAGTTGACCATTCCTTCAATTCAACATATTTTATTTTCTTTTGTCTCCTTTGAATTGTGTAAACTACTGTACTTTCAGGATCGTGGTATAGGTGTCTCAAACACTGTTATTTCTCGGCCATTTCAAACGGTATAACGATACACAGAGAGTACTTTGCGGATGACAAAGTTTCTTTTGGTGTGATCAACAATCCAAAAAAATATATCCATTTTTAACAATATGGAATATTTTGTCAATACTTTCAAACATATGAACGTTTTAAAATCAAAATTTGCCATTCCAGTGGTTGATGAACAAACAGCTACCTTTTACGCTGACTCATCATATGCTGTTTTAAATCTAACTTTGTTTTCCACAATTTATATCTCTGATTTGGAGGAATCTTTGTAAATTGACCTGGTACAATTGACGTGATCATCGACTTGTGCAATAAGTCTAGCTGAACATAAATTTGTTTATTTATCGACATCCAATACGTCAGGTATGTGCAGCCTACGTCCCGCAACCTGGTTTTATCCGGTTACATTTATATCATAGGGGTGCATTTAAAAATTGCTATCCGACACGCGCCCTGGAGGAAGTTGCACATGCCTGCAATATACGTAACGTAATCCCTCCTCATATCGCACAGTTTTGGTCATCTTGCGCTCTATCACAACGCTGCTTATCTCCAAGGCCGGATTAAAGGCGGAGTAAATGGAACAGTTGCTCCATGGTGTGTGTGAGGGGGGGGGGTCACTTTTTAATTTGTCCAGGGCTACCAACCACCTTAATCCGGCCTTGTTTATCTCAATGTTTTCATCATTGAACGCAATATGCAAGTCAGCATTTATGCTGAAACACGATTTGATATCGTTTAATGTTTAAAATAGGCAAATCAACATTTGTATTATCTTGAATGTTGTTTTGTACCACAAGTAACTTTTACCACATTTTAATCCTATTCAAATTTGTAAACAAATACACGTTAGTTTTTTTATACTGAAATTGCTCATTTTATGTTAAACTAACTGAATATCTCTTTCACCTCTCCGAATACTGTTGAGTTGATAGCGATGTAGGTTTGCTCCATCATTTATGACCCAGCAGTAAGGAAAGTGCGCCATTTGTAATGTCTACTACCATGGGATGTTGTTTTTTTTTATTCAGTTGTAAGGAAAGTACGCCAGCTATGAGTGTAGGTTTTTAAACAGTATTTGATATTTTTTTTTTTTTTATTCAGTTGTAAGGAAAGTACGCCAGCTATGAGTGTAGGTTTTTAAACAGTATTTGATACTTTTGCCCCAGTTGTAGCATTTAAGTAGAACAATAGTGGGTGCGTTAGAGTAGAGAGCTAATCAGAGTTATGGCATTTGAATTAATCAGCCAATCATTTTTCTTTTCTTTGTTATATTTGTTATATTTGTTGTGCGTGGACACATCCCACGCCAAAAAATTTATTGCTACTTAAATGTAAATAGTGCACCAGTATTCTCATTAGCCTCGTGTGTATGTATATATATATATATATATATATATATATATATATATATATATATATATATATATATATAATTATATATATATATACATATATAGTTTTCTTAGAATCAGCACATGCCCAAACGTGATCATATTTCTAACACCTTAATTACATAGAGCGTTCTCTAATTGTACACGTTTTCCTCATTTTAATGTTTATAAGAATCATTTGCTCAACACGCTCGAGTAGGTATATCCCTCCAATTTTCTGAAGAAAAGAAAATACTTCACCAAGTTTTAAAAATGACGATAACAAACGTTGATAACACGAGAGTGCAATTAGTTTCAGCAGGTAAACGAATTTCACTTTCAGTTACAAGTATGATATGTAACATGTCACGGCCAACACAACGGGAATTCCATTGCAAATCGTAACCATTTTTGCAAGTCATTGTGGGTAAGTATCTGCTAGATAGTATAATTATCACTGACATTAGGTTCTCGTTGGCAGAAAATTTCACTGGATTAAGTGGCGTACTGGTTCAAATATAATATGATACCAGCTGTATCCACTATGCATTGCAGAAATTACCTGCAATTACTAGCAAAAATGGCCAATTTGTACATAAATTTCCGTTTGCCGTTGTTTTCCACAAATACTGCTTCTAACTCAAATTTAAATTCATTTATCCCCTGCAAATAATTGAATTTTTTTCCCGAGTTGTTAAGATTTGAAGCTATTATTTTTAATTGTGGAATATTTAAAAACTGGATTGATATACCCAAACGACTGCGCAGAACTATGGTTATAATAAGCAGGCCCACTCATTTTATTCATCGCACCCTGTTCTTGGAAGAAGCTACCCACACTAAAAGACATTTGGACACACTTGGTCATTTTCCAAATACGAATAAAGTTTATTATATCGCCTGTGACATATTGACAAAATAAAGGTAAGAGTGGAGAGGGTCATCTTTTCAATGTAAGCTTTTGTGTACAATTCCTAACAATTCCTATACGGGAGTGTACATAGTACGGTTCGCAGGTGACACATGGTGTTCTGTGTAACCCATATTAAAACTAATTCATTGACCCTATCAAATTTAATTCATTGCCACATATTCTCTGACCCTTTAGAAGACCACATAGCGTTTGACATTGCACTTTCAATAAGGCAATTTGAAATACACAGTGATCAATGGATAGGATCAAAAGTCTGATAGTTATTATAAAAACTAGAGTAGTTGGAGACCTACGGACTGAGGAAGCAATCAGTATTTACTGGTAAGGGGGCATAGAGCGAAATCACAAATAAAATTGCAAAGAAATTCTACTCATTCCAAACTTCATTGGAGAATATCATTGTGCGAAGAAGAAAAAGAAGAAAAAAAAACACCATTACGTCAAATTACACCGCACGTCTCGCCTGAAGTCTTATCTATATCGCTCTTCGTTCTGTGTATCTCAGTAGTAGGTGGTGGGTAACGGGGTACAAAAATTTAGGGGTGGCACTTGGGGTACGTACGGGAGTTTAACATGGAGGGTGGCACTTGGGGTACGTACGGGAGTTTAACATGGAGGGTGGCACTTGGGGTACGTACGGGAGTTTAACATGGAGGGTGGCACTTGGGGTACGTACGGGAGTTTAACATTGGGGGCCTCTACAGGTACGTACGGGAGTTTAACATTGGGAGTCTTACCATAATGTAATGACGAAGACAACGTCATTCTACCATCAAAAAGGGGTGGAGGGTGTTTTTTGATGGTAGAAGACGTTGTCTTCGTCACTACATTATGGGGGAGAGTGTGGGAAGAATTAATCTTTCTTGAAAAAGGGTGGTCCTGTTTTAGCTTAACCGGTGAAGACGTGGTTTTTATATATATTAGAAGTTTGGTCGTGAAGGAAAACATGGTAAGGTTTTTTTTTTCAGATCGACAGGGAGATCATAGAGAATAGAGGAAAAAAAAGGTTTTTAACTTTTTTAGATCGATAGAAAGAGAGAGAAAGATTGTGCGTGCATCTCTACTCTAAAACAAAATAACACAAAAAAAACCATTAGATCGATAGAAAGAGAGAGAAAGGTTATATTCATTATTTTTTTCAAATTCAATAAAAAACCACACAAGACCTTTTTTTTTCAACAATTCACAAAATTGTTTATTCAACAAAAACTATTCCAACATTTAAAAAAAACTAACTATTCAACCATAAAATTTGTTCAAACAGGAACATATCTACAAGGTTGACAACGTTGGGAAGGTAAAGTAAATGTCAAACTTTCTACATCGACATCATCATTTTGATGTACATTACGATGGTGAGCTAAAGACAAGAGATAACCATAACGTTGACAAAACCATTGTTGTACTTTAGCATCGTTTCGAACATAGTCACTATCAAAATAAGTCAATAAATGTTCTAAGGAATATCCAAGACTGCGTTGATGAAGATAATGAACACAATATTGTCCACACACCATAGAATCAGATCCTTGTAGTCTCACATTATTGAATCGAGTTGAGACGGCATTTCTTCTCATAAACTCGATGATGTCTTTTTCCAAAGGAGGTAATCCATAAGAATCAAAATATTCCACACAGTGATTGCTGGGAAAGTACACGGCAATCCAATGGGTTCCTGGTAGATGACTGTCGTCAGTATTGATGACATAAGCATGAACGTTTTTTGGTTTACGATGAGGTAGTTCATCTTTAGCACATACCACAGGATTCCAAGAAGAAGTATAGGAACTGCGATTCAATAAGTAATGAAGTTCCCTGGTATCCATTTTTTTTTTGTCCTTCAACAACAGAAATATTGAGTCAGCAATGCACACCTGACTTTATGCTGGAATGTTTCTGTCTTGTAATTCCAAGAATATTCACGTCGGATAGGTTCTGCACTCTTATGAATGAGTCCTTCGATCCGTTTGATCTCCAGAGAAGTCAATGGAGGAAAAGAAGAAGTCTGTAAGACTTTATACCACTGTGTCAACACGTGTTCATCTGAGAGTTGTGTCCAGGCCGTTTCCAAATATTCATCCAATTGTTCTTCACCTGTCAACATCATACATTTATCGTGTTGTATCTGACTGGGATGATCGTTTTGACATCCATAACATTGTTCTTTAATCAAACTGTTAATGATTGGACTCAATTCCTGAGCATAACAGGTCACTAACTGTTTTTCGTGTTCTGGCCATCGACAAACCATAAATCCAGTAAACACAGGAACGGAATGGTTTTCTTCTTCTTTGTCTTTTTCTTTTTCTTCTATTTGAGGTACTGAATGAATGACTTCGTCATTATCATTATCCTTTGTGGTAGTTGGTGACTGGTGAATCACTTCCCAAAATCCCTCATCTATCTCGATAGGTTCTTTTTCTACGTTCTGCATCTGTTTATTTTTTTCTTCTAATAGTCTACAATGACTTCTCTCAAACTGTTGATCTCTAGAGTGTTATCAAATTCTGCATACAAGATGACGTTCACTGTCTGGGTTAGAGCTTGACCAAACTGAAGTTCCACACGAAGGGGGCCTGATTTTATAGGGTGGAAATGTCCTTCATCGCTGCCTTGGTCCAGAGTGAAATCAAAACCCCACAAGGCATACCCTCCTGCATAATCCTCGTACGTAATGCCGTGGCTACTGTCTCGGCCTAACTGTCCTGTGGCTTCATACAGGGTCAAGTAAGATCGTAAGTAATTTCTCTCGCCACCAAAGTCAGGTTCAAAAGGTCTGGTACACAAGGTCTTGCCATCTCGACTGACATCTATCTTGGTGACGTTAAAATGTTCAAACTGGAACGGATTCTGACTGATGGCTCCGTTGAAGGCTGCATTAGAAACCATACCAATGATCAAACGTTTAGGGAGCTGTCCTTGGAAGATGTGATCTTCGACTATGGATCGGAGTCCAGAGGCTGCAGTAAAGGTTTTCACCTCCACGCGTCTAAGAGGATACTTAGCAGTGGTTCTGCTCAAGGTTTGACTGATGTCGTTAGCTACTTTGGGTAAGACTTCTACACGTCGCACATAAAGTTTGGCTTGTTGAATGATGGTTTTCCACTCGTTAGCAAAAGCTATCAAATGGAAAGCGGCACTACTGCGATTCAGTCTCAGACGTACATCTACTCCGTTCAACAAATACTTGTCTTGCAACCACATGTCCAAATGCAAACGATCCATCAGTTCTAAACTGTTCCCTCTGATTTTCTTTCGGCGTTCGTTAAATCCCACATTATGGGGATCTGCTGGAATTATTTTATGAGCAGCATCATCAGTCTGGTCAATCCTCGCCCCTGTTGACGGGGATATGTCGTTGAAGGCACCCGCGGTGTCAGGTTTCCAGACCACAGAAGCATCCAGATGAGTGTTCTTGGCATCTTTTCCGTACGACAAGAGATTTTCCAAATAAGCACGGTAAGGGTAAGTATCCAAACTGCTGCTGATCAGTTTGTTATTCAAGTACAAATCTACTCCACTGAACAAAGAATGAAAGAAATTATTGACGGGAGCTACTAGGGAAGCTTCCACAGGAAGGCTGTTGTCAATTTTTTGTACTAGCAGTTTCAGGTACAAGTAACTGTTATTCAGATCGATGTAATCTTCGGTTTGTCGTTTGATATCAAATTCGATAGGAGCTGAATCCGTCAAAGACGATACAGGATGAAATTCCACCCATTGGGATTCTTGCATTGTCATCATGGTGGGACGCATAGAAAACAGTTCTAGTTCGGACTTGGTACATTCGCAAGAATCTCGGTGCATCATTTTCACAGTTTAGTAATCAAATACGTCTAATTCTCTACCAGTTCTTCTTCTTTTCTTATTTTTTCTGGAAGTACTACTGCCGTGTGTTCTTTTATGAACTTTGAAAGGATTTTGAGGTCGTCGTCTCTTTATACCTTGTCCTTGCTGCTGTGAAGTAATGCCAGAGTCTGAAGCGTGAAGCGTATTTATAGGATTTTCTCGGAGACCTAAAAGATCTTTACCAGTAGTCATCAACACATTTTTGCCTGCTCTCAAAAAGGCTTCTTTTGGATTTTGTTTGTCGATGAGGACGTTTTGCAAAAATTCTTTTCCTTGTGTCAAAGCAGCATATTTTAAGGCATGAAATCCTCGAGTCACCATCGGTTTCAAAATAGGAGCTACCGTCCTAAAGGCTGATTTTAACATATCTCCTAAACCATGTCCTCGTTGTCGAGCCACTCCTTGGTACACTGGATACATTTTTTATTTGAGGAATGTTAGAGAACTTGTTTTTTTCGAAAATGTAGTTTCACCGTGACTTTTCCTTGGTCAATGAATGGTACACTTTGTCCTAAATCTCCTTTTATACTAATCTGGACACTGTCAAAATACGATTTACTGACTGGAAGATAATGAGGATGTACAAATTCACGGTGAACGTGAAAGGTGTTGCCACCAATACTAGCATTAGTAGTGGTAGTACTTCCACCCTCTTCGTCCACAGTAACACTAGAACCACCACCACCACCAATATCCAATTTGAAAGGAATGACTCTCAGTAACGGAGCAGAGGTGTGTCCCACCACGTTGTACTCCACCACATCGGAGTAGACAAACATTAAATTCAGTCCACCATTCAATTCGATAGGATGTTTAAATTTATGTCCAAATTCTACATTGGTTCCAAACTCTAAATCACTTTCAGCGGTAAAATCTTTATTTCCACCCAAAATACCAAACAATCCAGAGCAAAATTCAATGGTCAAATATTTTCTCTCTTCCAAAGGTAAACCTTTATCTTTCTCAGTAAGGAGTTGCCCTCTCTCTTTGAAAAATTGGACAATTAAACGTCGTGCCAAAGCATGGTAAGCAATTCTTACAAATTTATTGGCTGCTGATATGGCATATTGAAATTGGCGTGCAAACTGGGTTCTAATGGTGTCCACCAAATGTTCAGGACTAAAATAATACCCTGTAGGAATTCTCAGGGTAATCTGAGAATAGACAGTAGGACTAGTAGATTTAGGATCTGGTACTAACTTTTTGAATGATCCTTTCATGTTTGGATCTTCAGGGTCTTCTTTCCAGATTTCAGGATCATTATTTACCAAGTGATCATGTATTTTTTTGTTCAAGATTTGTACAACCATAGTGTTTTGAGTTTTGTTGATGTTTATGATTTGCGTAGGATGAATGATTTCTACCAAACTCACTTCCCAATGAGCATCGTGATCCAATTGAATGGCTTGAGGTAATTTGGCCGTGAAACAACATAAGCTGTTGTTGGGAAACACATCCATGGAACTGTCACTAGGTAACGTTAAATAAAATTGGTCATTCATAGTTCCAAAGTGGTGGTTCTGGTGTCCGAGGTGTCACTCAAGTGAACAGAAGAAGGATGTTCAAAAGGTTCCAAAAGAGGACTGGTAGTATTTTGGTGGTGGTGGTAACTGGACGAAGAAGAAGAAGATGGACTGGCGTTGTTGTGGTGACTGTTGTCGGTCGTGGTCGTAAATTTCAAAGAGGGACTGGGTAAAAGATAACCGATGCAACTGCTCAGTAAAATGGTCCACAATTGTTTGTCTCCTTGTTGTAAACTCAAATTAGCAATCGCTGCTCCAATGACACAATACACTACAAAGATTTGGCAGAAAAAGACGATTTGATTTTTAGGCACACGTTCTCCGCACCACACCCAAAGGGGTTGTTTTTGTAATTCTTGAAGAGAAGAAGAACTCTGCGAAGGAGTCGTTGAAGTCGTCGTCTGGGTAGCTACTGTGTTGAATGGCATGTTGTGAGTTTACTTCTTTTTCTTTTTATAGTCGACGACTTGAGAAGCTGCAATCCAAGAATCAAAACTAGGGGGATATCCTTTCCAACGTACTTTGACTTCTTCTATTCGACGTTTACCAACTTTACGTGTTCTTTGTTCGAGAATGCTTTCGATGTCGTACAAGGTGTCTTCTTTTTTGGTCACTCGTTGTAACTCAGGCAAGTAAAATGTTCCTTTGAGTACTTCACCGTGCATGTCTTCCAATTTATAGACGGGAGGATCACGTCCACGGACGGGGGTAGTGACACGAAACAATTCGGTAGTCCAGTTAGGTAAATAACCTTTGTCAAAAGTACGTTTGGTTTTTCCGATGCGAACCCAATCTCCCGTCTTTAATAACTTCAACAAGGATGTTTTCTTTTTCTTCTTTTTTTTTGGTCTGCTGGGGTGAACCAAATAATTTATCAAACACAGACACTTCGTTTTCAGGGCTGACGTCTTCGGGGGTACATCCAATGCTACGATGGTACGATTGATTGTACGCTTTGACCAAATGAGGTAACACGTCGATGTACTTGAGAGTATGTTGATGTGTAAAATATTTCCACATGCGTTCTTTCAAAGTTCTTTGAAAACGTTCCACAATACTGGCTTTGGTTTCAGGATTTTCGGTCGTAAAAAAATGAATTTTTCTTTGTTTCAATTCTTTTTGAAAAGCTTGGTTTAGAAATTCGGTACCTTTGTCCGTTTGCCATCGTAAAGGTTGACGTCCACTTTGTTTCAAGACCAATTTTAAGGCTCGTACCAATTCGGTACTGCTTTTAGAAGTCAAAGGCACGACCCAAGCAAATTTGGAAAACACGTCGATGACACAAAACAAATATTTGTGACCACGATTGTAAGTGGCTAATGAGAGACGTCCGCTAAATCGGCTTGCCATTGATGATCGATCCCTTCCACTTGAGTAGTACTTCTAGAAAATTTACGTCGAATGGGCTTGTGTAACGTGTACGTTGATTGTTCTTGTAACCATCGTCGTACTTTAGGCAAACGTACACTTTTCAATTGACTTTTAGCAGCTCGATATAATTTTTGAACTCCTCCGTAACCAGCAGCATGACCAGGATTGTAATAAATGGTGGCTAACAGTTTCTCCATGATGATGATGATTTTCCTCAAGAATAAGTTAACCAAGTTCCAATACTCTTTTCTTCGTGAGGTATCTTTTTGGATTGTTGTTGTTTACGTCTCCGACGTGCTACTGGGGTAAAGGATTGAGTTTGATCAGGGGTCATCGGTTCTGTTTTGACTTCTTTCTTTACTTCTTTCTTTTTTTCTTCTGAGGATAAAGGGGTAGACCTCTTCTTTTTTATCCAATCCGGGGTGGCTAACTTTTTTATTTTTTTAAGAGGTGGAGTTAGTAAAAACTCTTCTTCTTCTTCTTCTTCTTCTTCTTTTTCTTTTTTTTTTTGATGGTCACTTTAGGTTCGCTTTTCATCAGAGCCTTAAAATCTCTCAGAGTGGGTGAAGCTGTTTCGTCGACTGCTTTTTGGCGAAAGAGTTGTAGACGTTGTAAAAGTTGACCGTACCGTTGGGATTTTTCTGTTTCAGACACATTGTTTTGTTCCATCAGGGATTGTAATTCTTGTTGTAACTGAGACATTTCGTTAAGATTAGGATTGGGTGGTAAATGAGGTATCCGTTGTTCGTTCCAACGATGAAATTCCATCCATCGTTTGTAAGGTACTAAAGTCAGTTTTCGTCCTTCCATTTCATTCAAAGGTACCAAAAAGGTGTGGTCATTTCAGAGAAGGGTGGTCCTTTTTATCTTCTTTTTTTGGTTATCGCATGACCCCTCCTAAAAGTGGTCCAGCAATCGTTCCTAATAAAGGAGCGGCTATTTTTAACAGCGGTCCTAACAGCATAGGTAGAAATCCTCCTCGTTGTACCAACATTTTTTTCTTTTGTTGAAGAGGTATTTTCTTTTTCACCATTTGACGAAGAACATTCGGATGTTTCCCTAAT
The DNA here is from genome assembly GCA_029931535.1 of Margaritifera margaritifera. NCBI lineage: Eukaryota > Metazoa > Mollusca > Bivalvia > Unionida > Margaritiferidae > Margaritifera > Margaritifera margaritifera. The sequence goes on along the minus strand of JAQPZY010001503.1, from coordinate 1,667,878 downwards.
TTTTGTTTCTGTATCTTAGACAAAGGTACCGTTCCTTTCAACACGTTCAAACAACATTCACACACGGTATCAATGATTTCTTTAGGAGCTGTTTGAATGAGTTGTTTTCGCATGGGAGAATTGGATTTGCTCAAGACAGACAAGACATCCCAATGTTTAGCCAGACGAGGGGGAAGTCGTCGTCCTTTTTTGGTGGATTTCTTCTTTTCTTGGTGGTGTACACGTTTGGGAGCCATCTTTTTAAGTCGGTAGAAAACAAGTCTGAAGTCTTTTGGCCTTTCACCCTTCTATTTTATACTGGAACAGTTCTCCACTGATTGTCTGCACGACGTACCAACTTCACGACAGGTCTGACTCGACGTTGAGGTGTTTTCAAAGGACTAAATCGTCTCAATTCTTCTTTGGATAAATCCACTAAACTTTGTAAGATACCAGTTCTTTCTTGGACTTTGGTTTTAGGGGATGGTACTTTGTGGGTGGCTGCTGCCATGGCTAAATCAGCTGAAGTCGACGGTCCCGACGGGGTCACTTTCGAAATAGGTTTCCATTTTTGCATCAAATTAGGAAACACGGATCTTAAGTCTGGTTTTACAGGCATCATGGTAAAAGAGGGTGGTGAAGAAGACAAAGAGGAAGAGGAAGAAGTGGACGCAAAAGGAGACCTTGTCACTGCTGGTGGTGATGGTAAGGGTGATGGTGGTGTTTTGCGGGTGTACGTTTGCGTCCTGGTTGCAGTACCTCTTTTACGTCGGGTGTTAGTGGTGGTAGTAGGTGTGGTTTTTGTCTTCTTTTGGGTACGACTTTTCTTTTTTTTGGGGCTGGTTTTCTTCTTCTTTGGACTTTTCTTCTTCTTTTTAGGAGTTGTTTTGGTTTTGGTATCATTAGGATCCCATTTCAAAAGGGAACGAATCATAACCCCTCCTAAAGAACCACTTCCACCAGGAGTTAAAATGATTTGTTTTTTAGTCCGTGAATCGATTCTAGGATCAGCCAGTTGTGACAATACTCCTTTATGTTTTTGAAAAAAACGTTGAGTTTGATGAGGGATGTGAATGATGCCTTGTAGTAATTGACGTGCCGTCAAAGTAAACCATCGTAACACTTCTTTCAGACTCGCTTCTAACAAATGAGCACGGACTTGTGCATTTTTTTCACGACTGATGCCATACAAGGCACGAATCAATTTAGCCGAAGGATGAGATTGAAAGGAAGTCATCTTCTCTCCAAAAAGAGTGTGAGACAGAAATGACGTCGTAGGTTGTTTTTATAGTTTTTTTTTTTTAAAATGGGCTGAAGGGGACGTGTAAATGACAGGACCCCCTTCTTCACTCCAAGAGTGAAAGATACTGGCACGAAATCTCAAATAGTCAGGAGTGGTCGGTTTTAAGTCAATGAGTAAATACTCGTGAGGGGTTTGAGTGGCATCGTCGTACGCATAATTGAGCCAAGGAGCTCCTAACTGTTTGGCTAACACTTGTACTTGAGATTTGTCTCTGGGACTTTTAAACAAGACAACGTAATGAGAATTCAAACTGATGGTTCGATGGGCTTTACTTTGTTGAAATAAATTTTGAGTAATGTAGACAATGCTGGCATTACGATGGTGTCCTTTTCGTGTAAACCAAAGTTTAATTTCTTCTTCGTCTTCTCCTAACATGTCATCAAAAATAACTAAATGAGTTTGACTCACGTCAGTCACGATTCCATCGTCTTCGTGAGGAATACCATCCACAAAGGAAATGGTTTCTCCTTGACTTTCTTTCAATAACGTGTAAGACGGTTGCCACTCTTTGTAACACCACACGATGCGTTGAGGTGGACGATCAAACAAATCAGTTTTGTGTTCGATCAATCGTTTGACAAATTCGGTTTTGCCTGAACCACTCGGTCCAGCAATCAACATGTTAAATGGATGGCGCAGATACAAAGCATTCCAACTTTGACGATCTAACTTTTCGTCAATCACTTTCACCACAGAAGAGGAGGAGGAGGAGGAGGAAGCAGACGAGGTAGTAGAAGAGGAGGATGATGTAGCCATGATTGAGGTAAGAAGATTTTTGAGAAGAAGACAAAAAACCCAAGGCATTTTATACGATTTTCATACACGTTTATTTTTCAGAGAAAAAAAGTAACCAACCAACAAACAATAACATATTTTACAAATTTGCTTGAAGAAGTGAATTTGTGAGAAAATATACAATTAAACCGAACACGTACACAATGAAGACTATCACTAAAACAGCTAAAGTTCTCTCTAAACAAGAAAAGGAACAACAATTGTTTTGTGTCCTAGTCATGAAAGACACCACTGTTTGTGGTAACATTCTTCTTCTACTCGTCTTTTTTGAATTCACTGACGGTAGCGGTGGTAAAGAAGGGTGGTGTTCCTCCTCAAGAGGTATTGGAACCACAGCAGTAGTGGTAGTGGTGTCATGTACTTCTTCTTCTTCTTTTAGAGTTTCCCATGGAGGTTCCCATTTTTTTTTTTTTTTTTTCACTTCTAGAATGTTATCAATAAGTGGTTGCCAAATCTTGGCTGAACTGGGCCACTTCTTGTAACCAATATTGGAAACCAAGGTTTCTCCAGGGTCGTACATCTTTCCAATGGAAAAGGCGTTGGTGTAACTCACTAGCAAAACACACTTCTTGAAATGTTTTATACACAGATAAAGTGTGACGAATGTCTTCTTCACATGGAAGTGCGTCACTAATTTTCATCACCACTCTCAACGCTAAACGTACAATGTTTCTTTCGTGGACTGATAAAATCAAGTTTTTATAGTCTTCATCTTCTTCTACTAAGTCCGAAGAAGAACACACGGTCATATTGTTTTTTGGAACTCAACAATTGAGTCCAAAACAACCACGGATCCTCCAAAAGAATCCAAGGCAAACACTTGTCCTCAAAAATAGTCCACAAGGAATGTCCTGGAAAACGAATTCCAAGATAAGAAGTCACTAAGACACATACCACATAACGTCCAAAATTCAATGGACACAGTTCTTGTATCACTTTTTTATAATCCTCTAAGGTCTGAATTTTATCTATGCTTTCCTTCCACGGAATCCGTTTCACGAGTGGCGTGTAGAGTTCAGGCATACCCACTCTTTTATAGCCAGGCTGTGTCTAATAATAGACACTTAGTGGTGACGGGCTAGATCTTTGGCAAACTCTTGGTAAATCTTTTCGCGCACTTCCAAAGGCAAGCCACGAATGTACTCTGGTAAAGTTTCCGTATTCTTCTAAAGAAGAAGTATTCTCCTTCGACATGGAATTTTTTTAAAAACTACTTCTTCTTCTTCTGTTTGGCATCTGGCTCATCGTACCCGAACTGTTCTAAGGCGACTAAAGGTAAGAACTGACAGTGCGGAGACCATCTGGCATGTTCAATGTAAGCTGAGTCGGTAGGCTCCCAATGGCGAAGTTTCACACCGCAACTAAAACATTGAACTTTATCTCCTTCTCCCGTGTATTTAAATCCAGATCTAGCTAAACCTTCCGGTTTAGGTCCTTCTAGAAATTTTGGCCACTTGTCTTGGAATGACTCCAGTCGACTTTCATACTTGGCATAACCAAGTAAAGTCACAGGTATTCTGATATGTAAATAGGGATCCACATTCACCTTGTTGTCATTAACGTCAATACCAAACCGTACAGAATCCGTTTCATCGCATGGTACTGCATCACACTCCAAGTCGTGGTGACTCATCTTTTTTTTTCTTCTTGCTTCTTGGTTAACGTTGAAAGTGAGAATAAAGGGTTAGGTTTGGAAGGGGTTCCTTTTTTATACTTCTCCAAATCGGCGTGTCCGTAAGGTAAAGTGGTGTGATCTGGAAGTCTCACTCTTTTTTGGTACACGATACGATACACTTTTTGAACAGGTCGAGTCACGATTTTATGATTTGGTAGGCGTACAATCTTGTGAGGTTCTAACGTGGCTACTTGAAAATCTTTCACTTGTCCAGACAGTAAAGCATTTTTTAAAACCTCAAAGTTTACGACTTGGTTAGTTCGATAGTTCAGAGTCAATCCTTTGACTTTGCATTGGGTGTGAAGTTGACCTTGAGGGTCTCGGTATCGGTACCCATAATTTTTAGGGCCACCGCTAGCAAAACTCAAAATAGTATCTTGAGGGTGTTCGTCTGTCCAGGCTCCTAAACGATCTCCTTGAATAGTAGGGTGGGGACAACCGGGGCGATGAATGTAAATGCAACTGTCAGTATCAAAATACAGAACACGATCTCCCAAGACTTCTAATGCTTCGTCATACAATTTCAAACGAGCATGAGCAGTCACGTAGGCGGCAATGACTACGTTACTAAACTTGTCAGGTTTGACAAACTTGGGTTCATCTTCAAAATTGACAATGATCAAATCCTCACGGACAATTTCGACGTGCTTGACTAGAATACTTTTGTCGTCCACCAGTTTAAAGTAACGATAAGGATCGTCCACGTATTCCGTTTTGGGTAAGATCGTTCGTTGAGCCATTTTTCCCCACAAGCAATTCAACATCACTTTAGCAAACGATCTTTTTCCTTCATTTTTTTCTATGTCTTCTAAAGTGATGCCTTCGACGTCACGGTATTCTTCTTTAAATCGAACTTGGTCTTCAGGAGTTTGGCACCACGAAGGATAACCACTAGCTTCTTGTTTCAGTTTGAGAAATTGGTTCACGTACCCCGAAAAAATACCTGGATGATGAGTAGCGTCGTCCTTTTGGTATTGGGCAGTGGTTAGAAAGTGCCAGATTTCATACACGTTCAATAAACGGTATCCACGATCCAGAGCTCGAAACAATTCGGCACTGACCCACGTTCCTATCATCGACCGTTCTTCCTCCGTGTGGTGACAGGGATGATCTTGGTTACACGTTTCGGCACACGTCCGACATAAAGGAAACATCAATTTTCCTTGACAATGGTAATGTAAGATGGGATGAAACAAGTTTGTGGGAGGTAAAACTTTACATTTGATTAATCCTTCGTATTGACGAATGTGTTCCACGTCAATGTGCTCTGTTAAAATTTCAGGGTGTCCAGTAGGAAAACGAGAATATTTACACACCCAAGGATACAAAGAACACACGTCGATGTATTTGATTTCTTCTCCTTGGGATTCGTTCACATCGTACAATAATCGAGTGGCATTGGTTCGTCCTCCAAATAAACTGTGGCGTGGATCTAAAGGTTCGATGTCGGCTGCGTCGTAACTTTGAGTGATGGTTTTAAATTCAGGATCGATTTTCAAACGTCGATCGTACTCGTGTTCCCACATTTCTACCACTTCGTAACCTTGACTTTCTAACTGAAGTCGTCGTTGACAAGTCTGTTCATATAACTGATCCATGGTAGAATCTGAATAAGGACTTTTCATGTTTCGGTCAGGATAACAAGTAGGGCATCCGTGAAACAAGCAACCCTGAAACTCATACACAATGTGCGGGTTTTCTAAATCCCAACCATCCACAGAATAACCTCCAATCTTTTTTCTCCTCCTCCGTTTCTAGCATGTTGTATCCATTTGTCTTCTTTTTGACATAAGTAATGAAGCCAACGTAAAGCTTTGACCGAATATTGACGACTAGCAAAAATCCCCGTGTTGGAGTCAATGATGGCTAGTTGGTTTTCGGGCATGAAATGTTGTCTATAGACCAAGGAACAGGCTTTAGGTAAGGTGGATGCCTCTTTCAAAGGATCGACCTCTGCACTATCGAGAAATAACTCTCGAAATTTTCCACAACAACGCCTTAAAATATCTACATCCGATCGACAATATTTGAGCATCTCTTCTTGAAAGTCAAAGGGATCGTTCTGGTGAACACGGTACCAAGCGTGAAAAGCTTCTCACTGTTCGGGTCGCATTCCATCGGGGTCGTAATCATGAAGGTCAGGTAAATGAGGTAGGACGGCCTGTTGATTAGCTTCTGTGTTAAAGAAGTGAGGAAAGTAACCTTTGGCCATTTCTGTCATGCCGAACGTTTTTGGCATACGACTCAAAGGCATGGCCAAATAACTCATCGAATCTTTGAATTGAACTTGTCCTACTTTCATGTAGATGAGCTTTTTTCCATTCATGGTGACTTCAGGACGTTCGGTTCCATGGTTCAAATAATAATTAAGTAAAAGCTGTCCATCGTATCCCGAAAAATTGTGAGCTATGACGGTCGCATACCGATGACAATCTCCGTAACGATGAATGTCTTCTTCGCTCCAACTGTCGTGGGTGGTAGGGTCTAAAACCCATTCAGCAAACTCCGACAAAGTATTCACTCCACGAAAGATTTTTTCACGTCCTCCTGGAATCCTACTACAATGAGGACAGTGAAAATGAATCGATTCTTGAATACACTGATCACAAGCCCTATGGGCTACACAAAAATTAGGAATGTGAGTACCTGTTTCTTGCATACATTCAAAATCAAAAAAGATGAAATCTACTTGTTTCTTGTTTTTTTTCTTTATTTCTTTCTTCTCTATCTTGTCATGCTTTTGAATAAAACATCGATGATCAAAATCGACGATCTGATGACAAATAGAACATTTTTTCTTGCCAGCACAAATGTGTCTCTTGGAGTTGTTGGTACGAATCAGCTGTCCACACGTAGAACATGATTGTAATAACTCACAAGCACATTTTTGTTGTTGTCCTTGGGTCTTGCGATGCTGTTGGTAACAAGTAGGACTGACAAAACGGCGTCGACAGGTTTCACAATACATGTGATGTTGTTGTGGCTCAGGAAGGCATGGTGGGTCCGCTAAACAACCCCGACATCTTGCTCCACAACCAATGTGTCGCTCCCTATTATTACACCCTTTGTTACATTTCTCACAGAAGTAAGAGCATCCTAAAAATCCAGTAATACTGGTAATGGTATCAAAATGTTCTTGATGGTGATAAAGATGAATGTATTTTCCTTCAGGAAAATCAGGGCCTCGAAACAATAGATAACCACGCACTTCTTGAGGGTGAACTTTTAACGTATAATGAGGAGCCAAAACATCTTGAAGTTGCTGTAATTGAGAAATGCCACACACAGTCTCTTTAGGGATCCCTGCTTGTTTTAACAAGAGTTCTGCTTCTTTTCGTTGTTGGGGTCTTTGTGATCGTCGAATATTATTCCAGGCTTTTTTCCATTCTTTGCTCTCGTTCTTGTTAGCATAGGTACGACCCACCACGATAGCTCGAGCCAAGCACATTGAATCTTCTGTATTGTTAATTTGGACGACACTCTGTTTGGTAGTACGAAGATCGTCCACCAATAACGGTTTTCTGCTTCGACCACTTCCTCGAGGTGGAGAAACATGGGTCATGTAAACGGTGGCCTTTCCATCGGTGATGGTAAATTTGTCATTGGATTGTTGTACATGTTCTATTTTAGACATGACTTTATCTGGTGTTAATTCTGCCGGACTGCTAAATTCAATCCAAACGGGACTCTTCAATTGGTCATGATGAATGGCTAGTCTCAACCGATCCTCTTCTTTGGCTCCACATTGCCGTTTTAAGTTCTGTAAGACAGATTCCCACAAATTGGTAATGAACCGCGCCGCTTTCTCAGGAGGTACTTGAGACTTGAAGTCTTTGAAGTGTACTGTGTGAGTATACGCTGTGGTCCTAAATTTTCGAGAAGTGATTTTTTGTGTCTCTCGAATCCGATAGTAATTTTCAGGAGCCACGGTAGCGGTAGTAGTAGGACTTTCTTGGTCAGGGGTTCTGGTGTTGGTAGTAGTAGTGACTTTGGTTTTGGGTGACAGTGGTGGTTTGGAAGTTTGGGTTTCAGGTTGTTGTTCACTCATCTCGTCTTCAAAGTCACTGGCATGGACTTGAGCTAGTAGTTGGTCTAAGGGTGTTTCAGGCGGCACGGAAAATAGTCGTCGTGGCCTCTTGGTTTGTTCTTCTTCTTCTTCTGGTTTCTCATGGTTTGGACGTGATCTTTTCATCTTGAACTTTACTTTGAAACTGATTGAGTTTTCACCCAGGCACCTTTATATAGAGAGAGGAGAGTATATAAAGAGAGACCTTCGTACCTTCAGAATCAGTCTTTGGGATTGTACTTTCAAACTGTGAAGATGGAAAAGTACTGTGATAAAGATAAAAGTCAAGATACTGGAATTGAACTGAATAAGTATGTTCATAAGGTATATAATAATTATGCTGCAGACATACTTGGAAATGTCTATCATTTGAAGTCTGGAAGGAAAGTCAAAGGAATTTTGAGATCAACTGGATTGATAACTATTCAGGTTACTGGTAAGGAAGGAAAGAAGAGGAAAATTACAAATCGAGGGAGATTTGTCTTTGAAGCAGTGAATGGAGTGGATCTACCAAGTCAGAGTCAAGTGGTACATCTCAATGATGTACTTGATGATGATAGAATAGAAAATCTTCAAGTGATGACTGCTAGTGAAAAAGAATGTTTGCATAAACATGTGAAGAATGATAAAGAAAAAAGGAGAGTTCATTTTGGAAGTGCTAGAAGTGTGTTATGTCAGTGTATTGGTGAGACTGAGGAAAGAAGATTTGGAAGTATGACAAAGGCTGCACAATATTTTGATTGTCGTTCATCAGGTATCTACCGTTGCTGTACGGGAATTTGTAAGTCAGTCTTTTCGAAGAAGTTTCAGAAAAGATTTCAAGCTAGATGGGAAGAGCCAGAGAAGAAGAGTCAAGTCATTGGAGGATTTGTGAAACCAGTGAAATTAACTGACTTGAATTCAGGATTATATAGTAGAATGGATTCCGCTAGTGATGTGGCAAGATGCTTTGGATTAGATCATCGTAAAGTTTACAGGATTTGTCAAAAACGGCAGTGGATTCGAGATGATAATGGACATTTTATTAAGTTGGAGTTTATCAATGAGAGTCCAGAAGAGAGTTATGAGAGAATTGTCAACAACAATCTTCCTGAAATGTCAGAACAAGAAGACGATGAAATGGTAATATAAAAATGAATTGAACTGTATTGGACTTATATGAAATTGTTTTTATTACCAAGAGTAACATAATGTATATAAATTAAATAAAATATAATTATTATCATTGTGATTGTTGAAAAAAAGGTGTTATGTGGTTTTTTATTGAATTTGAAAAAAAATAATGAATATGTTCTTTCTTTCTTTCTATCGATCTAATGGTTTTTTAATCAAAAGTAGTTTCTTTTAGGTCGGCGCTTTTTTTGAGTCAGAGGTTATGGAGTGTAAAACTCCGCGAAGCCAAGAATGACGTAGAAAGAATGACGTCAGACGCGGAGGTATTGGAGTGATGTTTTTTTTTTTGTTTTTTTTTTAAAAGTGTAAGGAATGTTTTTTTCTTCACGACCAAAGTTCAAATATATATAAAAACCACGTCTTCACCGGTTAAGCTAAAATAGGACCACCCTTTTTCAAGAAAGATTAATTCTTCCCACACTCTCCCCCATAATGTAGTGACGAAGACAACGTCTTCTACCATCAAAAAACACCCTCCACCCCTTTTTGATGGTAGAATGACGTTGTCTTCGTCATTACATTATGGTAAGACTCCCAATGTTAAACTCCCGTACGTACCTGTAGAGGCCCCCAATGTTAAACTCCCGTACGTACCCCAAGTGCCACCCTCCATGTTAAACTCCCGTACGTACCCCAAGTGCCACCCTCCATGTTAAACTCCCGTACGTACCCCAAGTGCCACCCTCCATGTTAAACTCCCGTACGTACCCCAAGTGCCACCCCCTAAATTTTTGTACCCCGTTACCCACCACCTACTACTTATCTCTCTCTCTCTCACACACACACACACACACACACACACACACACACCACTTAAGTACAGCACTAGACATAGACGTGTACTAACCTAGTACCACTGTTTCTGAAATTGTGCTGGGCGCATCAGTGTGACTTCGTACGCACTAGATTTTCCCACCCAAACCCCCAACGCCACGCCGAAGCAATTTAACGAGGAATTGGCATGGAGCTGACTATCTGAAACGCAAGTAGTAGTTGGAATCGATGAAACGAGTGCTAAAGTTTTGTACAGTACAACTCGAAAATTTCATTTTGCAGTTGCAACTTGGACATGTGACTGACACATTTTAGGATAAATATGATTATTAAAATTTCAGGGTCAAAGTTAAAAATGTATTTCATTTCCTCTCTCTCTCTCTCTCTCTCTCTCTCTCTCTCTCTCTCTCTCTCTCTCTCACTCTTCTGAACATGCATGCACACAATCTTCGAAAATCTTGTACCCAATTTTGTCGCCAGTCCTTCAAAAAGTATTGACAGTTCATTTTTTTAATGTCCCCACGTTTTGAAGCAAAATTTCACTTCTGGAATTGCCTCAGTGTGTATCGGGAAATGCTCGGGTTGTCCTCACGCTTGGAGTAGATGGTTGATTCTGCTCTTCCCTGCATGTGCGAACAGCATCACTGACTTCGGACAGTTTGAAAAACCCAAACGCCTACAGCTTTTTATTTTTTCATTTAGAAGTGCGCTACATCAAGCCAAGTCCACTCTACCCTATGGTACAATGACCACAGTAGGAGAAAATGCAAATAATTTATTTGAAATTTGGATATTTATCCAGGGGTCACGTTGGACTCTGGTTTGGTTACTTCTACATCCTGTCAAAGTGATTGTGAAATAGTACCAAGTAATAATGAGGAATGTATGAGAGGTCAGATTTTGTAATGGCAACATATTTTCGTCAATAACTGGTGTGTACGCCTCTGCAAGCCAGGTAGTACTAAAAGACTCAAAATACTCCTCATTGTTTATGAAAAAAATCTTGAATCTGAAAAATGTGTGCATAACTTTATTAACAACACTGGATGGTAACATCGAACACATTTTTTTTAGCTTTTTCCGAAAATAGGTGACTAAGACTCTCTGCAATCCGCTCATTCAGAGATCGGGAGGTGGGGTGGCAGAACAGCCCCTGCCCCCCCCCCTCAAAAAAAATAAATGAGCGCGAAACAATTGGAATGTTGCCTAGAGTAAGTTTTCTCTACAGTTAGATTATAATTATGACGTGGAAACGCATACAATGCTGGAGCTTCAGAGAGCATCGCCGCTCTCCCCCACCACCACCCTACCCCTTCAGGGGGTTCTATCCCACAGCCCCCTTGCCTACTTCTTTACGCACCACCACCCCACCCCACCATATTCCTGGGTCCGCCTCTGTGATTTCGCTGGATATCGGATAAATCCATTCATGTCTTAAATAGTTTTCGGTCTCAAAACTATCGTATTTGATTTGGTGGTTTGAAAAATATTGGGATTTAACTCATTTTATTGAGCATTAAATCTGTACTGTTGGCGGTAAAATTTTAATTCAGTGTATATTTGATACAAGAAGCTACGAAATTAAATTATCACAAAAGACTGATTTTAATGGTTATTTCTTTTTTTACGCCTCTAGATATAAGCTTTATAACTCAAAACGCGATTTGGAGCTAAAAAGGATAAAAAGCAATGGGTTCAACGGGATAAAAGTAAAAGGGGTAGGGTAGGACAGCGGTCCATTTGCGGCAAGGCATAGTTAACTTCGCTTTCAAATATTAGATCTTTCAATTATAATAAATTTAAAATATCGATGTCATAAATTCGAGTATTCAATACAAAATTAGTTTTTGTATATTAAAACATATTTTATGATATAAAATATTCGAATTTTACCAAAATAAATATTTTTTAAAATGGCGTCGCATAAAAAATGTCTTCAGTGGTTCAAATGTTGCTGCGACCTTGACCTTGAGGTAATAGGTATGACTGTGGGTTGCGACACACTGTCTAGTCATGATATCCGGGTTCATGAACGTGTCTTCAGTTGTTTAAAAGTTGCAGCCATGAGAAGGAAACAGATGGCAGAGTTACATTTTGCCATGCCGTGACCTTTACCTTTCAGCTTCAGGACGACTACTGCCAACTTCTCAAATGGAACTTTTCTATCAGATTGCAACTAAAAATTTTATCGTCGAAAAACACAGACACGGATTTGGACAGAATTTAGTATACTTCTTGGGTTGTTTCTGACTTCGCAAATCCCTTAGAAGAAACTCGGAAATTCAAATAGAGCCAGACCCGTCTAAGACAGACAGTTGCTTGATACTGCTGACCTTTACGCCAAATTTGAATGTGTAATTTCTCTCTCTCCGTCGTACATAAATTTGACATAAAATTCAATGTATTACTTCTCTACACTTTTGAGATTTTTTATATCACCTTTGTCCAGCGTTTGTTTATATGACAATCGCTGTTATCTAAGAGAAATATTGCGAACCATTTTGTTCTACTATCCCTAGTATCGTAATACGAGTAATTCGATTGGTCAAAAATTTCACTAATCCAATGCAAAATCATTCTTTTATACGGCAGTCAAGCAAGCGCATCGCTATTTCATTAGACCATGGTGTTGACTAGCTAATAAGGCTGGAATTGCCTATTTATGTATCTTCCTAACTTACCCGATAAAAGTCACGCCAACTTTGTATTCTCCCACTAGTCAATCTTTGAACTTATATAAATAAAATAGGTAACGTGACACTATTTCATACCAGACATAGAAGAGTATTCCCGAAAGTTCCGTGTCAAGGTGGAAAAGACTGCCATGACTGTTAGATGATTGAATATAGCTAATGAAGTTGTAAGTTTTTTTAAACTTATATTCAAAATTTGTCTTTTCTTTCCCTTACTTTTCTTTCTTTTAATTTCATTTCTTCTTTCCTATTTATCAAATATTAGAACACATGAATGATATTTCATTTCGCCATATCTATTCGCAGATTCATATTATGTTACACATTTTATACACAATGAATACAAGAAGAATAACAATCTATTAATTTTCTCCGTCCCAGTCTCAATATCATTCTCTTTCTCTGTCTTTTTCATACCCAAATTGACACGTACGCCTTTCTTTTCTTCTATATTATATTTGTAAGATATTTTCCACTATTCCTCATACAGATATGTTCATATAATCGTGTATCCAGACATATAATGTTTGATCCAGGTCTACATACTTTCCTCTCTTTTTGGTATATAGCTGTCAATCTATAATATAACATCAATATAAATTCAGTGGGTTTGTGCATATAGCAATGTATTCAGTTATGCCATTTTGGTTAGGGTGAGGGTACATGAGTGCACAGCATTAGTTGCCGTGACTCGCAGCATGGATTCGATTCCACCTTGGAATAAATTATAACAATTATAAACATTTTCAACCTGTGAAAATACAAGATTTTCCATCATGCCATGCGACGCTTGGTTGTGTGTGCTTACAAAAGTTATACCTGCCGCAAGAAAAACGAGTACTTTGTGAACTAGAACAAATAAATGGAAATGACATTACCTTTCAGACATGGAAATTATTTTCTGCTGAAGAAATTTGACACGGCGCCGTTCGCGTCTATATGAAGTTATTTCCCCTTACTACCTTGACAACGCTGATTATATCATCCCAATTCTACCGCTCTCTTAAGTTGCAGATATTTATATGATCAGCCAATACAAGTGAGGTGAATTTGCGAAAAGGGTGGTTGGGTTGGTGGACTGAAGAGTGAGTTTAATCTTCTAAGCTTAGATTCAGGAGAAAATTTGGTATATAATAAAACAAAATTTATTTTTCATGCGTAAATAACGGATATATTTCATCTCGTGGTACAAAAAAGGATATATTTTAATTCGTGGCTTCACCACTCGTTAAAGGATCACGTTTTCGTAAAACACGATGCAATATATCTGGCATTTAAGCAGGAAAATAATATATATATATATATATATATATATATATATATATATATATATATATATATATATATACTCTTCTTCAGGGGAAGAAACAATTTACATCCACAACACAAACACTAAACACAAAAGTCAAGAACAAGTCTTGACTCCTACATGTTTCAATGACGGGGAAATACACAAACAAAGGATAAACAATAGACGAAAGAAAGAAGGTACAATTAAAAGACGGTCTAAAACGAGTAAACTACATATCTGTGTTATGCTGCCATCAATCCAACAAAGTTGTGTACAAAAAAATTAAAAGAAGTGTTTATCGTGCGTATCACGCAGAGGGCCAAAGTGTTTTGATCTAATTCCAGGCTTGGAACAAAGGACTGACATCATGCGCGGCAAAAATCAACGCCATCATCAAAATGTGCTAAGGAAATTATATTCCGGTAAAGTTATGCGTGGAGGTACTTAGGAATTATGTCAAGGGCATGGTATAGCGGGATAATGGACAAGAGTTCAAATAATAATAATAAAAATAATAATAATAATAATAATAATAATAATAATAATATTAGGGAAGAAGAATACCAATAATACATGTAATGAGTTCCAGAATATTTACTTGGGTAAATATTATCGCAAAAAATGCGTACGTCTGATAAACTTATGCCTGGCTGTAGTTTTGATAAGATTGCATTAGGAATGTTAGACTTTTTCATTTAGACCGAATTCCCCGTGAGTTTTAAATTGAAGTATCCAGTATCGTTCCTTACGTGCGCGTTCTTTATCGGTCTACCCCAGGTTAGAATCAATCGGTAGCATCTCGAGGGACTCGACTGAATGCCCAGTCGAGTTGTAGTAGTTGGTGAGTTCGCGTTGATTTTGTTGCGAATGTGGCTCTTGTAGTTATTCATTCGTTTTCTAAAATCAACGGTTTCGCCAACATACTGAGTGCCACAGATCTTGCATGTTAGAAGATAGATTAGATTTTTGGTTCGGCATCCTAACTTCTGATTGATAGTGTAGCTAACTTCGGTCGTCGAACATCTGAACGATTTAGTCTCGGGCATATGTTTGCAAATTAGGCAACGCTTGTCTTTACCGCAATATATGCTTGAATCTGTAGTCTTTTTTGAAGTTACCTTGGCACGTACCAGATGGTCCTTCACACTTTTGGGTCTACGATACGCAACCATAGGAACTTCTTGAAATATGCCCTTCAGATGTTCGGAGGATTCAATCTGGTCCAATGCTTTCGAGTTATCTGTTGTAACATTGGAGCGTCGGGGTGGAAGTTATCACGAAGGGGACGCGTTTGTTGGTTTTCTTAGTTTTATATTTCAGGAGGGTTCCTCCTCCTCCTCCTCTCTCTCTCTCTCTCTCTCTCTCTCTCTCTCTCTCTCTCTCTCTCTCTCTCTCTCTCTCTCTCCTATATATATATTCCTAAGCGAAATTGATGGACCGCCAGCTCTGCATACTGATTAAAAAATTCAATGTATGTATAAAAAAAAAAAATTTAAAAAAAAATCCTTTGGCATGAGAAAAACTTTCGTTGAAAGTAAATTTAATTCTCAGTATATACGGAAAATTTCACGAAAATATGATCACACTCACATATTGTGTTCAGCATTTAAACTGCCCAAACAATGGAAAGCTTCGAGAAATAATACAAGGTCACATAAGAGCTGTCCATGTGCCAATGTGATATTATTTGATTTTTACGTCTTTCTTTTCTGGTATCATGCTTCCTTTATACACTTCGTGCACCGAACTTTTTTTTCTCCGAACTTTTTTTTCTCTCTCAACAGGATTGTATTTTTTAATATTATGTTCTCTGTCAGAGAGAACTACGATTAATTTATATTGTTTACACGCATGTTCGTCTAATAATTATCTATTATTTGGCATTCATCTGTCACAAGGTGACCTGGGTGGAATAAAGATACTGTATTTGTATTGTAGGCCAGTGATTGTTCGCGTTCAGCAACACTACGATGCGGGTGTTGGTAATTACGTTTTCTAACCATTCATACAATGTGTTTTATATGCCATCTAATATAGGCAGTTATTGTAAAAAAAAAAAAAAGGAGTTGTTGACTTGCGTGAGAAAGTTCTTTACAAAAGTTCTGCCGCTACTCACAGCACGCGATGGATCTTTGTTTGGGAATAAATATAAATCTAACCTGTTTCATTATCTTAACGTCATTCACTGTAAATTTCTCTCAAACTGACAACGAACAGTGCAAAAATTGCTTTTAAATTGCCTAAGCGCTTTCGATTCTCGCTGAGCCTTTCTCAAAGACCAAATTACAAAACAGGGAAACAAGATGAACAATAAACACAAATCACAGTCGTGGAATCGTGTGACACACTAAAATTAATTCTCTCGAAAAATCCAGTACTAGTCTACCACAGACCGAAAATAGTCAGAGACATCCAAGTCAGAACAAAGTTTACGGCAATCACAAGCCAACACCATACTGGTATATCTAGGTCCTATGTTGATAAAAGGCGCAAAAAACATGTCTACATATGATAGAGACAAACACGGTTCTCTAGCACAGTGACAAGCGACAAGTTGAACATACATGGTCTAAACAAAACATGCAAAACAGAAATTGTAATTTATCTCATCATATGTAAGATTTGTGGTCTTCAGTATATCAGAGAAACCGAAAAACTGCACAAAAGGATCAGTCTTCACAGATTGGATGACAAAGAAGGTGGACAGAAGTCCAGTAGCAGAACACCTCTCTCCCCCTGGCCATACCTTCAGTGACATTATACTAACTGTAATTACTAACAACCGCAGCTGGAATTCCGAAACAAGAAAATATAAGGAATCTTTCTGGATACGCCACGTATGAACAATGAAACTAAGCGGATTAAATCAATAAGACTCCAAATGGGCACCCACACGCAGATAAAATAAAATAAAAACAGTATCTTCTTAGAACCCATATTTTGGTTCATTTAGTTAATTATTCGTTAACTTACCTATAATTACTACTTTTAGGTAGTTCTTTTGGTATTAGTATTATTGTTGTGGTTATTGTTATTAACGAGACAATTAATTATCCGGGATATGATCTATGACTACGTCACCTTATATTATGAAATAGATGGTGCTCTTGCTACTCCTTATGTAGGTCAATACAAAGTAGGTTGCCATTTTATCACAGGAATTCAAAGCAATCAGGCGCGATATCCACAATTTTTAAATAATACTTCTATTAGATCCATAATCATATAAAGTTTTGTAAATTCAACTTTTTTTTCGGTGTGTATATATTGTTTGTCTCTGTTTTGGAATTTTTTGCCTCAGTGAGAATCGAAAGCGCTTAGGCTAGTTAAAAACTAATTTTGCACAGTTCGTTGTCAGTTTTTGTTTTACATTTATCTTAGTCAATCTGGATCAAGTGCATTGGGAAGGGTTGTTATGTGCCATAAACATAAGACAATGGACATAACATACAACCCAGGCTCTGACAATCCGCTACACTCGTTTATCACTCGTATCTGCCTGCGCTAAGATTTCCTCGTTTGTCATGAATATGCATAAACCTGCTTAACCAATCACTGCGAGCGCTAGTAAAATGTTCTCGCTATTGTGACCCAACATGACCTTTCACGCTGTTTGAATGAGCCAATCAAAGTTTCTTTTGCAAAAAAAATCACTACTTATCGATCGATAAAAACGAGTACTTTCATAGATGTCTAGGAGTTTGTTACATTGTGCTTGTTTACGCGTACTCATGAAAAACGAGGAAATCTCAGAAACAGGCAGCCACGGGTGATAAAGAAGCAAGGTGGATTGTCGCATGCGACTATGACAAACAGCACATATACAATGACACTAAAGATGGAAAACGGCCAAAAGAAAATAACAAAGTTTCTCTATGTTTCAACATAAAGCAAGGTCTTCTTCAGTTGACAATAGAACATATGCACACACACAAAAAAAAAAAAAAAAAAAAACACACACACACACACACGTTGAGTTATACACATAGAACAATAAATATTTACATTTTGGCGAAGAGAAGAAAACTTATCCAGAATAACGGAAAGGTTATAGCTAGAGAAAAACAACAAAAGGGATCTAATGTCTGTGATTAAGGCGAATGAGTTTTGATGCAAGGTATCAGTACAATAGTGTTATACTAAGGTATCAGTACAATAGTGTTATACTGAGGTATCAGTACAATAGTGTTATACTGAGGTATCAGTACAATAGTGTTATACTGAGGTATCAGTACAATAGTGTTATACTGAGTTATCAGTACAATAGTGTTATACTGAGGTATCAGGACAATAGTGTTATACTAAGGTATCAGTACAATAGTGTTATACTAAGGTATCAGTACAATAGTGTTATACTAAGGTATCAGTACAATAGTGTTATACTGAGGTATCAGTACAATAGTGTTATACTGAGGTATCAGTACAATCGTGTTATACTGAGGTATCAGTACTATAGTGTTATACTGAGGTATCAGTACTATAGTGTTATACTGAGGTATCAGTACAATAGTGTTATAGTGAGGTATCAGTACAATAGTGTTATACTAAGGTATCAGTACAATAGTGTTATACTAAGGTATCAGTACAATAGTGTTATACTAAGGTATCAGTACAATAGTGTTATACTAAGGTATCAGTACAATAGTGTTATACTGAGGTATCAGTACAATAGTGTTATACTAAGGTATCAGTACAATAGTGTTATACTAAGGTATCAGTACAATAGTGTTATACTAAGGTATCAGTACAATAGTGTTATACTGAGGTATCAGTACAATAGTGTTATACTGAGGTATCAGGACAATAGTGTTATACTGAGGTATCAGTACAATAGTGTTATACTGAGGTATCAGGACAATAGTGTTATACTAAGGTATCAGTACAATAGTGTTATACTGAGGTATCAGGACAATAGTGTTATACTGAGGTATCAGTACAATAGTGTTATACTAAGGTATCAGTACAATAGTGTTATACTAAGGTATCAGTACAATAGTGTTATACTGAGGTATCAGTACAATAGTGTTATACTAAGGTATCAGTACAATAGTGTTATACTAAGGTATCAGTACAATAGTGTTATACTGAGGTATCAGTACAATAGTGTTATACTAAGGTATCAGTACAATAGTGTTATACTGAGGTATCAGGACAATAGTGTTATACTGAGGTATCAGTACAATAGTGTTATACTAAGGTATCAGTACAATAGTGTTATACTGCTTAGCTTGACCTAAGTACCTACTTCATTGCGAAGAGATCGTGTTTCATAATGCGTCATCTATAGCGGTGAATTATTTTTCGCTTCTAGCTTTACATCCCAGAATATAATTGCCACTACGAGAAACAAATATACGAAAGCATTTACATTACATGGGAAAGTGGAGGAAAGATGTAATAA
The DNA here is from genome assembly GCA_029931535.1 of Margaritifera margaritifera. Taxonomy (NCBI): domain Eukaryota; kingdom Metazoa; phylum Mollusca; class Bivalvia; order Unionida; family Margaritiferidae; genus Margaritifera; species Margaritifera margaritifera. The sequence goes on along the minus strand of JAQPZY010001503.1, from coordinate 1,648,728 downwards.
TAATAATAATAATAATAATAATAATAATAATAATATAATATTGGATTAGAAAAAGAGCCAAGAAAACTGAACAGATTGAGTATTATTAATTTCTTCCGATTTAATTCGGATGTCTAAGGTAAGCTTGATATATTTACTACAGCTACTATTACTACTACTTGTATGAATATTATTATTATTATTATTATTATTATTATTATACATCGCCATCATTTTCATCATCATTATCCAATACATTTACACAAATTTGTCTCTAAAGTTCGTATTCCCTATTGTTAATTTAATTTACTGAGTATTATTCTACTCAATATATAGGAAAAATACATAAATTTCTTTCCCCAAAACAAATGAAAAACATTAGGACTGGAATATATAGCAGGTCGTACAGATAATTAGTATTATTCACTTTAATGGGGCATACTTTTTTCACATTAAAAAAGTGTCATTTTCTAGATTTCTGGAAAATATTTTCATTATGACCTTCAGAAGAATCTGAAATTGTGTTCAATACTTTGTATTTCTTTGTACTTTGAATCATTAGGCGGTTTTTCTGGATTTACCCTCCGGCTGTTGGTGATTTGTTGAAACATAACAAAACAGCCACGGTCCTTCATTTTGCGGATTCCCGATGTCAACTAATTCGAGGCGATTTTATTTTAGGTATCTTTAGATTATTGTATAATAAATTTTTAAAAAAGTACACGGCTTTCTGATGTTAAACAATGTCGCGGTGATTTAATTTCGCGCATCTGTCACGGCTCATAAAATTAGTTTAAAAATGTGTATTCGCGGCTACTTAATTCGCGAATGCGATGTTCCGGTCAACTCAGGTAAAATAAATAGCTCGCTAATAAAAGAATTAAAACAAGATTTCTCATCGAATATATTTGTACTCAATTTAATTTTGTGAAAGTTAGGATGGCGTGTTATGTGCACATTACGTCATTTGTAAATAAATTACATGTATATGCAATGAAGACTACTTTGGTATTTCTGAGGTATTTCCAATCACTGGCTGAAAGGTCTGAGGGTGTCCCGATTGTCATGACACGACAGTGTGTAAAATCGCGTCTCATCATCCTATGTATTTATGCGCTATTTAGTCATAAATAATTAAAACAAGATTTCTCTTCGAACATATTTGTACTCAATTTAATTTTGTGAAAGTGAATTAAAGTGCAGTGTGTGTGTGTGTGTGTGTGTGTGTGTGTGTGTGTGTGGTATAATGGGATGTATGTATAATGAATAAACTATAAATAAACTATAGTGTTTTTCTACTGTTAGATATTGTGGTTTCGCCTGAAGTACGAGGGACTCGCAAGCATTGTCTTGCCTACAATATCCAATAGAACAAATATTATAATATATAACTATATACCCAGTTCTACTCTCCCTATGCGAATTCATTGTGTAGGATGATCCGGCATAAATTTTACTTATTGGACGTTGTCGAGCACTCATTGGGTGTTGGTAAGCACACGTAAAATCACGCCACGTCATAATATGTATCTATGCGCGCTTTATAGAAAATCATTATAACAAGATTACTCTTCAAACACATCTGTATTCTCTTTAATTTTTGTGAAAAGAAATTTAAATGCAATTTACTATTTAATAAATCGTACAAATTATATGGTGAATAACAGTCCTGTCAAGTGTACTGGCTCCATCAAGGGATTGCTTGTGTCAGCGATTGATTAAGATAATTGCAACAACAAAAAAATACTAACTGATAGCTAACAGTGCAAAATTATTTTTTTAAACTAGTTTTTCACCGTTTGTTGTCAGATTTTTACAATTATATATATATATATATATATATATATATATATATATATATATATATATATATATATATATATATATATATATATATAAAGGGTTTAGACAAGTAATTCATTTTCCGTAGACATCAAGGACGTTTGAGAAAATAATACTATCTTGTGCACTAGATGGTCCAGTACATAACACATGTACTTCTTGATTGAAGTTAGCGCAAAGTTTCTGAACAATCATAACGGCGTGGTTAGCGTCATTTTTCGCGATAAATGTTCCTAAAGCGGGGTACTTGTAAAGGCTACCATAACCAAGTCTCAGACCGGATATGCACATTATAAATTTAGCTTGCCGGAAAGAAAAATCCTAATCGTGTACGTGTACAGACAGAATCCATAAAAAAATTTGAAGTCACCGATAAAAGACATAGACAATTAAAAAGAAAGATTCCACGTCGATATTACATCGAACTGTCCCAATCTCGAAGTATTTAGTCTGATGCCATGCTTTCTTCGATTCGCTGACTATGGGCAATATAAGCATTTTCAGGAAAATCATATTCCCTACCCCACTCTTTTCCAAAAATAGCTTCAATATTAGACCACCTTTCTTATTTAAAGATAATTAGCACACTTTTTGGACGGAGATGATGTTAATGTAAAATTTATCAGAGACTTTTAATTATTAATCAGACTGGAAATGTACCAGTGGAAAATACAAGTTTTTGTGCATAAACATCAAGACTACTCCCAACCCTAATTGTTGCAATTGTAAGCTGATTCTTTTAAATCAAATAAACTGGAACATTTCTACTGCAGGGAGTATTTTAGGGTAAAATTAGTCATCGATTCATAATATTTAATCAGTTTGAAGATGTACCGGTGGGAAGCACGAGTGTTTCTGCAAATCTGTCTATTCTGAGCCTGTTTCTAGGGCCACAGTGATTGGTTCGCAACCGATTGTATCCATCAATAAAGAGAGTATGGCATCTCTTGGGCTTTTGATACTATGAGAATTGTATTTTTTTAAAAATTGCTTGTCATGGTCGAAGAGGTTATCATAACCGAACAATGGACACAACGGCCTGGATTGATCAGCAGCGCTGTTTTCTTACGAAGTCACCAAGTTCCGCCATAGTTGTTTGTCACGTGAGAACATTGGTTCACTGCACTCAGAACGTCCTCTTGCCTTTTCCGTTGCATACTAGAAAGAAAGTGTTCGATTTAAATCGGAAAGAGACGAGGATGTTCCGAATGGACTTCGCCGTTCACGGTTTACTTGACATTCCAAACTGCTCCGCAGATAGCAATTTCGCTTCTCTAGAAACGCCACTGCAACCACAAGTTGAAATCAGTCAGTGATTTCCATAAATGCCTGCTCTTCTTTTTGCCCAATTTTTCAAGGGATCACAAAAAAAGTAGCCGAAAATATGGACATTTTAATACTTTAGACAGGAATTCAAACACTGTTATTGTTAACTTTTCGTCTTTTTTTAGCCAAAATTCAACTCAAAAGTTACTGAAATGGCAACCCAAAACAAGGCTGACGCATGGGTCAAACCTTCTGTGTGGGCAGTGGTGTTTGCTGGTATTCATCCTAAATTGGCAAGCCAATATCATAGGCCGGTAACTAGTAACATCTGTGTCTCCCGATTGGTTAGTCAGTGATGTCATTTGCTCAACAGTGACGTTATTCGCATATCTGCTAGTTTGGAATTTTCCACCTGAATTGCAGTTATTGGTTGGTAGCTTCATATTGGAGCAGTGCATCGTGGGGAAAAAGTACAAAGATTCCTTGCTTTGACTAAGATGGAGGATGATAGTTACCTGCTGTCTCACGAGGACCAGAATTGAGACGTAGTTGTCAGCCAAACAGTGGCGTTGTTTACCTAGTCACTGGAGAGCAGTTTGCTGCCCTTCATAACGTGATTAATAAGGAAGCGTATTAGACCAGAAGTGTTTAGTACAGGATAAGCATATGACAGCAATATACAACTCACTGATCAAAGACATTCTAGACTTTATGCTTTCAGTAGCGGTGTTATCACTTGTCGCCGCAAAAACGGAACTGCACAAATTGTATGTCGTGAGGGTGACGTCGTTACCGTTAGATTACTTTTGCCTAGAGTCAGTTCTTCGGTCTCATCCAAAATATCTAACGGTACAAACGCTGCTTTTCACAAAAGTGCTCCATCAGCATATGCAATTTTGGTGTTTGAGTTCGGCTGACATAACAGAATCGCACGCGTCCAAACAACTTGAAGTGCCTTGGTCGTATAAAATTCATCAAATGAGGATGTAAATTATGTCTAATCGATTAACGAAATAATTTTAGTTATATTCTATTAGTGACAATCCAATGTCAACGTATTTACAGTCATTCAATTTCCAGATCTGTGTTTGCTCGAGAAACAAGTTTCTTTAAAAATAGATGTATATTTGCGACTGCTTAATTTCGAGGACGCGATCCTCCCGCAAACTCAGCGAAAATATAGCATGCACACAAATAAAAGTTGGTTTACTGTATTGTGTTATCTATTATGTCTTCGAGAAAAATTCCCATCATTTTCAATTTCTTATTGATGTAACCCCAGGCTCACACAAAGTTCACGAAAGTTTTCCCTAAATTGAGATTGAACATTGTATTTTATTTAGATAGTTTGTACAATATTGGTATTGTTTAAGAAATAGGAAAAGGAATACGTATTCCAGTTGTTTAGCCGAAACGTATGGAATCTCAGAAAGACTTTATTATTTGAAACCCAATAGAGACTCTCTCTCTCTCTCTCTCTCTGTGTGTGTGTGTGTGTGTAGACATTCGTGGGTCGACACGCAGGCAAGGCGATGGCTGCCATTACCCGCAGACCCGGGTTCGAGTCTCCGTAGAGTAAGAATTAAAAATTCTCCAACCTGTATGATAATATTATTTATTCGTATTTTAAAATTATGTTCATGTTATTAAGCATTCTCTAGTAGGATCCATGGACAGCACTTTCCGCTCTGTTTGGTGTATATTTGTAATTCTCTCTCTCTCTCTCTCTCTCTCTCTCTCTCTCTCTCTCTCTCTCTATATATATATATATATATATATATATATATATATATATATATATATATATATAATATATATATTATTCGGTGTTTTAATTCTTTGATGCCTGCTAAATGTTCAGAGAAAATTCCACTGTTTCATGCAAAGCTGTAAGAAATATTCGAGGAACACATTTTAAGATACTCGGAGAAACTTGGTCCTTGTGTTGCTTAATCTTTCCTAATAAACTGTATTCTATAGCAGAGGATACACACCTTCTGGTAGCACGACGACTCTTCCGTATTTAATGACGACGAGACAATTCCCTAATTACAATTACAATTCAAGTATAGTTACTTCTTGAAACTAGAGAAGAGCAACAATGAGAAAAATAAAAATACCAACAGAAATGTTACTGACATAATCTCGCGATAAACTTTCACTTTCAACTTTTTCATTTAATACAAACCATTGCTTAAGTTGCATACTGACCCTCATTTGTTTTTGTGCGAGATGTGAAAGATTTTAAAAGTACATCAACAGTTGAAATTCAATAAAATTCATTCTACTTTGAATTAATAGTACGTTTTGAAGACTTTTTTTAAATTTTTTTTTTTTGTCTTCTAGAATGAACAGCAAGTGGCGTACATTAATTGTAAACATTGAACAACGAGAGATCCCCGAGACAAACGCTAAAAGCGATTTTCGAGTTGGTGAACAGTGAAAACGCTACCTAACACTTTAAAATCGGACAGTTGGACATTTTTCATTTTGGAATTTTAAAAACTTGCAGCTATCAGGTCTAGAAGTACTAAGTGTTGTGATTGTTATGTTTTTTGTTGAGGTGTCTGTTGAAACTCAGTTTTTAATTACAGCTCGAATGCACAACCGCTGGTGTAAAGCTCATCTGTCTTGACAAGGCTCTAAAACACTCGGCTATCGATTTATACACATCACAAGAATAAATTCATGTAATGTTTACGTGGCCGCAGGTACCGCACAGTATTTGTGCAATTTATACTTATTGTAGCTGCTGCAACGTAGTTTTCATTAAGACATGGAAACAACAACAGCAAAATAAACAACAACAACACCAACAAAACATTACTACTGTGTAAACTGAAATTCCCATACCGCCATGTACCGGTACTATTCAATTGCTATAGAGCGTTCATAGCATCCACGCACGTGTTCTAAATAAACAGCGCGTTTATTTTTCACCATAGTAGGGCGTGCTGTACGTGGTCTCGCTCTGTGATTTTAAGTTAAGCTCCGAACTTGGTTTATTTTTGTTAATGTAATAAACATGATTCAAAGCAGAAACAAACTTGAAAAGTACATTGATATTTTAACATACTTTACCAAGTTTTCCGCCTACACTAATCTAAGAAATAAACGTATTGTGTACTGGACCCTGTCAGATTGATATTATTAAACCACTCTGCCGCGAAACTTTTCTATTGAAATGTTATTTTAGTTTCAGTACATTTCACATTTTAACTGAATTGTCCAATCCTGTCTAATTTTAATCTCCTGCTGCGTACCTTTGCTAATCCAATCTCCCTTGGAAATGTTACAACTTTTCTATAACCTTTGGCCGTACAAACAAGTCCAAGATGCTGCAATTTTTAACAATATTAACACATCTTGAAATACTACTAATCATTCACACTAATCTTAAAATATTTGATTCAGAGCAATATGGTGACTCATATTTTTACATTACGTGTAATTTATTATATTTATATAGTCACCTCGCGACATCCTATGCCAATGAACTGCGTGGGATAATCCAGTAAGTTTTGTTTCACATATTGTACATTGTCCAGCACTTACTGAGTGCTGTAAAGCAAATGTAAGACGAAATACATCTTGCCGACATGTCCATGAACCAGACTGACTGACTTTAAATTACATTCGTGTACGGTCCTTCAACCATGTACGACTGTCCATTTACCACTTACTTACTTACTTTGAATTATACTCGTGTGTGGCCATTCGGCCATGTACGAGTGATCCATTAACCATGATGATGATCTTTGAATTAAAGAAGTGTGCGGTCATTCGACCATGTACGTCTATCCATTAACCAGATGATGATGATTGAATTTAAGTCGTGTGCGGCCATTCGACCATGCTTAGCAACCACTTATATAATTACCGCTGACCAATGGGAGGCCTATCAGCTTTGGCCTGTGTGAGTAGTTACTTAATGTTACATAATGTAGGACAACATGTAAGAAATGTTCCTACAGCCCGAACTAAAATATCGGAAGTATACAGTAACATTGAGGCGAAACATATCAAAAACTATTGCTTGACTTTGTTAAAATTTTGACGATGACTTTCTTTTTCATTAAGTAATAAGTGTAAAATTCCATAGTATTTTGTTCGTTAGAAAATATTTGTTAAGCAAATTAACTTGGCGGGGCTTAGCGCAAATTTCTGAAAGGTCATATGTTTGTTGCCACGTAATATGACGTCACAGTATGCACCTTCGTCATAAAACTTTACTCAGCATTTGGAGTAATAATTGAAAAGCATACTCCAAACGTAGAAATGCAGCGTTCTGATTGGTCTGAATATTTTCGTGTAAGAGTTAGAGTCGAGTCAAGTTTTATAAAAGAAGGGTCTAGCCTCTTAGTCATAAAACTATACTCGACTTCAGATCTTCCTCGAAGTGTTGTGTACAATTTATTGAATACTCGAAATGTTGAGTGAAGTTTACTGAATACTCGAAATGTGGAGTAAAGTATTATGATGGTAGGTCGAGGTCTATCATGACGCGACAGTACGTAAAATTACGTCGTCATCCCATGTAATTATGAGCTCTTCAGTCAAAAAACTAATTAAAACAAGATTTATCTTCAAATTTATTTGTATTTCAATCCAATTTTTTAAATAAGTAGATAAAATACTATATATTATTTAAGAAATGGTTGTATATAATAAACAAATTACAGTGTTTGCACTGTTGGATGTTGTGGTCTCGCCGGAAGAACATAGGGCTCGAAAACTCGCCCGGTTGTACTTTGGTCTATCCCATAATATCCAACAGTACAAACCCTAGAATCTATAATTATATCCCCAGCTCGTGACTTTTTATGCAAATGAATTGTGTGGGATGATCCGGTATTGTTTTTATTATTTAATTTTAATATTTATTATACGATGTCAAGCACTTATTTGGTACTGTTAAGCGCGGGTAACAGCTCGTCACGTTTTACTGTGCATTTATGCGTGATTCAGTCATATTGATAATTAAAATAAGATTTCCATTCAAACGCATTTGTAGTCACTTTAATTTTTTTGAAAAGCAATTTAAATACAATTTAATATGTATACGATGGGGCAATATAATAAATAAAGGGATTAGACACCAATTCATTTTCGATACGCACCAATGCTCACGGTTGAGAAAATAAAACTATTTTTGTGCACTAGAGGTCCCAGTACACTATACATGTACTTCTTGATTGAAGCTAGCGCAAACATCCTGAATAATCAAAATGCGGTGCTTTGCGACATTTTTTTGTTTGTTTGTTTAAAATAAATTTCCCTAAAGAGGGGTACAGGTAAAAGCTGCAATAATCAAACAGCCTAGTACCTACCCGAGAAGATAATTTTGTCCTGCGGGGATAAAAAAATTTAAATTGTGTACTTGTACGGACATGCTCTTTGTAGAGGTTGAAAGCACTGATACAAATCTCGGCAAGTTAGAAAAGAAAAACTCCATGCTGATATTACAGCCAGTTGATCCGATTACAAAGTATTACATACAAACTAAGCACAGTACAGCAATACATAAATCACTGACTGCACACATTTCACACTTTGTATTTTTACTAGCGATGTTAGCGTAAATCATCACTTGTCATTGCTAGATCACCGTATAAAAGGGCAAAAGTTGTGTGCCGTGACGGTGACGTCGTTATCGTTCCTTTACTATTGTCCAGAATATGTTTTTCGGTCTCGTTAACAATATCCAACAGTACCAATACCATTAACAATAATTATATAACCCGCTTGTGACTTCCTATGCAAATGCATTGCGTAGGAGGATCCTTTAAATTTGTCCTAATTGGACGTTGTCAAGCACACTGGGTGCTGTTTAGCACACGTAAGATCTTAATAGTCTGTTCGTACGTAACATGACGTCACAGTTGGTATATATCGACGCAACAATACATACAAGCACGTCACATCATAGGGTATATTTATGCACAATTCAGCTATGAAATAATTACACCAAGAGTTCTCCTGAGACATCTTTGTATTTCTATTAATTTTAATTTTGTAAAAATTAATTTAAATACATAGAGGATATCTACGTTTTTTGAATAGATATAAGCAAATATTTCACGAGTGAAGTGGAAACATTGTCTTCGCCACACGTGACAATACAAAATGTTTCCACTTCACGAAGCCACGAGTAACAACACAAAATGTTTCCACTTCACACAGCCACGAGTAACAATACAAAATGTTTCCACTTCATAAAGCCACGAGTGACAATACAAAATGTTTCCATTTCACGAGTGAAATATTTCCTTATATCTACTCAATAAACGTAGATTTTCTTTTGATTATATTTTTAAAGGAAAACACCTTTGATTCACATGGATTTGTTTCTCCGTTCTGTGTCAATGGAATTAAGGGATGCACTACTACATCAATAAAAAGAAGTTCCGAAATTTTACAATAATTTTATGACAGCGACTTTTTACAAATTTAGATTGTACATATGATGCTTCAGATTGTTTATTTTGTCAAATTAATTAATGATTTCGTGCGAAAATGAAAATAGTTTTATTTTCGTTAACACGTTCTTGCGCAGATTGATACAGTGAACATTGCTGGGTTGGGGATATGGAGGGCCTATAGCAACATGACAGAAGGCTCCAACAGATTTCAGAGTGTAAAATCATTAAACAACAGATTATTAATGATTGTGAGTTTATTTGTAGGAGTTTGGCTGCTAATTTTGTTTATTTTTGCATTCAGACGTGAATTTTGTGTATTGGCAGGCTAGTAGTCTATTTCGGTAACAAATGCTGCACCCAAATTTCGATTATCACTTAATTTCGGTTTGTAATCGACATTAATCAATGCCTGATTTCTTCATTGTTTTCAGACATGATTATGATTGTGATGACAATTAAAATCGCTACTTAAACAATTTTTTATTAATATATATAATGAAGAGTTTTTCTTACAAATGTGTACCACTTGTTGTTGAATGTAACCGGTATACGATATCTGTATGGGTGACACTGAATATCAAATAGCAGCAGGGGTCATGTAAGTTCAGTCACTGACAATTTGCATGATTCAAGTGCAAAACTAATTATAAAAAAAGTTAATACCTGAAGCCTGCTTTTTGTTGTTTGGGTTAATTTGTATGCATTCTTGACGGCGCCTTTTCATCGATTACATAAATGTATACTAGATGGTCAACTGTCTTTACACATTTTAAGATCTATTCATTCTGTTGGAGAGAGAGAGAGAGAGAGAGAGAAAGAAAAAAAAAGAAGAAGAAAAAATAAAATAGTCCTAAATATGGAAATACAGGTCTAAAGAACATACATAAGGGCTGATACACTTCCTAATGGAAAAAGAAAGTAGCTCCAAAAGTGATATACCCACTGTGGCGATAAAAGTGGTATCGCTACTGTTTCGATATAATTTTTCTCCCACTGATATATTTCAATATCTCTTTATGAAATATATTATAAAATTTATTATTGATCAAATGGGGATATATAGAGGATATCTACGTTTTCTGAGTAGATATATAGAGGATATTGCTTGTATGGAGTGAATAACGAGTGGTTGAAAATACCGGAGATGAAATATATACCCACGAGATGAAATATATACCCACGAGATGAAATATATCCGTTATTCGCTCGGAACAAGCACATTTTGTTTTTATTTTGTGTTCAAACGTGTTGGCTATCTTAAGTGTATAACAAATAGATTGAAGTAGCAGCTTTCTTACGGTATCCCGCGCGATAATGTCATCTGTCACCGTTTATGTTCTGCTGTGTTTTGTGTATATTCGCACAGAAAGTATGAGTAGTAACATAATTATCTTACCTAATTCAAGGTAAAAAAAAGCACCAAAATAAATAAATAAATACTTTGTGTAATTCGAACCTGATACTTCTGCGTGACAAGTCGCCAAGCTTACTACTAACATGGTATCTGAAATTCTTTGGTCATAATGTTATCGATGTCTATTGACTGGAGGAAAATAATATATTGATAATTCACTCCAATGAAGTAACAAAATCTCATGGAAAATCCACTAAATCGCGGAGTAGTATAATATAAAAGGAAATATTTCATGAGTAAAGTGGAAACCTTGTATTGTCACCAGTTACGAAGCCATGAACGAGAATACAGACTTTTTCCATTTCACTAGTGAAATATTACCTTATATTTACTGAAAAAAAGAACGTAAATTTTCTTCATGTTATATATTTTTTTTAAACAAACCCGTGGATTTGCATGAAGTTTTGTTCTCCATTGTGTGCCAATGCGATTAACGGCTGCATTACTACATCGATAAAAAGACGCTCGGAAATTTACCAGTAATTCTAGGACAGTGACTTTTTACACATTTATCTCCTACACATAATGCTTCAGATTGTGTAATTTGTCAAATTATTGACTGTTTTCATACGAAAATAACAATATTTTTTTCTTTTTGTCAAGACATTTCTTCGCGTATTGATACAATGAACATAGCTCAGGTGGGTGTCCTGTAGAAACATAACAGAGCGGTCGTATCCGACGGACTTAAGAGTGTAACATTTTTTAACAAAAGATTTCAATGATTGCGAGTTTACCTATAAGGATATATATATATATATATATATATATATATATATATATATATATATATATATATATATATATATATATATATATTGTTTATTTCAGCACTCAAACATGAATTGTGTGACATTGGCAAGCTTGCTGTCTGGTTCGGTAACAGACACTACACTCAAATTTCGATTATCACTTAATTTCGGTTTGCTATCAACACTCATTTGTGCCCGATTTATCCATCTTTTTAAAACATGATTATGATTGGGATGAGAGTTAAAACTGCTGCTTAAACAATTTTATTACAATATTTAATCAAGAATTTGTCCCAAAAAGCTCGTACTGTTTGTCATAGAGTGTAACAGATACTGTATCGGTGACACTGAATCTCAAACAGAACAAAGTTATGTATCCTTCGTCACTGACGCTTCTCAATGCATTACAAACAATCTTGCTTTTTACGCATTGAAGTGCTTCAAAGGTTAGAGGTCATTCGGAGTAAAACGGTATCCGTTTAAAGGGAATGTCTACAATTACAAGTAGAAATAACGCAGATTTTAGTTATTTTATACAAAAGTCTATGCCTACTGTAAATTGAGATCGAGTTCTTGCATTTTGTTTGCGTTTAAATAATTTGCATGACGAATCTGACTGAATACCTTACAGAGCAGGACGTATTTTTACCCCGATTGACTTCTCAAAGTAACGTCACTCCTATTTATCATCAAAGAAATGTCGACTGAACTATATGCATGATTCATGCGGAGAAAGTTAAAAAAGTTAATGAGAGAGAGAGAGAAAGAGAGAGAGTGGAGGGGGTGGGGGCTTTTATCATCAGGTTATGTAGACGAATAAAAAATAAAATATGGAAATAGAGGTTGGAATAACATACATATGGGCAGATATTTTCCTAAATGAAAAAAGATAGAAGCTGCTTACAAATTACATATATATATATATATATATATATATATATATATATATATATATATATATATATATATGACATAATTGGATCGATTTGTTTTAAAATTTCACATTTGTCAAAACTGACACAAAATAAAACAAAAACAATATTCTTAGACTTCAGAACCTCTAAACGTAGAACTATACAATGAAAAGCCACGTAAGTATCCTAAAAGAGTGGCAATAAATTCAACAGTAATTCAACTGTAAATAGGTCACTTATCGTTTAAGAATAGATGTGTGCGGGAAGTTCAGCCGGAACAAAACTACCATTAACTTATTTTTTTAAGTCCACAAATTAAATCCAGGCAAAAAGAGTGACATAATTTTATACTTAGAATTTCAATGCAATTTCAAGGTTTGTCTTCATTATAAATAAGTTTGCTTGGGCAGTTATAATTTAAAAAAAAAAAAAGAAAAAAAAAATAAATCAATAAACATAATAACTACGAGTTTTGTAATACTCTTTTCTTGGAATTAAATATCGACCTGATTGCATATATCTTCTTCTCCAAAACGGAAGATACCAAGAGGGCACGATTGCTCAATTTCAATATCTATCCGTTAATACATTCTTCATTGTCTATATATGTATGTACATATCTATATATCTATCTATTTCTGTAGATATCTTGTAATAACACATATACAAAAATATAAGGAAGTAATAAACTTAAGATCCTTTTTATTTCAACTAAAGCTAAAATATTAAAAATGAAAACTTAATTTTCTCTTACAAATACAGTCAGCGCCGATTTAATATATCCACTATGTCATTACTTTTTCTTCATTATTGTTGAATATTTGACTTTTCCAACATTCAGGTCACAATCTATATAATGATATACGGAGTCAAAATCTTTTTGTATGCTATTTACTGCATATTGTGTTCAGCAGTAAAACTATCCACTCAGCGTGTCCAAACAATCAAAGAAATAAAGACTGTTGTGTAAACACAAGGATATTTATGCGGTCCAGTAATAGTTGTTTATGTCAGTTATCGTTCTGATTCAGTAACCACTGATATGGGAGCGTCGATAATTGCTTTTTCCAGCCATTCAGACGGTTTGTCTAACATGCATAAACGGGTAATGATTTCGTTTTAAAAATAAGTATCTGACTGACTTTGCTATTTGAGAAAGGATGGGGTGCAGGCAGTTATTCTAAAAACTTTGCGGATTTGCATGAGATTGTTCTCACGTTTTTACACTGTTATCAATAAAGTTCAATTGCAGTAAGGCAAAAGTGAATTATAAATATTAAAACAGTTTATTACTACTTTTCTGTAATTAATTTTTAGCACATGGAATAAAATAAAGAGGACAAAGAAAACAGTGGGCAGAGTGAAGATTGTTGATTTCTTTGACTTTCTTTCGGATTTGGCTGGCGAAGGTAAGGTTGATAATAATATTAATAATAATAATAATAATAATAATAATAATAATAATAATAATAATAATAATAATTATTATTATTATTATTATTATTATTGGTCATCTTTACAAATACATCATCATCGACATTATATACAATTACACATCTCTTTATAGACGTTTAATTTATCGATTATGTATATTCAGTATAGGTTGATAGGATAGATGCACACAAAAATTCTACAAGTAGACACTACTTTTAGAAATTTTTCCTTTAAATGAGGCAAAATATGAAATTCAGAAGAAGAAAAAAACGAGTAGTGTTTCATTTTAAAGATCTCGAACAAATGTTTCGAACAGTAGCTCTCTCAGATGAATTTTAAATTGTCTTCAACACTGAATTCCTTCGTACATTGACTTGTTTGGTGATATCGCGACATTAGCGCAGCAACTTCAGGAACAAAATCCGCACATTCAGAACTGTTTGGAAAAGTATCTTCCCCGCCATAGGCGTGATTTCAAGAAACTATGGAGATGTGTTCATTACATTTATAGGGATCGTACACGGCTTGTTGTATGGAGATGTGTTCATTACATTTATAGGGATCATACACTGCTTGTTGTATGGAGATGTGTTCATTACATTTACAGGGATCATACACTGCTTGTTGTATGGAGATGTGTTCATTACATTTATAGGGATCATACACTGCTTGTTGTATGGAGATGTGTTCATTACATTTATAGAGATCATACACTGCTTGTTGTATGGAGATGTGTTCATTACATTTATAGAGATCATACACTGCTTGTTTGTATGAGATGTGTTCATTACATTTATAGGGATCATACACTGCTTGTTGTATGGAGATGTGTTCATTACATTTATAGGGATCATACACTGCTTGTTGTATGAGAAGATTTACCTGAGCAGGAAGTGTTAAAAGTCTTTTCTCGATTACTCTTGGCAAATGTTTGAACACAACAAAAGATGTATAATATTTACTCTTACATAATCACTTACTTAGTAAATAAATTCAATATCAAACATGTACGAAAATAGGTTTATTTTGCTCAAAAAAGTGATCAAGCAGCACGTGCCATTTCCATGTTTCAGTACGGCTGACATAATAAAATTGCACCAACCAGCTTGAAGTGCCTTGATCATATAAAAATCATCTTAAGATGATCTTCATAATAATGTCTGTTTCATCGATTTTTATTTTTTTAAAAAAGTGTTGATGAATAGGACTATCAACCTATATAAGAACAGTATCTATGGACATTAAATAAATAATTTTAGTTATATTTTTAAAACTCCAACCATACGTTATCAATTATATCTATTGTTTTTTAGAAATCCGAAAGAAAGAAAAAAACACTTTTGCTTCAAATCCTCTGAAAAAATCGGCAATATGTGGAGAAATAAGGTAGACTGGTCTTTCATTTTAAGTTTTGGTTTTCAATACTGTAGACACACTTTTATTTGCGCATTCCTATGTCAAAACTTTGGCGGGGATTAAATTTTGCATATCTTTATATGCACGTGTAACTTGTTTCTAAAAGAACTCCGCCAAAATATATAGTATGCGAACTTCGCCAATATATATAGCATGCGAACTCGTTAGTCTTCTCTACTGTGTTATATATTATGTTTTAGTGGAAAGTTTAAGCCATTTTTAAATTCCTTATTGACTTAACCCCATGTTCAAAAAAATTTCTCAATATTTATTCTTAAATTGAGATTTTACATTTTCTTTTATTTAGATAGTTTTTACAATATTGGGATTGTTTTAGAAATAGTAAAAATTAATATAACACACACGCGCACACATACACACACGCGTAGAAATCGTATTATTCTAGAGGGAGGACCGATAGTTTCCTTATAAGTCATGGAATCTTCAGCTTCCTCTTCGATAAAACAACAATCTATTAAGAATAATTCAAGATAATAGATTATATTGTTAATCCTTGATGCCTGATGAATGTTCTGCAAAAAGTCGATTGCTTGAAACAAAGCTACATGACTTAATTAAATTACATAGAAAAATCTCAATTTGAGGAATATATTTTGAGATGACTTAATTAAATTACATAGAAAAATCTCAATTTGGGGAACACATTTTGAGATGACTTAATTAAATTACATAGAAAAATCTCAATTTGGGGAAGACATGTTGAGATCAGTTAATTAAATTTTATAGAAAAATCTCAAGTTGAGGAACACAATTTGAGATATTTAGTGAAACTCCGGCCTGGTCTCACTTATTTAGCTTTTCTGAAATACTCTATTCTGTTAACAAAATAAGTTCAATGTGGTTCTACAGTGATAGAATTAGCCAAGTTGTTAATGTATGAATTTTACTTCTACGGGTTGAAAAACAAATACCGTGTTAGAATGAAACTAGTAATAATTCATACTGATTACTTTGTGTATCTACATTGAGACGGAAAACTTTTACTGTGATATAAAGTTCTATGACACTAGTGACTATCCAACATATCTGGCATCAAAGAAGTGGTTAGGAAAGTTCCTGTGCCTTCAAAATGATGAGTTAAAAGGCGTTCCAATTACAGAGTTTTGTGGTTTAGGGTCAAAACTATATTCCTTCACGAATCATAAAGACGAAAAGAAAAATTTTGAAGAAATAAAACAAAAAGTGTATTCAAACAAACTTTGAAATTGGAAAATTACTAGGAAATTAATTATGTTCCCCTACCCAAAGGTACGGGGTGGAGTTGGGGGGACGGGTATTAAAACGATTACAGTGTCTTTCTGTCCCCCGTATTTGGACAAGTTTGTTTCCGTGTGATCGATCTGAGAGTGCTTTGAACGCTTTTGTTCAAACCATATAAGTAAACAACCCTTAGCTAGAATCAACCTTATCGATTTTGAATTCCAAAGGTCAAGATCACTAGATACCTAATTTTGCTTCTTGTTTTTAAATGACGAATCAAGTTTATTGCATCCACTTTTCATCAAACTTCATAGATAGGCAAGGTCGATGCCCTCATTGGAGCCGAAATCAAATCCAATTCTATTTCAGCTCCAGTGAGGTCATTGATCTAATTTAGACCACACTTATAATGTAGAAGAAACACCCAATTGAATTTAGGGTAAATAGATTTAAATAGTTAAGGTCAATGTAGCCGACAATATGAGTTTGGTTTCTGCAGGAGTACTTTAGTGTATTTGCACTCATTTCTGATCGATTTTCACACGTCGACTACGACTGGGAAGAGGCAATTCCCTACTGATTTCGCTATCAAAAGGTCAAGACCACTTGAGCTCAGATTGTGAGTTGTGTTTCTAAATGTTAAATCAAACTTACATCAGCAATTTTTCATCAGTGTTTCCAGATGGTCAGATGGGCAACACTTTGGTGGAGAAAGAGCGTTGTTAATTTTGATGTGAAAAGATCGTACGTGAATGAATCTGTAACGCCACGGTCGGTCAGTTGGGAGATCAGACATTGTATATATATATATATATATATATATATATATATATATATATATATATATATATATATATATATATATATATATATATATATATATATTTGTTTTGCGAAGATACTGACGTGTTTTTCTTCAATACAATCGTCTCTGCTTGCCGCTTTAAATCTCCCGCTGCGACTCTAAGATCGGCTATTATGATCGGAGATATGAATTATGTTACGGCTATTATGGTTACATATGAATTATATAACGACTGTTAAAATTGGATTAGAGAAGACATTTTGAAAGTCTCACAAGATCTTAATGTTAGACAGTCCTATTTCGCGTCAAAGGTTTGGAAAATTGCATGTAAAATATGAGACACAGAGAGACAGTAAGAGCACAAAGTGTATTATTATTATTATTATTATTATTATTATTATTATTATTATTATTGTTGTTGTTGTTGTTGTTGTTGTTGTTGTTGTTGTTTACAGTTTCACCGCATCTTACACTCTTAATCTTATTCACCTCAGTATATAACATTATTAATATCATGCTGCCAGTGGCGGCGCGAGAGGGCGGTTGGGAGGACAATAGCCCCTGGGCGCCGGTCGAGGAGGGGGCGCTGTCGGGATATTTTTCTTCTGTTAACAATAACAACAACAACAACAACCACATCTAAGCCCCCTCCCCCCAGTTTTGGTGGGTGGAGGTTGGCAACTGACATAAAAACTGTTCTCTGCGGCAAAATAGGGGCGCCACTAAAGAACATTGCCCCCAGGACCCTTGGTAGGGGCGCGATTGAAGAATATTGCCCCCGGGTACCAGAAACTCTCGCGCCGCCACTGCATGCGGTATTAGAGAAGTAACGAATACATACTTTGTGGCGTAGCAAGTAAAGAAAGTATAGTTCACACTACATAAAATATAAAAGACATAGCGTGCTGCGTTCTTAAATTGTACACTCGTCAAAGTTGATTCAGGCCAACACAGTTGACATTTTCAAAACCTTTCATGCCGAATGACGCATTGAAAAAACCATTGCTAATAAACAGACAAAAAGAGTGGACATATATTCATGTCGAGACTGAATTTTTATTAGGTTACACCATATACAAATAAATATATTCGGGTAGTGGAACGAGTATGAAACTACAATTTCACTTTAAAACACGTCGTAAATTTAGGACCCATGCAAAGAGTACAATATATTTTCTTGTTTAAATAATTTCGATCGAATTGAAGTTTTTTTTTCTCATGCATTGGACCGTTATGAATACATTTGCAAATGCCATTGCCTTTTATTGTAAAAAGTGTTAAGAAACCCCACATGAAAACGGAAATTTTATCATTTAATTTTCCTGAATTTATTGACTAATTTGAAAGCATTATTTTTCTTGCTCACAACGGAAGATTCTAAGAGTATGCGATTCCATTTGGACAATTTATCTAATTGATAGTACGATTTATTTATCCCTTAATTAATCCTTTTTCCCCGTATATATATATATATATATATATATATATATATATATATATATATATATATATATATATATATATATATATATATCTGTCTGTCTATCCATCCATCCATCCATCTATCTATCTATCTATCTATCTATCTATCTATCTATCTGTCTGTCTGTCCGTCCGTCCAACTATCTATCTATCTATATCGAAAGCTGGCTGCCATATATGTTATAATACAGTCATAAAAGGGTACGGTTGGAGTAAATTAGGGTCTTCCTGATTTCAACTAAAGCTACAAGATCGAAAGGAAAAACTTAATTTTCTTCCTGCAAAGATGCGTTTTAGAAATACTTGAATCATAAAACGAACTTTATTATTGGTACAAATAATTGTGATTTTTTTAAAATGGCGAACAATGCAGTTTAATGTAAGAGCTAAATATTAAAATTTCCTGCAAACACAATATTTCCTACAAAAGCGTACTTGAAGTTAGTTCTCCTATCTGTATTGATACCTCTCCCTGTTTTGTTTTTAATTGACGAATTTCTCTCCTGTCCAGACTCGTACCACATATCTATACTCACTCAGATGAGTATTTTTATTGTAATTATAATGGGATAGCCATAATTTGCACAATAATGGATGAAAGGGGAGCCGTTTTAAACCGAGCTGGAATTTACTAATTAAAGCTATGATTAAGTATCATAAAGAAAGAATGTCCAATATCCTGACCAATGTATATTAATATATATATAATTTATGACATTATACTCAACTTTCTAGTTTCCAATTTTTTTATTTTTTTTAATTATTTTTTTACTTCAATTTATTGGTATATCTCATTGTTGCACGTAAATGCAAAATTTTACTGTCTTTCCGCTTTAGAGCCTTTGTGATTATTGGCTTTTGTACTGTGTGACAGAGCTTTCGTCATAATTGGTTTAAATAAGTGTCGCCATGCCTCTGGGACTGGCTTTGGCCTTGCTTACCTGCTTTACTAAATTGAATTCCTATCGGTGGAAACTTCGTTTCTTCATACCATTTTGCAATTCGTCTTTGAAATGGTACAGACATGTTACCCCGAGTTATCTTAGTACATAAATATTAGTAACCATGTAAATGGACTAATCATCAAAAAATTGCATGACAGACGAATAATTAGTTTTTGCAAGAATGTTCGACTAGAGTGAAACGTGATAAACATCAGCAAAGTAGAGTTGCTCGAAAATAATACTTTAGATGAAAGCGGATATCCGAGAAACTATTGCAGCAATAATATAGAGTTGTTAAATGTTTGGGGAATTTAAAAGTGGTTACACATGTGTAAACTTGTTTTCAAAAAGCCAGTCGCTGGGTTATATCATAACTGATTTACTAGTATATTCTTAAAGGTTGGTTTAAACGTATTTTATTGGCAAATAATATGCAATGGAATTGGACATAAGTTCTCTCAACTTACATCATTCTCTTCCTAACTTCTTGCAACCGGCATTAAGGACAAATTTAACATGACTAACAGTTATGAAACTGAATGGAAATGAAATCTTTATGTACCGTATTATATATTCGCGTATAATCCAGTACCAACTGCAAACTGTATAGACCCAGATCTGCCGTCGCATAATGCGCCGGCAGATCTGGGTCTATGCAGTTTGTAAGGACTAATCAGTAGAACAAACAACATAGACCCTGATCTGCCAGCGCATTATGCGACGGCAGATCAGGGTCTATGTTGTTTGCGTTTGGATCCCTCTTATACGCGAGTATATACGGTATATCTATAAATGTAAAAGGTAGCCTCTGTTAGTGGATGTGTATGGTTAGAAGGAGCATACAATCAATCTGTCCTTGAAGATTATCAATAGACTTCCAGACACTGGCTTGTGGATTATAAAAAGCCTGAGAATGAGTTTTGGATGTTAGATATCTAATGTATTGCTTAAAAGAGTAAAGGGAGGATATTTGCTTGAAACGAGTGAATAACCGATATATTTCATAGAGTGGGTGAAAATACTTAAGTTTTTCACCCACGAGAGAAATATATCCGTTATTCACTCGGAGCAAGCAAATATTCTTTTTGTTTTATGCTAAAGCGTATTGTCTAGCAATTTGTATAATGTCAGCAGTTTACCGTTTATGTTCTGCTCTGTTTTGTGTATATTTGCACACAAAATACCAGTAGTTACATAATGCTCCTTCCCAATTCAAGGTAAAACAGCAGATAGAAAGAAAATGAAAAATTTGCATTGCTGGATTTGAACCTGGTTCGCCTGGCTGCGAAGCAGCCATCTTAATCTTTTTATACCACGCAAGCGTCTTGTAAAGAGGTTGAAATTTCTTACTTATAATGTTATCAATGTCTATTGACGGCCAGTGAAAAAATATCATATTTTTTCATTGCACTGAAATATCACAATTATTTCACTCGGAAAATCCAGTAATTCATTGCCTAGCATAAAATAAATATCCTTCTTCCACTGATAAACCACGTCACACTTCAGGTGTTCGTGCGACCGCAGATAACTATCAATCTCCACGTTCCTCACAGCCGGAAGGCTGTTTTGACCCCAGGGTCATCTAAACCTTAGTACATCGTCTTTGCACATTAATACACGAGTACTTTGACTGGATCCTACCTTGTTGTCTATTGTAACGGACTGAAATCGGATAAAATACGAGGTATAAACAATCAGACTATGTCAATCGGAACGTTCTCGTCCTTTTCGATCGCATGCTATGAAAAAACTCGGATGTAAATAATGCCCATTTTGAACAGCTCTCAATCCCATGGTTTGTTATTACGTCATAATAACTTCATAACGTCACAATTAATACACGACGCGTCATCACTAACAGCAATAGTTGCAGACAATTGAAAATAAAATGATTCCTTCCATTTTGTTTGCATTACAAAGTTGCAGGAATAACATTAAAATGTATTTTAAATGGCAAGTATTCCCTTTATTTGGATCATCATGCATCCATATTCATTTGGAAGGTCATTATTTACACGTCCCGGGAAATACATACGGCAAAATCAATATTAAGTTACAGGACATTTTTGGACGAGGTCAACTTAAAGGTGTGATCCAGGACAAACCGGATTGAATGTCGTGCGCTGTGATGTCACAAATAAAGCAGCGCGTGTTTAAACCAATTTCTTACTACCCTTTTATTTGTTAGGATAGACCAGAAATCTTCTTTTCTTGACACATTTTAGTACCTGGCCATCCATTGTAAAAAGTCCATAGCGATCAATAATTTTCGTCTGGAAGTTTTTTGATGACATTAAGGTGCAAAGGATTCAACAATCAGGATTGAATAGAGTTTAGTAAAAAGATATGTGTTAATTTTTAGAACAGCAATTAATATTTAATTTAATTTGAGTAAATGCGCCTACATGACCACATTGACATACACTTTAACCGTATGTTCGTCCACCAAAAACCTACCAATCTGGGATGAGTCTCTTTCTGAGTGTCTCAGTTATTCGACTCGAATCGAAAAGAGACGAAGATGTTCCGAATGTGTGAGGAGTCTGACCAATCTCCGTACTATTTTTCCCCATCATGTACCGCGCCGATGTAAAGCTATGAAACTATCACTACAGTTCTGAGAGAATTGCCAAACAAGCCGTTATGAGAATGACGTCGCTGTTGTGCGAATGGCGTCACTGACTAACCAACTGGGAGACATATTTTGCTAGTTACCGGCTTATGATAATAGCTTGCCAATTTAGGCCGGGTCCAGCGACAAGACCTTTGTGATTGGTTTGCAACAAATCCCAAACTCAACCCAAGCAAACAGTTTTATGATTTCCTTCTAAAGTTTTTACAAAGGATACATGTATAGTATGATGTACATAAGTAGTAATGGAATGGCGAGTTCTGCCGCATGTGGTATTGTTTTTGACTGATTTTCAATTTCAAATATTTCACAAAAATGCGACTAAAATACGAAACAAAAATGAAAGATGTTGGAGCAGCTTTGCTTCACTCTCCTCTACGGAAAACATAAAAAAAAAACCCTGTAAATGACTCAATTATAACTCAAAATGAAGAAGAAAAATGACTGAAAAAAACAAAACAAACCACAATGACTTTGCTAGAATAAGCCACTACACAGATAAATGCCTATACTGCGAAAATTAAGGACTGTTTATATGTTTTCCGTTGTTATTTTTACCGGTTTTATCAGACAATAAAATAGTAATAAGTCCTTAATGTACTCAGCTAAATTTACTGTAGAAGCACAAACAGCTTCATCCTTTCTTTGAAACTTTGTTTGTATGGTAGTCCAAATTTTAAATCATAAATTTTGTATAACAACACGATTTATAAACACAATGAAAGCTGTGTCGATTGCCGCATGGTATAGTGTATTAACAATGTTCTTCATTTCTCTCACTTACAGTCCTCAAATTTGAGCATAGTAAAGGTTGTGTTTGACTACATAGTCAGTTGCTACATTAAAAACTATAAAATCTCAAGGATGCAACTCTTATGGGAATTAAAATGCGAAACATTTTCTTTTTGTTTGACTAGTTCAGGTACTCTGCCAGTTTGGTTTAAACAGTATTTATTTGCAGAAATCATAATGGAAAGCACATCAAAATCAGAACTAGAGGTAGATTGTTCAGATAACCGTTCTTTTAAGTCAGAGTATTTTATTTTCTTTTTGTCCTGTTTAATTTTTTACACAATTGATTTATATTTGTATAAGCAACTCGACTTTCATGATCTTAGTAAAAAATTCTTTGTCAGCCAATACAAATGGTATAAAAACACCAGGAGAATATTTAGTTTGACAGATTGTGTTAGGCGTTAGCAACCTTGTACTGTGGGAATTTGAATTTTAGCAATTTGCAATTTTTTAAAAATCCTTTCAAACCTATGAATGATTTAAGACTTATATCAAATTGTGTTATTACTATGGTTGATTAAATACAGTTACTTCACATACTGAGTCACTACGTGCTGTGTTCATTCAAACTTTGTTTTCCATTAATTCTCTTTTTGTTAAATCGGTGTTGATTGAAATGTACAGTTTGCGAGATTTGCGAGTTTTACTGTTAATTCCGCTGCACACAAACACGGGTGTTTATTCACATCAAATACGTAATTTATTTCTTCTTCATACCGTACTGTTTTAACGTTCTTGCTATCAGGATTGATAGGGTTTATTTCAATGTTATTATCATTTAATGTAATCTGTAAATCTTCATTTTGATTTCTGAAACACCGCAGAACAACTTTTCATGTTTTAAATCAGCATTTTTATTCTTTTGTATGTTATTTTGTAACACAGCTAGCTTTGCAACACTTTTATACCGTCCAAACTTGTATATAAATGTAAATTATCTCTTCATACTGAAATTGCTATTTTACGTTAACCTCACTAAATATTTCTATCACCTCTTTGAAAACGGCGGAATCTATCACAATATAGACTGGTGCCTTATTTATGTTGTAAAAAAATTTTCAAATTATTTTTCTCTCTATACAATGCACAATCAAGAAATTAGTGGTCCAAGAGTCGAGATTTAATTTTATTTATTTATTTCTGTTCCTCCCATTTCTTTCATCCTTATTTTCTCAACTTTCTACACAATGTTTGACACATTTTAATTGACAATTTCTCCTTTTAACTTCTTTCTTTTCTTTATCGTCGTCTTTCACCTACTCCCTCGTTGTTCATCATCGTACTTTATATACCTTGGCTAAATGCTGATGTTTAACCAAGAGACTCTTAATTTTGACTGTTTAATAATTTAATGTTGTTGTTATTAAAACTTAATATTGTCCGCCATATATTCATATATATTTACAATTTTTGTATCGTAAAAGGAGAAGATTATTTTAAGCCATTTACATTCTATATTGTACACCTTGTAATCTCCAACTACAAATTTATGAAATAAAATATGTTTAAACTAAGATTCGAGTGTAATTAGGGTGGTTATGAAAATATGAGTAGTCCAGCTTCGAAATATCACTCTGGTCTAGGGACATGGCAATGTACTTTGTACTTTGTTTTAAAAAAAAATTAAAAAAATATGAGTGGTCCAGAAATGTTTTCGTGTAGGGATGCGAAATTTTAGAAAGATTTATTTTAAAAAAGTGTCCCAGGACTTTCCGTTTTCTAATTACGTATCATGATTAAACTTAATATTGTCTAACCCCACCCCCAAGACCCCCCATTCAAATTTAGTAAAAATATAAACTATAAGTAAAAAAAAACCCAAATACATTCATCCTGGAAGATTGAAACTTGTTTCGAAATTGTAGTATTAAATTTGTTTTTTTTTTACACATCTTAATCACTGACTACATCTGAGTGGAATTCAGTCTGTTTATCTTTAGGACTTGAGAGGCGTATGTATGTATGTATGTATGTATGTATGTATTATGTATGTATGTATGTATTTATGTGTATGGGTGTGTGGGATGTGGATAGACAAACAGATGGAAATAAAGATATAAATTGTCTATTGCAGGTCAGATCTCTGGGCTAATCCGCGAAGATGACTCACAGATGGACACTTACATTGCTTTTGATAGCAATTTTGTGTTTAGAAGCCGTTCATACCTTTTTGTTTGTCTTCAGTGGGTAAGATATTTAAAACTATTTTTTTTCCTCTTCATTTTAATTTCTGTCAAATGTTTGATGTAAAATGGATGCTGATAGCCGACAGCAGACCTTTTTTTACACAGGAAAAACATGATAAAAGTTGTCTCCTTTCTCAGACATGTTGAAGGACTATGAATGCAGTGTATTATTGAGAATTTAAACGCAGACGGCTCACTACTTAATTCAAAAGGTCAAAGTCCCTGTGGCTAAAATTATGATTGGTTTCCGATCGATAAGTAAAGCTTTTTTCCGTTCTTTTCGACCGAGTCACAGTTACATAGAAGAGGCAGCTCATTGATTTGGGCACGTTGGTGGGGGTGGCAGTGTCAAAAAGTCAAAATATCTGTTTATTCCTAATATCGGAACCTGTGCGCTGTATTATATCCGCTTAAATTTGGGGAACTTTTATTACCGATTTAAATAAAATTAATTTTAAAATATAACACTATATGTTATATGAAAAAGAACGACTAAACGTTGCATATGATTAACACAAATCCGACAGCTCAGTTGTCCAGATGAACGGAAATAATTGAAGAAAATTGCACAGGTTCTGATAGAGTGTTTATCGACTGTTACAAATGCTTAGCATTATAGCACGTTTTATAGATCTTCGATCTTGCAATCGTAAAATAGTAAAAAAAAAATTAAAAACAATTTTAAAAAATTTTAAAAAAAGATGAAATGTGTTGTTTTTTTCCCTTCTTTTTTTCTATTTATTCCTTATTTAATTTTTAAAGAATTAGCTGCTCTCGGAAAATGCAGTCGCATATTCTCCTCCAACATGGTGGGTAAAGAGATAACACCTTGCGTGTAAATAATTGGTTCTGTTGTCGCCTCCGTCTTGGGAAACCTATCAACAAAGAGGGTTTCCATAAGTTGCCGCAGTCGGAACTGACTTGGCCTTTTTCGTCAAGTCAAGAAAGAAACCTCGGATGTAATTCGCCAACATTAAAAACTATATTTAGAACTACTTTTATTCACCTGGCACTATATGGCGGCGGAAGGAGATAAAGTCACACTCAGAACATTGTCGGCGTCTTCTGTCGCCACATATGTGGTGCACTCCGCCAGAGGAGAATCACCAAAACTGTTACTGCAACTACTTCCGATGTTATTTTTCGAATTGACGGAAATGGACGAGCGATGTTCCGATTTAAATTTCCGAGAACAACATTTGCAACTTTTGAGGTAAATCCTACAAATCATACCTCGAATTGTAAATCATAATACCCAGGGCCTTTTCCGTCAAGTTGAGAACGCCGCCATTGAGAACTATATTCGGAACTATTTATTTCGCCAGAGGGAGTTAAAGTCGCAATCATAACATTGTCGGCCTTTTCCATTGAAACAATGTGGTGCACTCAATCACCAAACCCATCAAATTGATGTTTATTACTACAACTACTTCCGAGGTTATTTCTCGACTTGACGGAAATGTCCGAGCGATGTATGCTGATAGCTGTCATTAAGATGACCTCAGTTATTTACCAAACCAGGACTAATCGAGAAGCAACATCTCGGTCAATCCTAAAGTCAATCCAATTTTTGAAATAGCCGAGATGGTACGAATAGATTGCGGTTCTTTTTGCGAAGAAATTTGCTGTGAACAAAATGTATAATTTTTCTGTAAATTACTGCGCCGACATACATCCGAGGCATATTTTGTCTCACATAAATAGCCGTAGTGGTCCGAATGAAGGAACAGGTCAGTCGGAACGTTCCGGAATACCTCATGCGGAATAATTATTCTTGGTTCTGCACAGTATTTCTGATAGCATTAGCAGAGGATACAAGTCCTTGCAGTTCTATGTTGTTGTTTTGTTTTATATTTTAAAAATTTTACTTTATTAACAACAGCAGATTTGAGAAAAGCCTATACAAGTATTAATTCTGAAATAAGAACACAAATGGAAATAGTGGGATAAAAATCTGGGCTCTGGCCACAGCTCAAGTAAACCCAGTAGTTTAATACTGTAGATCCACAGAGACTAACTAACAGCCTACATTAAAGTAACCGGGCATGCCAGTGTCTCTTTGGTGCCAAGAGTGACCAGTCCGCCTACGCCCCACGGGTTGGACAGGATGATATATTTAGTTCTGCAAACTGATTATTCATGTCTGTGCAAACAGCTGCCTCTTCTCTTTCTTGCAACTTACACGGGTAGGCAAAGTACCCTCCGGTACAAGAGGTACAGTGTACCCCTCTTTCGACAAAAAGTATATACGTTTTTCCACATCACCCCTTCCCTCCTAATGCACACTAGGAATGGTTGTATGCCGGCAGGAGCCACTTGAGTTCCATAATCCATTCTCATCGCCCTAGAAAGAAAAACAATCCAGTTGGTTTACACCCTTCACCGTATGCCACATGAGTGGGTCTATAACCAACCCACCACCAATTAATCAGTGAAGTGGTTGTCCTTTAAATCTTATTTGTACATTATCAATGTACTGGACAAACCAATGTTAAAGCATACACATGGAAACTACTTAAAATTGCAATGATTATTAAAATCCAACCCTTGCGATAATAAATTAAATTTGAAACCTTTTTGACTTGCTGTGGAAATTCATCAGCGTCTCTAGTAAAAAGGGGATGATTTCCATATATGCCTATATAATTATGAGTAAATTATGACCAAAGATTTTTAAAAGCTTTTAAAAGTGAATAAGCTAGAAAATGTATTTTGTCAATCAGATGTTTAAATACCATTAAACTCTTTATGTTACATTACGATGCGGGTGGGTGGGGTGGGGATGGAAGAGAACCCAAGTCCTCACAGAACATACAACAGTGATAATAGATTTCAACCTATGGTACATTTACAAATGAAGAACTGCATTAGCAGCCTTGTATCATATTGGTAGAGCCTTTACAATTGATAGAATTGTTAGAAAAGGGTAAATTTTCCCATAAGTTCTGTTCAGTTTACTTTGATCTCTAAAAATTGAACTTTGGCTATTGAATGCTGGCATAATTTACTAATATTTATTGAATTAATCATTCATCTGTCCTATTATCGGGCTAGTGTGTGTATTATTCTATAAGGTAAGATCTTAGAATAACAGTGAAATTGGATAATACGCCCCAGCAGATCTGAGCGTGTTAAAAGCTGTTGATTTGGCTGGGCTAAGAGGCTCGGAATAATAACATAATAAAAGAATAAATATGTTGTAATATATGAAGCGGTTCTAATATATACTGTCAGTGGTTTTAATTGAGAAATGTGTATATTTAGCTAGGTTATGATGGAAAACGTGAGTTGACATTTGATCCAATATATTCCCATAATAAGGCTTTGATCTAAATATGAAGTTTTATTTCATAACCACGTACATTATCACTGCAATGCACCATAAAATAAAGGAAAATCTGAGGTGGATTATTTTGAACCGTATTAAGCAGCAACCGTTAACATACAAGAGATACAACAAGTAGCTTTATTTAAAATTTGTTGTTAAAATAACATACAAAACACTGCTGGCCAGTCTAAACCACCTGTTTGCTGACAAAACATGAATACACTGATACCTAATAATCTGTTCTGCGCAGTAAGGAGTTGGGGAAAAATTACGAAGGCCACAACAACTATACAGGGTATTATCCCTTGGACATGCTCTAAATATACCTGGCCTGTACTGAAAAATCAGTATTTTTTACAGTAAAGTACAAAGCCATATATTTTAAAGGCGGTTGTTTGTGGAAAATAAATAAAAATAAATATACAGGTTTCAACACCGAGTAGCAAAAACAAAACTAGTTCTGCTGTGCAAAACAAGCTCGAAAATAAGATAAACAAGATTTAGATCCCCTTATCTGCAATGCCAACTGTAGGGATAGGAATTAACGGTAGATGGCTCTGTTAGTGAGAAATTCGTATGCACTATTGACCACGCGCAAAACAGATGATAACTCCGCGAACTATTCACGTAGTCACGCTCAAATTAAACCCACGACAAACTACTGGACAAATACTGCAACACTATCTAGATTCGACGCTCTTCCCGACGATATATTTTATAATTTTCCACCTTGCAAAGCCACCCTTCGCCAGCGTCGACAGCAGAAAAATGAAAGAAGCTTATGTGTTGATCATTAATTCTAAAGTTAATTGAAACATGTGATTCGATCTGGGTGCTTACAATTGCAAAGACCATCCCACATTTCTCTCTCACATCATGATTTGTATTTACTGTTTTTTTTATATATATCTCAGCTTGTACTACATTTTTTTTTGTGTGTATTTATTTATCTATTGATTCAATTATTAAGAACTTCATATTTATTTATTTTATAAACTTTTTTTATCTGCTGATTTGTCTACTTTGTTGTTAAGCACCAAAGAACCTAATGAATGAAAACATAAATATAACTGTTTAGGTAAAAAAAAAAGCATGTTTAAAGATTTATTTTAACACATTTCTCTCTGCTGTTTTGAATGGACGTATTTGTACATGCAAACAGATGGTAATTTCCATAAGCTATTTTGACCTTCAGCGGGTCATGGTGGTCGATCGTAAACTTTGAGCCATATGAGACATTTCTGTACACTTCGACGAGGGTTCGGGAACGGAATAAATTTCACACTGCCAACAAGTCTGTCTTGGCATCTACTGTCTGGGGCTCCATGCACGTTTTTTCATCACTGTCACACGTTAAATGTGGTTTATCAGACAAAAAAAAAAAAAAAAAAAAAACCCACTCTATATTACAGGCAGCTGAAATTTTCTTTGATGACGAGGCCGCTTTAAATCGCGTAATTCTGAATAACTTACGAGGTGGAGCCTAAAATCCAAACTCTGCCTTCCATGTTTTGAAACTTAGAGTACATCTAAGCTCCAGTCCCCTTGCCAGTTATTTCACCTCGGCACTAAATACAAACGAGAGGGATGAAAGAATCGAGATGAACACTAAAGCTGTACCTCACCCAGAACATATTCCTAATTTCAATAATGAAAGGCAAATAACCCTAATCCTAACATCACCCATATAATAATTGATTAAAACGAATACATTTAGATTTTGAGAGAGAGAGAGAGAGGGGGGGGGGAGGGGGGATGGTGATGGTGGGATGTATTAAGTAATCAAAAACAATGACGAGGAAATGCGACGAATTTGGTATCTTTTCATATATTAACTATATTTTTCAAACTTTTAGCGTCTATTTGAAAATCTCAATCTGCAAATTCGAAAAAGGTAAACAAAAAGATCCGTAACACGCGGTCAAGTCTTATAAAATGAATACGCGACACTGTATTTACATTAAATTATAATCTTATACAAATTTGTATAATATTCAGTCACAAATAGATAAGTAACTAAGAAAGATACTGTACTTAAGTGGACCAATTTAGAATACAATATCCGTAAAAATCTGTACAGAAATAACATCCAACAAAATGAACTTGAAAGTATCACCAGTACAATTATTAAAACAAACGCCATTACATTGAAAACGAATCCATTGATTTAAGAGCAACTACTGCGTACGTGTTCCGTCATTCCCTTGTGAATGCAGTGAGTACATGTGTATGTTCCGTTGTTCTTTTCATTTGTTATATATGTGTCTTCCATCAGTCCTTTCCTTCTATCGGAGTGTATTTCTTCTGTCTTTTACGTTGCTTCCTTCACTTTTTCTACAGCGACGTTGCTCTGTTCTGCTGTTCCGTGCCATAGTCACGTGTTTTATCTAACATGACCAACATAATCCTAAAATTTCGTCTCGAAATCTCTGTTCGGGTTACTTGTTGTTTGTTTGTTTGTTGAAACAAGTCGATTTTGGACGTCTTATGATGCATACTAAAAATGTATGTAACATGACATCGTAGCAAGCCACGGGCGATAATCCACTACCCTCCTTTATCACCCGTGGCCACCTGTGTGGCGATTTCCTTATTTTTCATGAATAAGCATAAACCTGCTTAACCAATCACTGCGATCGCGAGTAAATTATTCTCGCCATTGTGACCCAACATGACCTTTCACGCTGTTTGAATGAACCAATCAAAGTTTCTCTTCCAAGAACAGTCGCTGTCGATTGATAAGACGGGCCCTTTCATTGATGTGTAGGAGATTGTTACATTGTGTTGTTGATCGCATATTTTTGTTCATGCGTACTCATGAAAAACGAGGAAATCTCAGCACAGGCAACCAAGGGTGATAAAGGAGCGCAGCGGATTATCGCCCGTTGCTTGCGACAATGTTAGCACGAATAACAAGAAGTGGGTCAATGACATGGTTCGTACAGCCCCAGAGAGTTGCTTTTCAAAGACTTGTCAAAGGGTTTTCAGGGACTTCCAGAAGTTCTCAAGGAGTATTTTTTAAATTACGGAACCGAACTTTCTCTATATATTACTTTGTTTATCACTGCATAAAGAGGTACAAAAGAAGAAGTAGAAAAAAAAAAAAAATAAATAAATTTGCGCGCCACTAAAACAAACGGACGCTACTCCATCTGGTAACTATTCGTGTCATGGTTAATTGGATTCACCCAAGTTTAACCCATTTTATGTATTTATCAATTCATTAATTTTGTAAAATACGTAAATAAAAAAATTCAGAATTTATAAAGTGATATGTTTTATTCAATTTTAATGTTTTGTATTCCTTAAGATAAATTCAAGTAGTTTGGGGAAGAATGTAAGGAGTTTGTAAATAAATTCAAGGACTGTTCAGTAATAAAACTAACTCTTTTTTCACAATTCAATGAGTTTTCAAGGTAACCCCTCACATTCCAGGATTTTTCAAGGTTGTACGAACCATGCAGTATAAGAAGCAGACAGGTCGGTATAGTGGATCGCATTATGACAATTATTGACATAAACATAAGGAGATAGGCGGAGCTTGATAATTTCACCGACCCATCATCATACAAGCCCACTCTTTGGGTTAAACTGGATAATGCTCGTGCCCATATATATATATATATATATATATATATATATATATATATATATATATATATATATATATATATATATATATATATATATATATATATATATATATATATATATACGTTTCATAGATGATGTGGAAATGAAAGATGTGCGGGATTAGCTAGACGAATTCATCAATCAGATCAACACTTTCCGGTGGCGGCGCAAGGGGGTAAGGAGAAGGCAATTGTTCCTGGGAGACAGGCGAAGGGGGGCGCCGACGGGAGGTTTTTATTTTTTGCAGCTGAGATTTTCGTAATATTTCACCTTCACCTTAGTGTAACGGGGGCAATTCTTCACAAAACTTATATTTAGGAGGGGGGGGGGGGAGAGGAGGCTGGCAACTGACATAAAAACTGTTCTCTGTAGCAAAGTAGAGGCGCCATTAAAAAACATTGGCTCCGGTTGGCTCAGTAGGGAAGGGGGCTACTAAAGAACATTGCCACGGGCGTCTCGAACCCTCGCGCCGCCACTGACACTTTCTATGATTCAGTCAAATTCACTGACGAAATTTTGAACACATCATATTTTTTGGACCAAAAACAAAAATTGTAAATAACACATTCCAAACAGACTGACAAACATCAGTAATTTCTTCCATGCAGCTGCCACCCAAGGCACTGCACCCAAAACATCCCTTAGAGTCAATCACTTAGGATAAGGAGAATTTGCTCTGATGACATAACTTTCCATGAGAGGTGCAGAGAGAATTAACCCGATATCTGACAAAGAGGGGTTGCAACAAAGATATAATAGCGGAAGCGATACATTGAGCCAAGCAAACAAACCGTGCTGACCTCCTAAAATACAAATCGTTCACGTTCCACTCACAGTAGGTCGCATCATTCACAAACATTGGCCAACCATTGAATCGTGTAAACCGCTTGAATTGATCTTTCCACACAAACCATTCCGTAGACCTAAAAACTTGAGAGACATGCTTGTCATGGCAAATTTAAAGCCACTCTAAAAAAAAATAATAAAAAAATAAAAATAAAAAAGATGGGAAATCGAGACCTTGTGGAAACAAAAGATGCAAGACGTGCTAACATATGAAGGAAACAAACACATTTTCCAGCGCAGTCACAGGTGAAAAGTTTAATATTCACAACCATACTATAACATGCAACACAGAAAATGTGATCTATCTCATCACCTGCAAGGTATGCAGCGCCCAGTATATTGGAGAAACGCAAGATATTAGAATGAATCTCCACAGATCAGACTGACAAACCCAATAAAGTGGAAAGGAACCCAGTGGCGGAACATTTCTCTCCTCCCGGAGATAATTTCAATGATGTCATTCTGACTGGAATCGCCCATAACTCAAAATGGAGCACAGAAAATAAGAAATCCAAAGAAACTTATTGGATTGCCGGCTGCGAACACTCAAACCCAGCAGATTAAATTAAAAAAGAATCCAAACGGGCATTTGTCCGCATATAGGTAACAAGGAATTTACAAGTTACCAAAATCACATTTTCCTGCCATTAATTGACTTTCTTAAACCAATGGTCTTAACTAAAAAATTTTAAATATAAAAAAAAAAAAAAAAAAAAATGCATATATAAATTTATTTACCAGCTGTTTTTAAAGCTATTAATTAGTACCAACTCAATTATGTATTGCTATTTAGAATAAAACTTATGCAAGTTTTAAGAAACCGCCAGTTCAACAAAATATTAGATCCGGGATAAAAAAAAAAACGTAATTGAACAATTGTAAATGGCGCAAGGTTTTATTGCTGACCTACTTACTTACATTATAAAAAAAATAGCAACGTCCAACCTTGCTCGTTTTATTTATTATTTAATTGTATCATCTTTGCAAATATCTACAGCAAACATCATGTAGATTCTGTAAAGTACTTACGTTTTTGTGTTTTGTGTTTTGTTCTGGCTTCGTTTGTGTAATCGTCTTTTGTGGCTTTTTACCATTGAAAAAGGAATCGGTAGATTCCGAAAGCGCTTGGGCTGGTTTCAGTTGTTTGTCAGTTTTTCTATTATTTTTTTTTTTTCAACGTATTGTTTCTATACGATGTTGGAGGAAAATGGGGGATGACTACTGTAGCAAACCGTTTGCTGATAGGTCAAGCGCATTTAGCATATATTGTATCTACTCTGACTCCGGAGGTTTGGTATTCGGTTGGTCACTATTTGCATCTGTATTATTGTGTACGGTTTGGTACATTAACAACTAGACGGCTTAGTTTTTAATTTACGAAACCGTACACTAGATTATATATACAAATTGCGTGTAAAACACGTTTTCGTCTCTCTCTCTCTCTCTCTCTGTAATTTTCTTATTTTTCTTCAAAAGCGCAATAGATCAAGGTGAAGCTAAAGACATTACAGATAGGAACAGAGACACATGTTATTTGTCTCTCAGTAGATAGATAGATAGATAGATAGATAGATAGATAGATAGATAGATAGATAGATAGATAGATAGATAGATAGATGGCTGCAGTAGCAGCATCAGCAGCAAACAACAACAACAAACACTACTACTAATAATAATAGTAATATTAGCAATTATTTGCTTCTCGTTCAAAATGATAAATAAAATATCCATATCTAAGAATTTTGAAAGCATTTAAATCAGATATTGGTTAATGGCCTTTTCTGCTGACCACTATCACAGTAATACATTTAAAAATGAGCGCCATTATATACAAATATAAAAGAAATTATATAATTGCTCGTATTCAGTCATAGTAGAAAATACAAATCAAAGTTTACAATACATGCTTGGACTTCAAGAGACCGGTAAACGGAATTTCTCATCTTCGGAAATTGTTTTAGGTTGAGCCATTTTTGTTAAAAAATGAAATTCCATTGGATAAACTTGGGAAGATATGGCCAATTGCAATAGAGCTATTAGAAGATTTATGGTAAAATTGTCAAAACAGCAGGTAATATGGTGGCGCTCTCCAGTTTCGTACTTTGCATAGGTTAGATTTTTAAAGAAAAAGAATTACCTAGGTTTTCCTCACTGGCTGTCCTGGCTATTTAAAAAAGACCTTGTATATCTTAGGTATTGTTAAAAGAACTTTGAATTCCCTTTATTTTGGTGTATGATTGATGGGTGAAATTTGGGTTATAGAGTATACAGCTTGGTCTTACTTAAGATGTGCACCTCTCAAAAAACTGCTAGCTCCGCTTGGTCATTTTCACTTCCTCGACTTCAAAGGTAAATAAAAAAAAGAGCCGATAACCTTTTTTACTTTTTAGATATTTTTTAATTCATTCATAGTACTTTCATAGGCTGGTATTGTCTGCTCTGGGAAAATTCGTTTCCCTATTTTAATAACTGCTGAAAATAGTGCACTTTTTCGAGTACTTTGGAGCGGCCATTTTGTCTGCTGTGTGCTTAGATCATGTCCAGTTTCCACAAGTACAATATGTAAAGAAATTTCAGCCACAGTACATGAAAGTAACATAGAGGTATGCCAACATTCTCTCCATTGTGCATGTTGCAAATGCAAAATACTTCATCTTACACCTGTCACTCTCTCAGAAGCATGTATTATCTGTAGAGCGCCCCCTATACGAACTACATATTGCTACAGAGGCTAACAAATTTCTTCTCTACACCTGTAAAAAAAAAATTAACAAATATGTGTATCTGATATCATTGGCCGCATCACAGCCAGTACTCTACACAAAACAAGCGAGTTTGCTAGCAGCTGATGTTGTCTCTATCCACACAGTGAAATCACGCGTAAGGATGTGTAAAATTGGAAACTCGCCTCCACTCTCCCAAACGACACAAGGTGATTAAGGGACCGACCATATACAATAACACGCTGGTGGGTGGGGGTGTGAGTTTTTTTTTTTCGCAAGGGGATATTTTTCTTTCCTTTACCTCGGTATAATATTTTTGTGAACTAATGCATTGATTATTATTATTATTTTTTAGTCGAGCAAGAATATTTTTTTCTTCCAGCTATTTTGATGTTGACATTTTTCTAAAAAAAAAACCCCACCCACACCGCGCATCGAAAATTAAATGGTTGGTCCCAATATCTCCCCCACTGAATTTTGACCTTATGCCGATTTATAACTAATGTTGGTATTCATCATATCACGATGTTTATGTGAATCTAAGCAATAAATTGTTAGATAAAATAAAGTATTAAAAAAAAATGAAACATTCGAAGCACTGGTTTACTTCTTAGATCGATAAAAAAAAGCCTTCAAAATATGTAATCTATTTGAATATTGCTGGTGGGTGTAGCTGATTTTAGAAAAGAGTTCCCTCTAACCCTTCCCACTCCATTTTAGACCTTTCAGTTTAATTAGAGATGTCAAAATATCTAAAATGGGGTGGGAATGGTCAGTGGAAATTATGATTTTAAAAGAACAAATTATGGGTTTTCAGGTATAAAGGATTAAAAATTGTTAACTATAGTAACCTCCAGTTTTGACCTTTAACCATCAAGACATTAATCATGCTTTTAGAATGCATCAAATAAATTAGTAACCAAGACTAATTCAGTTTCTGTTCGATTAATATATCGGTCTGCTTGAGTGAGCGTTCTGACAATTATCAAGTGCTATTACATACCTGTCAACCTCCCGAGACAAAAACCTGTACACCAGACCAAAAAAAACCGTACAAATGACGGAATTCCCGTACAAGTTGACAGGTATGAAAAACAAAACAAACCCATTATCCCTGAGGCATTATGTACCACGGGTTGTTGGTCTTCAGGAAGAGCAGGCAATCTAAGTCTTTCTAGCAATCTAAGTCTTTCTAGCAATCTAAGTTAGTCGCAGATTATTCATTCTGCAAGACAGCAGCTTGGTGTCTAATAAGCTTAACATTATGTTGTCATCCACTTTTTCATTTGTAAATTTCTTGAACCGGATACCTAAACCCAGAATGACATTTGCTGCAACACATGTCCCTTGTTCAGAGAAATGAACTAATTCTCAAGTCTACGAACTAATAAATCAAAGAGTCTGCTTAAACTTTTTGTGATTCTAAAAATAGATAATGACAAGGAAATTAAAAGAATTTTTGTATCCCACTGAACGTGGTGAGATCACCATTTAGATCATGACCTGTCCAAAATGAGGTCCCTTGTCCCACATTCTGATGATGATGTATAAATATATCAAGTCTCATCCCTCAATCTCAAATGGGTTTAAAGTTATTATGTGGAAAAAAAAGTGATGGAAAACTAAAAATACTGACTTGTGACCTTGACCTTGGAGAAAGGACTCCCAAAGTGTTTGCGATGCATTTTTTTATGATGATGTATAACTATGCTAAGTTTAGTAACTTGATCTCGGATGGCTCACAGGCTATAAAGCAGAAAGGAAAGTCTGATGGAACACTTAAAATATTGACCCTTGACCTTGAAGACAGGACCCCAGTGTGGTGTGCAACACACCTTCTAATGATGTTGATGATGTATATGTGTAAAAAAATTTCATCCCTTAATCTCAAATGGCTGTAGTTATACAGCAGAAACAAAAGTGTGACTGATGGACAGATGGACACAGGGATGAACAGAAATGAAAATACTATGTCCACTGCTTTGTGTGAATAGGCAGGGGACAAAAATGTATGTGATAACATATAGTTTTAAAAGAAACAGCGACAAAAAAGCCCTTGTGGTGAGAGACATGCAATCCTGCTTTTACTAAATCTGATTTCCATGACACTCAGTTGAGTCCCAGAGATGTAGGATAAGTTACCTCCTCCTCATCATAACAAAAGCACTGCATATACTGAAATAAGCACTGAATATAAAGGTGTAACTAATGCATATAAAGATATCAGCACTGAATATAAAGGAAAATGCACTGCATATATTTCGAGTATGCACCACATACAATGATAAAACCACAGCACATGGGACAAAACCATCGCATATAATGGCAAACCACCACATATAATGTCATATAATGATGAAACCACTGCACATACTAGAAAAAACACTGCTTATAACGAGGAATCTACAACATATAATAAAGAAATCACAACATGTAATGAAGAAAGCTCCAAATATAAAGACAAAACCACCAAATATATTAACGAAATGTCACATAAGACAACCATGTCCTTCCATATAAATTCATATTTATATAATTATTTCTATTAGATTTGTTTATATTCC
Source organism: Margaritifera margaritifera (assembly GCA_029931535.1). Lineage (NCBI taxonomy): Eukaryota > Metazoa > Mollusca > Bivalvia > Unionida > Margaritiferidae > Margaritifera > Margaritifera margaritifera. The sequence goes on along the minus strand of JAQPZY010001503.1, from coordinate 1,610,127 downwards.
AAAATCAATATTTGTTGTTGAATTATCTATTTGAGGTATGTTTTCACTATTTTAGCATACAATAGAATGCTGACTACCTGGGTTCCAATTATCATGACCTGGAGATCATATATTTACTCTGAGCTCGAGTTTTCAGATCTGCTATCAGCCAATCAAAAACAATCTTTCAAGAGTAATGACATTTGCAGTTGGTCAAACTAAAATGTCAAGCACAAACTCAAATTCTCAAGAGTTATATGATTTCCAGACCAGGCAGTGTACTCATGAAATTGAGCAAGAAGCTGAAGCTCAGAGTTCAAAACTTCCATAGATTATAACTTTATTTAGAATAAAACTAGAACCATAGAATTTTCATATTTTTCTTTATTATATAACTTAATTTAGTATATTGCTAGAACCATAGAACTTTCGTATTTTTCTTAACTTGGATTTCTCTACTTGACTGCCAAATTTCAATGATATGGGTGCAACCTATTGTATATACTCGCATATGAGCCGGGTCCAAATGTAAACAACATAGAACCTGATCTGCCCTCACATAATGCGCTGGCAGATCAGGGTCTATGTTTGTTCTACTGATTAGTCCTTTCAAACTGCATAGACCCAGATCTGCCAGCGCATTATGCGACGGCAGATCTGGGTCTATGCAGTTTGCAGTTGGTATTGGATTATATGCGAGTATAGACGATATTAGATTTGGGGATTTTGAGCTTGAGTTACTTGCTCAAAAAGTTTTTAAAATTCAGGCCAGATCATTTGCTTGTATGGACTACTACATCAAACTAAAAAGTAGGTTACTCTCATCAGAGACATCTATAACACAGAATGTCAGCACCCTCGTTGCATTTGTACTGTTATGTAGTAGCCTTTTCATATGCAAATGAAGATGCTGACAAGGTGATGCCCAGTTAAGTGCCTCTTTATGCTTGTGGGGTGACTAATGAGTTGGGGTTGTGAACACCCAGTGATTATTTGTACGGTAGTATGATGTTGATGAAACTTCAACCAGTTGTTTTAACAGCGATCATTTTCACAGTCATGAGTTTTTATTAGTCACAAAAATCTTGACAAAGGCATTTTGAAAATAATATAAATCCAGTTGATAATGGTTTGGAGGATACATTGCTGAACTGTTCCACACGTCTGCATAAAATATTTCATTATCATCAGACTGAAGTATTGTTTCATAAATTTCATGTGTGTTTGAACAAAAAACTCCATAAGGAATGTGCTCAACTTTTATCTGAGTGTGGTGTTGAAATTAATACATTCATCCAGTGTTTGGTCCATGGAGCTTGTTAATGGATTCATTGATGAATAACTAATTTTTGCTTGGCAGTAATCAACACTTGATATGGCAACTTTATCTGAGAATGACTGGACAATTTCATTTTGTGTCTGTGGATATATTATTTATTCTTTAAAGAAGTGCTTCAAACTTGTACATTTGAATTAGAGTTTGAACTGCGAGTTTTAAAGTTGACCAAAACGTGAAAACAATTAGGCAAAACTGCATAATTAATACATGTTTGGTGCAGTGATCACTTCTAAACAATAAGATTTCCAGACCATTCAGATTTGTTTGTCAGTCTTTGATAACTTAGACATCATTAACACTTTATCAGGGTACAAAAAGAAATAAAAATTTGATTGAGTTGGATGCTGATGAAGATCATTGTGAACCAATAACCCGACAAACTTGGAACAGCTATCAATTATTGAGACAGAGAAAGAGGGAAGTTATAATGAAGTGCTGTTCTGCTCCTGCTTTTTTAATTGCTGGTCTACCGAAATAAAGATGACAGTAAAATAATGCTTTATCTTGCATTAATCAAAAATATGAGGTAACTAAAAATCAATAAGTACCTGTGACTTTAAAAAGAAATAAAATGGATTTAAAAAAAAAGTTCTTATTGCTTTTGTTCTTACAAGTTTATGCATGATTTTACCATTCAGAAATGTCTCAGAATGAATAATAAGACTAGAAAATTGAGCAGTTTTGCAGAAAATGCATTAATCTCTTAAATAAAACCAAATAAAAAAACTAGAAAGAATTATGAAGATGTTGTTGACTCAGAACAATTACCGTATACACTCGTGTATAAAATGGGTCCAAATGCAAACAACATAGACCCTGTTCTGCCATCGCATAATGCGCCGGCAGATCAGGGTCTGTGTTGTTTGTTTTTCTGATTAGTCCTTGCAAACTGCATAGACTCGGATCTGCTGGCGCATTATGCGACGGCAGATCTGGTTCTATGCAGTTTGCAGTTGGTTTCGGATTATACACGAGTATATACGGTAAAATAGTAGAGAGATAGGAATAGTAATAAAGCTCAGGTTATTTCCAAAATAACTTTTTATGATAAAATTTTACCCTGGATATAGCCATTAAATTTGAAATAATCTTTTTAAAAAGTTCTGCAGTCAGTTGTAAAATTTATTCAGTTTTTAAATGACAAAACATGACAGCTGTATAAAAATAAATGAGAAATGCATAAAATGGATCAGATTATTTGTATTCAACATTCGTGTCAGAAAGTTGATTGCCGTTATTTCAAAGAGAGCATTGTTGCTCATGTTTTCACCCTAAGCACAGACCTTAAATTTTAAATGCTGTGCAGTCTATTGAAAAATTAGATAGATTTTAAATGACAACAAATATGACATGACTTAATACAGTATGAATAAATACATACAATAGAGCATTTGGTATACATATTGGACAATTGTAACAGGAAATCGGTTCAGGTTGTTTCAGAGAGAGAATTTTATGTTCATGTTTAAACCCTTGATACTCCCCTTAAAATTTTAATTTAAACTTTTCTAAATCTTGTGAAGTCTTCAGAAAATGGATTCAGCTTTTAAATGATACCAAATGTGACTAAATACAATGGAACGTGAAGAAATGCATAAAATATGACATTTGGTACTTACTTGACATTTGCAACAGGAAAGCAATTAAAGTTATTTCAAAGGCCCTTAAAATTAAAATTAGCTTTCTAAAAGCTTGTGCAGTCGGCATGATGCCAAATGTGACTTGACTTAATGGAAGATGAAGAAATACATAAACTAGAGCAGTTGGTATCATATAAAATTAAAATCAGCTTTCTAAAATTTTGTGCAGTCTACATTAAATTTTTAATTAGCTTTAAATGATACAAAATATGACTTGAAGTTTAATGGAAGATTAAGAAACTTATAAAATAGAGTCAACAGAGATATTACCCCTCCAATTTGACTGTCGATGTCACACCCTTCCCATGGACTCGTTACTCACACAATGAAATCCTTTTCTCACAGAATTTCAAAGAAACCATACAAATGATAATACCAGTTTTATTTTAGTGTTAAATATTGATGGTCTTTCCCAGGGATATTACAGAATAAGATCAAACCACATTTCAACATGCAATATGAAGATGTGTGTTTTTGTGGCAGACTTGCAATATGGCTGCCCCCATTGTGCTCTTACTTCATCACGCACTGCCACTTGATGTCAGTGAGAGCCTTTGATCTGTTGACCAGTTGCCAAAATCTCTGTTATAGAAGTCTCTGCTCTGAACAGTATTTCATGTGCATATGAGAAATATTGTACTTATATCATGAAATGTAAATTCCAACTATGTCCCTAAAGATGTAAATCCCCAGTTGATTAAAAATCAATTACCGTATATACTCGCATATAAGTTGATACCAACTGCAAACTGCATAGACCCAGATCTTCCATCACATAATGTGCTGGCAGATCTGGGTCTATGCAGTTTGTTAGGACTAATCAGTAGAACAAACAACATAAACCATGATCTGCCGGCACATTATGTGATGGCAGATCGGGGTCTATGTTGTTTGCATTTGAACCCGGTTTATACACGAGTATATAAGGTAACCACATGGTTGATTTTCCAGAAAAATAATCGGTGTGTCCTGATGGCTCTGCATAATTGGCATTTGACTGTACCACTTTTTGATAGATTGCATACCATCATTATTACAGTGCTATGGATGATACAGTGTGACATCTACAGGCCAATGCCATTGATGCCTGCTGTTTTGCAAGCGATTTTAGTATAAAGAAATTTTTCTTTCATTTTAAAATAATTTGGGTTCATATTGAATAATTTCTTGCAAATTTAACTTTTTAAAGATTTGAAAATCTCAAGCAGATACTTTGTCGTTTTGTTTTCAAGGTGACACCTAATTTTTAACCAGAAATGTGAGAAAAATAGCCAATCATTTGACCTTGTGATGTGATGAGAAATGTCTGTAACATCGTAACCATGAAGTGAAATTTCTATTTCATTTAAATTATTCTACCACTCATTCATAGCAAAGATGGTGGACAAATGTTGCAATCTTTTGTTGTTGAGAATAATTGTTCTTTTTCAGACACTACTGTACAAGCATAAAGTATACAACAGAGAGGTATTCAACTAGCTGTGGATTTTTCGGTTGGGCAACCTGCTATCGGTATCGGTATGTAGACTACAATAATATCAATCAACTTCAGGTTTATTCAACATTTAGTCAGTAAGTGTGTATTTGACATTTTAAAAAGAATACAAATAAATCATGTGACAAAGTATATGTTAATTGTTAAATACTTTCACCTGGAGTGAAATACATGTATTTTTGGACTGAACATACAAGTAGGCCTAGCATACATTTTCTGTTACAAAACAAAGAAAATGACTACTGATATTGTGTTGCTAGTTTTACCCAGGTCTATGAAAAAATTATATTTTTCGGTTTCATGCTGATAAAAACAAATTTGGTTTGGTTTGTTGGATTAAATTTTTATTTTACTCTGGCTTTTCTCAGTGACGATTGATAGACTATGGCAAAGAAACCAATTAGTTTGCTGGACTTTCTGTTGGTGTCCTATATCTAATACTTTCTCTGTCCCCTCCCCCCTCTGTGGGTTCAGGGATGTAGGATAGGCTTGTGCCCACCTGCCTGGGATATCTGACATGATAAAAATGTTTGAGCTGAGAAGGTCTTTGGTTCTTTTAAAAGAGTGCAGTTTGTCAAAAATTTGACTTTGAATTTTAAGGATTTCACCTTTGCTTGCCTTTATCTTTGTTTTGTATACAGTTTATTGGGATACATAAACTTACTTGGTGCCATGAAGCCATGAATTGTACTGATGTGTCATTACCCCCCCCCCCCCCCCACACCCAACACACACACATAATTGGCTTTGGAAATAGCTTTTATACACCCTCCATAGGGTGGAGTGTATTATGTTATGATGCTGTTCGTCAATATCCTATTTATTCCCACACAATAAATAGAATTCTCCACCATCTGCAAATACCAAACTTTTTGGATGGCTTACACTTGGGGTAAGGATGAAGCCTATCAGTTTCAGGGTGAAAGGTTAAGGTCACTACAACAGAGAGAAGAAAAAAGGTTTCCAAACAATAAACATTAGTTCTACATAACTGACCTGGACCAAACTTTTGTTATGGATAGCTTGCACTTGGGGTAAGAAAAGAACCTGTTGATTTTGGGGTAAAAATATCAAAGGTCAAGATCACTTTGAAAGAAGAAAAATAGTTTCTGCACAGAAATTTCAGCCCTTGACCATGTACATTCATCAAAGTTTGTGGATGACTTACATGTTTGGTAAGAAAGAAGTCTATTTCTTTTTGAATCAAAGGTCAAAGTTTAATTTCACTTTGAAAGAAGAAAAATGTTTTGTTTTGCATAATAATGTACCTTGACATAATTTTGTGGGGGGCTTGAATTTGAGGTATGGAATAGGCCTACTGGTTTTAGGGTCAAAAGGTCAAAGGTTAGGGTCATTGTGGCTCAAAGAAAAATGGGTTTTACAGAATAACTTTTGTCTTATAGTAAGTTCCTTGACCAAGCTTTGCGGATGGTTTGCACTTGAGGTAATAAAGAAACCTGTAGCTTCTGGGGTCTAAGGTCATAGCAAGTCTGATAAGAAAAAAAAAATGGTTTCTGCACATTAAGTTCAGTTCAAGACTGCATACCTTGACCAAAGCCTATTATACCATACTACAGTATTTGCACACACTCCTATTTGTTTGTACCCCCCTACCGATTTTTAAAGTGAAAAGCATCAAGGATATGAAAAATGCACAAAACTTTGTCATTTCATTCATCAATTTATAATTTCTAATCTGATTGTTGCCAGGGAGTCCCTAACACTGTCAACTTATTGGCATTTCAAACCAAATGGAAGCTCTCGATGTAAACAAGCAGACAGACTGCTCACTGTCATTTTCTGGTTTCTAGAATGGTCCATTTCAGTAAAAACTGTGTTGTCTGTCTCTAATATTTGCAATGTCTAGTTTTAATATTTCTCAAAAAAAGTTGAACAAATGAAAAGGAGGAACTCTTGTATACATGTGTTCAAAGAGATGTAACTCCTAAATGTACGGAATTATTCAGAATATCAAAGATGGTGAATTAAATCACAACTATTGCTTGAAAACATAAACTCACCCATGCAAATATGGCAACCATGTCACTAAAGAAACTCCTGTTTGATTTGAAACGGCAACAAGTTAACAGTGTTAGGGACCCCCTGGTGACAGGTTAGAAATTATAAATTGATGAATGAAGTGACTAAGGTTTGTGCATTTTTTATATCCTTGATGCTTTTTGTTTTTAAAATTGGATGGGGGGTACAAACGAATGGGAAGGTGTGCGAATACTATAATGTCTGCATATAGGACTATTAAACATGGGGCAGGCATATAACCTGCTGTTCACAGTGCTCTTGTTTGCTCTTGGATTTTTATTAAATGGCTATTTATAAAAAAATTTCTACCTTATTTTTTAGGAGTGTTACCTATACACACTTCGAGTGCTGTCCTGGATGGACTGGTCTTGGCACATTGGATTGCAAATATGGTTTGTACTGCTTAGAATTCTAGGACAAATCTTTTTCTTTTATCTGAAATTTATCCTTTGGTCAATTTTACAGAATGTACTAATTGTCCAATAATTGCAGAATTGTGGAAACAAAATTGACCCATAAAGGCTGTCGTACAAAGATAAGAGAGACATTAAGATCACTTTGTCAGCTTTGAGGTTGTTGGAATTGTCATTGTAACACAAGCTTTAAGGTTCAGACCTGTAGATTATTTAAAATTATTTCATATTCAAGCGTAGGCCTGGCATTGAAAACAAATATAAAAAACTTTGCCTCTGATTTTGCCAAATTTTTTTACTTTTTTTCACTTCGGCTTTTTTTTGATCCAACCAAATTCACTAAAAACCTTTTTCTGTATCTCTTAAATGGCATATTCATTGTTTATCTAAAATAACTCTTTAAGTATTTGGTTACAGCTAAAATACTCATATAAAGAAAATAAAAAAGACAAAAATCCCTCATTTGATTGCAATATAACATAAAAAAAAGGGAATTAAAGCAACACAAAATGTACCATAGCACACCAAATGTACCATAGCAACACAAATGCACCATAACAACACAAAATGTACCATAGCAACACAAAATGTACCATTGCAACACAAAGTGTACCATAGCAAAAAAAAATTACAATAGTAACACAAAATGCAGCATGGCACAAAAATGCACTATAGCACACACAACACAAAATGTACCTTAGCAACACAAGATATACCATAGAACACAAAATGTACCATAGCACACAAATATTCATGGTAATACTCACAATGATCATAGTACACATTTCACATTAATTGTCACATTGAATATTTATTACCGCAAAATTCTGATTATTTGTCAAAGTTTGTTATAGTTTACACTACTTCATATTCCTGTTAACAGTTATATTTTATTATAGCACACAACATTTATCATAGTATACCCTACATTACAATACTCAAAGTTGACCATGGGACATTTCATATGCATGAAGACACTGAAACTTAAACACAGCTCAGACCACTTCATATTCAAGGTAACACTAAAACTTTAATATATCATAGACTACTTCATATTCAAGGTAAAACTCAAACTTTATTATAGCATTGACTACTTCATATTCAAGGTAAAACTCAAACTTTATTATAGCATAGACTACTTCATATTCAAGGTAAAACTCGAACTTTATTATAGCATTGACTACTTCATATTCAAGGTAAAACTCAAACTTTATTATAGCATAGACTACTTCATATTCAAGGTAAAACTCAAACTTTATTATAGCATAGACTACTTTATATTCAAGGTAAAACTCAAACTTTATTATAGCATAGACTACTTCATATTCAAGGTAAAACTCAAACTTTATTATAGCATAGACTACTTCATATTCAAGGTAAAACTCAAACTTTATTATAGCATAGACTACTTTATATTCAAGGTAAAACTCAAACTTTATTATAGCATAGACTACTTTATATTCAAGGTAAAACTCAAACTTTATTATAGCATAGACTACTTCATATTCAAAGTAAAACTGAAACTTTATTATAGCATAGACTACTTTATATTCAAGGTAAAACTCAAACTTTATTATAGCATAGACTACTTCATATTCAAGGTAAAACTGAAACTTTATTATAGCATAGATTACTTCATATTCAAGGTAAAACTCAAACTTTATTATAGCATAGACTACTTTATATTCAAGGTAAAACTGAAACTTTATTATAGCATAGACTACTTCATATTCAAGGTAAAACTGAAACTTTATTATAGCATAGACTACTTCATATTCAAGGTAACACTGAAACTTTATCACAGCACAGACTACTTCATATTCATGGTAACACTGAAACTTTATCACAGCACAGACTACTTCATATTCATGGTAACACTGAAACTTTATCACAGCACAGACTACTTCATATTCATGGTAACACTGAAGCTTTATTTTAGCATAGACTACTTCATATTCATGGCAACACTCCAAATTTATCATAGCATACAAAGTTTACCTTAGAACACAGTATATTACATGAGAAAACTCACAGAACACTTCCTGTTCATATTTGGCATTGGATAATTCTCCAGTTAGTCAGTTTCACAACCCATGTTAAAGACTTGTCCCTAGCCAGAGGTTTCATTAAGAAAGAGAGTATGAGGAGAAATTGAAAATGTTACAGTGGAGTTTAGAGGGTGTAGCTCCCTGCTGGGGTTCCAGGGTGCAACACTCCTGGTGAGGTGGTGGTGGTAGTTGGGTATGGGTGGGCAAAGCCACTTGGCAGCAGAAATGTTGTATGTGCATCAGCTCAAGTTAGACTATCTCTCTTGATGGAGAAATGTGAATTTTGTTTGAAAATAATTGTTATGATTTTAGAATTTTTATAAAATTCATTGTCTCCTGGTAATACTGTGAATATATTCTTTTTTGTTGGGTACCAGCTTTTTCTGGATTTTGTGTTTGCTAGAAGCCATGTATTTGGAGACCCAACTAACAACGATCCTTCTATGGAAACAACAGGACACTTTGTACAGTCCACGAGTTTAAGAAGCAAGGAATATGTAATCTTTGCAATACCATGAAAATGCATACCAATGAAAATAAATTAATTCAGGTTTTCTTTGTATGCCCCACTGCTTGCAACAATGGCATCTTAATTTGGTCCTGTCTGTCTGCTGGTCCATATGTCCATCTATCTGTCCATCCATCCATCTGTCCCAAAAGGCTTGCTAGAAAGATTGCACAAAAACCACAATTTTCAGGCCATTTTACCATTTTTTCAATTCTTTAACATATTTTTGAACATCCTTGACATCAGCCTTGTTAGCATGATTATGGAAAAAATGATATGAGGTAGACAAATTTAATTTGGCAGGCATATTTGTATTCATTTGTAGATGGCCTATTACAATTTATATTCCATTATAACATTTTTACAAACTTTTTGTAAATGTTTGAACCTTTTTGTCTGCATTGGGGGCATACATGTTTTACAAAGACAAATCTAAAACTTAGTTCCATATATGAAGGCTTGACTCTATAAGATTTTCATACATACTGTAACGACAGGAGTGTATTATAAATTATTTTTCATAAAATTGAAAGAATTTACCTTTATACTTTGTGATATAACCTTTTGATCTCAGCATTTTTCTCACACATCGTTGGATTGAGTTATACAGATTCTGAATGTAATTTAGAGGCATCAAAGTCTGCACAGTTCTAATTACCTGTTCCAGATCTTGTTTTGAACCGAGTTTTAAAATGTGAGTTTGCAGTTTCACATTTAAGTCTGTGACAGACATTTTCAATGATGTTTAAATCTTGTCTCTGGGCCAGGCCATCATATATATTTAAGCTGACTTTCATGTTTGTACAGTTGAACTAGGTGGGATGTATGAACAGGTGCATTGTTGTCCTGGAATATATACCGTCAGTACTCACATATAAGCCGATACCAACTGCAAACTGCATAGACCCAGATCTGCCATCGCATAATGCGCTGGCAGTTCTGGGTCTATGCAGTTTGTAAGGACTAATCAGTAGAACAAACAACATAGACTCTGATCTGCCAGCACATTATGCAACGGCAGATCAGGTTCTATGTTGTTTGCATTTGGGCCTAGCTTATACGAGAGTATATATGGTACTGATTTGTGGGGAAATGGTGTGTACTTACAGGTCAGGTACAGTTGTCAGGCACTTCTACATTCTGTTGGACATTCATCTTACTATCTATGTTTAAAATTATTCTGATGTCATGGAATGTTTCACATCCCCAATTAATGAAGCTACACTTGGGGGCAATGGGCACAGGTGACAAACATTGTGGGGTCCATTATTCAAACTCACCTCCATATGAAAATCTTATTTTTTTTCCCACTATCAATGTAACATTCATCACCGAATATCACTTGATTCCAATTATTATCCTCACTGCAATGAAACTTGCCTCTACACCATATGTTACATGATTTCTCTTGTTGATTTTTAAATTTTTACCTAACAACATGTCTCTGTTGACCTTTGTAGTAGAGAGCTCTTTGCATTGTCATTTTTGAAACATGTTCAGTGCCAAAATAAATTGAAAATACTAGTAATATTGACAAAAGTTCTTCTATCTTGTTTTAAACACCAAATTAAATCATGAACATCATGCTCTCTGAGTTTTTTCATTCCTAGACTTCCTCACAGTGTTTCCACATTACCCTTTTTTGAAATCGGTCGATCACATGGCAGACTGTAGACTTAGGAATATTCATTCTTCAGGCCATATCTGTTTGCTAAATTCCAAATTGATACCAAGAAACTTTGGCAATTTTGGACCCACTGATCAGTTCCTTCTGTGATTGTGCCATCTTGATTATCTCATCACCAGAGAGAAAACATATAAGGAAAATACATAGTCTTGCCCTGCAGAATCATCAGATTTAAGGATATTCATATTTATATTGAATCATTGCAATATATTCATATTTGTTTCAATGAAATTAATATCTCTTAACTGCTTACTTATTATGTGCTGAAACTGATGCAGAAACGGAAAAAGCAAGCATCTTCTTGACTTAGACTAATCTGTTTCAAGTGGAAGAAGACACTGATTTTAATTGTATGAATGATTTCTGACGGAATACGGCAGTGAGTTAGTCAAAATTGTTGGTGGCGATTTATGTAAAAATAAATGGCAACAAATTGCGGCTACACACTTCTGTTGGAACCTCTGCCTAGCACAAATAAACTAAAAAAAATACAAGGATCATTTATATCCAAGACCCAACTCTTTCAACAAGCTAAGGGTTTACAAGTATTTTAATTGTAATGGTTAAACTTTACTCATCACATGTTCAAATTAGTGTCGACTTTCTTCATGCAGACTATCAGCTGAGAAGTCTTCAAAAATATTTATACATGTCTGTCGAATTCATATACTCATCCCTACTAATTGATTACTGTTTTGTCTTAAATACTGACTGATCTCAACGAATGTTTAGGGATACATCCAAGCAAATGTAATTACCAAAACCTGACTTAAGCTGAACAAATGCAACACATGAATTCATTGGTCACATGAATGAGGACTGCTTCTACAGTAGCTGCTTATTGATTGGCTGCATACAATGATTGCACAATATGCTTCTTTGCAGACAGCTATTCTTCAGCTTTGGAAAACAGTTTTAGTACTGCTCAGGTACTGCATGGTATGACTTAAGAAGTCCTGTCACATATTGCACATAAAAATCTGACTAACATTTTAACATTTTCCAGCAATGTGGAGTAACTTGGATATTTGAGTTCATTAGTTTAGACACCAATTTTTTTTTTACAACTGACTTGATTGAATTGTGTCAATTTTAAGCTCCAAACAGTTCATTATTTTAAAAGTAGCGAGGGGCATACTTGTATTTTACACACTACTGAAACAAATTTATTCTTTTTTTAATCAAAAGCAATGGAGTTGCTGTTGTCTGTTGTCATACTGGCTCTTCAGGAAACACAGTTTGCTAGAGGATGAATTGGCGGTATAGGTATTAATTTATTAGAACACATTTGTATTTGCCTGCCATAATGTGGAACGTATTAGGTTATGATGTTGGCCAGCCTGGCCACTGGCCAGCATCTCTCCATCCGTCTGTTATCAATTTTGTTTCCACACAATAACTCTAGTTGTCAACTATCCACAGTTACCAAACCTAGTGGTTGACTTGCACTTTGAGTAAGGAAGAACCCAATCAGTTTCAGGGTCAATGTTACGACTCTATGGTAAGAAAAGCATAACAAAAAGAAAGTGAAACCAACAATGTTTGTAAAATCAACAAACGATTTATTTCTAAATAATTAATGTGAAAATCAAAAGACACAGTAATGTGTATTAAAATCCTAATAATCCAATAATTATTAGTGTCCTAATCACAAGTCCTGTATAAATAGAAACAATAAAATGTTCTGAATGAATGAATGTTCCGAGGTATTGAATGTTCCGAACAAATGAATCTTCGAAATGAACGAATGTTCCGAAAGTCATAAATATAAATTTAAAGGTTGATGAACACTTTAGGTAACTCCATTGGATGTTCCAATAAATAATTCCTTTCGAATTATGTATACAGCAATACAGCATTACGGCATTACAGAACTACAAGATTACAGCTCAACTATGATTTCAAACATCTGATGATTCCAAAGGCTGATCATAAAAAAACATGTTTTTAAAACAGGATTTAAAATTGGAATGAATATAATGCCTATATCAAGGTCTTATATACTCAAAGCAAATGACCTATTTCAGAACAGGAAACATGTCATTTTATGACCCAGAATGCAATACTAAATGTGTCGATTTAGTGGAAAATTCTCATAGAATGGTGAACTCAAATGTAGTCAACATGTTGTTTATAAAATGACTAAAGTACAACTTAACCTAACTTAAATGTGACTCACTATTTGATACATTTTAATACAGCCATAGACCAAATGAAAACTATATTATAATTTAAAAGATGATATATAATTTCCGTAACAGTCAAAAAGTCAAAGGTTAAGGTCATTGTGACTGAAAGATGAAAAACAGCTTCTGCACAATAACTCTAGTTGTCCACCATCTATAGTAACCAATCTTTGCAAATGGCTTGCACTTGGGATAAGCCTGTCAATTTAGGGTTTTTTATCCCTCCCATTAACTAGTTTTAAGGTAAGTATTACCTACCCAATTCTTGGTCATTGTTTTTATTTCTTGTATTTCCATTCAGTATTCAATATGCCTCAAGGTGTGGATAAATGCAGCTTTAAAAAGGCTACTTGGGACACACTCACCCACCTGCTTAGCATTCGCTGTGTGTCCTACAGCCTTTTTGTTGCCATTGGTCTGACAAGGTATGGATTTAGTGGAAAGTTGCTGTGCATATAGGGCCACAATGAAGGGTCCCACTTCTTTGTCGCTGGAAGACCCCCTCCATTTCCACATTTAGGGAAGTAGGCAACACCCATAAGGGTGGGGTCTGTGGCTCTTTCCAGGGTATGGAAATCGCCCATTTCCACAAGGGTGGGATCACTGACACATGGATTGAAGTTGTCAGCTCCCGTGAAGGAGGGATCATTGGTACTTCCCAGTGGAGGGAAGTTGCCATCACCAAGTAGTGAGTCCTGTCATCCTGACACAAGGGAAGTGTGGTCTCTCTCGAACTGACCTGTTTTTAAATCAATGGGATCTTGTTCATTATAGTTGAGTTCCCAAACAGACTCCCCAGTTAGGTCTGCATTGTCTGACTGGTCATTGTCTGGTGACCGGGCACTAGTCACTGGGTAGCATGCTAAGTGACAGCCACCAAGTGTCTGTCACAGGGCACTCATTACCAGACATTAGGTACTGGCACTGGGTAATGTTTCATGTGATAATCACAGAATATCTGTCACTGGTCACTGGGCATCAATCACTGGGTGCTCATCACCAAGTATGGTGATTGGTACTGATATCTGGTTTCTGTCTTGGGTCATCAGTCACCAGGTGCCAGCCACCAGGCACTGGGTTTAGGCATCAGGGACCAGTCTTTGGACCAAGCACTCGGCTTTGACCACCAGTCAAGGGAAAGGGATATGATCGATACCCCCTCTTCTCTATGTTACCATTTAAACTTTACATGGACTGGTCTGCGAGTTTAGATAACCTGTGTAGGATAAGGGATCGGGTCAACACACCTCCCCTGATGTCCCTGTTCAACTCCTGCATGGTTTGGGGATTCCCACGACCCAGCAGTGAGTCGGTGATGTCTCCCTTTCCTCCCATGGCACAGTTGATGACACTGCTGTGTCTCCATGAATCAGCAGATTGTGTAGGCTGTAGATCATCCCCGTCTTCTCCAGCTTCATTATCAGGAGTAGTGGAGCCGGGGTGCCACTTGCCTCCTGCAGCAAGAGGAAATCATCAGTCCCTTACCCCAGCAAGAGAGGAACAACAGTTTAGACCCAACCCCTGCTCCACTGTAAGCGGAAACAGGATGATGAACCCTAATCATACAGTTCCCTTTTCTGAGGAGGGAGATAAGATGGAATTGGCCTGTCTCACTCTGAGAGCGAAGACAGGATGGCAAACTATCAATTTTGGTTGACACCAATGATTTCCCAGAAGAACCAGTTATGTTGGGCCCATCTCCTCTTTTGGGGTTTCCATCTTTGTTTGCACCGTAAGGGTTAGGTGATGGAGGAGGAGGAAACCTTTGACAATGCAGTAAATGAGGTTTACTACCTCCTTCCCCCAGTTCTGTGCCCAAAACCCTTGGGATCTCTGGATAATTGGAACCTCTACAGTTTGGAGAGGCTTTCGTGGGCACAGCTTGAATCAGACCTTCTATTGCTCCCTCACTCAGCGATGGTGAGGGAGCTAACTCAGAAGTTGTTTTAAGGCCAAAATGCAACCAGACAGCAGAAGGGGTGATCTGTCGTCTCTTCTATGCTTCAGTCCCTAGTTTCTGATTCTAGTTACAGGGTATATTTATCTTCTTGACCCCTCAAGCCCCTCCACCTTGAACTTCCCAGGTGGTGATTTTGGCAGAGACCTGGGCCTGTCTGCCCATTAAGTCTCTTGAAGGCTTGTACACTAGTTACTATAGTCTCCCATGCCAATTGTTTTTGACTGCCTCCAGTCTTTTGAAGGAGGAGTCATTGTTGGAGGTTGTTTCCAAGACTTCAAGACATGTGTTCTAGATGTCCATAACACTCTCTACTGAGCTTCTCATCCATAGGAATGCTGCCTTAGAGCATCAAAGGTTTTGCTGGAGCACAGCAAAAGCCTTTTTAGGGCTGTCCTGCTTGATGTGGAGACATAATTTGATGGGCTAATCCCTACAGTGGCCTTGCAAGTCTTCAGGGATCAGCTATTCCAGTCCTTAGCCATAGTACTGGGGCTGGCTAAATTGGCGAAGAAATGCCCCCATCTCTGACAGTCTATGGCTACCCTTCCTAAACATTTTAAGCAGGGTCACCCAGCAGAACCATCAGACCCAGTTTAAACTCATTTCTGACCATCTTTCTCATGACGAGGTGATCAGTGGGGCAAGGGGAGGAAGTCTACAGACCCCTTCCCCTTCCCAAAAGAGGACAGCAGGCATCCCTAGGGAGTTGCTCCCTGTTATGCCAAGTCCACCTCTTCTCAGTGTCCTAGTAGGTGCTGGACTGAGCCTTTTTGTCAGAGGCTTGGCTGGACCTCATGGACAATAGAGTTACCAGCTTCACTTCTGGTAACCCCCACTTCTTTCAAGGACTCCCATTTGGTTCCACAAGACTCAACTGGTATCCCTATGGGAAGAGATGTGCACCCTTCTAAGGAAGGAGACAGTAGAGAAGGTGACAAATATTAAAAGTCCAGAATTTTATTCCCAGATCTTCCAATTTTCAAAAAAAGGGGGAATGTTTTGACTCATTATTGATCTGGAAGAGCATTTTAAGATTGAAACATATGCAGGATGCCATCAGGCAGAATGTCAGGGTTGTCTCCATTGATCTCCAAGATGCATATATTTACATACTCATCTTTCCAGCCCACAGGAATTCCTGCAGTTATGTCTGGGACATGAGAGCTTTCATTTTTGGGCTCTTCTTTTTGGCCTAGCTTCACCTCCCAGAGTCTTCACCAGGGTGATGGGTGTAATAGTGGTTCATTAAGGTCTTTAAGGGTCCCCATCCTCCAATACTTTGGTTGATGCACAATGCCCCCAGAAATGCCCTTATGAGGGATTTGTTTCTCTGTTTGGAGACATTGACTCAACTAGGCTTAATTCCCAATCTTGAGAAGTTGGATCCGGTCCCTTCTCAAAATTTTGTTTATGTGGGGGGATGAATTTTCTCACTCATCAAGGGACAATCCATGTTCCTCCTGACAGAATTTCACTCTTTCTCTCACAGCAAGACTGGACAAGAAGGCTTTGTTGTCCACTCACGTCGACCTCTCTCTCCTAGGGCCTCTGAACACTGCAGTGGACTTAATTCCCTAGGAAGGCTTCATATGCCACCTCCAGTTCTTGCTTCTAGCAAACTGGAGACCTCACAAGGACCTCTTGTCCACTCGGATCCCCTCAGGATCCAAATTTTGACACCATCTGAGTTGGTGGAAAAATCAAGACACTTAGAGCCCAAGTGGTTAGTCCTGCAGGACCTGTGGTCTTGGGAAGAGTATTCCCTTCAACAATCTAGAAATGTGGAGTGTAATTTAGCATTGTGTCAACCACATAAGACCTTGCAGAGTCATGGTCGTTACAGACAACACATCAGTTGTAGAGTATCTCAGACATCAAGGGGACATTTATTCTCCTTTGCTAGTTTTCGAAGTCTGGAACCTCCTTTGGTCAGCTTCAAAGGAGATCACTTGCAGTCTGCCACATTCAGGGCAAGAGAAGTATTCTGGTGGATGACCTGTCCAGACAGGGACAAGCAGTTCTCACAGAGTGGTGTCTGCACCAGATGGTAGCAGAGACACTTTTTCATCTGTGTGGAAAGCCAATGGTAGACTTGTTCGCAACGAAGGTGGTATAACAAGCTACCTCTTTATGTTTCTCCAGTGCCAGACCAGAGGGCATGGGCAGTAAACACCTTTAGTCTGAGATGGGATATACTGTAAGCCTATGCCTTCCACCCTTTCAGAATAATCACTTGGGTGCTTCAGAGTAAGAAGTTCCATCAGTGATCATTGTGCAGTGATCTCCTCGACCTGTTGATTGATGACCCCAGTGAATTACCACTGAGGAGGGATCTGTTGTCACAGCACAGAGGATCCCTCTTAAACAACACTCCTCGAATTTTCCACCTTCATGCCTGGTTCATATGAAATGATCTATCTGCCAGGATCAGTTTTCGAGCAAGGTTACCAAATGTATTGCTCAAGCTAGAATGCAATCAACCAAGTTGATAATTTTCTGTAATTGGTGCAGAAGGAAATGCATTGACCCTATCTGTCCCCCATTAATAGCAGTTGCTGATTTTCTTGTTTTTCTCTGTGAAAAAAAAAGATTGCTTAGTATCCACCATTACAGGCTATAGATTAGCTCTCTCCATTACTCTCAAGTTCTCTATGGGCTTCATGATAGATTTGGACCCACATCTTTAAGAACTGATCAGGTACTTTGAGCTTCAGAGACCAGTCTCTCCCTCATTAATGCTGCGGTGGAACCTTTTGTGTGTTCAATGATCATTATGAACCTTTGAGTGAACCTTTGAGTGAACCTTTATTTCAGAGCCTTACCCTTAAAACAGTTTTCTCTCCTACTTGCCAACCCAGGTTTCTGGCCAAGAATCAGTTACCTTTGGTAGCTTCTGTTCGTATTGAAATCCTCAGCCTTGGTCATATATGTCTGGGTATGATCTAGATAGGCTTCTTTCCCAGTTAGATGTTTACATTTGTATCTGTCTCAATCAAAAGAGAAAAGAAATGGTTGTAACTCTCAAAGGAACCTACGAGATTTCATCAGGCACCATCTGGGGATGGAATATTCAGACTGTTAAAAGAGCTTATCAGTCTCTCACTGTGAGAGATCAAATAATGAAAATGAAAGCAATTGAGGTCAGGGCTGTTGCTGCATCATGGGCCTTATTGAATCATTCTTCTTTGGATGATGTCATGAAAGCCACATTATGGCAGCCCCACTTACCTCACCTTTTATTGTCGTTTTACCTTGGAGTTTGTTACAAGTAATCAGAAGAAAAACAACATAGACCCTGATTTGCCGATGCATTATGCAATGGCAGATCAGGATCCATATTGTTGTTTGCAGTTGGACTCAACTTATAAGTGAGTATATACATACCTGCCATATTCCCAGACAGTGATGGGGTTTTTTTAAATCTCAAAATGTGTGTTTTTAGCTTCCTTGGGGGTTCAGTGCATGTGACCCCCAAAAAACGATGTCATCCAATATAGAATAAGCTATCTTTTCATATAAGCCTATGGAAAATGATTAGAAATTCAAATCTGAATAAAAGAAAATAATTTGTCTGTTTTCTTTAAAGCATTTAATACACTTACAAAAAGAAAAAAAATAGTAGACTTGGCATTGTCAGATATCAGAATACACATACACATATTTGCAAACACTCACATATAATCATAACCAAGCTGACATTAAATAAAAACATACACCAAGTTTCTGTCTTTAAAATCCACTGGATGGCAAAATATAGGCTGAATTAGATGTAGTCTTTGTGGCTCTTAATAGTTCATTTGGGGGTTTGAAGGTAATGCAAGTGTCATTTGTGTTAATCTTTGTACTCGTTAGATCATAACTGTTGTTCAAACTTCCCTGCTGGATTCTCTGAGTGAATCCTGATCAGAACTGAGTTGTTCCTGATGACCTTAACCTTAGCATTGTCAGAACTGTATCCGATAAGTTTGACCATGAGATATGCTTGTCTGTATAGAAAAAAGTATATACATCACATTTGGGATTGACCACTTCACTGGGGGAAGGGACATAATATTTCAAAGTTTCATGGGGGCTTTACAGGTCATACAACAGTAATAAATGCCTCTGTCCAGTACAGGTGTTAATGCTTTATGAACACAAATAAACTGTGCAAACATGAGTGTGTGCTTATTATTGTCTTTCAATCAGTCTATGTCATAGCTAAAATCATCCTGAGAAGCATGGGTCAATTAATGGTTGGTATTTTAACAAGATTAAGATAACAAATATTAATAAAGAGAACTAATCTGAATGTTCAATTCCCCGTGTCAAATATGTTCTGGATTGTCCCCATGTTACATACAGGTGGTGCAGCTATGGCGACAGATGTCATACAATCCAGAATGACTTATGTTGATATGTTGTTTGCAGTATTAAATACTCTCCCTGGCTTCTGGACTTCACAAAGTCAAACTTCGTCAACCAGGAGTTATGAAGTTTTGTTTTGCTGGGCTTTGCTTGCTTCGCTGATAGCTTGTTGCTTTCTGAATCACAGGAAATGAGTTTTGACATTTTGCCTTAAAAAATGAATCACACTTGAACACTATTCCAACAAGTGAAATAACAATGCAGATTTATGGTTTATATATGGAGTAAAATCTGACTTCAAAGAAATGTTGCTGCTGTTTACAAACTTGCCAATAATCTTTAATACAGATGGCTTAAACATTCTCATTCAAGCTTGCAATGATGTGTAATAACTTTTGTTCTTCAACACACATCCCTTTGATTTACCTATAACCTAAAATGAATTGGGTTGTTCCACTTTGTGAACTTTACCTATGAAAATTAGCATAATGGGCTCCTCCACAACAGACTTCAAAGGACTTAACACATCACCCTATCTATTGTCAGCCAATTAAGTAATATGCGAAATTGTGGTTGCTTATACCTGACCACCTTGCCTTTTAATTGCCTCAGTGACAATTAGCTGTATAAACTGCCCCTAGGATAGGATAGTTTTACATGAGTTCTAAGCAGGACTGTTTACAGTTTATACATGCTACATGTTACGGGCATATATTGAGGTGGTGGGTTTCTTTTCCCCGAAGATTACTGAAAATCGTGTTTCTTGAAACATGATTGTGTCAGGGGGTTTGGGAGTAAAAAATTGTGTTTTTAGTGTGACATGTCATGTTATGGCAAGTATGTATATATGGGACATTTTTTGTACTGCGTAGCATATTTTAAGCTTATTATCCCCATGCTTTCCGTGAGAAGTGGTTTGGTGTAATAGCACAGCAACATGTAGGCTATTTAGTGTTATTTAGTGCTGAGGCGATTGGAGTAAAGTGCCTTGCCCAGGGACACATCCAGGTAGCTGACCTGGGTTATCAGAAGATAGGTTTTGAACCTGTGCCATGCCTTTTCGGTAAACCACAGTGTTGAAATAATGTAAACTTGGTATGTAGCTTGTCTGCGTGGTAGCCATCTGGAAGAGAGGTCTTATTTTTTCCTAGTATAGGGATGGGGGGGGGGGGGCAGGGACTTGTGGGCTCAAAGGTCAATATTATTCAGAATATTTTTGGACCAAACTTTCTACATATTACATTTCTAAGAGGATGACATAATATATACAGTAAACTCTAGATATAATGAAGTCCAGGAGACCCCAAAAAATGATATAGCTATATCTGAATTTCGTTATGATATCAGATATTTTGTAACATCCTATTTAATTATAAATTAAGTTTACTGTATATATACATATATATATATATATATATATATATATATAAAATGGTTTTTGTGCACAGTTTCTAAATGAGGGGGAGGGCTTAAGGTGGGTGGGAGGGGATCATGAGGTGATCGTATGGAAAACTGTTGTTGTAGAACTTATTATTTTTGTGGATAAATGTTAATAATACAATTTTGTATCCTAAAGGATTAGGTCAGAACAGTTTTATTTAAAAATAACATAATCAGTCTCTATATTTATCTTTCAAATTTGAAATTCTGATTACAATATAAAAGCTAATGGGAAATATATGATAGGACAACATATTAAGGCAATTTTTTATAACAACGTAGGATGAAAACCCTACATCCCTGTCAGTGTCAGGGACGTTGGCAATGTATGGTTTACATAAGTACTTCTTCTTTTCAGCCCTTTGTGATGGGAAAACAACCCCATCGGCATGCACTATTTATTATGCTGACTACTTTGTAAAGAAGAAGAATGGAATTGTTGAAAGGAACAGTGGGGGTGTCTGCAACAATCCAGATGTCTGTAGTAGTTGTAATGATGGATTTTACAGTGCTGGAGCATACTGCAAAGGTTAGTATACACACGGAAGGTTAGTATACATGCAAGTTAGTATACACGCAGGAGGTTAGTATACATGCAGGAGGTTAGTATACATGCAGGAGGTTAGTATACATGCAGGAGGTTAGTATACATGCAGGAGGTTAGAACTTTACATTTGATTGGTACCATGTAGTCATTGTTGTGCTGAAGGACAAGACTGCATATTAAAGACCATTAATTTCACTTGAGGGTGTAATGCAAGGAGTACTTGTGTCTTGCTGTAATTGATATCGTTTGATATGCAAGCTTATCTCTTGGAAGGAGTTTCTTTGTTAAAGGCTGTAATTGGGAACAGTTGTGACAGGACCTTTTTTACTTCTAGGTTAGAATAGAGTTACCATATATACTTGATTAGAAGTCAACTCTTCCCCCTTTTTAGGGCTGCAAAAAACCAATTTCTCTTTGACCCTCCTATTACTGCAAGCCAGATCCGTCTGAAGGGGTGACTTGTCGTCAGTGAGTCAGAGTTGCACTTTGGAAAAATAAACAAGCCAAACCGGATAGATAGATAGATAGATAGATAGATAGATAGATAGATAGATAGATAGATAGATAGATAGATAGATAGATAGATAGATAGATAGATAGATAGATAGATAGATAGATAGATAGATAGATAGATAGATAGATAGATAGATAGATAGATAGATAGATAGATAGATAGATAGATAGATAGATAGATAGATAGATAGATAGATAGATAGATAGATAGATAGATAGATAGATAGATAGATAGATAGATAGATAGATAGATAGATAGATAGATAGATAGATAGATAGATAGATAGATAGATAGATAGATAGATAGATAGATAGATAGATAGATAGATAGATAGATAGATAGATAGATAGATAGATAGATAGATAGATAGATAGATAGATAGATAGATAGATAGATAGATAGATAGATAGATAGATAGATAGATAGATAGATAGATAGATAGATAGATAGATAGATAGATAGATAGATAGATAGATAGATAGATAGATAGATAGATAGATAGATAGATAGATAGATAGATAGATAGATAGATAGATAGATAGATAGATAGATAGATAGATAGATAGATAGATAGATAGATAGATAGATAGATAGATAGATAGATAGATAGATAGATAGATAGATAGATAGATAGATAGATAGATAGATAGATAGATAGATAGATAGATAGATAGATAGATAGATAGATAGATAGATAGATAGATAGATAGATAGATAGACAGACAGACAGACAGACAGACAGACAGACAGACAGGTAGATAGATAGATAGATAGATAGATAGATAGATAGATAGATAGATAGATAGATAGATAGATAGATAGATAGATGATAAATAAATAAATAAATAAGTAAATAAATAAATAAATAAATAAATAAATAAATAAGATAGATTAGATTATATTAGATTAGATAGGTAGGTAGGTAGGTAAGTAGATAGATAGATAGGAAAAATAAAGACAAAACCAGTGTAAAATACAGTTATACAGTGGAATATGTCACAAATACATTGACAGCTTACAATTTGTCCATCTTTGTGTAATAAAATCCATTGAAATCCATATAATGCTTGACATTTTAAATCCATTTATATGATAAATCCATGAATTCAATTATAGGTCACATACCGGTGTAAAAATACTAGTTCAGAATGATCCGATTCACAATATCCCGTAATATGTTAATTCCACACATCTTACAAATAAACAGAGTCCACATTTTATGTGATTCACTGTATCCTATAAATGTCACTATCAAATGTCATCTGGTATAAAATCCAAGAATTCATCCTCATTGTCTGATAAAGTTCTGAATTTCTCCATCGTCATCTAGTCATTGTAAATTTTTGTCGTCTAGTCATTGTAAATATCATCTGATTCCTCAGCTTTACTGTCATATGTGGGTGCTTATGTAGAGACTGAGCTTGGGCTCTGTAAGTAACACTTTGATCATAACGTCTTTGAAATCTATTAAAGGATGCAACTGAACAAGTGTCAGTTGTGCAACAAGATCACAGGGAGTTAAAATAACCACCCTCTGTTACTTGGCATTGAACAAATATCAAACTCATGGCTTGATCAAAGGGTTGTCATTTGGGAAAACAAAGAGGTTGGTGCCTTTACAATTTAAGGGATTAAGGTCAAACATGCACAGAAAGTTGTAGAACTCTACTTGTCTCTGAACAAAATTTAATTCGCAGCTCGATCAAAAGGATTGTCAACTTAAAAACAAACTGAGTGATGCCTTTACAAGTCAAGGGCTTATCAGTCCATGTGCACTAGCAGATAACTTGGGAAATATCACTTGGGAATTAAATCTGACTTATGGAAAAGGATTCTGAGTTATGGAAAAGGAAAATACAAATTAAATCAAAACTTTTATTGCATCAAACAGTGTTTATACAGCAAAACACAAACATTATTACAAATAAAGGTTGTTCGGACTTGCACGAAAATGGAAGCAATAAACTTACTAGTAAATACCCATGGCAAACAACATTGACTGACACTTTACTTTGTGGTAGGTAGCATTTAATTTACCAGTAATATTTTCAAATTATTAAAATCCATATAACTGTAGATACAAGTATTGTGTAAAGAATACTATCTTGAAACGGATAAACACAGTGCATACCATATATTCATTTATGATTGGGAATAGTGGCATGATAATGTAAAAATATTTAAATTGACAGTATATTTATGTACTGCAAACATCTAGAGTTTCCGACATTATCCCTAGATTTATAATTTTTTTGTATGTCACGCTTATAAGACGACCCCTACTCTGCATGAATCGAATTTTCAGTAAAAAACGTGGACTTATAAGCAAGTATATATGGTACTTAATTCATGGTAAAATTCAAGATGACTCCAGCGGGTGATAGTAAGTTTTCATGCTCATCAATTTACGGTTTTTGTCAAGCCTACCTTGTTGTTGAACCCACCTTGGCAGAAGCTTGACATATGGATCACTTTGCATATGTGTAGTTGTTTACTTTCTAGCCTGGTTGTCGAGTCAGTCTTGGTGAAAGCTCAGCATATCTTTCTGCACTTCTCTGCACATCCTAGATTAAGGTCAGTGTTAAAATCTTTTTAGATTAAAGCTGGGCTTGACAAAAAGACAGTCTGTTGTTATACAAATGCATGTTCTCTGGTGCTTCTTCTTACGCCAGTATATCAGTATTTTTGGATATGAAAATAAAATACTTGTACTTAAAGTATAACTACTCTATTTCCATTATCCCATCTGGAAAATTTTTATTGCTGTTGTCTCTTTCGAAGCTCAGTTTGTAACTAGAGTTACTAACCTGATTGTTATATAAACCACTCCTGACCTTGAAGCAGGTGACAGGGGACATAATCCAAAATCCATTACATATATTATTTTTGAAGAAACTAACTTTTTTATCCCCACACTTTCATGGGGGATATTGTGATACTTTCTGTCTGTCTGTCTTTCCAGCTGTCCATCCATCTGTCAGTCTGTTCATCTGTCCTTTACTCTATCTCCTCCTACACAGCTGGTTGGCATTTCATCTAACTTGGCACATAGGTTGTCCGTGTGATAATCATCGGTGAGGGGGCCCAAGATACTAACCATTCTGGATTTTGCAGAATTATAAAAAAAATGTTGTGAAAATTCTACATTCTGAATTATATTGATGAAATTCTGGTAAATCAAAATTTTATGGGATAATATTTTTAACAGATGATACAATTTTAAACAGGAGCTTTCTATTTGAACACATATAGATACAAAAGTCCATCAGTACCAATATGATAAATTGGTATGTAGAATGTAGTTTCAAAATGTAAAAAATGGTATGTACAGAACAAAAAACCAGTTGATTAGATTGTACTTAGCTTATAAATGGGGGCAGAGATGAACAGAAAGAAAGATGCTGGAAATTTTTAATGACTGATGTTTGTCATTATTGTTTTGCTAAAAATATTTAAGGAATTGAAGGTTCAGGAATTAGAGGAATCAAATAGATTCACCATTATATTATCACTGGATCATTATTGTTTTTGAATGTGTACAGGTATGTGTAGGCTTATATGAAGATGCAGTATGATCATACTGAGTATATGTTTGTTACTTTTAAAGAATGTGTTGTCTATTCTGGATGGGCTGCTGAGATTATGCAAAACTGACATTTGGATTCCTGATAAGCATGCATAGGGGTTGGTATCTTTGGAGGGGTATAGAAGGGTTTTGCATCCAGGTACTTTTGAGTGATTTTTCATTTAGCTGCAGTGAAAGCTCATTCCTTATCCTTCATGTAGTCATCAAGTTTACTACCTTGTTTTGCAGTACAGACTGTATTATGCATTTAAATACTCTTGGCTTACTTCACTGATGACATAAATGTAACATGAAAAAAAGCAACAAACAACACAACCCTTTAACAATGACAATCAAATCCAGAAAACAATTATCACTGACTTAGTATTAAAGATGAAGACAAAGACCTCATTCATCTCAGGCATTGTGGATTAACTCCAAAGACAAACAATGTACTAGACCACTACATTTAACCCATTTAAAAAGATTTCTCATGACATTATCAGTGTTGTGCTTGTTTTCACAAAAGATAAAGAAACAATACAAACCTTTGAACTGACTGTACATCATTGATTGTTCCCTTTCAAGAGGGATTGGTTAATTTCAGTACGTATTCACATGACTCCAGCACTACAGTGGCAGTTAGTGACATATACTTTGGTCTGGTTTACAGTCTTGAACATATGATACTACCAGCATGACCTGAAAAATCTAGGAAACTGGGCACTAGTCATATTTTTGTTAAAATGGTGCAGAGTTCAAGTATGACCACCATGGTATTCATCTTGGAAGTTTTATTATCTCTACTCCTCCTAAATGGATGGTCATATCAACATGGGTTTTCAAGAAAACACTTCTTATGATGTCTCGTTGGTCCTAAAAGAAGATGATGACCATCGGACATGCCCTTAGAAGTTCAGTATGGCTTCCATGGTGGCAAGCTTGAAAATCTGTCTAGTTGGTTCTAAATTAAAGAGTGCCTCTCGGACATCTATCTTGGCCGTCATAGTGACCATCTTGAAAATCTTCTTATCACTGTTCATGAATGGATGGTCATATCTACATGGGATTTTCACTAAAAGACTCGTGATGTCTAATTGGTACTGCATGAAAATGGTGTAGATCTGACCTCCAATATTAGTGCCAAATCTTGTTATCGCTACTTACTGGATTTTTATCATTTAATTGTGGATTTATCTGAAGAATTCCCTTGAATGATATCATTTCAAAAACTTTGTTTTTTCACAATAAATAAATATATATTTAACTAGACTTGGCATGTGGTAATATCTTTACATTGTCTGAGACAAGTTCAGTTATCTTCGATCCATGATTTTAGGTTCAAGGTCAAAAGCCATGTCTAAGAACTTTTTACTGCACTTACAGGTATCTTGTGAATATGTTATCTCAAACATAAGAAAATAATTTTGTTACCAAATTTGGTGTGTTGGAGTTTCTTGAGAATTCAATACTTAGCTGTTAAAAAGAATAAACAGAAATTCATGGAAATTCTTTTTGGTTACTAGAGCATCCGTCTCTTTGAGGGTCTCTTGTTTGTTAGAGTTATTCCTTTTATTGACTTGGAGCTAGATGTTATTTATTGGAGAAACTTTTGAATGCAACTAGTCGTTTAGATTTCAGTGGTTGCCAATAAACTTTTCACATGCTATAGGATCTATTTAAAGATGCACATGTCGACAAACTGCTGTGTTTGCCTAATTTTTGCCAAGTCCATGTTAGTTGAAAGCAAGACATAGCAGTCACTTTTCCACTGGTGTCAGTGGCATCAACAGTTTATTAAGCTTTTCTTTAAAGTTTTCATTAGCACATATTTTCTAGATTGTCATCATACTTGGCATGAATAATTATGAAGCTAAGACAATTCAGTATACGACGTGCTCGCTAGAGGGCCCAGTCATATACAATTTGCATTAAGATTTTGGTTAAAGTTTTTATATTTAATAATATTTCTTAAACTCCTTGAAAGATACTCATCCTATCAAGCTAAAACAATTCAATCTGTGACATGCATGCTTGCATGTTTGACCTTGGGGTCATAGTCACAGTAAAAATAAAATTGCATTTAAGTTTTGGTTAAAGATTTTTCATTTGCTTATATTTCATAAACCCATTGATGGATTTTTTTCATACATGGGATGAATCATTATTAAGCTAAGACAATTCAATCAATGACATGTACACTTACTCCTTTGACCTTGGGGTCAAGGTTGCAGTCATCAGAAATTTGCATTAATGTTTTGATTCAAGTTTTTTTTTCATTAGCTTAAAATTCCTTAACCTAGCTGGAATTTCTTCACAAGTGGGATGAATCATTATCGAGCAAAGACAATCATTCTGCAATCAAGGTCAAACATTTTACAGCAATTTTATTTTCGTGAGCTTGACATGCAGGCTCAGGCCTTGTTTTTAGATTTATTGTTCTTTTTGTCTTGCATCTTAAGGCAATGTATGATAGAATTT
Source organism: Margaritifera margaritifera (assembly GCA_029931535.1). NCBI lineage: Eukaryota > Metazoa > Mollusca > Bivalvia > Unionida > Margaritiferidae > Margaritifera > Margaritifera margaritifera. Next base: position 1,581,938 of record JAQPZY010001503.1, on the reverse strand, counting down.
AGTGAATGCAACTTGTCTTGCAGAGTTTGTTGGATCGCTGTGAAACTTGGAAACATATTATGGTCATAGTATATTTAAATGGGGTAGAGGTGGGATGTGTTAGAGGGAGTATATTTACGTGGGGTAGGGGTGGGATGTGTGAGAGGGAGTATATTTAAATGGGGTAGGGGTGGGATGTGTGAGAGGGAGTATATTTACATGGGGTAGAGGTGGGATGTGTTAGAGGGAGTATATTTACGTGGGGTAGGGGTGGGATGCATGAGAGGAGTATATTTATGTGGGGTAGGGGTGTGATGCATGAGAGGGAGTATATTTACGTGGGGTAGGGGTGGGATGTGTGAGAGGAGTATATTTATGTGGGGTAGGGGTGGGATGTGTGAGATGGAGTATATTTACATGAGCACATTGTTATCCATTCCTGTAGTGTTTGTAAAATGTTGAAAGAAGAAGAGATATATTTAGACATCTTCAACAAAGTATGGCAAACTTGGTGTGTAAGAAAATCCTGGGTATTGACAAATTTGGCTCATTTTAATTAATTGTATTCATATCTATTATATTAAACTGAATATGAATTTTCATTTTTTCAAGGGGAATAAAAACATGCTCATCATACACAGTTTTTTCTATATCGGTGAAGTTTACTTTATACAATTACCTATATTTCATGTTTCCAGCATGCAAGAAAATCGCATACTGCAACCTTCATCGATGTACTACAGGAACATCTTCAACTTGTCATTATTGTGAAGGTGAATACTCAGAGGCTGTGGGGGAATATGTGTATGATAGATGGGAAAATACTGCCGCCTGCCAGGGTTAGTATGAATTTTTATCATTTAGCTATAGATAGATAGATAGATAGATAGATAGAGAGAGAGAGAGAGAGAGAGAGAGAGAGAGAGAGAGAGAGAGAGAGAGAGAGAGAGAGAGAGAGAGAGAGAGAGAGAGAGAGAGAGAGAGAGAGATTGATTTACAAATAGCCAGCTAAACAGAAAAGAGAGGGGGTGGGAGATAAATACATAGAAATACAAAAGACACAGACTGGTATACAAACTCAGAAGGACACAGGTGCAGAGAGAAGCCATATTTCTTCAGTGATAAACCCATTCCTGATGATTAGTCCACTCCACACTTTTATAAACTTGTAGGAAGATTTTAAATGACAAAGTCTTGTCTCATGATATGTCCCCCACCCCTGCCCCCTTTTTGAAAATTTACATGACTGGTCCACTGGTCTTATTATGAGAGAAATACTATAATTGTGACCTGAATACTGATTGAAGGCTACTTGCAAGTTATGTAGTGAATTTTTATAAAAAGTTAACAAAATACATTGTAGTATTATTATACTGAGAGAATTTTTTATGAGCAAGACTCAAATGGTTAAACATATATTACATAAAATGCTGATTATCCACATGCAGAGTACCAAATTGTTTGCTTGTATGGATTCCAATCCACCATTTCCCTTAAAAATGTAAATCTCCAATCTATTCAAAGTTGATTATCCACATGATCAGTTTTCTGGACAAATTTTCTCCTGATGGGACTGGATAATTGGCATTCTATTTTACTTTGTAGATTAAACCCATTATGATCCATTCTTTTATGGATATATATATATATATATATATATATATATATATATATATATATATATATATATATATATATATATATATATATATATATATATATATATATATATCCATATATACAGTATATATATGCACAAGTTTGTTGGATGATCAGGAATTAAGATAACCAGAAAATAATTGTAATGAGTTATAGTTTATTTTTAAAAAACAAAAATACAATAAAGCATCTACTTGGGGTTTGAATTATTGAGCTTCTGTATTCCTTCAATCCTTCTTGATGTTTATCTCTTTGAAATTGTTATTATTATTTTCAGAGGTGTGCTCATGGCGGTCAACAGGAAAGCGGTGTTACCCAGGAACTTGTAGTGGACTGCATCATGGGAATGGACTCATTTCCAGTTGCAAGTGTATTGCAGGGTTCAATGGAAATCATTGTGAAAACAGTATGTACAACTTATATGAATCCAGTTTGGAATATCTGCTAACTTAAGTTTCACTATCTTGAAATTTTTATTTGAAGGATGGTTTATAACAAATACAGTACTTCCTCGTTATAAATGATGGTTTATAACAAATACAGTACTCCCTCATTATAAATGATGGTTATAGCACATACAGTACTCCCTCATTATAAAGTATGGTTATAACAAATACAGTACTCCCTCATTATAAAGGATGTTTATAACAAATACAATACTCCCTCTTTATAAAGGATGTTTATAACAAATACAATAATCCCTCATTATAAAGGATGTTTATAACAAATACAATACTCATTATAAAGGATGGTTATAACAAATACAGTACTCCCTCATTATAAAGGAAAAAGCAGGTAAATATAAGGCCCTTTTACAAGGCAAGTATGGTCATTGGTCCCATATCATTGTTTAATAGTAACATTATGTATAAAATACTTAAATATTTGGTGATCATACCTATAAGGTGGTCCACTTTTGTGGCTCCCATGAACAGCATTATTGTGAGGGAGTGGTGTATTATTGATGACTAACTTTCAGCAGTTTTACAAGGTTACATTATGACAATCTGTGATCAATCTTATTGTCTTGTCTGTTTTGGCATGGGTGAGACATAGGAGTTGCTCATTCTGACATCGTCGGTATTGGCATCAACGTTGATTAAAGTTTTGGTTAAAGCTTTTCTGTATAGTCATAAGACCCTAACCCTTTGAATGATTGTTTTTCTACATGAACCATATAGTCAGTAAGGATTGGTCTTTCATTTCCATACACCCCCCTTCCTGTACCCCTCCAGACAAGGTCAAGGTCATTTGAAAATCTTAGTTAAGTTTTCAGTTAAAGTTTTCCTTAGAGGGATTTCTGTCATACTTGGACAGTAGAATTGGCAAGCAAACTGTCAATTCCATGCAACCCACCCTTCTACTGTCCTCAAACCAAGGTCAGAGTCAATTGAAATTCTTCGTTAAGTTTGTGGTTAAAGTTTTTCTGTATAGTCATAGGTCTCAAACCCAGGAAGGCATAGCTATACTACTTGGACTGAAGAATCAGGAAACCCTGCCCTTTTATATTCATATGCCAACCCTCTGACCCTCATACAAGGTCAAAATCATTTCAAAATCTTGGTTAAATTTCCAGTTAAAGTTTTTCAGTATGGTCATAGGTGCCAGTCTTGGGGGGGATAGCTATCACATTGGACAAACTGTTTTCATGATCAAATATGTCAAGGAAATTTTGAATGATTCTATCCTGGTACAGGAAATTCCAAGGAATTATGTTTCTCCTGCTCTAATGCAGGATACAAACATGTATTTTTCACTTTCAAATGACCTTGACCTTGCATGAGGGTCAGGTTTGATAGGGCTGCATAAATATAAAAGGTCAGATCTTTCTAATCCAGGAGGGTTTGGGACCTATGATGATACTGAAAACCTTTAACCCCAAAGTAACAAAATATTTTCAAATTACATTAACCTTGCATGAGGGTGAAAGGGAGGGTATGAAAGGGCAGAACTCACTAATTCTTCATGTCTTGGAATATATGCTTTGTATTATCTTGGATGAGATTGATAATGAGCATTTTAATGACTTGATCCTGTATCTGGTTGAACAATTGATAAAAATTAGCAAAATAATACACCTTAAGGATTAAAATGGATAATGTGTTATATTTTTACTGAAGAAAAAGTGTAAAATATAAATGCAATAAGTAACACTCTAAGTAGGTAAAATAATTAGGTATGAAGTGAGTTTGTAAAACCTTTAAATCATTGCAGTCTTGTGACACTATTATAATGATGCATTGTATGTGGACGAGTTTATGTTAGAGTTCTAAAATATTGCCATGTGTCTCTGATGCACACCAATGAAAGAGATAGTAACTGTGGAAATATTGTATTAGCTGTATTGATGTTAGAGACAGTGTACAATTGCAATGTTACAAATAATATTTTAATATTTTATAGCAAGTTTGATACATTTGGTGAATAGAGTTTGACAGTTGCTCATACTGCCTGTTAAAGTGCATTATTTGATGGATGTTTATATATTCAGTGCCACTATTTACTACATTTTTGAAATTTATACTTTGTATATTTAGATTTTAATATAAAAACATACCTCCAAATTTAATTAGCAAGAGTAAAGAAACCCATGGTTACGAAAAAAACCAACAACCTGTGAATGATAATTTCAATTCATATAAAAGCCATGTGAAATGTAGACTACAGATTAAAGGTTCGACTGTAAATTTAACTTTTAAAGATCTTGGATGACTTCGATTATGAGCAAGACACTTTAAATATTAATTATGCCTTTATCTATGGAATTAATTTTTATCAGACTATGGTAAATAGGTTAAATCGACATTATATCAAGTATGGGAGATAGTTTACATAAATTGTGTTTGTTCTATACTACATAAGCCTGCTTAGTGAAATAGTCAACTATTTAGTTATGTAAGCCAGGTGTATAATATTAAACCCACTTGTTCCTCTTGTTACACCTATAACTTGTATATGACAGATTCCATCCTGTGTCCGATAATGCGGGATAAAAGCTTCATTTAAATGTTATCTCATCTGCACATGATCATCATAAGGCATTATTAATTCATTTCCGTTCTTGAATATATACTTTATTTTATTCTTCAGTTTTGTACAGAAGAATTACAAAAGTAACTTTTACACTGTTTCCATCCACTGTATCTTTCTTTTAAGAAACAAATGTGATTTGTCCGTCATCTGTTGGTCCATGTCATATAGACAGTTTTACTTGTTTGGGGTGGGGGTGGGGGGGGGGGTGGGGGTTCACAGGAGAAAAGAAGTTATTTTTTATTAATTTAGGTCTGTTGTCATTATGTTCACAGCAGGAAAAGTCTTACAGATAAGTTTGAATGTGAAGCATATGAAGAGAACTAAATGGTTACTCCACTGCAGATTAGCTGCCATTTATTCTTTTATATACCCGCCATAAGGCAAAGCATATTATACAATGACGTTGTCCATCTGTCCCTCTGTTACCAATTTCATTACAGCACAATCACTTGACTTGTCCACCATCTACAATTACCAAACTTTGTTGATGGCTTGTGGTAAGGAAGAACCCTATTGATTTCAGAGTCAAAAGGTCAAAGGTCAAGGTCACTGACTGAAATAAAAAATGGTTTCTGCATAATAATGCGAGTTGTCCATGATCAACAGCTACAAAACTTTTGGATTGCTTACACTTGGGGTGGATGTCTTGCATCTTGCACTTGGGGTAAGCAAGAACACTTGATTTTGGGTCAACAGGTCAAAGGTCAAGGTCAGTGTGATTGAAAGAAGAAAAATCATTCCTGCACAATAGCTTGAATTATCTACAATCTGTAGTTACCAAACTCTTTGGTTAGCTTACACTTGGGGGGAAGTAAGAAGCTTATGGATTTTAGGGGTCTAAAGGTGAAAGGTCAAGGTCACTGCCTGAAAGAAGAAAAAGTGTTTCTGTACAAATATTTAAGTTATCTACATAGAGAACTATTAAACATGGGTCAGGTGTGTCATGTGTCATTGATGGTACTGTTGTTTCTTGAACATATACTGAGTAATGTGGTTTGAAAACTGTGGTGCATAGAGAAATATTAAGATGGACAATATTATCTTGAACAAGCCAACATTATACAAAGGAAGAAAATTCAACAAATATACCATAATTGGAGAAAGCTCATGACAAACCATACATGGGCAAATTTGTGCATAATTGTATTCTTTAAAAAAAATTTCAATTGAAACTGTTGCATGTTTGAATTTCACAATTGTGCAACTTTCCAATAACAATTTGACATTCCACATATGACATGGATACATTTTTATTTGTTACCAGGTCATGAAAATTACATAATTTAAATGATGCAGGAATTTCCCCATATATATATGATAGTTTTTAAACCTTACATTTCACTATTTTGGTGATTGGTGACAATTTTGTTTTAGTATCTGTGTATGTATATCTCTCTGTACTTTTGTCTCTCCAAGCATCTGTATATCTATTTGTCTCTCTATGTATGTATATATCTATATGTTTGTCTGTCTCCCTTCTCTCACAATTAATGTGTTTTTTGTGTTTATGTCCATTTTTCAGTCTTTCTGTTTGTGCATTTCATTGATATATTGTTGAAAATGTTACACATTTCATTGATATATTGTTGAAAATGATACACATTTCATTGATATATTGTTGCAAATGGTATACATTTCATTGATATATTGTTGCAAATGGTACACATTTCATTGATATATTGTTGAAAATGGTACACATTTCGTTGATATATTGTTGAAAATGGTACACATTTCATTGATATATTGTTGAAAATGGTACACATTTCATTGATATATTGTTGAAAATGGTACACATTTCATTGATATATTGTTGAAAATGGTACACATTTCATTGATATATTGTTGAAAATGGTACACATTTCATTGATATATTGTTGAAAATGGTACACATTTCATTGATATATTGTTGAAAATGGTATATATTTCATTGATATATTGTTGAAAATGGTACACATTTCATTGCTATATTGTTGAAAATGGTACACATTTCGTTGATATATTGTTGAAAATGGTACACATTTCATTGATATATTGTTGAAAATGGTACACATTTTGTTATATTAAACTTATATAGTATTTTGTATTTGAAAGCTACTATATGTACTTGCTTATAAGTTGAATCCAACTGCAAACAACATAGACCCTAATCTGCAGTCACATAATGCACCAGCAGATAGGACCTATGTTGTTCTACTGATTACCTCTAACAAACTGCATAGACCCAGATCTGCTAGCACATTATGCAATGGCATATCTGGGTCTGTGCAGTGTGCAGTTGGACTTGACTTATAAGCGAACATATGTGATATTAATAAGTGAAAAATTATGATAAGTAATGGTTTCTTAGTCATCCAAAATGAATGCTGTGAATCAGTATTTTAGTATTAGTAAATGTAAGCAAATCTGTAATTATAACATGTTAGCAACATACAATTTTAGCAAATTATTCATGGGCAAATATATACATTTTTGGTTGTAATGAGTTTAGTAAGACAGACAAAATGAAATGTATTTAATTTCTTCTGAAACAGGGGGATTATCCACCCCACCCACCCCAAAAAATAAAGGGAATTAACATCAATGAGTAGTATTTCATTGAAAACAATGCCCACAAGTCTATCTTCTCACTTGTCCCAAGTATATCATATTGTTTAAGTAAAGGTGGCTGTTAAAAACTTTCCCCAGCTAGCAAACTTATAGAATAGTCCATGCTGCTAGTCCTTGGTATTCATATCATGCATACATGTATTATGATCAATTCTTCACATAAATTTAGTGTGAATAAAATTCAGCAAGATATCAAGTTACCTTGCTAAATTCGTACAATTGTAATGTTTGCTAATATTTTGTTATTGACGATACTGTAGTGTGTCCTAATTAATGCAGTGGTAATGTCTATCGCTTTTCACCTTTCTGGTTGTTTGTTTGATCCTATGAGCTAGCATGTATGAAGCTTAGTATGTATGGTAGCTCATCCATGGCTGTTGATAGTTTTTAGGTTCTTTGTTTTTGAAAATCCACCACCTGTATCATTAAAAATTGTTTTATATCTTACATGCAAAGGATTGGGAGATATAGATATCACTTTCTAATGAAGACAGAATCATCATTAGCTTAATTGATTGCCTTAATTATAAACATTATTGCCTTAATTACAAACATTATTGCCTTAATTACATAATGTTACAGTCTGGTTATGGAAGATTATGATTACATTCAAGTACATCTTATGACATCGTTAAACTTTCATGTGACCACTGACAGATGACTCAAAACAACCAGACCAAGACCAGAAAAGTAAGGATTGCAAATCCACAGTATGTTTCTGTCACATAATGAGCAATACTTTTATGTTTCGTGGCAATAATATTGTTATTAATGTTAAAATTATATGTGAAGATTGTCATGAGTGTAGTCAACAATGCTAAGGTTGTTGTATGAAGATTTTGTGTGAAAGTTTTTGCATTATCCTCCATATCTTGAAGACTGCTGCATGTACATTTATGGAAGTTCAGGGGTACTTTCCATTCACAAGGTCAGAAGCAGGTCACAGTGACCCATTTTTCAGGGCTTCAGTGATAATGTTTAGTTTATGGGTTGTGCAGCGATGGAGCTTGTAAGATATAGTACTCAGTTGAATTCTTGTTTATACGATGTCAGGACTTTGAATACAATCTATAGTTTGTAAAATAAATGAAGTAAATTATGCATATCCTTGTTTCTTTCAAATAGTTGAGGATGAACCTGTGATCACGGACAACATAGCCACTTTCAGAGTTGGTGAGGGAACTACAAATGTCATAAAATTCCCACCACTTCCCACTGATCTGAATCCAGATTTTAAAGAAATAGTGTGGACAGATTTTGGAGGTTACACCAAAGCTGAGACCTATTTTGCAGCTTTATTTAAACTGAGAGATGAAGTGGGAACTGTTCCTGGAAAACCATCTTATATTGATAATTTCCAATTTGGAATTATCTCTGGCTACATCACATTAACATTGAAAAGAGGTGAGTATCTTAACTTCTATTATTTACTTATTGTTAATTTAAAAAAAATTCTTTATATTAATATTCCGATGCTCTTTAGAATACTGTACTTGATGTACATGTTTTGATTCCAGCATGACTTGTGGGGGGAAAGTAGTGGCTAAAATCAGCTTAGAACATCATCATATTGAAAGGGAGAATGAACTTTCCAAATTGGAGAGGACCCAACGTAGACAAAGGGAGCTAACTGTTCTGTAATTTGTAAACATATAGTACTGGTATTACTTTAGAGAGGGAAATCTGGGTGGTATTTTTTTGTAAAACACTGTCTGACCATATGTCTGTCTGTCTGTTAATACTATCTCCTCCTAAACAGTTGAGTCAAAATTCATTGAACTTGGTACTATATATACTTTTCTATATAGTACTCAGGTGTAAGAGACGAGTTATTACTTAGGCTCTGTCCCCAATGGTCCCTTGGAACCAAGGGGGAAGGGGCAGAAATACCCATGTCAAATTTCAGTTTTTTAATTCATTTCTATTTTTTGATGAAACTTAATATTGTATATACATACATAAGGGGAATATAGATATATGGAACAAAATTATGTTAAAACCTCTGGACTACAATCAGTTGTGTGTGGGTGTCACAGGAGGAAATAAGTGAGGAACAAACATATCACAGTTTCAACATAGGAAATAATGCAAAAGGTGTGGGGAATTGTGTATATATATTCACTTATAAGTCAAGTCCAACTGCAAACAGCATAGACCCTGATCTGCAGTCGCATAATGCGCTGGCAGATCAGGGTTTATGTTGTTTGTTCTACTGATTACTCCTAACAAACTGCATACACCCATATCTGCTGGTGCATTATGCAATGGCAGATCTGAGTCTGCGCAGTTTGCAGTTGTACTCCACTTATAAGCGAGTATATATGGTAGTTTTGCCAATTAGATTGTTAAAATGATACGTTTTGAATTCTTACTATGGCAGATAATTTCCTGAATCCAAATTTCTACCCAAGCAAATCCTTCTTCACTCTTGATCTTGAGACTAAGAGTTTGATTGGATAGTGAGTCAATACCTGTGACCAGGCATTCCTTAGAGAATCTAGGATTGTTGCTGTTGTTGTTATCAGTGTTGTTGTTTTTCTTATTCTTTTCACCATGTTCTTGGAACAGGATTATTGAAGATTGATAACATTGTTAAGCATACCACAGTGGCCATTGTGAAAATTCTTGTTACAGCAGCTTTTGCTGAGAGGATGGTTGTACTTACATTTTTTTCTCTTGTAGTATGTTTCCAATGTTAAAATGCTGCTTATTCAATTCAAGCTTCAATTTACTGCCTTGATGACCATCTAGAAAATCTTTATATGGCTACTTCTGAATAAATGGTGGTATTGACATGGGGTTTTCCCTAAAACACTGGAGCAAGATGTAGCTGCATGAAAATGGTGTACATCTGACCTCCAGAATGGCATCAAAGTGGCCATCTTGAAAATCTTGCTGTCACTTCTCCTCTTGAAATAACAGTAGCATTGACATGGAATTTTTGCAAAAACACTTCTTACAAATATGTAATTGGTTCTGAATGAAAATGGTGCATATATGACCATGAACATAGCTGCACTTGTGTGAAGGCATTTGAAAACCTGAACTAATTGACCTCTAGGTCAAGTCAGGTAATTGCTTTCATTTGTGTACTTTATTGAGTCTATGAACTGAGTGACATGTACATATACAAATGAATTTTGACCAGACTTTATATTTAGTTGCATTCTAATAAACAAGTTGATAGCACTTGGATATTGATATAAAGGTCAGCAGTCCTGACTCAGGTTTTTAGCTGTACAGTCTTGTCAGCATGACAACACAAACAAGTATGAATGGCTTTATTTATCAAACTCAGTTTATAGATATATCTGAAGAATACATTGAATTATGACAATTCAATAACTTGTTGTTTTTTTTCCCCAAAAAACTAATAATTATAGATTTGACCAAACTTGGCATGTGGGTATATCTGGACAGTGTCTGAGACAGATTTGTTGATCTTCTATCCAAGACATCATGTTCAAGATCAAAGACCATGCCAAGCAATTTTGTACTGTACTTACAGGTATCTTTTGAACATGTTAACTCAAACATATAAGAAAATATTTTTTTTACCAAATTTTGTGTGGAGTTTCTCAAGAATATCTGAGATCATTTCAGTACTCATTAGTTATAAAGAAGATGAGTACAGAAGAAATGGACTTATCATGGATTCCTGGAAATTCTTTTCAGCCAGTAGAGTGCCAGTCCCATAAAAGGACTCTTGTTTTTTTTTCACTTTTGCTGATGTTTAAGATGTTTTGCTGTTTGGTGTTTTACAGCACAGCAACTCAAGTAGGTTGTTTAGTGCTGAAGCAATAGGAATAAAGTGCCTTGCCCAAGGATGCACCCCAGTATCTGACCCAGGCTGATTCAGTGGTAGAATTTGAACCAGCACCATTTTGGTCATAAGAGCGGCATGCTTCTGCCTCTGTTAGTTGTCTTTTATGACTCACAAGAAAATGCTTTGGGCTTTTTCGACATCCCAGAGCCTTCCGGGGGTTCAAGTGCTTTTGAATTCTACTATGTGAAAAGGTACAAGGGTGCAGCTTAGAGGAAGAAATGCATTATTTTATTTATTATCACATATCACATCATATCATTATTTTAAATTTATAGTTGCTTCCCTTATAAATTTACAGGTGAAGAAACCAGTCAATTAACGTGGACTTGTATGGGTGCTTCAGAAGATTATCCACAAAGCACCAACTACAGATGTGAAAGAAACTTTGACCTCATGCAGTGGAGTTTGCCGTTTCAGCATAATGACAGGTAGGTAAAGCCCCACTTGTGTGCACTGGCTTCATCTGTCAGTACAGGTGTTGGGTCTTCCATTTCAGCATAGCAGCAGAGTACTAATTGGACACTGCAAGATTGTGCACTTGATCCCTCATGACATTTGTATTTTGGTTAATGATAATAATAATAATAATAATAATAATAATAATAATAATAATAATGTCTTGATTTATAGAGGGTAACTCAGTAGTTTGGGACAACTGATCTTCCTCGAGGCCCTCTGCTATATACAAAATTTACTAAGTATTATTACTCATATAAAGACAAAGTATACTTGTGTATTGTCTCACTCACTCTCTCTTTCTCTATCTCTCCCTTTCTTTCTGGCAAAGTAAGTATTTTCAAGTAAACACACCTGCATAGACATTACTGAAAAATATGAGGGAAACAGAGAGGTTTAACTACATATGTAAATAATTATTTCATTCATTTCATACAGGGGTGTCAAACTCATTTGCTATGGCGGGCCAGATTTGGTATACTGTAGTATCATCAATTTTCGTGGGGGACCAATTTTCGTGGTTTTCGTTGTTGCCCCGAACCTCAAATTTAAATACCCAACGAAAAATTAGCCATGTATGATGATGACGGCCCCCCCCCCCCCCCGCTCATTTTCTGACTGTGTGTCGTTCCTAGAGTTTAAGGAACCTACTAGTATTTCATAAATCAATGTCAATGCTGTAATTTGGAAATAAAATATTAGTTTTTACACGTGTTTGTTTTATTTTAAACCTTTGAAAAAAGAATTATAAAGCATTTTATATTGTTTCAATGCACACATGTCGATAAGATATCCGATAGCTGTAATTTCCACTCACTGCCATAAATCGATATGCGAGATAAGTAAGGATAGAGAGAAACGAGAAAAAGCATAAGGTATTCAAGCACTAGTAATGTTGAAAATAAAAAATAATAGGATATGAAAATTAAATTAAATACTTATTCAAATCGATCCTTCACTTGAGTAAAACTGTTGTTGAACAATTTAAATCCTCCTGAAACCACATTTCATTTTATCCATTAATTTTTAATCCAAAAGAACAACAAGCCTGTAAAATACTAGAACTATTGCTTGAAGCACTATTATTAGTTGGTCTGTACATGAGGCTGACACAAACAAACGCGTGATTCCACTCTCTTTCAATTTAGTTAGCATCTTCTTACATATATGGGCTCTAGACACATCAAATATTGCCGCTGTCTGCTGATTGCATTGAGCAAAGGGCAGCCAGTCACATGTTTTGTTTCCTTTATGGATAGTGGTTTAAGGTAGAGATCATACAGGTTACTTTAATAACCGATTGACTTAGTGTTGTAGTCTGCGTCGGCTTCCTTTGATGTTGAGCACTCAGACGAAAACACGGTGTAAGTGATTGACCTTGACATGAGTGTTATTTGTGATCATAGAGGCAGTAGTATTGTTTTAGTGTTGTTGGCTGTGTTGGCTTCCATTGATGTTATTCACTTGGACAAAAACATGGTGTCAGTATTGAACTTGTCAGGTTTTTGATTTGTGCTCATACATGTGAAAGTATTGTTATAAACATTCAAGTGACCGCCGTTTGCATCGGCAGAGTTTTATTCTCTTTTATTCTTTATTTTGGGTATTTGTAGAGGTTAAACCACGAAATTAAACACTTGGTAATATGCAAACTTTGACAGGCAAAACCACGAATTTAAGTACCCACAAAAATGTCTTTTTTTACAAAACCGCGAAAATTGAGCCCCACGAAAATAAATGATACTACAGTACATAATAATAAATAATAATAAATAATGAGTCGCCGTATCCAGCCCATGGACCATATGTTTGACACCTCTGATTTAGTAACTCTGTCTTGATATGCAGCAATGTTTGATTTCCTTTGAATAGCAGTTCCAAAGTGGTGGGCCCGAGCATTGACAACTGCTCTTGAATAGTTCTTTGGGTTTAGGAATTTTGAAATTACTGGCAGTAACTGAGCATAGAGTTGATGTATTGACAGATTCTCTGTGAAAAAGTCTTATCATATATATAATTTAGAATAGTACTTTGAAGCTTTTAACATTATCTTTGCCTTTTTCATAAATATTCTTTCTTTAACAGTGAGTATCTTCAAAGTATTTATCGTCTCAGTAATATTTAGTACTGATTCATCCAACATACTTCTGCAGGCCTTTCTTTGGAGTGTAAAAATCTTCATTAAATTTATCTCAGAACAATTTCCCCAAACTGTATTGCAGTAATCAATACAAGCATTATGTAACTTTTATGTAAAGCAATTCTGTGTTTTACAGGTATGTACTATTTTAGTGTTTTTAGGAGTCACAAGTATGAATTTATTTTCTTTGTTATGTGAGGTAATGTGTTGACACCACCTTTGGTTGTTGTCAACAAAAACTCCAATTATTTTGTCATGTGTGACCCATCTGTAATATGACATAATTATTATGAGTGATGTTAAGACTTTCATTTGCCAACTTTGGTCATTTTTGCATAGTGGCTATAAGAAGTATCTTAGTTTTATCAGTGTCCTATTATCATTCCATTTTCTTTGCAAGCTTTATTGAGAGCTGTCTAGTTTTGATTTGCAGTTTTGCTTTGAATTTTTGGCATCTGACTGGTATCGTCAGCATATAAGTCTGTTTAGGATATTGTTTGACCTATTTTAAGTGGCAAGTCATTTATATATGTATAAGGATTAACAGAGGACCCAGGATTGACCCCACTGGGGACTTCCATATTGCATAATTTTTTCTGTTCATTTGATACTAATGCTGTTTTACATGTATGACTTCATTTAAATACAGATTGATTTTCACTTAGAACTTTTTTAACATTAAAATTTTTGCAGAAATTGTAGTCCTTTTTTCTTATTCTACTTCTGGTATGACATATTCAGCATTGATAGGAATTTTCTTTGCACAGTAATGCTTTTAGTTTTTGAAAATCTGAATCATCATTAGATCCTAAACATTCATTAGGATTCTTGATAGTTTTATCTGAAGAATTTACACTCAGATCTATCTTTATGCTTGCCTACCTGCAGGCCATTAAAAATGTTCGAGATGACTTTTGTTCTCTTTTCAAAAAGGTTTTGATAAGGTGATGTTTTTGCCATTCTTGTAAACTTGGTTACATTGTTTCTACACTTTCTATATTCATCTTCTTGCCCGGAACCCGGCCTCAATTTCAAAGAGAGACCAGAGAAGTAGGAAGGACCCCTCTAAGGCACGCTAGACTCAGAAACCCTTCTCCAAGCTCTTTTCCTTCGCAAGGGCCCAGTTTCTGAGAGCTTCTGATAACAAAACATGGAAAGACATGGACTGGTTCAACCCATCTTTTTGTCCCCAACAGCCTTCCCACAAAAAATGTCACAATGATCATGCTGCCCTTTTCCAAAATCCCATTGTGAGGAAGACTTAAACACTTTACCACGGAATGGTAGAGACTATGCCCCAATGACCTGTGGTTCTTGCAAATTGTCTTGGACAGCTTCCAGATCATGTTCAGTGATCCCCTCCTGCTGTGAACCTTTTGATTATACAGACATGCCCAGAGACCTGTACAAAGCTCATGTTCAACTGCAGGAATGAACACTCCCCTTATGAAAAGGGTTCACAACACACAAATTCATTGGTATTTTACTTCAGACTTTTCCAGTTTCCTAGACCAGCGCACGCTCCGACCGGCCATTGATCTATGCTCTCTCTACCAACACATTCAAGCACCAAAGTTCAGAAATGAAATACCATGATTGGTTCTTAGCACTGTTCAGAAGGGAGATTTGGCAGTGAGCCTAGATCTCCCAAGATGCATACATTCATATTCTCATTCACAGGTCTTCCTGCTAATTCCTTTGGTTCACGTACAGGGGCACCATCTGCCAGTTCAGGGCACTCCCTTTCAGACTGAATCTCAGTCCCTGGGTCTTCATGAGAATCATGAAATAGTTGTCACACTTCAGAACCAAACCCATGTCAGTGATATTAAACTACCAGGATGACATTATGCAAAGGAATCAGGTGAGGAAGCTTTTGTACCAAGACATGAAATCCCTTGTTTTGCTCTTGCTTCACCTTTGATTCTTTGTCATCATGAATAAATCCGATCTCATTCCGTCTCAAAATTTCATACATCTGGGCATGGAGTTCAGAACCTCCTTAAACCTTTTTGTGTCTCTAATGAATGTAGCTTGAGAATCATATCAGTTGTGTCTAGGATCCACTAAGGGAGTCAAATTTCAGCCCCTGAATTTTTTTGCCTCTTTATTGGATTGTTGATTTGTAATGACACGAAGTTTCAGGCTAAATGAGGTCTCATCTCAGCAAATAGGAGGACATCTCTTGGCTTATGATGAATATCCTGCTGCAGGATCAACTGCTTGAAATCATTATCTGCATGGATGCCAGCACAACTGGCTGGGATGCCCACCTCTTTGAAGAAATAAGCTGGATTTGGCTTCTTCAGGAGAGCTCTATGCACATAAATTTCCCAGAGATGAATGCCATAGTGAATGCATCTTGATCAATGCAAGAGATGTTATCTGAAAAGGGTATTCTCAGTTTGTCCAGCAACTTGAGTGTTGTGAATTACATTATGAGGCCAGGAGGAAACAGGTCCCCAGACCTCTGCTTTTTGGTTTGGGATTTCTCAGGTGGTGTCATTGTTGACAGATCCACATTCAAGTCTACCATATTCCAGGAAGGCTCAATGTCTTAGCGGATTCACCATCCCAACAGAATCAGCTGAGCCATATGCAATGTTTCGGTCACCCCTTGGTCTTCAGTCAGATCTGGGGTCAACTTTTTGTCGACCTCTTTGTGATGATGCAAAACATGAAGGTCCTAGTGTTTGTGTCACCAGTCCCAAATTATATAACCTGAGTAGCTGACCCCATTTCCCTGAACTGAAATGGTCTCAACACATATACCACTCCTCCAACCTGTCTGATTCCCAAAGTCTTGCAGAAAATGAGTGAATCTGAGTGCTGACTGATCCTGATGGCTCCCTTCAGGTGGGAAAAATGGATTGGCGAACTCCTGAATCTGGTGGTTGAGATTTCCAGGAAAAGCCTGCCTTCTTGCCTGCTGAAACAACCATGCATGCATGCTGGTTTTCTGTCTGAACCCAGAGGTGTTGAACCTGCATGCCTGACTTGTATCATACATCCTTCAGAAAGAAACAGTTCTCTGAACAAGTGGTGGACAGAATTGCTTAGGTGAGAAGACCCACCACTTTGAAAGCTTATGAGGAGAAATGGCTAGTTTTCTCCCAGTGGTACTGGCATATACACATCTCTCTTTTAAAGAATCGGTACCACAAATAGCTAACTTCTCCATTTGGATTTTCTACGAGAAGTTAGCTCAGATAATCCTCAATGGCTACTGTTCCATGATGTCAGACCCACTTTACTATCATGGAAAGGAGGACATGGGCTAAAACAAGACCTCTCCAACCTTCTAATTTTAACCTGTCTAAATGGAGCCTTGACCCATTGTCTGAAATGGAACCTAAAATGGGTTCTTAGGTGATTATAATATGCACCCTTCAAACTACTGTCTAAAGCCTCTCTGATTCATCTTTCGAACAAGACCTGCTTCCTAGTCACTCTAGCTGTAGTAGGCTGAATCAATGAGATTCATGCCCTATTGGTGGACCAGAACTATCTACAGTTCTTCCATGTTAGTTTGGTTTCTTTTATGATGGTCCCTGCTCTCATTGCTAATAACAAGTTTCCACACAGGGGAAATTGGTCTTTCATCTTGAAACTGCTGTCTTCTTTGGACCCGGTCTCCCTAGGGCATATACAGGACCATGTTGGGGCATTGAAGTGGTACCTGAAAAATGGACTGAGGTAGTAAGATGGGATTTCCTTAGAAACTGGAACAGTTTGGTGTTGGCAGGGTGTTAATGGTAGGCATTAGTCTACAGTTGACCTTTGGTGTCTTCCAGCAGATTGTTTCTTCTTATGTTCCTCCCCTCTCAAGTGGGGAAGACATATTGGTTTTGTGCTGTCTGCCTCCATCCTTCCATCAGTCAAACTTACTTTGTAAGCATGACAGTGTTGTACATAGGATTTCAAGGGCAGAGGACACTGTCCCCTATCCTCCAAATTTGGAGGGAGGAGGCACACAACATTTTAGAGGGACAAATGAAAATAAGTGTATATAATGCACTAATAGTGTTCACTCGTTATCTACCAGCATAAATTATAATAAATACCTATTTTTTCTGAATTACTTTTCTTTCCAAACTGTCAAATCAATAATTAAATGACAACTTGTGTATTTGCGTATATTTAGTCTCTTTTGTCATTAATTCAACCTCAAAATAAATTAAATCTTCCTCACCATAGGGGTGACTTTAACCTCAAAAAATGCATTACACTAATGGCTGTCAAACACTTTACATTGCAACTCGTACGACTAACACAAACCTTGAATGTTTTCATTACCATATACATTGTTTTGAAATAGATATTCATTGCCATCTTACAGTTTTATCACCTTTTGTGACACTAGCCATTTTTAGCACCAATGGAGACATGGATGGACATCCCCAAATCTTGAACCTGTAAGCCCTGATGTGTGCACTATTTCAGTCAGAAAAAAAAAATGTGCCTATAACTTTTCATTAGTGGACACAGGACTAAGTCCACACTCAATGTGCAACACTGAGCAAGATATCTCAAAAACTATTTAGCAAAACCAGAACAAATTGGATATTTAGATACCTTGAGTGGGTCCTAAGGTCTAATTACATTCTAGTGACTGTGATCTTATTTTTAAGGTCACAGCATGATACTTTGGTGGGGATGGGGAGGATACGTTTTGCTTTATAAAACAAGTTCCCTATAGTAGAGTTATTTTCTTTTAATCTATATAGACAGGCTTCCAGCACTGTTAAATAATATCTTAGCAGATTGCAGAAGTAAGTGTTTTGTGGATAGATTTATTTCCTGCAGTTAAAACCAAGAATGTTCAGAGCTCATAACCAATACACATCTCTGACATTTTCTTTTACAGAGTCATATTTGCAGCCAAGACAAAGAATGGTGGTCGGACAGACTACATTGATCGAGATAATTCTAATGAAAAGAAACATTACAGTCTCAATGGAAAGGACCTAACATACACTTATGAGCTGGGATTTGATTTCATTAGACCATATCACTGCAGTCTGAGCGGGAGTTGCCCAGATCGGCCACTAGTTGTTCCGGAATTTGTAGATGTTGTAAGTTTAAAGCATAGTACTTCTCAAATATTACAGTAGCTAACTCATGTTGTCCAGTAGTTCTTATCAAGCATCACAGTGAATAACTCATATTGTTCAGTAATACTTACCAAAAATTACAGTGACTAACCCATTGTTGTACAGTAGTACTTAACAAGCATTACAGTGACTAACCCATGGTTGTACAGTAGGACTTATCAGACATTACAGTGACTAACTCCTGTTGGCCAGTAGTACTTACCAATCATTACAGTGAGTAACCCATGGTTGTCCAATATTACTTATCAGCATTATAGTGACTATACGATATTTGTCTAATAGTAGTTATCAAACATTATAGTGAGTAACCCATGGTTGTCTAGTACTACTTATCAAACATTATAGTGACTTAAACCCATGGTTGTCTAATAGTACTTATCAAACATAGTGAGTAACCCATGGTTGTCTAATAGTACTTATCAACATTACAGTGACTAACCCATGGTTGTCTAATAATACTTATCAAACATTATAGTGACTTAAATCCATGGTTGTCTAATAGTACTTATCAACATTACAGTGACTAACCCATGGTTGTCTAATAGTACTTGTCAACATTACAGTGACTAACCCATGGTTGTCTAATAATACTTATCAAACATTATAATGAGTAACCTATGGTTGTCTAATAGTATTTATCAACATTACAGTGACTAACCCATGATTGTCTAATAGTACTTATCAAACATTAGTGATCAACCCAGGGTTGTACAGTAGTATTGTACAAGCATTACAGTGATCAACCCAGGGTTGTTCAGAAGCACTTATCATGAATTACAATGACTAACCCATGGTTGTCCAATAGTACTTTTAAAGCACTACAGAGACTAACCCATGGTTGTCTGTCAATAAGATTTGTTGGCCCCACCATAAATGTGGTAGGATCATATTGTGTTACTATTGTCAGCCTTTACATATCCATTCGTCCATCTGTCCATCTCTAATGCCCTTCAGTTGAGTTTTATGTCAAGGTAAATTTTAGGTATTGTGGTGGATCATTCTTGATCAATGAACACATTTCTATTTTTGTTTGTAACCCACCTTATTTTTTTGAGAGTGTATATAGTTTGCCCATATCTATCTGTCCATAATATTGCTTCCATCTTTCCATCTATCTAGTTCATCTTGAACTTGATGGATTTGGTATGGAGCTTGATATAAAGAAGACTTGGATCAAGTTAAATTTTGTAAAACCTTTTTTCTGTTATAATTAGACATTTACTGGACCTATTTGAATCATTTGAATCAAAGTTTGCTTTTGATCTTGGATCTTGAACTAAGATTCTTGGGTTGTATTTTCCTATCCTGACCACACACATTGGGAAGATTCTGCTTGTCCCACCCTTTTTATTGCAATGATTCTTTTAAGTGCTACATCTTCCCACCTCACAAATGTAACAGTTACTGATGTTTGAAAATAGGTCATTGGAACAACTTTTTTGATGGAATAAATAGTATGGCACAAAATCATATTTAGGATTTATGTAGAAGCATTTCTGAAATCATGCACAATGCAAAAACATAATATAGCCTTTGGAACATAAAAGTTGGGTAATTGTCACCTGCTTACGATAAAGCTGAGTGGTTCTTCTCAGGATTAATCCATAACTTCTGCTTTATATTTTGCACTTATTCTTCTGAATGCTACATTAGAAACCTAACAGATACATGTTTGAAAATAGGTCACTGGAACAACTTTTTGATGGCATAAGTAGTATGGCATAAAGTTATGTTTAAGATTTATGTCGATACATTTTTTAAATGAAGCTAAATGCAAAAAGGTGTGTCATTGTGACCTGTTTGTAGTAAAGCTGAATGGTACTTCTCAGGATTAATCCATCCATCAAGTTTCATAAAAAAATATATTTTAACGAAGGATATTAAAACCTGTAAATGTAAGCTATAACAACTGTCATCCAGTAATTAAGGTGATTGGTGCAATAATTTTAAGAGTCATGAAACTGGAGATTAGTAACTTCCATGGCACAACATGGCAAATCTCCATGCTTTTTTATTATTAATATATAGGCCCCATCCCCCACTTCCATCCCCATGCTGCTGATGGTGACACAGGGGTCAGAACCGAAATGTCATCACATGTAATATATGTCTTCCTACTTTGACTCTGTACATGTGGTTTGGTACAAAAATAATTGAATATACCACTGTAATTGATATTGTTGTACATTTGACCTTTGACCAATCTCCCAGGGACCTCAGGGAGGAACTAAGATTAATATCCCTCATGCATGGTTACTGTATGGACAAAACAACTGTTTGGGTTTATGAATTTTCATCCTGTGGTTTAGAAGGAATAAGGCAATGAACAGACAGACAGACAGACATGGATTGACAGACTGACAGATGGAGGGTGTCACAATGTCTATGATGATAAAGTGGGGAGGAAAATTTATATTTCTGCCAATGCAGATCCTGCTGTTTCTTAAAAACTTTCAGTCAATGCAAACTTGTATCTCTCAGGCAACAAGACTATCCCATTTGCTAGGGAACATGAATTGATATATCTGTTTTTACTGGCCATGGCAGGTCTGATCTCCTCCAAATCTTCAAATCTTAATCTATGAATTACTTCCTTTACCTTATGGATGAGATTGCAGTTCCATAGGATTGATAATAATTTCTGTTGAGTAAGGTGGATGTGCAACACTGTCATCCATAATGATGTCATCAGTGACACCATCCCGAGTGCTGTATGTGCTATAGTGTTATGAAGAAAGAAGGGTGTTGCTTCAGGTAGCCCTCTATACTTAATACACAGGTGGTTGTAATTTATTTATTACAAAATTGTTGATAGTACCATATATGTGACAGAACAGAGAGGTCAGCTTACGACAGATCAGGAGATTTGCAAACTTTGGTCAGGAGTTTTGACTTTAAAAGAGAGAGGATTTTCATCGACTATTGAATAAATTTTCATTTTTTTAATATTAAAATATGCACATAATTTCATGACATCAGTCCTTTCACAGTAACTTGTTGCCATTCATACTCTCCTTATATGTACCACAAGCATTTATAGGATCTCTAAGTTGATCATTGCCTGGATTATATTGGTGGCAGTCCTCATCATTGTTGATCTTAACACTTAGGAGATGATGTATTGCTTCTGGATCCAGGTTTCCTCTGGAGTCAGCCTTAATTTTCTTCAGAATGGAAAATGTCCTTTCAGTGTCTGCATTGGAATGTGGCAACTCAGCTGAGTTCACCAAGAAGTTTAATTGTTTTCTGCCTGTGGGTAGATTGAGGTTGTTGACTGCCTGCCAGAACTTCTCAAGATTGGTGCTATCTGGGTCGAATTTGGGAAGTTCCTCTTAAAATTGACTTTATAGGAATGGCAGAATGTATAATTATGTCCCTTTGAACTTGATTTTGACCACTGAAATTCTTGTTTCCATCCATCCATTATTGAATTTTGTGTGATATTTAGATTGTTTAGAATTTGGCGTTTTAGTATTGGGAGATCACACATGCTTAGATATCGACAACGTTAAATACTGATACCAAACCGACCTTTTATTAGTAATTGCTAATCCAACCATAATCCATTAACATCTTTAATCTTTCTGAATTACTACTGATTACACATGGTATAATCCGACGATTAATTTTAGGTTATTGTCTGGTCTGTCTAATTAGCAATTAAACTGTCATGTTCCAAGTCACATGATCACAGGAATTCTGTACCAGAAATATACTACACTGGAAGCAAGGTGTAAAAAAATCTAGAAAATGTCTGTTCTGGAATTTTTTTAAATAATTATTTTGAGTATGTGGGAGATTTCAGTGAGTGATTGGAGGGACAGGAGACACGGTTGAGAGGTTCACATGTGTGAGTAGTCTTGGTTGACTGTTTGACTACTTGGGACATCATGTATCATTAGAATTTCATTGGTGCTGGAAGTAAAAAGCATGATCAATTTTAACATAATCTGTGTTTTAGGGCCTCTTTATTGTGATGCTGAAACCCCATAGCGCTCATTTTGTTTCCATCTGTCCATCCTTTACACTTCTTGTAACCACCATAGCTCTGCAACCATTAAATGTAATTGGATGCCATTTGGTAGATAAATTGCATCTTACACATGGATGATAATTGTATGCCATTTGGTAGGTGAATTGCCTCTTACTCATGGATGATAATTGGATGCCATTTGGTAGGTGAATTGTCTCTTACACATGGATGATAATTGGATGCCATTTGGTAGGTAAATTGCCTCTTACACATGGATGATAATTGTATGCCATTTGGTAGGTGAATTGCCTCTTACACATGGATGATAATTGGATGCCTTTTGGTAGGTGAATTGACTCTTACACATGGATGATAATTGGATGCCATTTGGTAGGTAAATTGCCTCTTACACATGGATGATAATTGTATGCCATTTGGTAGGTGAATTGCCTCTTACACATGGATGATAATTGGATGCCATTTGGTAGGTGAATTGTCTCTTACACATGGATGATAATTGGATGCCATTTGGTAGATGAATTGCCTCTTACACATGGATGACTCTAAACTAATAGCTCTTGTTATTGTAAACCGAACTTCTGCTAATCCAAATTTTTTCATAGTAGTGTGTCGTGGCATCTGTATCTTTGATCTTTGTGAATAATTGTGTCCATCACTTCTACATTTCTCCTAGGATGGTGCTTAAGTCTGAAATAAAAAAAATAAGATTAAGTGAAACATGTGGTGCTATAATCAAGCAGTTTTTTCTGCAGAAACTTCTAACAAAGCTTGTTGAATTATCTTTCATTGCAGAAACTTCTAACAAAGCTTGTTGAATTATCTTTCACTGCAGAAACCTCTAACAAAGCTTGTTGAATTATCTTTCACTGCAGAAACTTCTAACAAAGCTTGTTGAATTATCTTTCACTGCATAAACTTCTAACAAAGCTTGTTGAATTATCTTTCACTGCATAAACTTCTAACAAAGCTTGTTGAATTATCTTTCACTGCATAAACTTCTAACAAAGCTTGTTGAACTATCTTTCACTGCAGTTGCTCAATAATATTCAGATTTATACAGTACACTACGGTAACATTTCATATATGTGAATATGATGCTACAGCTGACATAATAAAACATGACCTCAGTATGACATTATAAAAAAAAATGATGCCAGATTTATCTTACCAAACCATAGAAGTTCTTCATGTCATTCCTGTCTGCGTCAGACTGAAGCTCATCTGCCTTGTTGCTCAGCCATGAGTCTTGCAACTCTCTGAGTTTGCACTGGACAGTCCTCTTGATGTTATTGAAGGCTGCCTTCTTAGATGATGAAGTGCCATCTTCTAAACAGGCCTTTTGTAGCTGATGTTTTTCATTCAGTAGTCTGTGTATGGCAGCATCATTCTCATCAAACCAATCTTGATGTTTACGTGTGGTGGGACCAAGTGTTTTGGATGCAGCTGAGTACACAGAGTCTCTGAAGGGTGCCCAGTTTTCCTCAACATTCTCTGAGTTCGCATCAGCTGTTTCTAGTTGACTGCACAGTTCTTCAACAAATGCCTGTTTCACATTCTCCTATTTCAATTTGGAGACATCATCAGTAACAAACTATATAACTAATATTATTATGAGTGTTTTGACCAAATAGGGGTGTGTGTGCTTATTAAGGGACTGGTATTATATCACATATGGTATTTGATCACCAGTCTAGTTTATCTCAACACCAGTAAATTAAAATAATTTCTCCTAAGTTTGCTTTCTGCTAAATGATGTTGGTTGGTTGGTATTACCAGCTCTTTTAACACATAGTTGGCTATATCATGCCAGGGATATGGGAACTAAGTGCCGTTCCCAAGGACACACTGATGCAGCCAGCTCGGGCTGGCCTGGGCTGGTTTCAAGACTCTGATCCTTGGATTATGAGCCTGATGCTTTAACAGCTGAGTTCCCATGATTCCCTCTGCTACATGAGCTACAGTGTACAGTCCTACCCGTTTATGTCGACATCCTCGGGCCCGAGGAAATATTGTCGACATAAGCGGATGTCGAGATAAGGGGGGGGGGGCTGAAAAAAGCACATTTCTCTTGGACCTGCATACAAGTTAAATTCATCTGTATGGGGTGACCTGTCGTCGGTGAGCAGGATTTACACTTTGAGAAAACAAACAATGGAAATTTTGAGTACATGAAGACAAAACCAGTGTCCAATACATTTCTATATTGACAAATTACATTTTGGTTACCTTTGTGTAATAAAATCCACCATGCGTTAAGTGCATGCATATGAAAAATCCATGAATTCATGTACGGGTCTCATGTTAGAAAATGTATGCATCGGTCACATCCTGATAGGAAACACATGTATAAAAAATGGTTGTCCTCATTTGATCAAACACGTCTACACAATTCACTACGATATTCATTCCAGTAGCACATGGTTGCATAGTTGTTATTTACATGCTACAAAGTACATGTACATGTACTTAAATTGATCTAGATTTTGGTCAGCCTGAAACAATACATGTTCCCATCTTACTGAGGCTACCAAGGGGATGGGGCTATTCACAGGGAAATGAAAACATATATTTATTTACGGAAGTCATCGTGAAAAGTACATAAAATTGAACACGAGATATACGGCTAATATGATTAATTTACCTTTCTTTATAGACTCGGCAGCTTTCATCCATCTAGACCAAGTTGTTCTCCTTTTTCTTTTTTTTTCTTTTTTTTTTTTACTGGTTCGCCACCAGTTAAAAAAAAAAAAAAAAAAGGTGGAGAACAACTTGTTGGTTTATCATCCATCCTGACAGGGTGTTATGTTTAAGTGAAAAGTTTTCACAGACATCTTTGTGAAATGCCCCACTGTCAACTTCCATAACAGCCAGATATTTAGTTTCCAGAGACTGTAAATTTAATCTGCGTTTTACGCTGCCGTTGGTAGCCATCGTAAACATAAATATAAGAAAAGAAAACTTTCACAGCACAATAAACTTGTTTTAATCACAGATCACTTTGGAAAATGCAACAATAGATCAGATTTCAATGCTTTTTTTCAAGTTTGGTGATGATTTTTTTTAATGAAGGGTGGATTGTTTTTAGTGAACATTGTAACCAGCTTGCTTTGATGAAGGGTACATGTGTTATTTAAGACGCCGCGACAGGCCAACTTTATAGGACCAAACAAAAGCCTGTTTTTTAATCCACCGAGACATTAAAGCCTGGCGGCAAGATCAACTTATTGTTGAACAAAGTACAGGTCGGAACTGGCTGCTTGTCGACATAAAAGATCTGGCGGCGGCAAAATTAAAGCTTGGCGGCAAGATCAACTATATGTTGAACAAAGTGTGGGTCGGAACTGGCAGCTTGTCAACATAAATGATTAGAAAACAAAGGATTGTTCAAGCTGGGACCAAGGGCTTCTGTCGACATGTACATTTATTTTTTATCTTGACGTCGACATAAGCATGACAAATTTGGTAGTAATAGTAGACCAAGGGACCGGGACTTTGTTTGTTTGTCGACATGGGCGGCTTGTCGACATAAGTGATGTCGATATAAGTGGGTAGGACTGTATATGGAATACTGTTTGGCTTGGATACAAGGTTGTGATTTTTCAGGCTTACATTACCTACATTGTCAACATTATCCTTGTATATCAAAACAATTTATTTACTAGTATGATCAAATCAAGTACGGGGTGAATAATATCAGGCCCACTTTAACCTCTTGTTAGCTTTATATGTTGTATCATGTTGGTAAATTTTCTCTTTTACACGAACAGAAACCAGTGACCATTACATGGAGTGGCTGGTTGGATGACTTGTCTGGTGTGGGAAAGTATCAGTATGAACTGTTTGACTTGATTGCTCAAGGCTCAGATGATTTGATGACAGGAAACCTTAGAGCAGGACCTACAGACATAGATGCTTTGGATTCACGGGTATGATTAGGAAATAACATTCATATACTTGAGGACTTGAAAACATGAATGGTGGTTTTAATAATCACAAAATGAGATTTTTGGTAAAACCAACATTTGCGACATTAAATCAATAATAACATCTTGAATACAAGATTGTTGTCCCCTTGTTACAAATATTTATCTCACTATTTCACAAAACACAAAAGTAAGGTATTGAATGTGAAACCACACTACATTTGCTTCTCAACAGCCAAGAACTAAAATCAAGTAGCAGGAATAGAAGTAAAATTTTATTTAATTTAATTGGCTCTGTCACCAAACCAATGTTATAAGAGGGTCAGTGGTGTACTGACTGGAATAATAGTGAATGAGTAAATATTGATTATACTATTGTGAATTCATTTTCATTGGTATCAATTTTCCTTTTTTGTGTGAGAAATACCATGTTCATCATTTTTATATGGCTGCCATAAAGCGGATCTTATGTTATTATGATGTCCATCCATCTGTCTGTCTGTTATGAATTTGGTTTCTGCACAATAGCATAAGTTGTGCAGCTTCTATACTTACCAAACTTTGTGAATGACCTGCACTTGGGATAAGGAAGAACCCTATTAATTTCAAGCTCAAAAGTTCAAAGGTCAAGGTCACTGTGACTGAAATACTGAAAATGATTTCTGTACAATAACTCAAGTTCTCTACCATCTACAGTTACCAAGCTTTGTGGATAGCTTGCACGTGTAGTAAGGAAGAACCCTATAAATTTCAAGGTCCAAAGGTCAACATCACTGTGACTGAATGAAGAAAAATGGTTTCTTCACAATAACATTAGTTGGCCATGACATACAGCAGCAAGACTTTGTGGATGGCTGGCACTTGTGGTAAGAACACAGGCTATTGAATTTGGGTCAAAAAGTCAAAGGTCAAGGTTACTGACAGAAACAAAAAAAATGTTTTCTGCACAATAACATTAGTTCTAAATCACAGACCTTGCACAAACTTTTGTGGATGGCTTGTACTTAGGGTAAGGAGGAAGCCTATTGATTTTGGGGTCAAAAGGTCAAAGATCAAGGTTATTCTGGTTGCAGAGAATAAAAATGGCTTCTGCACACAAATTTCAGTTATCTACATAGAGGACTATTAAACTTGGGGCAGGTGTATAATGTGCCATTTAATGCATTTATGGTACTCTTGTTGAATTTGTGGAGTGGGGAAGGAGTCCTATTGTTTCTACAGAAAGATCAGTATTTGTTAGGTCTTTAAATTTGTGCTTTGAAGCAAGTATGAAATATATGAAAATTGGTATGATATGAACAAAATAGTGAATTCACAGTATTTGAAATTTTTCAGTTCGAGATAACTTTCCCGGATCCAGGTGCCTACTTTGTGGTACTGACCTGTTTTGATAAGGCAGGGAACTTCAAAAGTACACGCAGAATATTACTGTTTGATGATTCTTCTGTTGTTACCATCCAGCATCAGTACCCAAATCTGATATCGTCAGCTACAGCAGAAACCAATCGATTGTGGATCATTGATCGGCCACCAGTAATTTATGTCAAGTGGACAAACAGGTGATTATTGATTATGAATCATGGTAAAACCTTTCCTCTGATTTAGATTGACAAGTTATCACATTGGACAAATTCTTTTGTTATTTTATACAGTATTATTAATGAATAAGTGGACATCTGCACATAATGAACAGAAACAGTCAGTCCCTTGGCTGTCCACTGAAATCAGGTTGTACTCTAATAGTTTGTACCTTTGCAGTCTAAATTTGTGTGTCCTTGACTTTCAGTCAGTTTAATGTTATGCATGGCATTTGAATTTTATATGAGATGTAGATGATAGAACAGTTTTTTTAACTTGCTGTGAATTCATTCTGTAATATTTAAGCCCACAAAATTTAACAGTTGCAAAGATCCCAATCATTCCAGATTTTGCAGATTGAACTTAATTTCAAATATTTTGTGAAAATTCTGCATTCTAAATTAAGTTGTAAAAATTGTGCACAATTGTCCTTGTAAGTGATATAATTTTGAATAGGATGTTTTTATGCCATTATTGTAGGGATGAAAGTACTGCAGCACCAACACTCACAATTTTAATACTTTTATCATTTTCCAACAAGTTATACCTTTTGCATTGTGTTCCAAATTATTCAGATAGATAAACTGGTGCACAGAAGTTAGTTTGTTAACAAAAAAAAAAAAGAAGATTGCTGTAGTCTGTAAATCAGCTGATGAGAATCTCAGCAGGTGAAAAATTATGACAGAAATGAATGGGAAAAGAAGCTGCTTCAATTTTATGAGGAAAACTAATGTATATAATACATACTTTTATGTGTACATTTGTTCATAAAGATATGATATCATTGTAAAAGTATTCCTCTGAATAAAAACATGACTTCTGGACAGGCTTCTTAGATTCTGATGTTGTTGTTGTGGATTTAATGCGATTTTTCAGCACATGAAAGGCTATACATGGCAGCCAGTATAACTGGTGGAGGAAGAACCTGGGAAAAACCCAGGAAGAACCTCTGACCTACATGAAGCTACTGGCAAGCTTTCTCACATACCCACATTGGCCGAGCCCGAGACTCGAACCCATGTGGATAGAGATGAGATGGTAGTGATCGGTAAAGACCAGCACTTTAGACCACTCAGCCACCTGGGGCCCTTAGATTCAGAAAAATTGATGCTAGGATTTGTTATCAGTATGCTTAAGGGTTGGCATCTCAGCTTTCACAACTGGATAATTGTTTGAAATGTTAGAGAATACATTGCCTTCATGATTGTTTCTCAGGACTTTTTGGAACCATACTGAACAGGTAAACAATATTGTGATCCTCTTGGGCCTCTTCCAACATCAAAAGTAAATTATATTCTGGATGGTATTTTTTCCAAAGAAAATAATAGGTCTGCTGCAAGCATGGTTGAAGTAGTCGGTCATCACATAGGATGTGCTTTACCTGCTTTGGCTATAAGGCCAATTGAGCTTCTGGTATGGTATGGTCTTGTCATGCATTGTGTGTTGTCCATCTACATTTGCAATTTTCAACTTCAACTCAAAAACCACTAGACCAGTTTCAACCAAACTGTAGAACAAATTCAGGCATAAGGCCTTTCGAGTTTGTAGAAATGAAGCCAAAGCAGCTTCAAATGTGGTTTCTGTTATTAACAATAGAAAAATCTTAAAATGACAAAAAGTATCCTGGCATAAGGGCCTTTTAATTTTGTACAATTTATGCTGATTGACCATCAAATATGGCCACCATTACTAACCATAGACACACCTTTTAACAACAACTTCTCAAAATCCACGGAACATATTTTTACAAAATTTGACAAGAAACATTCTGGCATGAAGGTCTTTTAAATTGTTACAAATGATGCTAAGCTGCCATCAAAACTGGCTAGTGTCTCTAAGAATAGAAAAACAGAAGTAAGATATAGTACCGCAGAGTATCCTCCACTTCAAACTACGTCGTATAAAGATTATGTATGGCTTTAAATAAAAAAACTAGTCTGAAAATATTATGCTTGTAGATTAAATGGTCAGGCAGCTACCTGTCATGCAGGTGAACGTTGTTTGATTCTCATAATGGGAAGCTTTGTATGTTTTGTTGCTTTTGTTTTATTTTAATAAATTTTCATCTGTTAACTTTTAATGCAAATTTAATCAGCTTTAATTTTACAATTAAATTTGAATCATATTTAAATTGACTTGAAAGTTGGGATATTCATTGTCGACTCTTAAAGACAAGTTTTGTATCCTTCTCTAATTCAATCTTAATATGTAGCTTCATGGCATAAATACGATAAAATATTTTTGTATGATCATTCTAAAAATCATTTAATATTTTTTATCATATGCCATATCAGTGAAAAATGCATGGAAGAATTGAAAAATGTCATGCAAGTCTTTTATCTTTTTTTTCCCAATATGCCTTTTTCCATGGCAGCTGGCATGTGAACACAACTTTCGTCAGAAATAAAAAAGCGCCCCATATCTTCAATATCATATATGAAGAAAATTTGAGAGTGGTTAGAAAACTGCTCTTATTCTACATAGTCCTTTGACACCAAGCATTCTGGCATAAAGGCTTTGAAAACTAGTACAAATGATAATAATCTGGCATCAACTATGACAATTCTGTTTTTAAAAAAAACAAACCCAAAACAATCTTAAACTTTTTAAATAAAACCGCTTAACATAATTTAACCAAATTTGACAGGGAGCATTCTGGCAATAAGGCCTTTGAAGTTTTAATAAAAAAAGGCAGATTCATCATCAAATATGGTTGCCATTACTAATAATAAAAACACAACCTTTTACTCTGTATGATCTAATAATGAGATTTGACACTTCTCTCTCTTTTACCTACAAACAGTATGCCATTTGTCCTCCATGATGATGTTTGACTGCATTCCCCTAATGACAAAATTTAGTTCTAAAAGTCTAAAAAGTAGTTGTACGTTTAGGAGTAGATTTTGTCAATAAAGACTGGGCATTTTGGCGAATAAATTTGAAAGAAAACAGTCTTATCTAATTTATGTTGAATTTTAAACAGATTGGAATTTTACATGCTATTTATAGTACATTACAAAATGGAAATGATATGTATTCTTCACACAAAATGGCAGATTATGACTCTGACAATGATAGTGATGTGAATAGCTGAAGATTGTGGAAACTTATAAATGGAAGTTCAGAATCTGAGCTTTTTGATTTAGTGCTGATGATTTATCTTGTGAACCAGACAACTATGACACCAAATCAGAGTTGGGTTTCAACCATATAAACACCAAAAATGAGGATGCACAACATGGTGGCCATCACAAAGTTCCCAAGTGTACTCTTCCTGCCGGTCCCAAATTACTGGTTGATTTTCATCTTTCCACAGCAAAACCAGCAGATTACTTTCCTCTCTGTTCATAGAAGACACCATGTGTGAGGCCATTGCCTGTGAAACCAATTCATGTGCACAGCTAGAACAATGACAAGCTA
The DNA here is from genome assembly GCA_029931535.1 of Margaritifera margaritifera. Lineage (NCBI taxonomy): Eukaryota > Metazoa > Mollusca > Bivalvia > Unionida > Margaritiferidae > Margaritifera > Margaritifera margaritifera. The sequence goes on along the minus strand of JAQPZY010001503.1, from coordinate 1,550,209 downwards.
ATGTCACAGACATGCACTAGCAACCTATCACACTTGATGAAATTAAAGATTTTATCAGTTTGAATATCATCATGGGCATCTCACCATGTCACTCTTAACCAGTATTACCGGTGCAGAAATGATTTGCATGTGTCCAGTGATGTATGAACACAATGACAAAGAACAGGTATGAAAAGTATCAGTCAAGTACTTTCATATCCATGCACAAACCTTACAGGTGCAAAAGAATGACCCCAACAAGCGATTTGACAGAAGTGTACTCTAGACATGCAGAAATTTTACTGCTGTCTCTAGATCACACACTGTAGCGATAAGTAGAAAGTAAGAATTTTTTACTCTTAAATTAAGTACAAGTATATTCAATGAATTATTTGCTGTTAGAGTCTTTGATGGGGGAAGCCTAAACTTCTGCCAGTAGATAGGTCCCATGTAAACATTTTTGAGATACAGTGGTACCCCTTGTGAACGGCCCCCTGACCAGTGGCCACCTGCTGTGTATTGGTCCAGAATCCCATGGCACCAGTGAATTTGTGTTCAAAAGAGCATATTAGTACAAAAACTGTCACTCGTGAGCAGCCACATAATGGTGTTTACACTAGAAATCTCACAAATATTTGTTGATTTCCAAATTCAACACATTGATATTTGTTCCAACATCCCGATAAAATAACTTTAATCTATACAAAGAGGTAAGTAATCTGATTATTTTTACTGCTGTGTGTTCCTTAGATGTTAGGTTTTTTCACTTTGATAATTACTGGCTATTATAACCTCTGATAATTATGAAGATGACAAAAGCTAACTGCTGAGAAGCACAGTATTGTTCAGCTCAAGTTAGCATCCAGTTGCCAGACAGTAAAAATGGTCAGTTATCCGTTGTGCATGGCTTCTTCTCATAGATTATGAAATGTACCTAAATGGGTATGATACTAAAATCAGTCAAGTAGGTGACAAGCTCACTTCCTTTGTAAACAGTGAACATTGTGTATAATAACTACAAATTGCCAGTGAAGGATTAAGTTGTTACAAAAATTGCAAAATGTTGTTAGACATTCACATTTTAGAAGGAAAAGTGAAAGTTTTTTGACTAAACGAAAAGAGGGAGAGTCCTTTGATCACTACTGAGACATTTCATGTCAGAAAGATTCAGATAAACATCGTCAATATACATTCAGCTGCAATGGGAAAACAGAATTGGCAGACAAGTATAGTTGCAACCAGATGTTTGTGCCCAGATTTTATTGACAAGGTGGAGGGTGGTTTTGCACTACAATTGATGATTTATTCGTAATTATTTTTATAACATTGATGTAAGTTTCACCCATTCACTGTTAATATTTCTAATTGTTAACATATATATATATATATATATATATATATATATATATATATATATATATATACATATATATATATATATATATATATATATATATATATATATATATATATATATATTTGTCCACTAGTTTTTTGTCAACCTGTATCACAGGCTGAGGACAGCAGTGTTGCACCTTTAGTAAGCCCTGGGGACAGTCATCTCCCACCCCAGACTGCCAGTGTCCCCTCTAAATTTAACCTATCCCCATAATTTGATCATTATAGGGGGACAGAGTTACATAAAATGTCCTCCAGGCAGCCACAGTGCAGCACTTCATGACATTATAGACAAACATGTAAACAGCAATATATAGTATTTGTTTCTTTGACATAGATGTTAACACAGGTACCCAATGCAAACTTGATTGTAAAATGGGTCAAAATAGTGAATATATTATGTTTTGAGTAAAGTCAATGGGTTTAAAACCATTCCAATACATGGTCCCTTAGATAAATATTTAATAAAGTCTAATATTTACATTTCTTTGACCCATTTTAGTCTCAAGCTTGCATCGGCACCTGTGGATGTTAATGCTGTTGATGAGTGACATTCATATCACAGTGGATGTAATGAAGATTTGCACATGCAGCATTTTGGCTACAAACTTTTAGAAGCCATGCCACTCCATGTCTGTGTGAGAGAGAGATAGAGAGAGAGAGAGAGAGATGGATGTAAATATTTCGTATATGTCTTATGAAGCATGATAATTACTATAAAACAACTTTTGACCGTTATAAAACAAAACAGAAATCACACAGTTATTTTTTACCACCCTGAAGAGGTAAATCTATTGGATCGCACAATTTATTTTTTACCACCCTGAGGAGGTAAATCTATCAGATCACACAGCAGTGATCTTTGACCACTCTGATGAGGTAAATCTATTGGATCACACACTTATCTTTGACCACCCTGAGGGGGTAAATCTATCAGATCATACAATTATCTTTAACCACCCTGAGGAGGTAAATCTATTGGATCACACAGCAGTTATCTTTGACTACCCTGAGGAGGTAAATGTATTGGATCACACAATTATCATTGATCACCCTGAGGAGGTAAATCTCTCAGATCACACAGTTAAGTTTGACCACCCAGTGGAGGTAAATCTATCAGATCACACAGTTATCTTTGACCAACCTGAGAAGGTAAATCTATTGAATCACAGCAGTTATCTTTGACCACCCTAAGGAGGTAAATCTATTGGATCACACAGCAGTCTTCAACCACTATGAGGAGTTAAATCTATTGGATCACACAGTTATCTTTGACCACCCTGAGGAGGTAAATCTATTGGATCACACAGTTATCTTTGATCACCCTGAGAAGATAAATCTATTGGATCACACAGCAGTCTTCAACCACGATGAGGAGTTAAATCTATTGGATCACACAGTTATCTTTGACCACCCTGAGGAGGTAAATCTATTGGATATGTGCTACATCTGAATACCAATATTAATTATATCAGCACTTATAGCCTTGCAATATTAAGAAAGTGCTGAGCTTTTACTTTTATGTTCTGACTTCACTTTTATTCCTTATTACACATATGATGTGCAGAAATAACATTGTGTCTAAAATAATTACAAACGAGAAAAGCAAATGATGTGCTTTTAATTTTTTGGTTGGGTTTTAACATAAGTATAACTCGACAATTTATTATGTTCATGACCAGTTGAGAAAGCAATATCCACCTAGAATACCAAGCAAATAATGCACTGGGTACATTATTTGGTTCATCATCAATTGTTGTCAGATTAATGCTTACCGATCTATGAACAGGTATCAACCAGGTTGGTGAACAGTGCCCGAAACAATCATGCCAACTTTATCCTGGAACTTGGGAGAGATCTTATTGGCAAATTTTGTGGAAGAATGAATGAGGGAAAATGCTGGTTCCAAGGAAATTCTTGTAGTATCTGATCAGTAACAGCATGCATATACAAGCTTACATGGCCTAAAGAAAAGGTGTAAACCATGTTTTCAGAGGAAAGTTTGCCATCCAACTGTCTGTGGTCACTGTGTGTGCAACATCCATATATGTTGTGTCTGCTTCTTTGAAGTACCATCTATACTTGCTTATAAGTCCAGTCCAACTGCAAACTGCAAAGACTCAGATCTGCTGTTGCATAATGTGCTGACAGATCTGGGTCTATGCAGTTTCTCATTAGTAATCAGTACAACAAACAACATACACTCTGATTTGCCAGCACATTATGCAATGGCAGATCAGGGTTTATGTCGTTTGCAGTTGGGCTTGACTTATAAGCGAGTCTATGCGGTATACATTATTAGGAATGAACCATTTGTGAATCAGACAGATTATACAATTTAAATTTTCTTTTTGCATCTAAAGCCAGAAAATTTAGATTCAGCTGTTACCAGTTTTTTACCTGTGCAGTGATGTTGTTGTAAATATCCAATATGTGGAAAACCTTGTTTCATATTGAATGTCAAGTCCCATACATTCATTCTGGTGTATAATATGTATGATACGTGGACTTTGTAAACATAGAAGAAACAATGAAACAGGTCAGCAGTTTATTCTGTTTTATTTCAAATCCATGAGGCTATACCATGGTTGTTGTTGTTGTTAGTCCTTCAAGTTTGAAGATGACCATGACATCACTAACTGGTTTGGTTTCTGTGAGTATGTGAGTGGCTGATCAGGCCAATTTGTGCTCTGAACTGTCTGTGGCACACTTGACAGGAGATGCCGCTTGGGTTTGCTTGATCAATAGAGGATGTGCTGCAGTTCTGCGATTTACGCTGCTTACGCTTTTGCACTGCCTCTGCAGTTCTCCGTTCAAAGTCTGTAGGTGGAGCGATTCTGTGTGAGATCTTCCCAAGATTCAGGGTCAATGTTGAAGTGTTTCAAGGATGACTTGAAGGAATCTATGAAATGTTTCTTCTGACCACCCTGAGATCGCTTTCCCTCCTGCAGCTCGCCGTAGAAGATCTTTGGTAGTCGCTCTTCTGACATCCTGGTGACGTAACCTGCCCATCTCCACTGTGATTTCATCAGCAGAGTGTGGATGATTGGAATGCCTGCCTGTGTGAGAACCTCAGTGTCTTTGACCTTGTCCTGCCATCTTATCCTTATCAGTTTCTTCAGGCAGCCCATGTGAAAATGGTTCAGCTTCTTGGCATGGCATCTGTACACTGTCCAGGTTTAACATGCATACAGCAGGGTCGGCAACACAATGGCTTTGTAGATCTTAAGCTTTGTTTGTAGACTGATGCCCCTGCGCTCCCACACATTTGTACATAGTCTGCCAAATGGCTAATATTAAGCAGTATTACTTAATGGCATCAAATGTCATAATTAGGGTGTACAGGTGGTTCATGAACAAATAGTACAGGGTTAAATGACTTCTTGTCAACAACCACAAAGCTGAAATTGACCGAATTTGACAGAAAGTTTCCTGCATTAAAAAGGTCTTTCAAATTGTTAAAACATTGTTGTCTTTAGAAATCGACCAAATTGGACAGAAAGCATTCTTGCATAAAGGTTTTTCAGATGCATCAATGATGCCATTAAGTATTGCCCCTGCTACTGAATATGGAAAAACCTTTTAACAGCTTCTGTAAAACCATTTAACCAAATTTGATAGAAAACTCTATCAGGAAGTTGTTTTAAATTTGTACAAAATATGCAGATACACTATCAAATATCTCTGCCCTTGCTACCGTATGTACTCGCATATAAGCTGATACCATCTGCAAACTGCACAGACCCAGATCTGCCATCACATAATGCACTGGCATATCTGGTTCTATGCAGTTTGTAAGGACTAATCAGTAGAACAAACAATATAGACCCTGATCTGCTGGCGCATTATGCAATGGCAGATTAGGGTCTATGTTGTTTGCATTTGGACTCGGCTTAAATGCGAGTATAGACGTTAGATAGAAAAATCTAAATTACTTTCACAAAAATTGCTCCACAGAATTGGACTAAATTAGACAGGAAGCATCCTAGCAAGCAGGCCTTTCAAATTTATACAAATGATGCCTATCTGTCTTCAGATTTGGCTGTCATTACTAAAACTAGAAAAACATTTAAATGACTTCTCAAAACTGCTCAACAGAATTGTATCAAATTTGACAGAAGAATCTTAGCATGAAGGCCTTTCAGATTTGTTTTGTACCAACGATTCTGGTCCATTATTCAATATTGCCATTGTTACTTAAAAAAATTCCAACCTTGAAAGATCTTCTCAAAAGCCAGTTTTCAGAAGTTGACCAAATTTGACAGAAAACATCTTGTCATAAGGCCTTTCAAGTTACACAAATGTTGTTAACCCACCATCAGTTATGGTTACCATTACTAAAAATTGAAAACCTTTAAATGTCAGAATTTTTTTTTTACTAACTCATCTTGCATCTGGCTTTTTGGTGGATGTCAGCCAGATGAGCTGTCTAGGCCCACTTGGGCCTTGTGTTTGGAAGCATAAATTGGTTCAGTAATTGATCTCGTGAATAATTAGAATACAACAAAAATCATACTAAAATATACAAATAAGTGTAAAATGACAGAGCAAAGTGAAGTCATTTCAAAATTATCAAAATATGAATACATAATTTCAAAACATTGATTTGAATAAAATGATCAAGCTGAAGGAGGTCTAACTGCCACTCTCACTTAAAATGTAATGGACATTATCGAAAATTTCCAAAATATTTCAGTGTTTAAATCAAAAAATTAAATTGAATTTTCACAACTTATTATAAAATTTGTTTTAGTCAAGAGAAGCAGATTCCTTATAAAACAAAAAGAAAGAACTTCTTCGAGATTGAATGAAGTCTTTTCTCTTTGTACACACACATGCCATATTACAATTTCTATGATACCGGTGCCAGGGGTGGCCAAGTGGTCTAAGATGCTTGCTTTTACAGATCACTCACACATCTCACCTCTGTCCGTATGAGTTCGAGTCTCGGCTCGACCAATGTGGGTATGTGATAAAGCTTGCCAGTAGCTTCCCGTGGGTTGGTGGTTCTTCCTAGATTCTTCCTCCACCAAAATATACTGGCTACCATGTATAGCCTATCATGTGCTGAAAAATGATATTAAACCCCACAAAACCAAATAAAAAAACTCTGATACCAGTAGGTATGCACATGATGGCATGATATGTACAATGTAAGTCAGCTTCACTCTCTAGTCTTTGACTCTTTCTTTGGTTTTCAGTCTATTTAATAAGTTAAATTTGAATAAGTCATGTGTATGGAAATTTTATAACAAAACAGTGCACTATAACCATCAGATTTATAGTAATTCTCAACTACAAATGTAAACTTAAGTGTTTTATTACATTGTAGATGGAAAAGTACAAACTTTACTCATGCAGTTTTGGTAAAGTTTTCTTATTATGCAAGAAGACACCATTTTCATGCAAAATATTAATATATTTTTTATCAATATTTGTTTTTTGCTAGATTCATAAATGAGCGACATCATGCAATGAAATGGCTGAACAGAGTGAACCCTGATCCTGCTGTCGGTGCAGATTATGATGACAGAGAGGGCGATCGCACAACAGAATGGAAAACAAATGTTAATGGTACCAACTCTTTATAATGTTGTTTTCAGTGAAGATTTATTCACAGCTTGATCAATTGATCATTGCAATAGCAGGGTTGCATGTGGGATGCACGATTGTGTAAATCCCACTAAAACTTAAAATTTAACACAAACGTTTTGAATCTGTGCAGGCTTAATCACTTTATTTCCAAGAAATGTAGAAATTACTTGTTTTGCTTCTGTACAGTGTTGCTATTGTGGATCGCCATTTCACTTGGTTGAAGAGCGATGATAGCCATGGCATGTCAGATTTGGTGGAACTAATGCTTAAGTTAGTTTAACAAAACAAATATGTCTAATCACATCTGACTGAATGTGATTAAACTATAAATATACAGGTCATGTAGGCATTTAGTAACAACTAATTCAGCAATGGGTGTCATTTAAGAATTTGATTACACATACCATTAAATGGCAATTATTCAGTTTATTTTGCTCCTACTAGATCAATATTCCTCAAAGAACATTATATACAAGCCACGAGAAATATATATGGCAAAATCAGTGTTAAAGTAAGGGGACATTTTTGGACGAGGTCAGCCAAAAGGTTTGGTCCAGTACAAACCGGATTAAATGTTTTAATGTTCCATGCTATGATGTCACAATGAAAGTGCCATGTGTTGGAAACAATTCTTACTACCCTGCATTGGTAATGATTAGAACCGATGTCTTCTTTTCTTGATCCAGTTTAATAACTGACCGTCATTGTAAAAATTTTCATCTGGAAGTTTTGTGATGACAACTAAGATGCAGAGGATTCGACAATAAGGAATGAATAGACTATGCTTAAGCTATATTGGTATTAAATATTAGAACAACAATTAATATTTTATTTAAAATCAGTAAATGTGCCTACATGACCACGCTTATGTACATTTTAGACATTATTCATTTCGTTAATGAAAATGCACCCCTAGTTCAACTGACTTTGGCATTTCTTGGCTTCCATCACTCTTCAAACAACTAAAATGGCAGTCAACAGAGTGTGAAAAATGCAACCACTTGATTGTGCATGAATTTACTTTAGTAAGGAAAAAGGCATCAAAGTAAGTATAGTACAAATAAAGCAAAGATGCAACAGTGTCAATATGGGCTGCCAGCTGTGTGAGATATTCTTGAAAACTTGGCCTCCAGTTTTCCTCTTGATGCATTTGGAACAGAGCTGCACAGCACCAATTGTTATGACAGTAAGACGTCGACTCCCCCATCATATATATCAGGGTCAACATCTTACGTTGTAGGACCACCATCATATAATGCACCAGCAGATCTTGTTCCATGCTGTTTTGTTCTTTTGATGAATTTTAGTGTTCAATGTGGACACTAATTATAGTAATGCTGGCACATCACACGTGATGTTCATCAGTATGTTGACTTACAATTCCTTGTTTTCATTTCAACGAACAAGTCTGTACTGGATGTGTTTATGGAGGTTCTTCATTTCAAATGTACTTTCTTTTGGCAGCAAAATTCAAAAACATTCATTGCTGTTTCAAAACTTAAGGATGGACATATGAGTGATTGACGGTATGATGGAAATGCAGCCTGGTTATGATATTTTACTGCCAAGTAAGAAAAAAACCCCCCAGAAAACATGAGCTAAAGGAAGAGAATGTGGATTTTCATTTTCATATCGTAACACTAGTGAAAAAAAGGGATACGTTATAGTGCTCACTCTTGTTGTGCTTTCAGTTTTAGTTACAATTTTGATGCCCTATTTAGAAGCCACAACTATGACCAGATTGTATCTCCTGTTTTCAACTTTAAATGGGGAGAGTGTCCACATGTATTAAATCCTCGATGCAGCCTTGCAACAGGTTCCTCAAACTCACAAGCTATCAATTATACAATCAAAGATTTTCTTTTTAAAATGTCCACACATACTTAAACAGCACTGTTAATTATTTGCTGAATCTTTTATCTTAATTTGGTGAAAAAGGGGAAGTTATAGTTGCAGGAATATAAGTTTGGCTTGGTTAGAAACTACATTAGTGCTGGAGTCCCTATTTGCTGGGACTAACTCTACATTAGTGCTGGAGTCCCTATTTGCTGGAGTCCCTATTTGCTGGGGCTAACTATAAGTATATTCATGAAGAAATTAAAAGATGATATATATGTCACAGTGTAAAATTATGCAGCTAGAACCCTGACCTCCTTAACTCTAGAGGGGAGCACTAGCCTCTAGAGCTATCCCAGCAGATGCACCCAACCCATACCTGTGACGTATTTCTCCTTTTAAATACATGTTTCTGTGTCTCCATTATCCATAATCATGCAAACCTATTTAGGCTGTTAGTCTAGCTCTTCATGTAGGACAGTACTTTGATGACTGATTCCACCACTAACATGAAGTAAGAATAATTATGAGGAAATGTCTACATAATGGATCTGTCACAAGGTAAAAATTTACAGCTAGACCTGGGCTAGAACTGGGACATTCTTAACTCAGAATGGTAGCACTAACCAAATGATCTATCCCAGCAGATGCACCCGACTCATACCTATGACATATTCCCCTTGCTTTCAAATACATGATTTTGTGTATCCATGATCACGCAGACCTAAAGAGGCTGCAAGTCAAATCTTCGAATATGACTGGTCTCTATTGTCTAAATCAACTTCTGACACCAATTGTCACAGGAGAGAAATTCATGGTTAGACCAGGGCTCAAACCTGGGACCTCCTAAACTAGACAACAGCTGCTCTTACCATTTCAGCTATACAAGTCAATCACCAGTCTACCCACATTTTCTTTTATGTCACTGACTTACTCATTTTGATTGGAAAATCTCATAGAACTATTCCTTTCCCTTGTGTTCCTATAGCATGATTATCTATCTTTGTCTATTTGTCTTTGAGTGTTGTTTCCTTTATTTTCTCTTTATTTTCCCTCTTAAACTCACTAAAATGCAAAACTCAAATCAAAGCATCAATCTTTACATTTTTTATCCTATAGTATTGTATGTTTATGACTGTTTGGAATGGTTATTATCCTTTTTACAGTTTCGTCTTTTATCTTTTAGAACCACATGTTTATATTTATTTGGAAAGGTTTATCTTCCTGAAGTCTTTTGCAATTTGTACCTTTTCATCTTTGGACCTTACATTTGCAGTTAGATTGCACTTTATTTAATAAAGAAGCCCATTGATTTTGGGGTGAAAAGGTCAAAGTTCAAGGTCACTGACTGAAAGAAGAAAAATGGTTTCTGCACAAGAACTGGGTTCTAAATCAAGACCTAGATTAAACTTTGTGGATGGCTTGCATTTGGGATAATGAAAAAGCCTATACATTTAGGCTGAAAAGGTCCAAGGTCAATGTCACAGTGACAGAAGAAAGAAAAATGGTTTTTGCTTAATAACTTTAGTTCTAGGCAATGGGTATCATGACCAAAGTTTGTGAAGGGCTTGCATATAAGGAATGGAAGAGTTCTGTTGAATTTGGGGTTAAAAGGTCAAAGGTCTAGGTCATTGTGTCTCAAAGAGAACTGGTTTTGCAGAATAACTTTTATTCTAAAGTAAATTCCTTAACCAAAGTTTGTGGATGGGTTGCACTTAGAGTAATAAAGCAACCTATAGATTCTGATGTCTAGATGTCAGAATTCAAGATAATGATTAGTCTGATATTAAGAAAATAATGGTGTCTGCACTGTAGATTTAGTTCAAGACTGTATACTTTGACTGAAGGTCCAGGTCATTGAGACTCGTTGGTCAATAATCAGTCATGCCCTACTAGTTCCTACATAAAGGAATATTAAACATGTGGGCTGACATATAGTGTGCCATTCATGGCACTCTTATTCATTTATGGTATCAGAAATGCATTCGGATGAAATCAAAATGCATTTTACTTAGGTCAGGATTTCCATTTTGATAATGTTAAGGGAGAAAACTATAGCTTTCGTATCTTGTCTTATTGAAAGTGTGCTTCATTAAAATATCAAAGACATAAAATGCAAAAGACAGCATTTAATTTACAATAAAATACAACCGCAACTGCAATAAGTGTACAAATATAGTTGTAGAGCATTTGCCAACAAATTTTGTTTCTTATTTTGTTTTGTTCAAATAAGGATTGTACATACACAGCCACTGGTGATGATGTCATCACATCATTAGTGATTGTCGTATATGTCTGCCTTGATAAGAACAATGTCATGGCTTGTAAGGGTGAAAACTGTGTCAGTGTAAAGAATCTGATCCTTGATTATCATGCAAAAGGGATTTCAACCATGGAAATTTTAAATCCATTCATGAAATGCATTCATGTTTAATTCCATTTTTGTTTATCATTCATCATTCTGCACTTTATGGTTTGCATTTGCACTCCCCATTTTCTTCAAAATGCATTTGTCATTTTGTTTGTGTTTATTCTGCATTCCATTTTCATATCACTGGTAAAATTACCCATTTCAAGGTCAATTTTCCAAACTTACAAGGAACCTTGATCTTGACCATATATTTGTTGTACCCTCACTATATCTATGGAAGGAGGCATACAGTGTTATTCACATCCATCCCATTCAACACCATCCCATCCAATACCATCCCATCCAATACCATCCCGTCCAATACCATCCCATCCAATACCATCCCATCCAATACCATCCCGTCCAATACCATCCCATCCAATACCATCCCGTCCAATACCATCCCATCCAATACCATCCCATCCAATACCATCCCGTCCAATACCATCCCATCCAATACCATCCCATCCAATACCATCCCATCCAATACCATCTGTCCATTGTACATTTTTGCTTAGTAACTGGATGGATTGAAACAAAATTTGGTTTCTGGCTTCCAATTAAGAAGGCCCAAGTCAAATTTAGTTTTCACCATTTTCAGGCAAAATTTAGTGAACTTGTGATGTCTGTTGACTGAGAACTTTGCTCTTCAATTGCATCATACTGGTGAGGGCATCCTTCTTATATTAACACGTATCCAGTTACAGTCTGTTGTAACAGTAATATCTAGACAAAACCATATCGCCTGGTAAGTCTCAATACTGTGAATACCCATTTTTGTGGTTTTTGTGGATCAGCCTGACCATGAATTTTCAGTCACAAGGAAAAGTGAACTATGCCACCATTCATTTCATCTCTTTAAAATACAACAGTATGTTAGGCACATCTCCCATTTGCTTTTTCTTACAAAGGTTATTTGTACGGGTGTGTATATACTAGTAAATATGTAAGAGATACAAGAGTTATGAACATCTCCCATTTTCTATTTCTTACTAAGGTTATTTGTAGGGCTGTGTATATACTACTATCTTTTCTGTAACTTTTCATACCCACTAACTTTATGCATATCAATTTATAAAAATTAAAATTATTTGTTTGTGCTAAAATTTTGGTACAGAGAACTTTTTCCGATTAAAATTTGGCTAATTTTAGGTACCTAAGAAAATGATTATTAATTTTTTCCTTATAATTATTTGTACACCTGTAATAATAATCAGTAACAAGGTATGTATAAATTACAGACTATGTAATAGTAATAAACTTGTATGAAGAAGTATAATTGGATGCTGATTATTTTCTTTCTATTTTAATTATATTTTTAATATGAGCCCACAAAATTAAGTAACCAAGAAAATCTCCTTTTCAAGCAAACAACATTTTTTACCTGCAAATTTTAAATGATTTATGTCCTTGTGGGCACAGGGGTGTTGAATAGACCCAGTGCACCCTCCTGAGTGTCGTATGAGGCAACTAATGGAGCCAGGAAATGTAGTGGCTCAATGGTTAGAGTGCTGGACTCATTGCTGAAAGGTTGAGGGTTCAAATACTACCATAAGATCAAGCCCTGGTGGCTACCAAGGTGTGTCCTTGGGCAAAGGACTTTACTCCAATTTTCTTGGCAATAAATAACCTACTTGAATATGTTGTTCTGCTGTAAAGCACAAAACCAAATCAAATGACTCACAGTAATTGACAATTGCAGCAAATAATTTATTCATTTTACAGACAGTCTCTTTAATCCAACACAAACTATTCCCATTAAAATTGTCAGACTAAAAAAACTGTTGGAGAAAGAAAATAGATTTGAAATGACCTTCAACAAATCATTCCCATCATTGTGATCATTGGAAAGCAATAGTCAGATAAAAATCAATGTAAAGAGACTAGACTGTAATTGGTTGTTTGGATAATTTAATGATTTAAAGACTTTATACATAAGGTATATATCTATCAGTCTCAGTGATTTCAAAGTTCAGATGATCAGTATCTGGGCAGTTGATGTGCTTCTGTATAACTTATGTAACTCAAATTATTTCAGTAATTCTTGCATTTCTTCTTCAAATACATTACCTGATCATACTACATTAGGAGTACAACCACTACCTTACAAATCCAGTTGCTTGCTGTTAGCAACAAAAGTGCAAAAAGTCATCTGCCAACTTAGGTCGGGGTCAGACAATGGTGATCTCCCCTTGGGTAGAGTAATTGGCACCAAATCCCATCCATACTTCAGTTATGGAGACTTGCAAAGTCATTTCCCATTTGTGCCATTTCATGTTTGGAGCAACTCTAAGGAGTTTTCTCATAAAGGAAGTATACTGGCTTCTATATTTCTTTGTATTTTTCACTCTACTCTATCAGAGACAAAGAACTCACACTTTATTGACACTAACTTCATCTTACAATGTTCGTGTCAGTACCATTTTCATTACCTGCTCTAAGGTCTATTGTACATCAGATCAAAATCTCAGTACACAACCTGGTATATTAATTCTGTGAATTGTAAAGTATTGCATAGTGTAAGGTTGTTTATGTAATTATTGTAGACATTTGTGTTTGTCATTGGTGTCCTCTTCACAGTACCGTATGTACTAGCATATAAGCCTGGTCAATTATGCGCTGGCAGATCAGGGTCTATGTTGTTTGTTCTACTGATTAGTCCTTACAAACTGCATAGACCCAGATCTGTCGGCGCATTATGCGATGGCAGATCTGGGTCATGCAGTTTGCAGTTGGTATCGAATTATACGCGAGTACATACGGAAAGTTCATGCAGCACTTGACTGGGTTCACCTGTATATGTTATTGTTTTACTCACTATAATTACAGGTGTCAACATGGTGGGCAGGACTAAGAGCATGGATTGCAAGTGTTTTAAGCTTTCGCAAGGTTGTTAATTGTGTGGGGTGCAATTTGAGTCATAGCTGTGACATTTGTGCATGACGGTAAAAACATATATGGGTGTTCATGATGGCTGAACAGTGTAACCAGGCAAGTTAGATAATGAGAAAATGCACCAGAAAAGATGCAGATACCATCAGTATTGCCACTCATTTCATAGCTTCTTGCTGGCAGAAGGCTTGATGGTGGAGAGCTACCAGTCCAGAAGAAAATTAAGCAGGCCATATTATCACTGGCATCCATATAGCTCCAGCCCCACCCTCACATCCACAATCAGAACAGGTTTTTTGGCAGTACCTATCGTGCCATTACCAGCTTGGTATGGTGACCCATCTGGGCCAGCAATGGACATACCACCACATCCCAGTACTGGTTATGGTGATCTGTCTGGGATAACCAGTACCGGCCTTTGACATCAGATGTGAATCGGGTATGATTAACACCAGCTCAGACACAGCTTCAACCTATGCCTTGAGTTACAGGGACTGGTTATGGTGATCTGTTTTCTTAATATACACAGCCCTGGCTTGATGGAACAGTTAGCTTTTGACATCCGGAATTGCTAGTTCTAGCACCGACTCTGACTTGGACTTGAGTATTCCTGGCACCGGCATCAAAGAACAAATGGCGTCCATCCAATACCAGCTTCTTGATGGCATAGCAGACTGACACTGAATAGCTCCAACACCATCCCCCCCAGCTGTGTCACAATCTAGCATTAGCTACAGTGACAAGTGACAATCCAGTCCCAGATGCCCAGCACCATTCCCAGACAATTGATGATTCATGCCGGGATTACCAGACAGCTCCAGCACTGACCCCAACTCTGTCACAACCTGGCACTGACTATGGTGATGATTTAGTCCTGCACGCCCAGCACTACTCCCAGACCATCAACAATTAATGCAAGTAACACTGAACATCTCCAGCACTGGCCCTAGCTCTGTCACAAGCCAGCACTGGCTACAGTGACACTCCAGTCTTTTCTTCCTGGTACCATTCATGGACCATTGATGATTCGGTCAATGAATGTCTTGAGGTAAGTGTCCCAATCTGGTCAGATCACCAATCTTGCTCACTTTCCATCTTGGCCAGCTTCGTTAAATTCATCACAAGAGGCATCTATCTCACTCCATTCTTGAGGATTCATGCTGCCATCTTCCATACTTGATCTGACAATGTCCAGGATTATTGCTCATAAGTACCATCTTCCATACTTGATCTGACAATGTCCAGAGAAAACTTGGTCTTTTGTGCATCAATAGAAATAGTTTACCTGCTTGAGTCTCCACTATTATTATGGACAGAGTTAAGTTGTACTTCAGAGCCACCTCCATGTCCATGACTTCTAACTACCTAGATAACATTCTGCAAAATCAACAGGTGAGTTATATTCTAGATCAAGACATGAAATCCCTTGGTTCACTTCTGCTCTGCCTTGGATTCCTTGTCAAGAAGGACAAATCCAATATTCTCCCCTCACAATATTTGGTATTGAGATCAAAGCACATGTGAACAGGGTCTGTTTCCCTCAAGAATGTGCCTTAATCATGTTGATGGTGTCTTCTATTCTCTTAAAGAATTGCATATCAGCCTGTGAAATTTGTGACCTCTTGGGTCTCCTCATTGTGGCAGCAAATCTCATTATCTTGGGCAGCCTGTTTATGAGACTGTTGCAAATGATTCTCTTGTCCCAATGGCATTTGAAGCTTTGCCCACTGGATCAAGTCATCCTAGTTTTTGCATACATGAGGTCCCATTTTAGCTAAAGGGAGAACTTCACTTGGCTTACAGCAGATATTCTCTTGTGGATTCAGCCTCTGGGAATCACAATCTGCATGGATGCCAGCTTGGCAGGCTGGGGTGCACACATCTAACCCTCACTTGGGCAACTCAGTGATGTCTGGCACATTCAGGACTGTTAATCTATCAATCTCCTAAAGATGAAGGCCATAGTGAATGCATTTTAATAGTGGCAGGAGACACTCTCTGGAAAAGATGTTTTCCTTTTATCTGACAACTCCACTGTGGTAAATTACACCAGAAGTCAAGGGGGGACCAAATCCCCAAATCTCTGCCTTCTGGTATGGGATTTTCTCAGGTGGTGTCATGAACAACAAATCCACATTTGAGTCTGCAACATCTTGGATGGACCCATTGTCTTTCCAGACTCACTGTTGTGATGAGATCAGCTAATTCAAATCAAATGGTCAGTTCACCTCTTGGTATTCAGATGAATCTGCACCTGGTGGGGTCAGCAACTCATGGAGTTTTTTGTGAGAGAGTGGAATGCAAAGCTACCTACCTTTGTCTCTCCAGTCCCAGATCTGAAAGCCTGCACAGTCGATGATCTTTCCATGAACTGGAACAGTCTAGATACATATGCCTCCCCTTCAACCCCTCTGATCCCCAAAGTCTTGCAGAAAGCAAGGGAATAAGAGTGCTGTTTCGTCCTGTAAGCTCCCCTTAAGTCAGAAAAAATATGGATAAACGATCTAATAAACTTAGCAGCGGAAATTCCCACTAAAATTTGGTCTTTACTCACCTGCTTCAGCAACCATGAATGCAGGTGTTTTATCCACCTGGCTCATATCAAGCAAACCCACAAAAGAAAACAATTCTCTGAACAAGATGCGGACAGAATTGTTTTGGCAAGAAGGCCCACCACCTTGAAAGCATATGAAGGAAAATGGAGAATTTTATCTCAGTGGTGCAAGCAGAAACACATTGTGTTGTTAAAAGCCTCAGTACAACAAATAGCTAAGTTAACTTTCTTCTTTAGCTCTTTGAGAAAAAGAAGTTACAAAAGACTGCCGTTCCACAATTTTAGACACATTTCATTATCATGGCAGGAAGGATATAGGCCTAAACAAGGCCTCTCTGACCTTCTGGTAAATTTTGATTAGTCTCAACCACAGGTTTTGACCCTGTGTCCAAAATGGAATTTGCTTTGGATTCTGACATGGTTGAATAAAGCACCTTTGGAACATATGTCTAGAACCTCCTTAACTCACCTCTTATATAAAACTTGGTTCTAAGTCATTCTAGCTACAGCAAGCAGAATCAGGACATGCCTTGTTGGTCAATCCAAACTATCTGCAGTTTTGTTTTGATGGTTCAGTTTCACTTATGATGGCTCCTGCTTATGGGGAATCAGTCCTTTGCAGTGAACCTCTTTCTTCATTGGATCCTTTGTCTCAAGGGCATCTATAAGACACAGTAAGGGGTTTGAAGTGTTACCTTTAGTGAACCAAGCCGGTGCGAAGAGGGAGATCTTGTTTATTTCTACCATTGAAGAAAGGAAAGGATGGTCTCTCAGCTCAAGCTCTTGTCCTGGGTACAATTGGTTATTCGCTCAGTGTATAAAGAACTAACCCAAGATCAAATGAGTTTCTTATGCATATCAGCTCCTGAGGTTAGGGAAGTCACCACTAGCAGTGTTTTGAAAGTCACTGTTCCATATCTGACATTATCCAAGATAAGGGATGGAGGTTAGAGACATCTTTCTCTAGTGTTTTCATCAGAGACTTTTCATCCCAAAGGTCTCATTTTGACTTGGTGGGACCTTCAGTAGCAGCACAACAGGCTACCTTCCTGGGTCATTCAGCAACTTCATAATAACGCTGCCTCTTGACTTCTGCTGGATGTGCATGTGTGTACATACCATTTACATGAATGCATGTGTGTGTGTGTGCGAGCTACATTTATAGTCACAATTAAATGCCTGGCAGAGCGTATATATCCATTCCAGTAGCAACTAAAGAATGGGCGAGATTTGGCAAGGGGAGGTCACTCTTGTCTGACTCCCATTTAGGTGGGCAAATGAATTTTAACACTTTTGTTCCTAAAAGCAAGCTTGGGGGGGGGGGGGGGGGGGGGGGGATTTGTGAGGTAGTGGTTGTATTCCTAATGTATTATGATTGAGTAAGTATTATCTAAGAAACATATTTTACTCCAAAGTTTGTTTCAGGTGACTGACATTTAGATAGGTAATGTTGGGTTGTATATTTTATGTAATTATCATAATTTCAGCCATTCATGTACATGATGTGAGATACGGATAATTGACATTGGGATAACTAATGTTTTACTGTATGATTCAAGTAATTTGCTTACTTTCAACCATGCTTGTATTTTATGTGAGATGTATATAATTTTCCTGAGAATTGCTGTATAATTTGTTATTTTCCTAATTTCAGCCATTCTTGAATTTCAAGTGAGATACATGATCATGTATGGTGAGACTCGGATCAGAGAGAAAAGCTTCCTGCAGACATGGAACGTTCTTGCCCAGGATACATTTATTTCCGAAATTTTGGAGGATGGAGAGAGAATCAACATCTGGGTCCGAGCTTACGATGCAGTCAGAGCTTATGTAGACGATTTTGTCTATGCTACTGCCGACTCTTCTCCTGCCATCATTCGAAATCTGTGGTTGACAAGGGGAAACTTTTTGAATGTCACCGTGCACAGTGTGTTGGAACTCAATCAAATGACGTGAGTTTTCATCTTATCTTATTAGTAAAATCATGTGCTTATACAGTAATTGTACTCTTATGTCATTTTTATAATGATGCTGTGGTCAGTTCACACTCTAGTGACTCACTGGCTAGCATGCTAGACTCATCATCAGAAGGCAGTGGGTTAAAATCCTATCATCAGATCAGCCTAGGTCAGCTACTGTGGTGTGTCCTAAGGCAATGCACTTTATTCCAATTGCCTCTGCACTAAGTAGCCTTCTCGAGTTCTGTGCCATAAAATACCAGACCAAACCAAACCACCTGTAACAAAATTTGAAAAGCTGGGGTGGATTTATTATTGATGAAAGCTTTTTTTCAACAAGTACGGGATTGGCTTATAATCAAGCGTGCACTCATCATATGATAATGACCAAGCAATTATTGATAACCATAATGGGAATGTTTTTTTGCTGATTGTTGTTGCTTGAAATAGTGTGATTTAATTTATTTTTGTGGATATATTTTTTCTCTTTGATTTGTGAAAGATGTCATATCTGTTGGTATTTACATTTGTGGATTGTGGAAGGGCTCAATTAAATTTGTACTTTGTAGCAACCAGAAACTCCATGAAAATTGGTACCACATGAATAATAGTTACTTTACTTTAGTCTTGGATGGATAGGAAATATAAACATAGCAAGAAAAACCGATGACCATTGATTGTCAGTAAATAAACTTTGCAAATGTGGTAATGCTTACTAATCAGGCATGGGTATTCTCTGTTTTGGATCGGATTCATTGGTTGATAATAATATTTACAATCACTTCAAAACAGATGCTGATTAAATATAATAATTTTCATGAGCATGAAATTTTAATGAATTCAGTGAAGAAACTGAGTTTGCAAAGATATTATTTATGTACAAAACTAGGATGTAGTATACAATCCTACACATTGTATGTAGTTCATAATTTGTTATCTAAGTTACTGAGGCTGTTTAAGCTGTCATTGCTCTGTAACGGACAGCCAAATCAGGGCCTGGGGGAAACTGAAACAAAAATGAGGCATTAGACAGTGCTGTGAGTGTTGACAATGGCAAATTAGGTTAAGAATGAAATACAAAGGCTGCCAAATCACCCATTTCAGGTATGCAAAGTCTGCCAAATCACCCATTTCAGGCATACAAAACCTGCAAAATCACCCATTTCAGGCATACAAAGTCTGCCAAATCACCCATTTCAGGCATACAAAGTCTGCCAAATCACCCATTTCAGGTATACAAAGTCTGCCAAATCACCCATTTCAGATATACAAAGCCTGCCAAATCACCCATTTCAGGTATACAGAGCCTGCCAAATCACCCATTTCAGGTAAACAAAAATAAAATACAAAGTCTACCAAATCACCCATTTTAGATAAACAAAAGTAAAATTTATATCAGTCAGAAGAACATTGTAGGATCAGTTTTGTTTTGTGTTAGCATAGTATCATTTCTTAATGTCATGCACACTATGACATCATAGTCTCGATGATGTCAGCAATTGTTCAAGGGATAGGATCAAAATGTATCCGCTTAATGTAACTAGGGCTTTGGAGCATGGAGTTGGAGTGCGGAGCAGTGGAGCAGCAGGTTTTTACCCAGAGCTAGAGCTAGGAAAATTGTGCCTGCTCCGCACTCCAACTTTTGTACAGACTAGCAATCGATCAAATAATGCGAGACAGATTCAGTTTGGTAAATTTGAGGATAATAACTGATTTTTTCGATTTGCCTAGTTCTAGTACCACTTATTCCAATTCAGACCTGATGTTTTAGATTTTGCATGATTTCTAGTGGTGAGAGTGGGGTGATGATGTGTGGACATCACATGGATGTGACCCTGTAATATTCAGTTCTGAGTAAACTCTTTAAATAAAAATGATTCATTTTTCGCATATCAGTATTATCATTTTCTTTCATATAATCATTATACAATGATTTAATTTGAGCGGGAGCGGAGCTGGAACAGCCACTAACTGGTTATAGTGGCGCAGTTAAAATATTTTGCTGCTCCAGATCCTTGGCTTTAAGCTGTTTATTCACTTAATTTTGTCAGGTAGGAGGAAAAACGCCTGAGTGCAAGTCACACCTCAAGCTTAGAGATGAGCAGTGCCTTCTCAAGGTCAATATCCCAGTGAATGAGATTAGTGAATCACATCTTTATGAGAGGGAAAAGCAGCAATCTCGTTCAGATAAATCTGATTTGGGCTTGTCCATCCATCTTCATCACCAGACCAGTCTTTCACTGGTCACTGGGTGACGGTCATCAGGCACCGGTCGTCCACTGGTTACCAGGCTTGAAACACCAGTCACCAGGGTTTGATTATTGGTTTGGGACAGGGATTGGGTCAATACCCCTTGTTCCTATGTTATTGTTTAATCCTGATGGGTATAGGGAGTCATGTTGTACAGATTGTACTCACCTGACTAGGGAGCGGAGTTCGATCAGCATCCCCCTCCATATATTTCCTTTTAATCCCTACAGGATGTAGGGAACCCCCTTTCTGAAAAGTGAGTCTTCCTCCCCTCAGCTTCTCCCCCACCAAAGGAGCCAGGTGTTGGAGGAGGAGGCAGTTTAAATGTTCAAAAATAAGGTGGTGAACAAAGTTTACAGCCTCCTTCCCCAAGACTTGTGTCCTAAGCCTTCTGTTGCTGATGACAAGAAGATTCTCTCCAGTCTGAAGTTGCTCTCTGGGGCAGCATCCTCATCCAGATCTTCTGTTGCACCCACACTATGCGATGGTCCAGGAGCTTATGCAGAAGTTCTTCCAGGACAAGAGTTTGCCAGGCAGCAGAAGGGGTAGTCTGTCCCCTCTTCTCCTCTTCTACGCTTCAGCTGCTGGTTTCTGTCTCAAGCTATCAAGTCCATTTGCTGGCTTGGCACCTTAAGTCCCCAACCCACTTTGTCTCTGGGGCATCACAAGTGTGGATATTGACTGGGGTCTGGGCTCACCTCCTGGTTAAAACTTTGGAGCTTAAGGAGGCCTGTACTCTCATGATGATTGCCTTGCATGCTGATCTCTTTTCGGTGGCCACCTTCAGTCATTGTCTCCAGCGGCACTTCAGCGTTTGCTGGAGACTGTAAGCAAAGACATCATGCCATTCGCTTTGCATGTTGATGGTGCTCTCAGAGCATCTTCACCTCCACAGTGATGCTGCCTTAGAGATGTTGAAGTCTTGTTGGAACACAACAAGAACCTTTCAAGGTCTGCACCTTCTGAGGTGGAGATGCTTTTCAGAGGCCTCATCCCTTCTGCGGTGTCACAGGATTTGAGGATCCTACAACACAGGTCCCAAGCAGCACCTCCAAGCCCTTAAAATTGGGTCAAGAAGCACACCCACCCTGAGCACCCTATGGGACTTCTTCCAAGTTCTTCAAGCGGGTGCAGCCTCAACAGTCTCACAAGCAGCCTCAGTTCAAAGCTCCCTCATGCTCATTGTTCACAAGGTGAAGTGGTCAGTGAGGCCAAGGCAGAATGTCTTTGGACCCCTCCCCCTTCCCAAGAAGAAAAGGGGCTGGCCCTATGGAGTTGCACCCTCTTCTGCAGTGTCTTCCTCTTCCCAGCATCCTGGTAGGAGCTCGTCTAGCCCTTTTTTCAGGGGTTTGGTTGGTTATCACTGATGATGTTTGGGTCCATTCCACCATAAAGGTTAGCTACTGGCTTCATTTCTGGGAACATCCTCCCCTATCATGGACCCCGATCTTCTTTCACCAGTTTAAACTGGCTCAATTAAGGGAAAAGGTATACGCCTTTCTGTGGAAGGGTACAGTTGAAATAATCTGTAAAATGAACAGACTCCGACTTCTATTCTTGGATCTTGCAGGTGTCAAAAAAGGTGGAACGTTTGGGCTTATAATCGACTTTAAATGTTTTCAGAAGGAGTTAAACTAGTATGCTTATTTTAGGTTGATACAGCATGGCATCATTTAGAACTGTACATTCTCCCAGTTCACATGCACGTACTGCAAAACTGTTCCCAAATGTCGAGATGATATTGTTTTATTATAAGTTAAGTTACTAACTATTTACATTTTGACCTTATTATCTTTTTTAAGAAGTTGGTGTGAATACAAATAAAACTTTTTGTCACCAAAGAACATGTAAAACAAAGTATTTAGATGGGGTTTAGCAATTAAGCTAACAATATGAAATTATATAATCACCCAAATGGCAATAAATATTTGGGAACTGAAACTAACTTTAAAGTCATTTCAAGAAACTATGGAGAAGTAGAATTAAAGCAGTAATAATCCAAGGGGCTGGGGCCAATTAGTAAGGGACTGATCATCTAATTGGCGGGGGGGGGGGCCAGATTTAAAAAAAAAAATGTTCCATCCCACTAATAGCTTGAACAAAAATATTCTTGCTCTGATTTGTAGAAAAATAGCCTATTATATCCATTATATTAGTTAAAGATGGACAAAAATATCGTGACTTAAGAAAATCCTCATGAAAATTAAACTCGAGGACAAATATTTATTAACCCTGTATATGAAGATATATAATGAGATGGTTCCTGCATTGCAAAAAAACAAAACATACAGCTGTTAGAGCCAACAGTTACCATCAGACAATCAAAGTTCCTGATGAAATAGAAATGCAAGTAATTAGTACAAATGAGCCATTTGAACAGCAAGTAAGAGAAGCTGAGACTGTGATAGATAATTTCCTTATATATACTGCAAGAATCAAGAATTAAAAGATTATGTGAACACTTTTGAAGTAGTTAATTTAGAAATAGAATAAATAAAATTAGATGTTAAAATGTATGACAAAAAGACAAAATATCAACAACATAAATCTCAGAGTGAAATAAAAGTTACCATTTGGTGAAAGGTTAAAACTACTGTTCAAAGAGAAAGGCGATACAGACAGTTGCTACAGCTTTTACAGCTATAGGTTTGATAGGATCAACTTTTGGTCTCACCTTAGCCAATATTGTAATAGGTTTATCGGGAGGTGGAGGGGGTGGAAAAAGTTTTAGTGGTGATGTTGAAAAAGGTAGCACAGTCATTTGTTGAAAATGTTAAATGAGGAATTAAATATATTGCCAACTATTTGTTCAAATTAGCTAGAAATGCAGCAGCAGCATTGTCTGGTATAATTAGCAGTGGAAAAAATAATTAGCAGTTGAATATCAGCTGGAAATAGATTGTAATTAGCAGTGGAAAATCAGCTGGAAATAGTTTATAATTAGCAGTGGAAAATCAGCTGGAAATAGTGTATAATTAGCAGTGGAAAATCAGCTGGAAATAGTTTATAATTAGCAGTGGAAAATCAGCTGGAAATAGTTTATAATTAGCAGTGGAAAATCAGCTGGAAATAGTTTATAATTAGCAGTGGTGGAACATCAGCTGGAAATAGTATAAAATTAGCAGTGGTGGAACATCAGCTGGAAATAGTTTATAATTAGCAGTGGTGGAACATCAGCTGGAAATAGTTTATAATTAGCAGTGGAAAATCAGCTGGAAATAGTTTATAATTAGCAGTGGTGGAACATCAGCTGGAAATAGTTTATAATTAGCAGTGGAAAATCAGCTGGAAATAGTGTATAATTAGCAGTGGAAAATCAGCTGGAAATAGGGTATAATTAGCAGTGGAAAATCAGCTGGAAATAGTGTATAATTAGCAGTGGAAAATCAGCTGGAAATAGTTTATAATTAACAGTGGAAAATCAGCTGGAAATAGTGTATAATTAGCAGTGGAAAATCAGCTGGAAATAGTGTATAATTAGCAGTGGAAAATCAGCAGGAAATAGTTTATAATTAGCAGTGGAAAATCAGCTGGAAATAGTTTATAATTAACAGTGGTGGAACATCAGCTGGAAATAGTTTCTTGTCCTTTTGCTTATTCTAGTATTAAATAGCTTGTTGTTTGCAGTTGTAAACAAAGATTTATATTTGGCAACAAAAACAATAAAACCAAAAAAGGGCAATAAGGGTTAAATAATAATGGCCTATTTAAAAAGTAAATTTAGTCAGATCCTGCAACCTATTGAATCACATTAGTGAGCATTTATTGCACTCCTTACCATCTAATATTGTTTTAATGTCAGTTAGATTCTCCATGCGAAGCACTGATGTATACATAATACCATCACACCCTTTGTGACTTAAAGAATGATTTACAGACACCTTAGTTATCATCATTAACATCACTATCATTATCAGTATTGTTGTTGTTATTGTTAATAATCATATTATTATTCATACATGTATTATTATTATACTTACATGAATATTTTATCCAAGCATGCAAAGATGAGTTCTGCAGATACAATGTTACAGGTTGGTATTCTGAGGATTCTGAGTCTTGTAGATATCCTGTTTATATCCTTGTCAAAAACATGAACTAAAACTGTCAGCATTTTATTGTCCCCTTGATCATTTGACTCGTCAATGAGAATGACGAATTTTTTATTGTGGCACATGTTTTTGACTTTCTTATCCCAATGAGGACCAAAAGCTTGGGTCACTATGTGAGTAGTTTTTGTCCATTTGCATAACAACTTTTGTGTGATTTGTGACTCAGGGAACATTATCTTGACTAGATGTGAAAAATGATCTGCTACCAGAAACTGAAGATTATGTTAGGCTATAAAGTTGGCAAACAGTGTCTTGACATCTGTAACTTTATTCACATTTGATGCAGATTCCATGAACATAGTTTTCAATGATGGCGTATTTGTTGTCAAGTTCAATATGCTTTTATGAGATGGGGTTTCTGCATGATGCATAATATCATTCTTGCCACGGTAGCAGATTTTAAAATCGACTTTACAGGAATGGCATAATACTTTTTCATGTCCCTTCGAACTTGAACCCAACCATTGAAATTCACATTTCCATTCATTATTGAAGTTTGTTTGATATTTCGGTTGCTTAGATTTTTGTTTTTTAGCATTGGGAGATAACACACATTTCGACATAGACATCTCAACAAACTTTAAACACCAAAGCCAAACGGACGCACTTTTATGCCACTTGAGCTCTTTAATAATCCAACCATAATCAATTAACATCTTTAATCCTTTCTGAATTGCTATTGATCACACATAGTATCGACTCTAATTCATGTTGACAAACCTTAAACACTGAAGCCAAACCAACCCCATGGAAAGAATCAAAGTAATGTTAATTGTTTTATGCAGCTTGAGCTCTTTAGTAATCCAGTAATAATCCCTTAATGTCTTTAATAATTTTCATATTAATTCTGATCACTCACATTATAATCCAGTGATTACTTTTAAGTTATTGTCTGTCAAATTAGCAACTAAAGTGTCATGCTTGTCCTGCGTAAGCCAGTTCAGTCAAATGATCACAGGACTTTATTGTAAATATACTATATTGGAAGCAAGGTGTGAAAAAAATGGAAAAATGTATGTACTGGAAATTTTTTAATAATAACTTTGCATACACAGGAGATTTAAGTTAGTGATGGGAGAGATGGGAGACACCCCTCAGCTCATGAGGAAAACTCTCCTGGCCAGGAGGTTCACATGTCTGCTAACTTTTGAATCTGAAATATATTATTGAAATCTTATTGCAATATTTTCATCTTGCCTTGCTTGCCCAAAATTACCTAATAAAACCATAAGGGACGTTTTTATGCTCCATAAAAATAAAGTAGGGGGCGGGGGAGAAGACTCTGTGTCCTGTACTAAACAGAGTCTGTCTGATTAACATTTTAAGAGTTACCCCCATTTTTATTGCAAATTCTCTCTGTCCATTCCTCTATCTGACGTACTCTTCTTCAGTTAATATCTCCTGAACAGTTTGAAATATCTTCATGAAAATATTTTGCATTTGTATCATGACAAAAGTATAAGTCCCATTTGTATCATGACAAGAGTATAAGTTTCATTTGTATCATGACAAGAGTATAAGTCCCATTTGTATCATGACAAGAGTGTAAGTCCCATTTGTATCATGACAAGAGTTTAAGTCCCATTTGTATCACGACAAGAGTTTAAGTCCCATTTGTATCATGACAAGAGTATAAGTCCCATTTGTATCATGATGAGTTTAAGTCCCATTTGTATCATGACAAGAGTTTAAGTCCCATTTGTATCATGACAAGAGTTTAAGTCCCATTTTTATCATGTCACAAGTATTAATCCCATTTGTATCACAACATGAGTATAAATCCCATTTGTATCACGACAAGAGTATAAGTCCCATTTGTGTCACAACAAGAGTATAAGTCCCATCTGTATCACAACAAGAGTTTAAGTCCCATTTTGTATCATGACAAGAGTTTAAGTTCCATTTGTATCATGACAAGAGTTCAAGTCCCATTTGTATCATGACAAGAGTATAAGTCCCATTTGTATCATGACAAGAGTATAAGTCCCATTTGTATCATGACAAGAGTATAAGTCCCATTTGTATCATGACAAGAGTATAAGTCCCTTTTGTATAATGACAAGAGTATAAGTCCCATTTGTATCATGACAAGAGTTTAAATCCCATTTTGTATCATGACAAGAGTTTAAGTCCCATTTGTATCATGACAAGAGTATAAGTCCCATTTGTATGATGGCAAGAGTACAAGTCCCATTTGTATCATGACAAGAGTTTAAGTCCCATTTGTATCATGACAAGAGTATAAATCCCATTTGTTTCCTGACAAGAGTTTAAGTCCCATGTAAGATTGGTCTTTGTCAGATTGATACTTTTAGAGTTTTATTACAAATTGTGTCCATCTATCCATCCATCCATCACACTCCTGTTAATATCTCCTGAACCATTTGATATATCTTGTTCATGAAACTAGATATGCATTTGTATCATGACATTACTTTTAGAGTGTGTGTGTGTGTCTGTGTGTGTGTGTGTGTGTGTGTCTATTCTGTTAGCACTTGCTTACTGACAGATCTAACACTACCATTTCAGGATAGAGTGGGAACTGTTTGATGTGCACAGTGGGATTCACAGTGTTAGCTGGCGACTGTTTGATAACTTTACCAATAAGGATTTCATACATGGAGTGGAGGCAGTTCCACCACAAGGAGAAGCAGCGGTAATTCAAATATATTCTGCACTTGGAATATATTACACACAAGTATTTTAGGGTGTAGTTAAATGTACAGAGGCAGATCCTCCTGAAAAGAGGGGCAAGGTAGTTCAGATATTAAAAGGACAGATACTACACTTCTACAGTGTTTTTCGAGTGTATTTAAGTGTATCTTGGGTAATTTAGGCAGATAATGCAATATAATTTGGAGGCCATTTTATAACTTTATTGTTACATATGGAATAGATGCATTTACTCCTCAAGGAAAGGAAAAGATAATTAAAATGTTTATAAAATACATGTTACCATATGTACCCACTTATAAGTCCAGAATAAATGCAAGCAACATAGACCCTGATCTGTCATACATAATGCGCTAGCAGATCAGGGTCTATGTTGTTTGTTCTACTGATTACTCCTAACAAACTTCCTAGACCCAGATGTGCTGGCACATTGTGCACCAGCAGATCTGGGTCTGTGCTGTTTGCAATTGGACTCGATTTATAAGCGAGTATATACTGTATACCTAAGTATTTCTTGTGTTGAAAAGTGTATGTGTAATGTCATGCATACACCAGCATACTAAATTTCCCTGTTATGAAGGTAAATTCAACTATATTCAGCATCACATTCATACTTTGTTTTGCTCCAAAAGCTTTAACATCTTGGCCTATCTTCCATCTGTCCAACTCTCCAACTGTCTGTCCCAAGAAGTGATTCAATGTAGACAAATGAAATTTTGCAAGCATATTTGTATGCATATGTAGCTGACTGAATTAGATTTTCAGGCTATTACATGCTATTAAAGCAATTTGTAATTTTTTTTATACAATTTTTAACGGGGGGGGGGGGGGTAGAATTTTTTGTGTGTAAAAAATCTTGTTAGTGTGGTTGTGCAAAAACTGCTCGACATAGACCAAGGAAATATGGTAGACATGTTTATATACATATGTAAATGATCTGATTAGATTGTCAGGTCAATAAAGTAACTTTTGTATTGTTTAAACTTTTTTTTAAAGCTTTGTTGACCTGGAGTCGTTTGGTGGAAACCTTGTTAACAGGATTGCTAAAAAAAAACACTTGACATAGACAAAGAAAATTTGGTCGGCACATTTACAAGCATATAGATAACCTGTTTAGATTGTTAGGTCACTAAAGTAATTTTTCTATTTTATATGAATTTTTAGACATACGAATTTGTGTGAGAAGAAAACATGGAAAGGGAATGATTGTATGATATGGTAATATCCAGGTTTGATTTTAATGTCACTAAGGCAATTTTTCCAGTTTAAATGCCTCAAATGCTTGTTGATCCATCTCTTCTGAGAAGCTTCTTAGCAAGATTGTGCAAAAAGCACTTAATGTACACAAATAAAGTTTGGCTAACATTTTTTCTATGTATATGTAGATGACAGAATTTTATTCCTTGAGAGCAATTTTCAACATTTTACAATATATTTACATTGTTAGAATTAAAAACCAAAAAATTGTATTTGCACAATTAAGTAGAAACCACTTGCTATAGACAGCTGAAATTTGGTAGACATACTTATATGCATATGTAGATGACCTGATTAGATTTACAGACCATTGCTTCAACTTTTCAATTTTTTTTGGTAGACCTACTTATATGCATATGTAGATGACCTGATTAGATTTACAGGCCATTGCATCAATTTTTCAATTTTGTTTGGTAGACCTACTTATGTGCATATGTAGATGACCTGATTAGATTTACAGGCCATTGCATCAATTTTTCAATATTTTTTGGTAGACATACTTACATGCATATGTAGATGACCTGATTAGATTTACAGACCATTGCTTCAACTTTTCAATTTTTGACACATGTTTGAACTTGATAAACTTAAGATTCTTTTGATAAACACCTTGTTTGCATGATTAGGCCAAACCAGTTTGAGGTAGACAAGTGAAATTTGATAGGATTATTTGTATTCATATATAGATGGTCTGATTAGATTTTCATTACAAGAATTTTTCCATATTTTTCCACATTTTTGAACTTTTGTGACAAAACCCTTAAATTTTGTTAGTACAGTTAAGTAATAGCCACTTGAAATTGACAAATGAGATTTGGTATGCACATTGGCATACAGATATAGATGACCTGGTTATAATTTTGTAGTATTATAGACTTTTTAAATTGTTTTTAAAAAATATAACTTTTGGACTTGGACTTTTAGTTCGCAGTGGGGACATGCATGTTTTACAAACATAAATCTAATCGTTTTGAAACCTTTTGAAAAAAAACAATCATGCAGAATTGTATACAAATTAGATCTCTTAATATAAAATTCAGGCTTGTTTTGATATTTACTACTTTAAAGTTTAAGAAGACTAGACTGTTTGCAAATATTTGAATATTTGGAAGAAAAAGTATGAAATGTAATGAGGCTCAAACATGAGAGCTTTTTTTCAATGGATTATGAGAAATTGAGGTTATTAATTTCTCTTTTGCAAGTCTTGGTGAATTAAAGATTTAAATTATTTGATGAGTTTCATAAATTTCATTGAAAATTAGTTCAATTGCATGATTCTATTTATCACCCAATGAAAAACATAGTGAATAAAACAACAAAATAATGACATGAAATGATTGAAATGTACAACTTTTGATGCCTTGCTATCACTTTACATTACATTATGATGACATCATGAGGTAGTTTTATCCATATCTAATATACGATATGAGTTTGTGAACCTAAATACTTTTTTCTAAATGAATTTTTTCAAATGAAATCTTTGAAATTCATGAAATAATTTTCATCTTTTTGTAAGCCATGATGAGCAAAAGATTGAAATTTTTGACAAGTTTTGTAGATATCATTGAAAATTCACAAAAATAAATGATTCTGATTATTTCATAATGAAAAGGGCATATATTTATTACAGCCACCAAATAGTGTCATGAAATGATTGAGATGTATGTTTGGAGGCTTTCCCATCACCTTAAATGACATCCTGATGACATCATGAGTATTTTTATACTTATGTAATATATGATATGAGTTTGTGGACCTAAATACTGTGAATACATAATTTTTCATGGGATATCAATTTGTGTGGATTTTGTGGTTGCTACAAATCATAAATTTAAAGAGCTCATGTACAATTATAATGTTATGGAAACAGTAGGACCTCATGTACAATTATAATGATATGGAAACAGTAGGACTTCATGAACAATTATAATGATATGGAAACAGTGGGACCTCATGTACAATTACAGTGAAACCCCACTATTACGTGATATTTGGGGTCCATAAAATTCGATCGCAGAAAAAGTGGGGTCGTGTTATTGCGGGGTTTTACTATATTTTACTTTATTCAGAGAACAACGTATACACGTCTAATGTATAGCATGAATAGGGTATCAACACCGTTTACTATCTGATATCGATCCGTCTTTGTTTTCCCACATGACAACCCTTTGATTGAGCCACGAGTTTGATACAGCTGTACTTGTTCAGTGCCAAGTAACAGAGAGTGGTTATTTGAACTCCCTGTGATCTTGCCGCCCAAGCTCAGTCTCTACATAAGCACCCACATATGACAATCTTTGATCAACCACCGCATTGTCTGGTGCTTGGTTGTGTATACAGTTAAAGAAGAAACATAAGTCGGCTATTGTTTGCGCAATGATTGTATACAAGATGAATTGAAGTCCAGCGCACGTGTTGGCGGCTTACGTTTTTTGATGTTTATTAAATCGTGAGAATCTTTTATCAACCACCACATTGTCTGATGCTCGGTTGTGTATGCAGTTAAAGAAGAAAAACATGTCGGATATTGTTTGAGCAATGATTGTATACAGAATGAATTGAAGACAAACACAAAGAAGACTTACTGGCTTTACTCATGGATCAGTAATAAGTAACATTTCCAATAATGTTTATTTTGGCATAACACTTCAAGAAATTGGTGAAATTGTTAAATTTCAAAAGCCATGCCACTATCGAATTCATACGTGATCTCTTCCCCAAAATGATAATAAACTTTTTATACACTATTTCTCGTTCTTAAAAAAAAAAAAAAGTTCTGTGTACGAGAAAAGTACATGTACATGTATATAAAATGTCAGGAACCACGCCACAAACGTATTATACTCGAATTCATACGTATCTCTTCCCCAAAATGATACTGTTAATATACACATTTTATACACTATTTCTCGTACTTTGAAAAAAAAAATTTCACGTGCAAATGAATATATGAAATTTTGGGAGCGTTGATCGCGTTATATCCGAATTCGCGTTATAGCGGGGCGCGTTATAGCAGGGTTTCACTGTATAATGATATGGAAACAGTAGTACATCATGTACAATTATAATGATATGGAAACAGTAGGACCTCATGTACAATTATAATGATATGGAAACAGTGGGACTTCATGAACAATCATAATGATATGGAAACAGTGGGACCTCATGTACAATTATAATGATATGGAAACAGTAGGACCTCATGTACAATTATAATGATATGGAACAGTAGGACTTCATGTTCAATTATAATGTTGTGGAAACAGTAGGACCTCATGTACAATTATAATGATATGGAAACGGTAGGACGGCATGTACAATTATAATGATATGGAAACAGTGGGACCTCATGTACAATTATAATGATATGGAAACAGTAGGACCTCATGTACAATTATAATGTTATGGAAACTATATGACCTCTTCCACAATCTATGTAAAATTATAATGATATGGAAACAATAGGACCTCTTCCACAATCCACGAATTTAAGTAACGATGAAAATGTCGCAAAAATTGATATTCATGTGATAATAAAAAAAAATTCTTTTTGAAGACTTTAGAAGCATGTGGAGCAAAGTATGGGACATACGCCCGTGGAGCAAATTGTTACTGCACTCCATTTGATGGCTGCTACCATAAACACTTTCAAGTTAAACCTGACATCAAGGACAATGGAGAGGGTCTCATTGTTGGTAGAGATATGGGTGTCCATGAGTATGATTATTTTATAGAGATCACTACGTACAACAAAGCCCTGCTGAAGACGGTCCTTTCATTTAAGGTAGGTGTTCATCTGTGTTGTAAGGATATTATGCAGTATTCAGGTAGGTGTGCAATGAAAAAAGATTTACATAAGTGCATCTTTTATTGAATTTATGATAGCCATTAGAAATATGCTGCAAAATAAAAACAAAACTTTTCTTGAAAAGTTCACATTCTGCCCATAACATCAAGTGAGCTTTTGTCATGGCCCTGCATCATTCATGCATCGTGTATCCATCAATAATTGTCATTTTAAACTTCTTCTCATAAACTACTCCACAGAATTTGATAAAATTTGACACAAAGCATCCTGGCAGAGAGGTCTTTCAAGTTTTTATAAATTATGCCGATCCTCCCTACAAAATATGGCCACCATTATTAAAAATAGGAAAACTGCACAATGATTTCTCATAACTACTAGACAGAATTTGACTAAAATTTGACTAAAATTGTGAAACATTTAATAAGTTCTCAAATACTACTCCAAAGAATATGACCGAATTTGACAGAAAGCATCAGGGCAAAGAGGGCTTTCAAATTTATACAAATGATGCTGATCTGCCATGACACATGGCTGCTGTTACTAAAAAAAGAACAATCTTTAAACAACTTCTTCTCAAGTACTGCTAAACATAATTTGACTAAATGTGATAGAAAGCATCTTGGCATATAGGGGTTAAACATATGTACAAAATGATGCTTATCCCTCATCAAATATGGCAGCCATTACTAAAAATAGAAAAACCTTTAAATGACATCTCAAAAAGTGCTCAACAGAATTTGACCAAATTTGACAGAAATCATCCTGGCATAGAGGCCTTTCAAATCTATTCAAATGATACCAATCCACTGTCACATATGGCCACTATTACTAAAAACAGAAAAACCTTTTTCTCAAAAACCGCTCAACAGAATTTGACAATATTGCTCTGAAAGCATACTACAGATTTATATAAATAATGTTGATCTGTCTTCAGTTATGACTGCCATTACTAAAACTAGAAACACATATAAACAACTGATCTAAAAACAACACTTAACTGAGAATTTTACCAAATTTGACAGAAGGCATCTCAATATTGGGCAAATGATGCTTACATTCCATGAGATAGGTAAAGATACCAAAAGTAGAGAAACCATGAAACAACTGTTTTCATAACATAATTTATTCAATCAACCACATGAGAAGAAATGTCCACAGAAAGCATCCTGCTGACCCAGGATTCTTGGTTAACATCTCTTGCATTTGGCTATTAGGTAGATGTTGGCCAGGTGAGTGATCTCAGGCCCACTTGGGCTTCTTGTTAGCTCACCTGACCATAAGACCATGTGGGCTTATGATATGGTCCTGCATTCATCATGTATTGTGCATCCATCAATAATTGCTGTTTTCAACGTATTCTAAAAAACACCAGACCAATTTGAAATAAACTTGCCAGGACGCATCCTGGCATGAAAGCCTTTTAGGTGCGTTCAGATGATGCTGATCTGCCATTGCTAAAAATAGATAAACCATTAAATAATTTCTTTTCAAAAACTGCTTACCACAATTTGACCGAAGTTAAGAGAATGCATTCTGGCATGAAGAACTTTAAAGTTGTACAAATGAAGCCGATCCATCTTCATATACTGCAATCATTATCAAAAATTGAAATACTTTTAATTGACATTTAAAATATGCACAACAGAAATTTGACTACATTTTTCACAAAGTATATTTACATAAAGGCCTTTAAAGTTTATAAAAATCATGCCAATCTGCCATCAAATATAGTTTACATAATATAGAAAAAACTTTTAACAACTTCTTCTAAAAAAACTGCTGTAAAGAATTCAAACAAATTTGATAGAAAGCATCATGGGATAAAGGGTTTTAAATTTGTACAAGTAATATTCATCTACCTTTAAATATTTTTTTCTGCAGCCATGCAACAGAATTTGACCAAATTTGACAGAAAACATTCTTGCATGAAGGGCTTCACATTTATGCAAGCTCTGCTGATCCACCCATAAATATTGAAATATTGCTACTGTTATTAAAAACAGAAACACCTTTAAATGACTTCTCAGCAACCACTGAACAGAATTTGACCACATTTGATACAAAGCATCATGGGATAAAGAGCTTTCAAACTTTTAGAAATGATGCTTATCTGCCATCAAATATGGCTGCTGTTACTAAAAACAGAAAAATATTAATACATGTGATTATGTCATAGAATGTCTCAACAGAATTTGACCATCTTTGAAAGAAAGTATCTGGATATGAAGGCATTAAAATATGGGACAAATGATGCTGATGTGCCATCAAATATGGATGAAGATCAATACACAAAATAGACAAACCTTGACATAGTTCTTTTCATAACATATGATATCAGAGGCGTTGGTAGTAATTTCTACAGAAAGCGTCCTACTGACCCAGATTTCCTGGTCAACTGCTGTAAGACTTGCATTTGTCTGTTAGGCCGATGTCAGACAGGTGAGCAATCTCAGGCCTGCTTGGGCCTCTTGCTTTATTGTGTATTCAATACATTTGGCTCAGTTACATTATCCGAAATATAATAGGATTTTGGCTAAGTACAGCTTGTAAAGATCAGCAAAGTATCATACACTATTTTTTGGTGACTATGTTGCACAATTTCATGGTGTTTTAATTTTGCAGATTTATCACTGCTTGCATGTCAGTGTTATCAAAATGGGCGTCTAAGACACGAGTCCATGGCTAATGAGTTTTGCCTGGGGGTAGGGTCATATAATTTTGGATAGAGTTGTGCCACCCAGGGTCTTAAAAGAGATACCAAATTAAATGCAACAGTAATTTTATATACCTAATACATATTCATGTATTAGATATTTGCTACCAGTAGATAACAGTACTCTACAAACCTGGTTGATGTTAAAGCTGTTAGTGTTAAGGACACATTCATCTCATATAATGACCCAATCGTGTACATAGGACTGAAGAAAATGCCACCAGGATTGAAAATTGTGCCACCAGGATTGAACAATGCATTTAAATTGGTGGCACATCCCCAGAAACCATCATATAGGAAGTTAACCCCCAATTATTTTTGTGGATGTAATAATTCTTTAAACTCTGCAAAAATTATTGGAACACAGAAAACATTGATGCACATTATTGGTCTTGAGATAAATCTTGAAAATGCAAAGAATTTTAAATGCATTGTAAACAAAATATTTTACAGCGAACTTTCTCAAAAATATGGACACCATTTTCTCAGTTAACAATAGATACCTCACCACCACATTTTGGAGTCGTGCATGATGGGATTGCAGGAAGTCCAGAGGTAGATTTTCAGCAGAGCCTGACACTCCGTGCATTCTGGGAAGGGTTCTTTGATAAGGAGAGTGGCATTATGTTCTACAGATACAAGTTTGCAGAGACCTGTGTGGGAAAGGAGTATTTTGTCCTTGAATCGCCTTTGAGAAGTCAGGTTAGTACACATACTATTGGATAAAATAGGTGAGTGACCAATTCAGGCTTTAGTTATGATATTAAGTTTTTTCATTCTAGTTCCTTGTGTTATTGTTGCATGCCTAATCATGGATCAAGGATGTAAAATAGCCCCATGTACTCTACCTCATATTGTATGAGGTAACTAATGGAGGTAGAAATAACTGGTTAGCATGCCAGACTCACGACCAAAAGAGTGCGAGTTCGAATCCTCTCATTGAATAAGCCCTGGTCAGGGACTGTGGTGTGTCCTTGGGCAAAGCACTTGCCAATCATCTTTGGGAATGCTACTAACTGCTACCAAATGTAGCTAAGACTTACTCTTTGATTCTCCAGACTTTATGATCATTCATTAGACAGGCAGAATAGTAAATAACAATGGTCTATTTTAAATACTTGAATAACTATTTCAGATTATTAATGATTTTCTTGATCAGGTTGGCAGGGGGAGATAATAATTCTGTGCAATTTTTGTTCATTCTGAGGTGTAAAATAGTAGAGAAACATTTCTATGAATGAAGAGAATTTCAAACATATCATGTTGGTGTCACTTAGTATATCATGCATGTGATTCTTCTGGAACAGGTTTCAGAGAGATTTTGTCTTCATTTTCAGGAAATTTTTCCAAAATATGTAGAATATAACAGGAAATTCTTGATTAGCTTTGGGAACATTTACTGATTTTTTTCTTTTCTGGCCAACAAATTGCCAGACCAGTTATACTTATTAGCATTTTTTATTTGTAAACATTTTACATATCTCAAAATCATTAAAAAGTATTAAAACCATTGTGACTGGAGTCTAGAGATCATAAATGTTTCTAGAAAAATTATATATGCTTGAACACTCAGCAGTTAAAAAGAAGAAATGGTCTTGTCTTGAATTCCTGGAAATTCTTTTTGGACAGTAGAGCATCAGTTCCTTTGAGGGAATCTTGTCGTTTTTATTGTATCTTGTCATTATTTTGTGATTTTTATCTCTACCAGTCACAGACCAGAAGAGCTTATGGGGATGGCGTGTTGTTCGTCGTCTGTTCTCCATGTGTCCATTAGCACAAAATAAGATTTTTATCTCTACTCCTCCTAAACTACATGGATGTTAACCATGAAACTTTACATACACATTCATACCAAGGTCTAGTTGGTCCTAAGTGAAAATGGTGCCTCTCGGATATCCATTGTAAGCTGCCAGCCATCTTGAAAATTACAAATAGGTATAAGCAGCTAATCAACTGCCACGAAAATAAGCAATTTAATTTTGTTTTTAGTTTTCAAAACTGCACCAAAAATTGACAAAAGATTCACATTCAGTTTTGAATTAAAACCCTAAACATTTCAGTAGTTGTAAAGTTGAGGTTATTCATCCGTAATGTCAGTGACCATTGTGGTTTGAATAGATGAACATTATGGTGTGAAGAAACCTGTGCAAATGCTCTTGTGTTCATTTATAGGGGTTGTTTCAAACTAGTTTTGAAATGTTTTCTACTTGTCCATTTTCTGGTAAAGTTTTAGAAAAATTAGAAGAAAAAAATAAATTGCTTGTTTAAGTGGCAGTTGATAAAATATTTTTACCTATTTGTAATTACAGTACTGTACTGTAATCTAGATACTCCTATCACTTAAAATTAATTACAATGTGTAGTTTCTGCCATGATCATTTGAAGTCATATGGCCAAAATACATATTGTAATGACTAAGAAGGGCACATAAACCTTAAAATTTATTTGAAATTTAAACACCAAACGCATCTTATTAATATGTTTGTCTTTTAGACCAGCATATGACAGTGAGTGATATCAGGCTCACTTGGGTCTCTTGTTAACAGAATTCACTGGCTAGGGTTCCACTATAGTTATAATTATTTTCTTTCTTTTAAAACTTGATCAATTTAATAACACATTCAAGATATAACTCACTTAGATGTACATTCTTCAAATATGTTTAAAGTTATATTGGTCATTCAAATTAGACAAC
The DNA here is from genome assembly GCA_029931535.1 of Margaritifera margaritifera. Lineage (NCBI taxonomy): Eukaryota > Metazoa > Mollusca > Bivalvia > Unionida > Margaritiferidae > Margaritifera > Margaritifera margaritifera. The sequence goes on along the minus strand of JAQPZY010001503.1, from coordinate 1,512,076 downwards.
TTGTATGTTATATGTAAATTGACATTTTTTGAAAGCAATACATTTTATCAACAAAAGCAGGGAAACTTAATTTGTGAAAATGTTTGTAATGTTCAGGCATGTGATGTAAAATTTGTGTGTACAATTGTCATTATTTGCATACATTTAACTCAAAAAATATGCAAAATTTCATATATTGTTCAATACAGTTTAATGATGCTGGTATATTAGGGTTGCCAATACATGTATAAGATTTGATTTAAATTGCATGTACACTTTATTTTCTTTTTAGACTTTTGAAACCACTACCACTTATGCTACTTTCACTGCCCCAAGGGAGGGGAAATACTACATTACAGTTGCTGCCTACAATCATGCCCTAGAACACTCAGATCTTGTGTGTTCTGATGGAGTAGTCATTGATACATTTGCACCCAGTGTAACTGAAGTGGAAGTAACTGGAGCAAGGGCTGTACCAGGACTGGTCAAGGACAACCTGGGCAATATCTGGGTTCTCTCCAGAGACAGATTTGTCCGGAAGGTGTACAGGCCCACGCAGGCGTGTCGGTTTGTACTGAAATAGATTTTCATTTAACTTTCATCATTTACATGTTAGTGCCACACATCTAGCCATTGGCCTTTAAGTTATAATAGATATAAGTAGCACTGTTGATTTATTTATTTTTGTGGGTATCAAATTTTCATGGTTTGGGGTTTAATCTTTTTGTTTGTACTTAAATTCATAGATTTGGAAAGTGTCCTATTGTTTCGACAGGAAGATTATTGTTCACGGGTTCTTTAAATTCATGGATTTAGGAAGTGTACTATTCTTTCTACAGGAAGATGATTGTTGACTGGTACTTTAAATTCATGGATTTGGAAGTGTCCTATTGTTTCTACAGGAAGATCATTGTGGTTCTTTATATTCATGGATTTGGGAAGAGTCCTATTGTTTCTACAAGAAGATTATTGTTCATTGGTTCTTTAAATTCATCGATTTTGGAAAGTATCCTGTTGTTTCTACAGGAAGATTATTGTTCATTGGTTCTTTAAATTCATCGATTTTGGAAAGTATCCTGTTGTTTCTACAGGAAGATTATTGTTCATTGGTTCTTGAAATTCATGGATTTTGGGAAGTATCCTGTTGTTTCTGCCAGAGGATCATTGTTTACTGGTTCTTTAAATTTATGGATTTGGGAAGTGTCCTATTATTTCTACAGGAAGATTACTGGGTCTTTAAATTCATAGATTTGGGAAGTGTCCTATTGTTTCTACAGGAAGATTATTGGTCTTTAAATTCATGGATTTGGGAAGTGTCCTATTGTTTCTACAGGCAGATCATTGTTCACTGGTTCTTGAAATTTATAGATTTGGGAAGTGTTCGATTTTTTTCACAGGAAGATCATTGTTTATTGGTAGTTTAAATACATGGATTTGGGAAGTGTCCCATTGTTTCTACAGGAAGATCATTGTTCATTGGTACTTTAAATTCATGGATTTGGGAAGTGTCCTATTGTTTCTATGGAAGATCATTGTTCACTGCTGCTTTAAATTCATTGATTTTGTGAAGTGTCCTATTGTTTCTACAGGAAGATCATTGTTCATTGGAACTTTAAATTCATGGATTTGGGAAGTGTCCTATTGTTTCTACAGGAAGATCTTTGTTCATTGGTACATTATATTCATGGATTTAGGAAGTATCCTATTGTTTCTACAGGAAGATTATTGTTCATTGCTTCTTTAAATTCATAGATTTGGGAAGTGTCCTATTGTTTCTACAAGAAGATTATTGGGTCTTTGAATTCATAGATTTGGGAAGTGTCCTATTGTTTCTACAGGAAGATTATTGTTCTTTGGATCTTTAAATTCATGGATTTTGTGAAGGGTCCTATTATTTCCACAGGAAGATTATTGTTCATTGGTTCTTGAAATTCATGGATTTGGGAAGTGTTCTATTGTTTCTACAAAAAGATCATTGTTCACTGGTTCTTGAAATTTATGGATTTGGGAAGTGTTCTATTGTTTCTACAGGAAGATCATTGTTCACTGGTTCTTGAATTTCATAGATTTGGGAAGTGTCCTATTGTTTCTACAGAAAGATTATTGTTCACTGGTTCTTTAAATTCATGGATTTGGGAAGTGTCCTATTGTTTCTACAGGAAGATTATTGGGTCTTTAAATTCATGGACTTGGGAAGTGTCCTATTGTTTCTACAGGAAGATTATTGTTCATTGCTTCTTTAAATTCATAGATTTGGGAAGTGTCCTATTGTTTATACAAGAAGATTATTGGGTCTTTGAATTCATGGATTTGGGAAGTGTCCTATTGTTTCTACAGGAAGATTATTGTTCTTTGGATCTTTAAATTCATGGATTTTGTGAAGGGTCCTATTATTTCCACAGGAAGATTATTGTTCATTGGTTCTTGAAATTCATGGATTTGGGAAGTGTTCTATTGTTTCTACAGAAAGATCATTGTTCACTGGTTCTTGAAATTTATGGATTTGGGAAGTGTTCTATTGTTTCTACAGGAAGATCATTGTTCACTGGTTCTTGAATTTCATAGATTTGGGAAGTGTCCTATTGTTTCTACAGAAAGATTATTGTTCACTGGTTCTTTAAATTCATGGATTTGGGAAGTGTCCTATTGTTTCTACAGGAAGATTATTGGGTCTTTAAATTCATGGATTTGGGAAGTGTTCTATTGTTTCTACAGGAAGATTTTTGTTCACTGGTTCTTTTAATTCATGGATTTGGGAAGTGTTCTATAGTTTCTACAGGAAGATCTTTGTTCACTGGTTCTTTAAATTCATGGATTTGGAATTTGTCCTATTGTTTCTACAGGAATATTATTGGTTCTTTAAATTCATTGATTTGGTAAGTGTCCTATTGTTTCTACAGGAAGATTATTGGATCTTGGAAATTCATTGATTTGGGAAGTGTCCTATTGTTTTTACAGGAAGATTATTGGTTCTTTAAATTCATGGATTTGGGAAGTGTCCTATTGTTTCTACAGGAAGATTATTGGGTCTTTAAATACACGGATTTGGGAAGTGTCCAATTGTTTCTACAGGAAGATTATTGGGTCTTTAAATACACAGATTTGGGAAGTGTCCTATTGTTTCTACAGGAAGATTATTGCGTCTTTAAATTCATGGATTTGTGAAGTGTCCTATTGTTTCTACAAGAAGATTATTGGGTCTTTAAATACATGGATTTGAGAAGTGTCCTATTGTTTCTACAGGAAGCTGATTGTTCATTGGATCTTTAAATTCTTGGTTTAGAGCAACAATGATATCCACAAAAATTTGGTTCATAATGAAAAACTGTGAATTTACAGTATTGTTTTTCTTGCAGAGACTGTGTTAGTGTGTTTTGTACTTAAATAAATCTGTATTTTGCCGGTATTATTGACATGTTAATACCATACATATAGCTAGATCCTAGTGTATTTTTTGTCTTGCATGCATTAGTACATAGCAGTATTAAAGTATTACTTTACAGTAATAATGGTATTGTCATTTTGTCATTTTGATCAATTTTAGGATTCTGTGAAGATTTTGTGTTGAGATAATTTATTGAAAGTAAGATACATGGAGGGTTGATAAAAGTATCTACAAGTGCATTAATTGAACATATATACATGTTTTGTTTTTGTTTTTGTTTTTGTTTGTTTTAATGGCACTTTTAAACATTATTGGCTTCATTATGCAGAGGAAATGGGAGCTAAGTCCAACAAGTACAAGTATATTGATTCTAGATTTATTTCCCTTGGGATTAGTGACCATTTTATGGTATGTTCAGTTAGGGCAACAACAAAATGAAGCAATGGCACTCAAGTAAATAATGAACATTGTGATTTCAAAAAACCTAGAACACAAGTTCAAGGAAGATTTAAGACAAAGTTCTTTTGCACACAATCAAGATTTATGATATAAATAATGTATTGTTAGCTTTTAATTAATCATAATTACATAATTTACATTTACCGTACAAAGGATGTAGATTCAGATCTGTACTAAAATAAACATAAAAATCATTGGGCTATTTATATGGCTTGTAGAAATAAGGTTCTTATTAAAAATTAGTGAAGCAAAAGAGATTATTTTGATCAAGTTGGCAAACAGTCATCAAACAAACCAAAAAAGTGTGGAAAAATTAAAAGACTTATTGCCTTCAGTAACATTACATTGATGTTCAGACCATGTTACTGTTGATGGGGAAGTCATTAATGACTTTAGTAAAATTGCAAATAGTTTCAGTGATTTCATTTGTAGTATTGGGTTAGATTTTGGTAAGGATTTTGATTCATCACTACCCGATATTGAACTTGTGTCAAATTAGACTTTCTTCCAGATGTCTTATATAGCTGAGGATTCCGTTAGAAAGGAAAATATAAAAATGTCTGCTGTATGTACTTGTGTACAAGTCAAATCCAACTGCATAATGAACTGGCAGATTAGGTTTTGTGTTGTTTTTTCTACTGATTACTCCTAACAAACTGCACAGAATTAGGTCTGCAGGCACATTATGCTATGGCAGATCTGGGTCTGTGCAGTTTGCAGTTGGACTCAACTTATAAGCAAGGATATACAGTAATTTAAACGCTACTTGTTTTGATGGCTTTGTTGGTGAAACTCTTAAAATTGTCAATAGATTGCTCCACTGACTTGCATATTTATTATCTTCATAAGAACAAATATTTTGTAGAAGATTGGAAGAAAGCTAGAGTTACTCCCCCTTTTAAGTCAAGAAATGAATCGAGTGTCAATAATTATAGACCTTTATCTGTTCTACCTGTTGGTGGAAAAATTCCAGAAAGACATGATTTCAGTTAATTTTATGACTTGTTATCAGAAAATAGTGTATTTTCCCTGTGTCAATTAGGCTTCCACCCATATCATTCCTGCAAGAGAGCACTTACTGGTTTGATTGATCACTGATTAAAGAATATTGATGATGGGAACTTTACTGAAGTTTCATTCTTAGATCTACATAGCGCAAATAATTCTCATTGCTATCATTTTCAGCTGTGGGCACTATCTTGGATTTTAAGGAAATAACCATTGGAGTACTCCAGGGATCAAATTTAGACTGCCTTGTTTTCTTTGTATGAAGTGCTTGAAACATTCTTCATTGTCTATATATGCAGATGATACATCACAATATCTTAGTGATAAAAACGTTAGCGTTGTTGAGAGCAGCCTAAATCAAGATTTGCAATGAGCTATAAAATGGACTTGAGCAATGAACTTAGCTTAAATTTAGTGAAAACTTATATGCTTACATGAACAGCACAATGGGCAGCCAAATGTTGAGAATTGTGCTTTGAAGTAAATGGTTCAAAAATTGAAACTGTTAAATGTGCCAAACTTTTAGGTATTATTGATAATGCTTATCCTTGTCCAGACACTTTTAACACTTATTTAAAAAGTGTCTAAGAAAAAAAGAATTATGTAAAGGGTTAGAGGTTTTATGTTGGATCAGTTGGTCTTTAAAGTGTATAATACAGTTGTTTTTTGACATTTTATCTGCTGTTGTACTGTGCGGGGAGATTCCCTGAATTATACGCAGTGACAACCATCAAAACTTGTGTATAAGCCAATACCAACTGCAAACTGCATAGACCTGGATCTGCCGGTACATAATGAGCCGGCAGATCTAGGTCTATGTAGTTTGTAGGGACTAATCATTAGAACAAACAACATAGACCCTGATCTGCTGGTGCATTATACGACAGCAGATCAAGGTCTTTGTTGTTTACATTTGGACTTGGATTATACGCGAGTATATATGGTGTTCAACTTGCAGAAAAGAGCAACCAGGGTGATTTTAAATCTTAAAGATATTTTAACATAAGTGACTGTTATTTTTAGCACTCTTAGATGAATGTCAATTCAGGATTATATTATTGTTAGAAAAGCTGTTCTTACTTTCAGTGTCTTAAATAATTTAGCACTGGAGTATCTTCATATTTTTTTAAAAGTTTGTAAGGAACATTAGCATAACAAATACAGGGTGGAGTGAAAACAATGATTTATACATATCAAAATTTCGGACAGAGTTTTGTAAGAAATCTTTGACTTACTCTGGTACAGTCTTTTATGACAGTGTACAATATGATATCCAATAAGCACCTAGTGTTTTTGCTCTTAAGAAAGCATACATCTGCAAGTACAGTCAAACCTGTTTACAACGTCCACCCATGGGAAAAGTCCAAAGTGGCCTCTGAAGGCAGGTTTAGCTCGCAAACTTGGTTGATGACAAATACATGTACTATGCACTGAATAGCATTAGCATTATTATTAGCAGTAGTAGTATGCTATTAAGATCTGTATATTTAGTTTAGCTGTTTAGCAAAAAGAAAAATAACAAAATAATAAAATAAGAAGTTCCACTTTAATCCATCATCTCCATTAAATCATCACTTATAAGTAAAAATGGTGTCTAAATAAAATTACTAATTGACAGCTTATCTGTGATTAACACAGGGCTGACTTTTTGTTAGGCCAGCTGGAATAATTAGGCATGAAAACAAGTGTTCACACTTCAAACAATTGATGGATTAAGCAGTTGCTCAAACTCACTGAGATCAAAAGACAGTCGGCTTTTGTGCCTTTGATGATTAGGGAATGAAAAGAAGCTTCCTGCAGCTATTGTTAGTAGCATATAAACCGTAAGGGATATCACAAGTACCTTGTACATGTATTTCTACTCATTTGGTGTGATTGTACGCAATCTCTTACACTCCAGATTAATGTTGTTCTCAAAATCGGCCATAATATCTCGCTTATGCTTAGTAATCCCTTGGATCTGAGCTCGCCAAACTCCCATTTCTGCTGCAACTACACGACTACTTTGTCCACTATCCAGCAAATGAATTGCTTCGATTCTCTCATGTAAGGACAAAAACTGCCTTGCTTTTGAAGCCGACATGTTGACACCTTTGAGTTTAACTGACAGCATGACTGGACTACAGTAAGTACAATCGAGATATGAAATGCTTTGAGTGGTCACTGTTGATATGCTCCAGTGAGCGCTTAAGTCAGGGTGAAACCAATGTTTGGTTAGAAAACACCTGGCCGCTGACCACTGAAAGCAGGTGACCGTTAAATACAGGGCGTTTATTTAAGAAATTTGCCAGGGGGGAATTAGAATGTGTGACCAGGTGACTGCTGAACACAGGTGACTGTTAGGACAGGTTTGACTGTATTTTAATGAGCAATCCAAATTGTATGACCACATAAGATTTGCATGTGGTAGCTGTGATATATCAATGAGATAATGGTATGTTAGCCTTGAATAATTGGTATTAACTTATGCTACATTTGTTTTCCTTATGCAGTAGATATTTTGTAGATTGTTACTAATTACATGTATTTTGTTTTAATTGCAAGGTCATAATGTAAACTAGCTTCTAGCTTATTATATCACTCTGGATAAATAAATAAAGGATATTATTATTACATGCCAGACAGTTTTTGTTTTAAATTGGTCTCAAAGATTTAGTAGTTTGTGGTTTCCAAATGATACGACTTTGGATTTGTTATGAACTCTTTTCAGGGACAAAGCAACAATCCTTTCATTTTTTACTGACCTTCCTAAGCAGAGACATCCAAATGACACAATAGTGGATGAGTACAATGATACAGTCTGTGAGCGATACAGTGGTGCACCAAACAGTCTAGGAGGAGTTCTACCCTCAACTCATGCTGTAAGTGGTTTGGGTAATTTTGAATAAGGTAGGATAGATACGAAGTGTACAGTGCTTCCTCATTATAACACTTCATGAAGTCATAAAGCGACATGAATTATAATAGAGGCAGCATTATATTGAGGTACGTTCCAAAAATGTTGTGTACACAAACACAAAAATAGGGTATTTTATGATGTGAAACAACTTTATAATTGGTTCTCATTAGCTAATAACTAAAATTGAGTGAAATATGTTAAGTAGCAATGATAACACAAAATTTGAAGAATTTAATGGGATCCATGACCATACCTGCATTATAAGAGGCTATGTTGTATAGTGGGGAGTTTTACAGTGAGGGACCACTGTATTCTGATTTGTTTTAATTTCTGCCTCACTACCCTTGAGTATTTAGACTTAGTCTAGTTGGTTAAATATTTAAAAAAAAAAACATTAAAAAAAAAAAAACATTTTCTGATTGGGACTAAGTCGAAGGTGGTGGGGCTTATTTATGCAAATTATCTGCATCAGTAGTTTAACTTTATACTGTGAATTAATTTATTTTTGATTGGATCAATTTTATCAGCTCTGCAAAATATGACATTTCCATCTGTACTGAAATTTCTGGATTTAAGAAAGGTGTACTGCTGTTTCCACAGTAGGATCATTGTTAATTAAGTCATTAAATTCACAGACTGGGAAGGAGTTCTACAGCAAGATTTTTCTTACATGTCAGCATAGTGATTGTATGATTTGGATTTAAGTCATTCACTGGTACTTTAGAAATTTTTAATTGACAAGAATAAATGGTTACACGTATAATTACTTAAAAAATAAAATTTTATATTTTGATATATTCCTGCTTTTTTATTTAATTTTATATTTTGATATATTCCTGCTTTTTTATTTAATTTTTAATAGGTTAACCTGGTCTGGAGAGTAATCAATGGATCTGCTGGTATCCATGACTATGAGGTGGGCCTGTCTTCCACTGGTGCTTCAGCTGACCTGATGACCTTTAGATCAACCAATCAGCATGCACATCACCAGATTCTGCATCCAAACATACAGGAAGGGGAGGAGTTTTACATTCTGCTGAAGGCAATAAGTAGATCATCTGTAACAACAGTGAAGGCAAGTAATAACTTTTGATTTATGTTTGTACTTGACTGAAACAGTGTTGATATTGTTTTAGACAAATTTATTTTGCGCAAGTGAGACATTAATCCACAAAAAGTCAAGGGGAAGTTCAGTTGGAACTCTAGTTCTCACTTGCATGACTTAAGTTTCTATTAAAAAAAAAGACAGGGTGTGAAAGTTGACTGTTCATAAATATTGGATAATCAACTCATTTGTCAGCTTATTAAAGTTACAAATTATGTGTTAATTGCTATATCTGAGAAGATAAATATTCTACTTATTGATATCTGGCAGGTAAGATTCAATACAGTGTCACTTAATTTTGCTAACCCTGTTTTAATGCGACTACCCCATGCCACTAACTCATGCTTTCAATGAATTTCATGTTTTAGATAGGGAATATGCTCCAACTTCACACCCCAACATAATTATCCAAATATCTAAAACAAGATGGGAAACTCAGACTAAAAAATCCCAAGACCAGATGAAAAATTATATTTGGACATTCTTTTCAATGAAATGTGCATTTGATGAAAAGAAGAAAAAAACAAGGTCTTCTTATTTCAAGAAAGAAGCCCCATTCTAAAGGATAAAAGCCCCACATAAGCTCAGTGGATCTGTCAATATCATCTTGTCTTGGAACCTTGTTATAGCTGTATATTCTGCTCTATATGTATTATAACACATATAAAATTTTAGTTTTACCAATTGTTATGAATTGTGAATTTCATTTGTTGATTGCATTCCTTCACATTTCAGGCAACAGGGTCTATTTTAGTTGACACCATACCTGATTTTTATGCAGCTCTATAAATGTTCCATTGATGGGAACCATTTAGTAATCACATCATCTTCTCACAGAAGAATGTTACAATACAGAGAAAATATTATTTTGCATTTTTAACAAATGAATATTCCATACATAAAAATGCATTTCATCTAATTGCAGTCAGTATGGCCAATTTTGGTGGATACCATTTCTGGCTTGGTGGCGCTTTAATTGTCCACTTATCGTGGAACCACTTATTAGCCACACTTCCTATTTAGTTCTTCACCACCCACCCTTGCTCCACCACCCCACCCACCCCATGAGGGAAAGTTTCAGTTTACATTTTTGACAAGTAGACATTACATCATCTTAGTCCTGTGCCTCTTTTAATGGCTACTTGTTCAGGTACAAAATAGTAGCCACTTGACTTGCTCAAAAAAAATGATACAGAGGGTGATGGTCATTTGTATATTTTCTGCAAGTGGATATTCCATGTACCAAATCCAATTTCTTCTCATTGCAGGTAGTGGGGCCTATTTTGGTGGATACCACAGCCCCAGAATTTAGTGGCTCCATTGGTGTCCACTTATCAGGGAACCACCTTGTAGCCACATGGCTTGCAGGAGCCTTCATGGACAGCGAAGACATATTTTCCCTGAAGTTTGAATGTGCAGTTGGTAAGAAATATATCCACCCATTTGAAATAAAATGGAAGTACAAGAAATACTATAATTTCTGTATGTCTTCAGACACTGTTTGTTTATGGAGATTATGTTCTCTTTGCCAAAATCATATTTGCATGCCTTGTAGTGTTCAGACATCACTTTAAAAGAACTTTATTTTATGTACTTATGTTTTTGGACACAAATGCAGCTCTCCAGTAATAAGACAAGATGGACAAATATTGCTTTCAGAAAGTTGGGGAATAGCTTGTTTGTAATCCGAAATAGCCTTGGCTAGGTACATGTATTATCCAAATTGTCAAAAATGTAGATAACCACTATTCATTTGCTCGCTGACACTGATATAACGAATAACATTTGTTTATAACTAAATAATTCACCTGTGGACATAACGATCCAAAGCATAGCATTAGAAGACTATATCATCCTTTATTAAAAGAGATAAGTGTTAAAGTGAAAGTCTTCATCAGAAAGAGTTTGTTTATGGATAATACTAAAACCTGCACCCAGTCATGTATTGGTCACATATATAGGAATTGGTTTCAGTGAATAATAGCATATATAAAAACTTTGAAAAAAACATAGCATAAAACGTGTTTATATATCATGAATTTTTAAGTATTCAGATATAATTTAATTTGCTATTAGTCTTATAAAAGTTTTGGTACCAGATCGCACAAACTGGAATCGTTTCATTGGCCTGCATGTGACCAGGTGCAGGTTTTAATCTTATCCACAATGGAGGTGTTAAACAGAATTTTCGAGATAACAACTTTTAACAGTTTTCTTCTTTAATATAGTGTGGCATATTCTTTTTCTATTTTTATCATTGAGATTTTTTATCTACAGATGAGTAATATAGTTTTAAATAAGTGTAATTTGTCATGTCAGTGTCATCGAGCTAATGAATAGTTAGAGTGGTTCTCCCAGTTTTTGACAATTTAAATCGTGCAAATAACTTGTCATTTGTTTCTTTATGGTCACTAAATGAAATATTTTATGATTTTTCGTACAGAGAAAAAAAGTAACTTTTTTTTTTACATCGGAAGACATGCAGAAAATATGGTATTGTGTTATAGTAATTTGACTGACCAGCTTTGACAAAGCACTTCAATGTATTACACTGTAAAAGTAATTTGACTGACCAGCTTTGACAAAGCACTTCAATGTATCACACTGTGATATTAATTTTAATGACCTGCTTTGACAAAGCACTTTAATGTATCACCCTGTAATAGTAATTTGACTCACCAGTTTTGACAAAGCACTTTATTGTATCACAGTGTAATTATAGTAATTTGACTGACCAGCTTTGACAAAGCACTTTAATGTATAGCACATCAAGGATAGTCAATTGACAGTTTTAAGCAATGCATACTAAGGAAGGGTGTTGGAACTGGGACAACTTGCATGGCTAAAGTCATCCCAGTTGTGTAATAAATTCATTTACACATTTATTGCATCTCCATGGCTGCCCTACTCTTTGCTATTTCAGTATAAATTATCAGTGGTGGGAGGAATGCACATTTACTTTACTGATACCATCACCAAAACATAAATTATTTTGGTGTGACAAGCATTGTGTGAAATTTGTTTTTACACTCACCACCACATGGAAGTAAATACAGTTGCATCCTCTCATTCATGGGATGCATTTCTGACACAGACAACTAAGAACAAAATCCCGTTTCCTCCAGAAATAGCTGCCCTGCTTTAGAAATAATTCATACACCTCTGCAAAGGCTATGGTAAAAGTAATTAAACTTGCTGAATGTAAACCTTGTATGTTGTACAGAATTTGTAAATTGTCCATGAATGTCATAAAAGCTACAAGTAAATTAATGGCAAAAAAATATTTTATGGCATTTACTTTTGTTCCATTCCAACTGCTACATAATTGGGCTTTTTTGGTATAGTAAGGGTTGATTGATTGATTGACTTGTATTTAATGATTTATCAGCATATGAGAGACTACTGAATGCTGAGGCAATGAGAGCTTGTCTAGGTAGGATGCCGTGCCCAGTGACACACCGTGGCAACTGTCCCAGGCTGGTCTAGGTAGGATGCCTTGCCTAGTGACACACCCTGGCAATTGCCCCAGGCTGGTCTAGGTAGGATGCCTTGCCCAGTGACACACCGTGGCAACTGCCTCAGGATGCCTTGCCCAGTGACACACCCTGGCAACTGCCCCAGGCTGGTCTAGGTAGGATGTCAACCCACAACTCACTGACTGTTGATCCACTGTGGCTCCGTAGTATAATCAAGAATAGTGACTGTTATACTCGTGTATAAGCTGGGTCCAAATGCAAACAACATAGACCCTGATCTGCCATCACATAATGCGCCAACAGATCAGGGTTTATGTTGTTTGTTCTACTGATTAATCCTTACAAACTGCATAGACCCAGATCTGCCGGTGCATTATGTGATGGCAGATCTTGGTCTATGCAGTTTGCAGTTGGTATCGCCTTATACGCAAGTATATACAGTACTACTCTTTGGAATCTCTCCCATATGTACTCTAAATCACCACATTCATGTGAGAACAAAATCTTTGTGAACTTTGAGAGGAAACTTTACTTGTAAAAATATCATTCAGCAAAAAAAGGTATGGGTTACAACATCAACGCTCAATTGTTTTTTAAAAAATGTCTAAAGTAAGTTTAATATTATTTATGAAAATCAAAATTTACTATAAATCTAAAGTAGTCCAGTCCGTATAAAATTTATTTCACACATTTATTTGTTGTTGAATTTTCAGGAGAAAACAGTCGTCCAACTTCAATACTTGACTACCATCCACTGTCCTCTGGTGGAGATTGTACCTTAACTTCCTCTCCAACTTGTACAGCCATTTCTCTTGACTCCATGGTCTGGAAGCTTCATGGGCACCATGAGTACTATGTTGCCATCAAAGTCACCAATACTGCTGGGGAGTACATGTTTGCATTCTCTTCACCCTACATCCATGATGTCCAGCTTCCTTCACAGGGTAAAGTTTTGGAGGTTGACCCAGAGGTAATGTTCAGTTTTGTATCTAAATGTCAGATATACAATCAGGACTCTTTGTACAGCACTTCTCTGAAATCTGATGTCCAATATAACGCTGTATATACGTGGCTTCCAAATTTGTCTTGAGTTACTTGAAAGATAATTGGGGTTTTTTTGTTTGTTTTTTTAAAAAGGGCATTTTTATATTTCAAGTAAATGGTAACTTTCTTCTATGCTTCCCGTTTGAAAAACACATTTATCGATTAACCTTGAAAGTATTGGCATGTACACTACCTGTACACTGTATATGAACAGCTGTTCAAACCTTTTAATTGATTAATCTATCATTGCCTTTGAAAGTGGCAACACATGACATGTTAGGCTTTACTTCTTTTGTTTGCTGGTTGGTTAATCCTTCTGCTGAATGATTGCACTCTGTAGGACAAAGTAATGAACTTTAATAAAGTAAAATTACACTAGTATTAAGTGATCAAAGCCAACTAATGCAGTCAAAACAATATAGTGAAGGTTAACAATGCCACAATTTAATGACAGTTGTCATGATTATAGACATATTGTAGGTAGGGTCACATGATGCAAGCTGTGTAGAAGTATCAATTAATGCACACTGAATTTAATTCAGAGCACATTTTTAGGGCTACTTTTAGTTATGATAATGTGAATTCAGTGTTGTTGAAGGCGCACATGGCTTCCAAAATGACAGTGGAATATACAGTTTTGTTATATGCAAGTTTTAAAATATTTTTTAATGCTTTTCCATCCATATGAATTTAATTTATTCATTATATGTTTAAAACATTACCACATTGTCATAATCAATCTAAATGATATATTAATGGGTCAGTTAGTACAATATCTCCATAAGAGGTGGAGGGAGACAGAAAACAGAAGTCAGCAGTAAGGAGTTACCAGCTTTACTCATTGAATAACAATGTTTCAAGGTCTTAAATAAATCAAAGATCATCTTGATGACTCCTGAAATCAATATTATAGAATCCTAGTTGTATGTGAAGTTTCTTTTTCTTTGTTTGCTGTATTAATGAGATATGTGGATTTAGAATGCAGCAGTGCAATTTCATAAATGTGATACAAACCATTTCCATGCAAAATGTATGGTGAATCCTATTGTTTCTCAAATGGACTTATTTTTGAACGACTTTCAATAAATCATTTGCATCCAGTGAATCATAGTAAATTAATTTTTTCTTTTTATATCTTTGCCAATAGGCAGAGCTTGTGATGTTATAATGTCCTTCCATATATCCATCTGTTTCTTCGTTTCTGTACAGTGACTCAAGTTCTCCACCATCTAACATTATCAAACTTTGCAAATAGCTTGCATTTTGGGCTAGGAAGAAACCTGTCAAACTGGGGCTTAAAAGGTCAAGGTCATGTCGATTGAAAGAAGGAAAAGAGTTTCGACACAATAACCTGATTTGTATACCAGATACCTTGACCAAACTTTGTAAATGGCTTGCATTTGAAATAAGAAAGACACCTATTGATTTTGGGGTTAAAAGATCCAAGGTCAAGATATCTGACTCTAAGAAGAAAACTGGTTATGTCATGCTATCTTGAGCTCTTTTTCACCTACTTTGACCAACCTTTGTTGATGGTTTGCACCTAAGACAAGGAAGACACCTGTTTATTTTGGGGTGAAAAGGTCAAAGTCAGGGTCATAGGCACTGAAAGATGGAAAATTTATATCACAAAACTACTTAAGTTCTCTACATCATGCCTTGACTTAAATTTGAGATGTCTTGCATTTGAGACAAGGTAGAGATCTATCGATTTTGGGGTTTAAAGGTCAACGGTCTGGATCAGAAGTACTCCATGAAGGAAAGCCGTTTCCACAAAATAACTAAAGTCAGAAGTATATATGCCACCAAACATGACCAAACTTTCTGGATTGCTTGCATTTGACATGAGAAAGGCACCTATCAATTTTGGGGTCAACAGATCAAAAGGTCAAGAGCACTGAGACTGAAAGAAAAATTAGTTTCTGCAAAATAACTTGAGTTCTATATCTTTTACATTGAACAAATTTTGTGGATGGCTTGCATTTGAAACAATGAAGACCTACTGATATGGTGGAGTGTATAATTTAATATTGCTAGTCAATGTTGCTTAGTGACAGTGACATAGTACCTGAGTTAAAGTGGTACTAAGTCTCTAAGTTCATGAATATCCAACAAATAAAAGAGGGTTGTACATAAAACAACTATACCAGATTTCATGTAATTTTTCATATACAAAATTTTCTTCTTTTTCAAAGTATGAAAAATAATGTGTAATAAAATAAATTATCATTTTATGGAAGTGATCATGTACAAAAACAATAAAGGACCTGACATTGAGGAGGACTCCATAACATCTACACGATCATCAATATTAAATTCACGTGTAGCCAACATACTTCAGCTAAAAACATAATGCACTACTACAATATTTGGTATATAGTAATTCTTGTGTCTATCTTTCCATCTGGCACAATCTCATTAGCACATTTAGTCCTGCAGTTTTTGATGAATTGCCATGAAAGTTAGTAAATGTTATAGTTATTACCTGAAGACATGCATATCAACAAATTGGTTTGATCCTGCAATTTTTGTTTGAATTATTCCTTTTTGTCTTGCAGCTTAATGCTGTGTAGTGCACAATTTCATTAGTGCAACTAGTCCCACAGTTTTGATGGATTGCCATGAAACTTGATAATTATTATGGTCAACACCTGAAAATGCACATATCTACAAATAAGTTTGCTTCTGCAGTTTTGGTTAGAGCTATTGCCTGTTTTGCCCTGCATCAACTTGCCTTTTAGAGTTTATGGATCACTGTGAAACTTGGCAATATTATGGTCAACATGTAAAGATGTACATATTGGCAAATCTTTGTGCTTCCATGGTTTTCTTTTTTGAGTCATTGCCCTTTTTGACTTACAGGTGGATGGGATGTATGACAGAATTTTGTGAATGCAACTACTCTTAAAGTCTTTTGTGGATTGTTGTGAAGCTTAGTATATATTATGGTCATGTAAGAAGATATGCATGCTGACCAATTATTGTACTCATACTATTTGAAGAAGAGTTATCCTCATTTATGACTTTAAACTTTATCTCCATCATGGGGTTGGGGTGGGATGCATGAGGGTTGGGGGTATATTTATGTGAGCAAACTGGTCAGCATTCCTCTAATTTGAAGTTGCTTATGTATGTGTGTACTGCATGAGACAAGTTAGAAAACAGATAACTATGACACAGACATACATTTTCCATCATCACACCTTTATTCATAACACCTTGTGATCCAAATACATTATACTCTGATGCTAAATCCAATGAGTGAATGTACTTTGTTTCTGTATGAGAGAGAGAGTGTGTAATTTCAGCCCTTTTTATACCATTTTGCTCAATATACCTTACTTTCAGTGTCACTATTTAGCTGAAGCTTTAGTCAAAGAAAAAACAGTAATAACATTGTAAATGGAAATTTTGAAAAGATGTATTCCGTACTCCTTCAGATTCAAAGATATATAATGTATTTTGAATTTAAATATTCACAATATTTATACCTATATGTATTCCATTCATTTTAAATCCCCAAAAGGCTCTGATATGCTACAAAATTGGTCATCTTAACATTTAGCATGCCATCTTGTTTTCTCTGCAAGTGAAATGATGTATACATTACCACTAAAGAAGAATGACTTTTGTTAGTGGAGCCGCGGTGGCTCAGTGGTTAGCGTGCCGGACTCACGACCAAAAGGGTGCGGGTTTGAATCCTACCATCAGACCAGCCTGGGTCAGCTACCGTGGTGTGTCCTTGGGCAAGGCACTTTACTCCAATTGCCTTGGCACTAAATAACCTTCTTGTGTTGCTGTGCCGTAAAGCACCAAAGCAAACCAAAGCAAACTTTTATCAGTAAGTACATGTGCACTTCCTGTTGTTAGGTGTCATTAGGTGTCTCGTCTCTACTCATGCAAAGCATAGTTCTTACTTGGTATAACAATTGACAGTTCTGTTGGCAAGTACAAAGGTGTCACTGGTCTGTTATGAATGTAGAATCTGGCATACAAAGTGCTGTATACATTAGCATAGATGTTTTCCCATTATTCTTAGCAATTTCAGTTACTGAAGACATATCTAAACAAATTTAAGCAGTAAAGGCAGGGATTGGAAAAAAAATGATTGGTTTAATAATGTAATTCAGTAATAAATGAAAATTCACATTTTTTCTTTCACCTGGGAAGCATAGTCCAGACATAGGTACCACTTTTTCAAAGGCTTTTTTGTTGTTGTTAGCAAAGGTGTCAGTAATAAGTTTTGCTTTGGCTCATTTTCTCTGACACTGTTGTACATACAGTCATGAAACTTGATGGATGTGTTCATCATAGATTACACTGCTCATTACAGGCAAAAGGAGGTCACAGTTACCTACATTTCACCCTCTAATAATTGCATTAAGTTTAAAGTTTTTGCATTTAGCTCATTTTCTCTGACACTTGTATGTACAGTCATAAAACTTGATGGGTATATTCATTTTGGAGATTGTTACCCACCACAGGCAAAGGTAATTCACAATGACCTACTTTTCACACACCAGTGATAATTGTTTTTACCCTTTGCTCCATTTCTCCAATTTTGTGGTATCTATAATGAAACACGATGGGTTTATTCAACTTAAGGGGTACTACACACTGCAAGCAAAAATAGGTCACAGTGACCTACTTTTCTTGCTCAAGTGATAATGTTAAATGTTTGCATTCAGCTTTATTTCACTAACACTGTTGTATATACAGTCAAGCAACTTGATGGGTGAATTCATCTTCAGGGGTACTACTCACTGCAGGTTACATTGACTTAACACATCAATGGGGAAGTGAGACATAATGGTCACTTTTCCACTGCTGGTGGTGGTAGAAACAGTTTATTAAGAATTTGGTCAAAGTTTTTCAGGCGTTGCTTTGATCATGGGCTCAACATGCAGACCTTGGCCTCATTGTGTTAATGTATCAAACTCCGTTTTTAGGTCACCAGGCCCTAAGGCCAAATGAATTTATGGTATGACTCTGCATCCATCAAGAATTACTATTTTAAACTCCTTGTCAAAAACCACTTGACCAATTTTGATCAAATTTGGTGCAGAACATAATGGAAGGAAGGGTTTTCAAAATTATACAAATAATTCTGATCCGACACTAAGTATGACCACCATTACTAAAGATGTCAGAAACCATTTAAGCAACTTCTTCTCAAAATCTGCTTAACAGTTGATAAAATTTTACTGAAAGCATACAGGCATGAGGACCTTTCAAGTTTGTACAAATAATGCTGATCTGCCTTCAGATATGGTCGATGTTACTGAAAATAGAAAAAACACTGTTACTAAAAACAAAAAAACTTGAAATGACTTCTTAAAATGAACCTGAATAGAATTTTTAGCAAACTTGACAAAAAGCATCCCCTGGCAGGCTCGAGAATGTAGAATGTGCTGTTCTGTGGTGTTTCCTTGGGTAAGGCATTTTACTCCAACTGCCTTGGCACTAAATAATCTACTTGTGCTTCTGTGAACCAAACCAATCCTAGCATGAAGACCTGCAAAGTTTATGCTGATCCACCATCAAATATGACCACTGTTACTAAAATTAGAAAAACCTTTAAATGACTTTTTCTCAAAAACTGCTAATAGAATTTGACCAAATTTGACAGAAAGCATTCTGGCATATTTTTACATTTGTACAAATGATGCTGATCCAGCATCAGATATGGCCACAATTACTCAAATTGAACAACATTTAAACAATTTCTTCTCCAAAACCAGTCAGTAGAATTTGAGCAAATTTGAATGAAAGCACCCTGGTATCGATGGCTTTTAAATTTTTACAACTGATGCTGATCTGCCATCAAATACAGCTAACAGTACTAAAAATATAAGCCCTTTAAATGACATTTTATTCAAAACCACCAAAAAGAATTTGATCATGTTTGACAGAAAGCATGCTTGCATTAAGTCCTTTAAAATTTATACAGATGATACCAATCACTGTCAGATATGACTGCTGTTACTAAAAACAGACAAAATTCTTGAAATAACTTCTTCAAAATGGTTGAATAGAATTTAATCAAACTTGAGAGAAAAAAGTATCCTGGTTTGATCACCTTTAAAATCTATATAATTGATGCTGATCTACCATCAAATTTGGCTGCCATTACTAAAAATAGAAAAGCATTTAAATGATTTTTTCCCCAAAATGGCCACATTGAATGTGACCAGTCTTGACAGAGAGCATCCTGGCATGAAGACCTTCAAAAATTATTCAAATGATGCCGATTTATGATCATATAACCACAGTTACTAAAACCCTCATAGACAGGTTTCACTCTGTGTGTGTGTGTATATATACAGTAGACTGAGATCTCAGTATAGAGATAAACAGCCAAACATGCAATTATATATTTCCAATTTATATATATATATATACAAGATATTAATTCTTTTATTAAAATTCTATACAATTTTTGTATAATGTTTTATTATTAAGGCCATTTGGATACAAACTATCTGAATAATGAATTCAGTAACTTTCTCAAATCAGTCTGTTCATCTCTCCATTCACAATATCAATCATGTAACAAATTATTATTTGTATTAAAATGTATTGAAACACTAATGAGGATCCATACAATGATTTATATGAAAACTGATTACTCATTTTTTTAGAAACTTCTTGATGTGTTTCTCCAACATATTGCATATTACATTTTTTACAGGTTATCAAAGAAATTACATCAGTTGATATGCAGTCATTGTTATAATATAGAGAAACAATTTTTTTAAATTCTGGGTGATGACAAACAATTTTGTTTAGATTTTTGGTAATTTTTGTGCTGATCAAAAATTCTTGCAAATTCATAAGTCTCCTGTAAGCAAGAACTAGTTTGCTTTTTGTAAAGTGCTTTTACACCTTTTATTTGGTAGGTTGAGGAGACTCCAATATTTATTAATTGTAAGGCCTATATTAGGTAATAAAGGGTCATTAAAAAAGTAAACTCACTGCTTTATCTCTTGAACAGAATAGAATCTTATCTCTCTCAAGAACAGAGAAAGATGTTCTGCAATGCCTGCATCATGCCACATCTAGAATATTGCTGTTCTGTCTGGGGTAATTGTGATACAGAAATCAAGAAAGACTACTGAAATTTCAAAACAGAGCAGCTAGAGTTATTCTTGATGCTGATTTAGAAATGCCATCAACAAATCTTTTTAAAACCCTTAAGTGGCTTCTATTTCAACAGAGAACTCAGCTTCAAAGGGGTTTACTAGTCCACAAATCCTTGCATGGGTTGGCTCTTGATTATCTTAAATGTAATTTTAAATTTGTGGAAAATGTACATATGTATGAACTAAGATCCATCTCAAACAACAATTTATATTTACCTAAACCAAATTCAGAGTTTTATAAAAAGAGTTTTGCATTTTCTGGAGCCATACTATGGAATTCCATTCACCCTATATAAGGTCAGCTGACTCTTCTCTAGATTTTAAGAAGCTTGTTAGTCAACATTTACAGAAACAATCATTTGTATGATTTTGTGTAATTCAGAACTACTCTTCTTTAAAACAATGTTCTTTATATACTCACCTGTAATGTTTTACACAGGTTCACTACTAATGTTTGTATGAATCCTGTATGTACTCATCTTTAATGCCTTGTATATATTTTATAGTAGCAATAGATCAATTATCTAGTTTTTAATAGCATTGTTGTCTAAAGACACCACAACTTGTAAAAATTGTACAACATATACATGTAATTGTAGAAGGCCTCATGGAAGATTGGTCAGTTGACCAAAGGAGCTTCTTCTTTAAATAAAGTCATTTATATTATTATTATTATTATTATTATTATTATTATTATTATTATTATTATTATTATGAAAGATAATTATTATTATTATTATGAAAGGAATGATATTTATTTCTTTTGTACAATCTGCTATGATTGGAGCATCATTTTGAGTGAGAAAACAGGCTATATTATAAGCAAAATCAGCTATATACATAGGATTGTACCTGCTATGGAAATTTGTTTTTAATTCATTCAGAGTATCTTGAAATTGACAATCATCCAATTTTGTAGATAGATAGATAGATGTAGAGAGAGATATATAGATAATCATATCATTATTTTTTTTTTCAGACACATGATTCTTCTATGCCAACACCTCTAATGGTAGGTAATAGACTCTAAAATGCTAATAAGAACTGGACATAAAAGTATGCTTACATCATACAGCAAAGAAACTAAATTTGCATAGATATTTGTTACAGGTGTGTTTGAGGTCCCAAGGGAGGGTCAGTGTACTTCACCCCCCAAAAAGCAATGCCATCCAATTGAGAATAAACTATCTTTTCATATGAACCTATAGCAAATGACAGAAAAATTCAAATCTGAAAAAAAGGAAATAATTACATATCCGTTTTCTTTGAAGCATTTAATACACTTACAAACAAAAAATACTTGGTAGACTTAGCACTGTCAAATATCACCACACACATCCACACACATATGCGCACACTCACATGATCCCTACCACTCAGACATTAAATAAAAAAATACAGGAAGTCTCTCACTTTAAAAATCAATTGAACAGTAGAATATGGTCTTAATTTGATGCAGTCTTTGCTGCTCTCAATAGTTCATTAGGTGGTTTGAAGGCATTGTAGTGTCATTTGTGTTCATCTTTGCACTCATTAGAGATTGGATGGTACTGTTGTTCAAACTTCCCCGAAGATCTTGTTGAATTTTTCTCAGCATAGAAAATGATCTTTCTGCATCTGCATTGCTCTGGGAAAGTGTCAAACATGCAATGGCCACCTTAGTTAGATTATCAAATCTTGGTTTTCCTGAAGGTAGATGACAAACTTTCTTTGCTCAATGGTCATACACCTGGATAATAATGGCGATGGTCTTATAACCTCCCTTGTCATTAGATTCATCAGTCAGGACTGAGAATTTGTTATTTCGGCATAACTTGCTTATTTGTTTATCTAACATTGGTGCAGTTACATTATATGATATTCACAGTTTTTGTAATTTTGCAACTGGATTTCTTAGCAATATCGTAATACGGGAACATTTCCTTACACAGGTCTGAAAATAGTTCTGCAACTGAAAACAACAGATTCTGTTATGCAACGAAATTGCAGAATAGTACTACAGCTCTAGTGACATTGTCTGTCAGTGACTTTTTAAACATGTTTCTTTTGGGATTGAGCTCTGCATTTGTGCATTGTCACGACGGTGGGTGGTGTGCTATGTCAGTGGATGTCGCACATTCCAGAATGACTAATGTCGATATGGGAATTTGCAGTGTGTACATTTAATACACTTACAAACAAAAAAATAGTTGGAAGAGTTAGTATTGTCAAATATCACCATCACAATCACACACATACACATACATATGTACCAACACTTAAATAATCACAACCACACAGACATTAAATAAAACAAAATGCATCGAGTTTCTGTCTTTAAAATCAGACAGTGGAATACAGACATATGTCACGCATGTCCTAATTTTCAGTATATAACACTGTAATAAAACATGCTGACTTTTACCTGAAAATCACGACGCTTTGGTCCCAGTCCAAAGGCAGTTAGGTGAAGTTAACTGGCCAGACTTTCAGGTAAGAATGAGAGCATCTCATATTCTTGGCTCTCCCAGGTTCCCACTTGCATACAAGATTACACGAAACCTATCAGAAGATGGTGTCATGGTAACTTCTTGCCTCTTGATGACATCCGACATGGCTCAACACTTAATTAGATGCAGTCTTTGCTGCTCACAGTAGTTCAGTAGGGGCTTGAAGGTAATGCAAGAGTCATTCATGTTCATCTTTGTACTCATTAGAGACTGGATGGAACTGTTGTTCAAACTTCCCCAAAGGTCTTGTTGAGTTTTTCCCAGCAGAGAAAATGATCTTTCTGCATCTGCATTGCTTTGAGGGAGTGTCAAACATGCCAGTCTGAAACATGATCTGTAACTGCAAATGGCAGATTGTGTTCTGCAATGAAATTGCAGAGAACTGTTTTAGCTCTAGTGATATGATTTGTCAATGATTGTTTAAACATGTTAGTTATGTTTGCAATAGAGCTCTGCAATTGTGCAATATCCTGACTCTGGGTGGTGTTGCTAATGATTGAAACTTGTACACTATTCCTATTACTGAAATAATCATGTTTTGCATCATATATTGAGTAAAATCCGACTTAAAAAACGTTGCCTCTGATCACAAACTTGGCAGTAATCTTTAATAAAGATTGCATAAACATTCTCATTTCAAGGCAATGATGTGTAATAACATAAAATTTTGTTCTTCAACACACATTTCTTTGATTTACCCAATTTAAACGAATTGGGAAACAGTCTAATTGGCACTCACACAGCAGTGTTTAAAGGACTTAACATGACATCACCCAATTGTCAGCAAATTAGGTAATATGTGAGATGGTGGTTGTTTATCTTTGACCGCCTTAAAACCTTTTAATTGTTTCTGTGACAATCAGCTGTATAAACTGCCCCAAGGATAGTTTTACATGAGCGCTAAGCAGGACTCTTTATTGTTTATGCATACTACAGGTTTCAGGCATATACCATGGTGGTCAAGAAATGTCTCCCTCTCTCTCTGTCTCACTTTTTTTTTTCTCCCTAAGATTACTGAAAATCATGTTTTCGAAATGTGACCATGTTTGGGGGGTTTGGTGAGTCAAAAATCATGTTTTTCACATGATGTGTTATGACAGGTATGTGTAAGGAGGTCTTTGTGATGTAAAAACTGGAGAACCTGGAAAGTACAGTGGTCCCTCAATACAATGGTGCTCAGGGAAGCCATACAGGTGTATGGCATGATAGGTGAACTCACCTAACACCAGTGTACATAAGTCTTTGTAAATATATATATGTTTTATTCAAAACTACATTAAACAGGATCGTTTTATATATGGAATGAAATTGTAAATGTTAATAATCAGTCAAGAAATAAATTAAGTAGTAATTATAAAATACATAATCATATTCCCAGTTATCAGTGTATGATATATACTGAGTGACCTAATAGTCAGGGACCCACTGATTGAACTAAAGCATAAGTTTTTTTTTATCAAACAACTGCTGTACCTATCATGCCAAAAATCATTGAAACCATTCTAAATCATGAATTATTCTTGCTAATTATTCCAAATCATATTTGTCTTGAAACAGTTTGATCCATTAACCAAATGAGTCCTTACAAAACCAAAACAATGAGTTTTGGCAAAAAATGGCAGCAGGTTACTGCCAATTGTGCTCAGGACATTGAGCATGGAGATGCAATAGTCAGCCTTTTCATCACAGTGTGAGCATACGTCATTGACAGCACATATTGTCGTGAGACATACAGAACTGGAATGCCCTTGTAGTGATCTCATCAGCAGCATGGCTGTTCACAGTAACGTTTCTCCTGCTATGTTTTATGATGTGATGGCTGTATCAATAACCATTCTGAATGATTCAGAAATGATTTTAAAAAGGTACCATCTATACTCGCCTTTAAGTTGAGTCCAACTGCAAACTGCACAGACCCAGATCTGCCATCACATAATATGCCAGCAGTTCTCGGTCTATGCAGTTCGTTAAGAGTAATCAGTAGAACAAACAATATAAACTCTAAATTGCCAGTGCATTATGGAATGGCAGATCAGGATCTATGTTGTTTGCTTTTGGAGTTAACTTATAAGCAAGTATTTACGGTATGTAATGTAAACTTTTTAAATGGATTATGGCATAATTATTTAGCAAAATCACTCATTTTATCACTGTGGGACTTGTACTATTGAATAAGCAACCACATACTCTTTTATGTGCTGGAACCAGGGACTGAACTTGAGACTGCAGAGGAACAAGCAAGCACAATACTGCTGTACTATCTGACATTATTCCCTCAGGATCTTGCTCCTGGTCTTGATTTCAACCACAGAACTTAAATCTGGACTTAAACTTAAGGCTGAATTCCATCAATCTGATTAGATAAAATGTACATGTTGCCAATAACCAGACTTAAACTTAAGGCTGAATTCCATCAATCTGATTAGATAAAATGTACATGTTGCCTATAGCCCAGACTTAAACTTAAGGCTGAATTCCATCAATCTGATTAGATAAAATGTACATGTTGCCAATAACCCAGGCTTAAACTTAAGGCTGAATTCCATCAATCTGATTAGATAAAATGTACATGTTGCCAATAACCCAGACTTAAACTTAAGGCTGAATTCCATCAATCTGATTAGATAAAATGTACATGTTGCCAATAACCCAGACTTAAACTTAAGGCTGAATTCCATCAATCTGATTAGATAAAATGTACATGTTGCCAATAACCCAGACTTAAACTTAAGGCTGAATTCCATCAATCTGATTAGATAAAATGTACATGTTGCCTATAGCTCAGACTTAAACTTAAGTTGGAATTCCATCAATCTGATTAGATAAAATGTACATGTTGCCAATAACCCAGACTTAAACTTAAGGCTGAATTCCATCAATCTGATTAGATAAAATGTACATGTTACCAATAACCCAGATGTGACGTTTGCCCTGGTTGGGGTGGGGTTCTTCCAATATATTTTAATTAAATTATGAGGAATTCCACCCTGGCTCGTGGGTTAGAATTTAAATTAGTGACGTGATAGATTTACAGCTCTGAGCCCCCAGTCAGCAATGCCGACGGTTAAATTATAGAGAACACGAAGATGAAATTCAGTTAATAACAATTTAATACATTTGATAATTTAAACGATAACTCTCAATCACTCGTCTTTCCCTCGACCAAGTGACAACCTAATTCATCACATGATTTACAGTGTGAGTTCGATTTTCCCCCTGTCCTTGTGTCTACTCATCTAATTCTTTCCGCTAATTCCTTCCTTCCTTCTTTTTCCTCCTTCGACTCCTTGTCCCTCTTGACTATCTCCTCCAATTTCGCTCCCACTTCCTCTTCCTTCCTTCTCTTCCAATTTCCTCTTAGACTTCCATGTCTCCTGACTTCTCTCCTATTTCTCCTTTCTCCGTCTCTCTATCTGAGACTATGGGACCAACTGTACTGATCTGTCCCTCAAAGCTTCCTGTGAAAAACCACAAGGCGTTAACATATGTTTGATCGAACCTCATCTCACACTAAATCAACAATTAATCATCAGATAAGGCTGTTACAGTTTTGGCCACGCATGCGTACACATCGAAATTCCCACACACTTCTTGCAGGGTACACAATGGCGTAATAACACGGTATCAGCGAATAATCCAACAGACATCAATACATTGCGTTACATCAGTATATACCCATATATTTTTAATCTCATTGTACTACAATATTACAACAATCAGACGCATGTCTGTGCATTACGCTCCCACAAGCGCACACAAATATTCAATATTCATATACTAATTTTACACACTGCGACCATTTTCCAAGCTACCATTCAATTCAACAATGGCAAAATCTATAATCACATAACAAATGTGCTAATCCACTATAAAATAACCGCGTAGTGAATTACAATATTAACTCTTACGACGGCTAGCAAGCAATATAATTCTTTACAAATATCAACTCATTTCTTCAAAATATGCAAACACATTAACATCACAAAATAATATGCAAACATATTAACATCACAAAATAATTCTTCGTACTACGATTCTAGTAATATAAAGTATACATACGACATTTCTTCAGTTAAAATGCAGTCGCATTAAGCAGAGATCAAACAACTACCTCACTGACCTTATAGAAGCTGTCTATCTTAGAATTTCCTGCCTTAAGATTTCCCACCAATTACGAATGACTGATCGGAGTTCCGCTGTCTTACTCTGGCACTCTCTCTCTAGAAAATTACGGCGAACTAACTCTTTGCTGAGAGGCGCGGGGATCTCATTCCCGCCAAAGTCGGGTCCCACCCCTATCTCAATTCTGATGGGGTGGCGCTGTGACCCTGTCCAATCGCCTAAGCGGTCAATTCAACCCGGCTGTCTGTCTGCGGGGAAGAAAGTTAAGACACTCCCACGTCTTCGGGGCAACTTCCTTTGATCTGGACAAAGGGTTTCCACACCTAGGTGATAATTGTCTCTCCGTCGGCCTAGCAGGTCCCAAGTCTGGCTATCCACGGCATACTTACGTAAGGGATTAGTGCACCTGCGGCAATGTTAAACATCAAACAATGGCTTGTCAGAATTACCTTGATTATACATGTTCAACCAGGATCGGGGTAAAACGTGACACCAGACTTAAACTTAAGGCTGAATTCCATCAATCTGATTAGATAAAATGTACATCTTGCCTATAGCCCAGACTTAAACTTAAGTTGGAATTCCATCAATCTGATTAGATAAAATGTACATGTTGCCAATAACCCAGACTTAAACTTAAGTTGGAATTCCATCAATCTGATTAGATAAAATGTACATGTTGCCAATAACCCAGACTTAAACTTAAGTTGGAATTCCATCAATCTGATTAGATAAAATGTACATGTTGCCTATAGCCCAGACTTAAACTTAAGGCTGTATTCCATCAATCTGATTAGATGAATGTACATGTTGCCAATAGCCCAGACTTAAACTTAAGGCTGAATTCCATCAATCTGATTAGATAAAATGTACATGTTGCCTATAGCCCAGACTTAAACTTAAGGCTGAATTCCATCAATCTGATTAGATAAAATGTACATGTTGCCAATAACCCAGACTTAAACTTAAGGCTGAATTCCATCAATCTGATTAGATAAAATGTACATGTTGCCAATAGCCCAGACTTAAACTTAAGTTGGAATTCCATCAATCTGATTAGATAAAATGTACATGTTGCCAATAGCCCAGACTTAAACTTAAGGCTGAATTCCATCAATCTGATTAGATAAAATGTACATGTTGCCTATAGCCCAGACTTAAACTTAAGTTGGAATTCCATCAATCTGATTAGATAAAATGTATATGTTGCCAATAACCCAGACTTAAACTTAAGTTGGAATTCCATCAATCTGATTAGATAAAATGTACATGTTGCCAATGGCCCAGACTTAAACTTAAGTTGGAATTCCATCAATCTGATTAGATAAAATGTACATGTTGCCAATAGCCCAGACTTAAACTTAAGGCTGAATTCCATCAATCTGATTAGATAAAATGTACATGTTGCCAATAGCCCAGACTTAAACTTAAGTTGGAATTCCATCAATCTGATTAGATAAAATGTACATGTTGCCAATAGCCCAGACTTAAACTTAAGGCTGAATTCCATCAATCTGATTAGATAAAATGTACATGTTGCCTATAGCCCAGACTTAAACTTCAGTTGAAGTTGATAAAATTTGGTCCAGGTTCACTAAAGTGTCTTAAGATTGAAGTCTAGACATATGGCAGTTAATTTGTCAAACTTACGTCCACCTTAAATTTCATCCAAACTGGCCTCTTTTTATGGGCTAGATTGTTAGAATCGAAACTTTAAGTTTAGATGTACTAAAGGTATGTACTAGAGGTAGTGAAATCAGGCCTTGTGTTCCCATGTTTTATAGGACCTACAAGACATAGATTTCCAGGACAACCGTAAGAGGATTGCTGTGACCTGGTCAGGATTTTATCATCCTCACCAGGAGATCATCTACAATGTAGCTCTGGGAACCACACCTGGTGGGACAGATGTTAGAAATTTCCAGTCAGTTAATGGAACCTCAACAACATTTGAGGGTCTGAATTTGACTGTATACCAGGTTTGTATACTTTCTTGACTGCAGAAAGTTCTTCTGTTTTTCTTTTGAAAAAGATTGAATAATATAAGTATCACTTTTCATCTGATGACAGCACATTCTTTTTTTTTCATAGAAAAGAGTGTTAAAATTTTGTTTTAAACTTAAAAGTCATATTTCATACCACATAGCAAGTTATTCGACTTGTGGTTGTAAATTTTAGCTGTTTTAGATCAAAATAGTTATCAGGTGCCTCATTGACTCAGTGGTTACAGTGTCAGGCTCATGATTAGAATGGTGCAAGTTCAAATCTTAACAGACCAGGCTGCATCAACTGCCTTGGTATTTCTGTGCACAAGGCATTTCACTTCATTTGTCTTGGCATAATATAATCAATTAAGTGTTGATGTGCCATTAAAATACCAAACCAAACCAGTCCAAACCAAATTGGTTATCAAACAATTTTAGGAAATCTTTATAATTTTGGCAGATTGTATAAAACAATATTTTAGTTTGGTGAATTACAGTTTGCAGATTTTAAACATTTAAATTCGGTTATTAGAAATTTTATAGAATAAATTATTTTAAAAGTATTTTATAAACAGGGTTGTATAGATACATGTATTTAATTGAAAAACTCTATAGGCGGAAAGGAAATGTACATGCAAAAAATTATGTATCAGAGGCGGCCTCTGTTTATTATAGAAAGGCATTTTATAAAATTATCATTAAGTACAGGTACTTGTTTACACTGAAACACAATTAAGCTGGTCTTTTGGAAAAAAAGACAATTTGGAATTATGTATATGGATAATTACTTAATCATTTCTAAAATTTGAAAATTTGCTAAATATGGTAAACGTTTAACTCCTTAAAAAATACATGCTATAAGATTTATCATCAGTCAGTAATAGCAACATTTTTCTATTCTCTTCAGGCATACTATGTGACCATAAAAGCAAGTTCCAATGCTGGGAATATAGTAGTGACCTCCGATGGGGTGAGGGTGGTACAGAATGGTACCAATTTTGGTGCCATCATCATCAGAGATGGAGTCCCTTGTAATGGAACAGGTAGTTTTATTTTTACAAATATAATCTAGACTCGACTTTATAAATCTGACTGTCTGTCTGTATGTTTCTCTATCGTTTTCACTCACTGACAGAGTTATCCTGAGATTTTTTCCTGTACCACATAAATCCATTGAACCTTTGGTGCAGATAAGGTCATGCACTATCTATGTTGCTTCATTCACTTGGCATCATTCCATGAACATATGTGACATAATAGACATTTTCGTTTTGTTTTACACTCTTGTATGCACTAATTGTTAAAAACAAATTCATGAATGGTGTTATTTTCCATAAATGCTTATTTTAGCTCACCTCTAGAGCTATTGTACTACCCCCAGCATCGGCATCAAAGCAGATAAAAGCATATACATATGTACAGTTGTACTGAATCCCAACCATTCTTTCTTCCTAGGTCCTAGGCAACAGTTTGAAGTGTTTTTCATAGAACCTACCCCCAGGGGAGGGGCTGAGGGGGCAAGCTCTACTTGTACATCAGTTGTACATTCTTGGTTAAGTTTGTGTTTAGTTCAGAAATCATAACAATTGGTGAGGGGATGCATTTTGGCAAGTACTACACCCTCATTGCAAAAGTAGGTCACTGTGACCCATATTTCATGCTTCACAGACTTTGGTCAAAATTTGTGTTTTAAGTTTATTTCTCAAACTCTGTTCATGGTAAAATCATCAAACTAGTTGATTGTATACATCTTTGTTAGTACCACAGCCTTACAGTTAAAGATCACTGTGACCTAGATTTAACATTTTACTGGCATATGTTAAGTTTTTGCATTTAGCACATTTCCAATTCAGTTTTTTGCACACTGTATATTACTGTTACACCTGGAATCAATACACTTTGTAAGGGGATGCATCTTGATGGGTACTACAGCCTTATCACAAAAGTAGAGCACTCTGATCCATATTTAATGTACTAATGACTTTGGTTAAATTTTGTGTTTTAGGTTAATTTCTCAAGCTATGCTCATGCAAGAACCATCAAATGATATGATTGTATACATCTCTGTTAGTATCACACTTTTACAACAAAAGAAAGTCACTATGACCTACATTTCATATTTTACTGGTTTTGGTTATGTTTTTTGCATATTGCTCATGACCAAATATTAGGTTTTTGGCACCCTGTACATATCTGTTATACCTAGAATCATGAAACTTGGTGAGTGGGTGTGTCTTGATGACTACTACGCCTGCATCACAAAAGAAGATCACTGTGGTCCTTATTTCATGCTTCACTGACTTGAGTTCAGTCACAAGCTCTGTTTATGCCAGAATCATCCAACTAGATGATTGTATGCATCTCTATTAGTACAACACCTACAGTTAAAGAAGGTAACTGTGACCTGCATTTCACATTGTACTGGCTTATGTTGCGTTTTTGCATTTAGCTCTTGATCACATAGGTTTTTTACCTTTTGTATAAAAACTCTTATATCTGGAATCATTAAACTTGGTGAGGGGATGCATACTGATGAGTTCTACATGCTCATCTTAAAATTATGTCACTGTGATCCATATTTCACACTTCACTGACTGGTTAAATGTTGTGTTTTCAGAGTTTATGCATGAGTCATTAAACTAGATGATTGTGTGCATCTTTCATAATACCACACCCATACGGAAAAGGTCACTGTGACCTATGTTTCTCATGTTACTGGTTTAGGTAAAGTTTTTGCATTTAGCTCATGACTACATAGGTTTATTGCCTGCTTTGTACAGACTATCCTATCTAGAATCGTGAAACTTGGTGAGGGGGTGCATCTTGATATTACTATTTCATTTCATTTGTTATGATCCATATAATAGGTTTCACTGACTTCAGTCAAATTTTGTTTCTGATGTTCATTTCTCAGACTCTTTTCATGCCAGAATCTTGAAATTGATGATAATATGCACCTATGTTACAAGCATGCCCTTACAACAAAAGAAACTCATCATAACCTATAGTTCATTTTTTAATTACTTTTTTTTAGTTTTTGCATTTAGCTAATGGCCACATGAATTTTGGCATGATATATGCATACAATCCTACCTAGAATTACAAAACGTGGTGGGGGGATGCATCTTGATAAAATCTAAAGCCATTTTGCAAAGAGAGGTCTCTGTGACCTATATTTCACGCTTCAGTGATTTTGTTGAAATTTTGTGTTTAAAGTTCATCTGTTGTGTGCTGTTTATGTTCCAATCATGAAACTTGATAATTGCATACATCTCTGTTAGTACAATACCCTTACAACCAATGAAGGTTACTGTGACATCAATTTTATGCTTTGCTAATATGGGATAAGTATTTGTTTTTATGACCACATAGGTTATGATGTTATTCAATGGTATATACATCCTAGTTTATTTAGAAGGCCATTTTTGACCAATGCAGTTGAAAGTAAGAATAAATGTTTTCTCAGTGGTAATCTTTCCATATTAATGGTAATCTTTCCATATCTTTGTATATTGTGATAAGTTATCCTCAACAGGTTAACTCTGTAGTGGCTAATCAAGGTAGTTAGTTTATGATGCTGTCCATATGTATGTACGCCCATCTGTTTCCTATTTTGTTTCTGTGCAATAACTTGAGTACTCTACCATCTGCTGTTACCAAACTTTTAAGTAGCTTGTATAATGTTCAAGGAAGAAACCTATCGATTTCAGCTCAAAAGATAAAATGTCACAAGGATTGATTGAAGGACAACTGTTTCAACACAATAACTCAACTTGTGTTCTCAATACCTTGACCAAACTTTGTAAATGGCTTGCATTTGAAATAAGAAAGAGACCTATTGATTTTTTAGGTTAAAAGATCAAAGATCAACATCACCATGACTCTAAAAACAAAATTGGCCTCTGCATGGTATCTTTAGTTCTTTAATAATCTAGTTTGACCAGAGTTTGTAAATGGCTTGCGTTTTAGACAAGGAAGACACCTATTCATTTTGGGGTCAAAAAGTCAGAGGTCAAGGTCACACTGGAAGAAGAAAGAAGCATTTCCACAAAAGCACTTAAGTTCTGTACCACGTACCTTGACCAAACATTGTAGGTGTCTTGCATTTGAGCCAAGAAAGGCATCTATTGATTTTAGGTCAATAGGTCAAAGGTCAAGATCACCAAGACTGAAAGAAGAGAAGTGGGTTCTGCAGAATAACTTTAGTTCTCTGTCTTTTACCTTTACCAAATTTTGTGGATGGCTTGCATTTAAGACAAGGAAGACACCTATTGATTTCAGATTCAAAAGATCCAGTATCCGACCAATGAAAGTGGATTTTGCATATAGAAGTATAATAATACTATTTGCCATATGGTGTTTGTGTAATGTACCATTTCTTGTTATGTTCAGATTCAAGTTTTTCAAAGCTGGCATTCATATTTCAGATTGTTAGGAGCTGGCATCTATTTGTGTAGTAGTGCAGTAATGCCAAGTACATACCAAGATGATTGATTATGTTTGCATTTTAAATAATTCATTGTATTATTCTTTGTGAACTAAAAATACATGTATCATAAATAAAGTATACAAAGATTATTTGTGAAGAAATTAAACTTAAATCATAAGATATTTTGTCTGAGAAGAACATTTATGGTGACCCTATAACATAATATTTGGTTTTTTACAGGTCTGTCTTCCAAAAACTTCTCCCACCACTCAGATGTAAGTACATAAGTTTACTTATCCTCATGAAAATGTAGTTTCTGATTTATTGGAGTTGCAAAACAAAACTGCAGAAATTGATATTCAATGAATAACAGTGAATTCACTGTGAAATATTTCATACTCTTCTATAGTACAGTGAAACCTGCGTTAATGGTCACCTTTATATAGCAGTCACCTGGTCTGAACTGCTATTCCCATTTCTTCCAGAGAAAAAAAGCCATGTATTACATGGAGACCTGCTTTCTACTGTCAATAGCCTGGTGTTTCCTAAACAATCAGTGGTTTCTTCCTGCTTAAAGCAGTCACTCAAGCTTATTGACCATGCAAATGAAATGTTTGTTTTCCCAAGAAAGGTATTGTGTAGGTAAAGACATGCCATGTGAATTGATGTGGAAACATGCCTTATCTTGATTGTATTCACTGTACTCAAGCCAGTGAGTAAAATTTTTAATTTGCTAATCACTCCATTTTTATTGTAAGAATTTGAATAAAGCCACATTATTGCTTAGAAATTTATTCTTGGGTAAATACTTGAGGTAACATGTCAGTATTTTGGCTGCCCCACCCCTTCCCGTTTTTATGGGGTGAGGATGGAGGTGAGTTGCATTGATGACCATACTAAATGTATTGAATATAATAGATTAATAGAGAACTAAATTTACCTGAATTTGCTTTAGTTTATCAAATGTGACATACTTAACAATTTCTATCAGTGTTTCCTGCATTTACTGCATAATAATACTTTGGGGATCAAAATTGTGGTAAGTTCTTCCAGTGTATTGTTTATAATGCACAAAATTGAATTCAGCTTTCAAACACTGCTCAAGGCCTCAGGTGGCTGAGTGGTCTAAGGCGGTCATCTTTACAGATCACTGACATCTCACCTCTGTCTGTGTGGGTTCAAGTCTTGGCTCGGTCAACGTGGGTATGTGAGAAAGCTTGCCAGTAGCATCCCATGGGTCAGTGGTTCTATTTGGGATTTTCCCAGGTTCTTCCTCCACCAAATATACTGGCTGCCATGAATAGACTATCATGTGTTGAAAAATGTTGTTAAACCCACAAAACCACAAAAATCAAACGGTGCTCATTTCTGTTGGATAAGTGGATTATAATTATTGTAAGGAGAAAAAAAAAAAAAAAAAAAAACAGCTGTTGTATTATAATAGTAAGGAAAAGTTTGCCAAAATCTGTATGCTCAAAATGCATTGTGGTCTGAGAAAAATGGATAGTCACAATGTACATACCATTTATTATCTATCCATGTTTGAGATGAAAATGTGAACAGGCATTCAGTCAATAGGTTATTCTTTTTAATCCAAGAATAAATAATGGACCAACACTACAGTGACAATTTCATATAAGATATTCTGTTGGTTCATAGTTTTCAAGGAATGCTCTGCCAAATTCTGCAAGAACACTAAACTGAGGACAAAAACTCATACACATTTAATAAATACATGATGAAAACAGTGTTTCAACTTAAAAGGCATCACAAGTCTTTGAACAAAGCCGACCTGTCAGTCATTGGGGTGACACTTTCTATATTTGGCCTAGGTTTGTTCCATCAAAGACAGCCAACTCCAGCTGAAATATACAAGCAACTGAGCTAGCTACCTCATTACTATATATATATATATACATATATATATATATATATATATATATATATATATATATATATATATATATATATATATATATATATATATATATGTATATATATGCAAAACAATGTACATGAAATGTAGGCAGAGGGAAAGCTTGAATAAATCTGTGAATTAAACCCTTTTCCATCAGATTTTATAAATTTATACAGTGAATTTTTTAATAGGAAATTTTGACAATTGCCTTAAATAATAGGCCAGGTTGATTGCTTTCACAGTTTCATTTAGCTCTGGAGGATCAGCAAATGATATGTTGATTTCCACTTGGGGCAGTCGATCAGTTGCCTCCTCGCTGATAGATAACTGTTGATTGAGGGTGTTGTTGAAGTTTTCTGCCCATCTTTAAAGTATCTTTTCTTTGTGAGTGAGCAGCATGGCACTGTCAGCACTCAGTATTGGAGATGTTCCTGATGACTGTGGCCCCGTAGATTGTCTTGAAAGCATCATAGAAGTTCTTCGTGTCATTCCTGTCTGTGTAGGACTGGATTTTATCTGCCTTATTGCTCAGCCATGAGTCTTGCAACTCTTCAAGTTTGCATTGGACAGTCCTCTTGATGTTATTGAAGGCTGCCTTGTTAGATGATGAAGTGCTGTCTTCTAAATAGGCCTTCTGAAGTAGCTATTTCTCATTCAGAAGTTTCTGTATGGCAGCATCATTCTCATCAAACCAATCTTGATGTTTACATGTGATGGGATGGAGGGTTTTGGATGCAGTTGAGTACACATAGTCTCTGAAGGATGTCCAGTTTTCCTGTTCATTCTCAGAGTTTGTATCGATTGTATCTTGTTGGCTGCATGGTTCTTCGACATATGCCTGTTTCACATTCTCCTGTTTCAATTTGGTGATGTTAAGTTTTTTGGGCACTTTTTTGCATTGTGGTCATCTGCTAGGCTGAATCCAGATATTGAGCTTGCAGACTATGAGCCTGTGGTCAGTCCAGCATTCTGCACTTCTCGTGGCCTTCATCACTCGGACATCCTGTCTGTCTCTTCTCCTGATGATGACGTAGTCAATAAGATGTCAGTGCTTGGAGCATGGGTCCATCCCAGATGTCTTGTTGTGGTTTGGCAGACAGAAGACTGTGTTGGTGATTAGGAGGTCATGTTCAGCGCATTTTTTCAGTAGGAGGAGTCTGTTGTTGTTGCATTTGCCAAAGCCATATTTGACAATGACACCTGGCCATATATAGTGATCTGTGCCAACTCGAGCACTGAAGTCACCAAGGGTGATGAGCTTGTCTGCCTTTGGTACTTCTGCAATAAGAGACTCCAGGTCTTCATAAAAGTTGTCTTTGATCTCATCTGGGTTGGTCATGGCGGGTGCATAGGCGCTTATGTTAGTTGCATGTCTTTATCCAGACAGTGGGAGTCTCATTTGCATTAGTCTGTCATTCACTCCTTTTGGGAGATTTGTGAGTTTGCTAACTAGCTATGATTTGATGGGAAACCCAACACCAGCTTCATGTCACTCTTATTTACTTTGGCCACTTCAGAAGAAGGTGTAGTCAGCTCCTACTTTGGTGAGTTGTCCTTCTTCAGCTAGGCGAGTTTCACTCAGGGCTGCTATCTGGATGTTGAATCTGGCCAATTCTATACCAACTGGAGCTGTTCTTCTCTCTGGTCTATCTGCTGATGTACTGTCCATTAGTGTGCGTACGTTCCAGGCACCGATGGTGAGTTGTGTCACCTTTGTATTGTTAGGTCTTCGACCACTAAGGTGGGATCCCCATTGGCCGGGATGTGCTGACCAGGGTTAAGGTGAAGCAGGCAATGTTTAGGACACCTTTTCTAGCCCCTTCCTCACATTAGGGAGGTGAGCAGTGTGATCATAAAATGGGCTGTTCAGTCACCTAGGGGACTGCCGAGTTCCACTGCTGGTTCGGTCCAGTGAAAAGCGACCCTATGTCCTGAGCTGCCTGTGTGCAGGTCTGCAGCTACAGCTCCCAGTGTATCCACATCTGCTGCTTTGCCGCTCGCCCATCACCACAGGACTTGAAGGTATCTGGTGGGGGAAGGGGAGTAGTGTCATGACTTGCATGTGAGTTGGATTTAAGTGAGGGAAGTTATTGCGCAGAGTTGCCCTCACTCTCTCGTCCAGGCCTGTCTGAATCCAGTGGCATGACAATGTCGAAACATCTGGAGACACGTTTGGATGCAGTGGATGACCATCAGTTTCTTCTGCACCTGGGCTGATACCCTGC
The DNA here is from genome assembly GCA_029931535.1 of Margaritifera margaritifera. Classification (NCBI taxonomy): domain Eukaryota; kingdom Metazoa; phylum Mollusca; class Bivalvia; order Unionida; family Margaritiferidae; genus Margaritifera; species Margaritifera margaritifera. Next base: position 1,474,411 of record JAQPZY010001503.1, on the reverse strand, counting down.
ACTGTCCACACAGCTCTTGCCATCTGCCTTCACAGTCGGGGGATGAGCATATCTGCTTGGCTGCCTGATCCACCAGAAGGAACTTTCCAGAGACACCATAAGAAGTCTTTAGAAAAATCCCAAGACAATTTAGTTGCTAATTTCAAGCAGCATAAAACAAATAACATTCCTTTGATTCTATTGGCAGGGTTGGTTGTCTTCAGTGTTTGAAATTTGTTGACATGGATTATACTATGTGTGATCAGAAGTAATTCCGAAAGGATTAAAGACATTAATTGATTATGGTTGGATTACTAAAGAGTAGGGGTGAAATGATACACCTCTGCCACATATCGATACAATTCATGATATACAACCTACGATATGATACATTATCGATACACATATCAACTTGATGGTATTTTCATCTTTAGAAGGTCTGTCAGTGGTAGGGTGGTGCCATTTATATGAATTGACTTATTGGTTGTATTTCTAGTATGCAGATTACAGAGAGATGTAGACTTATCATCTGTTCATATGCCGTTCTCATCCTGGACAAGATTTTTTAAAAAGTACTTCCAAACAGACTACCTGTTAGGTGTCAGTGATTTTTATTCAACCTTTTAGGCCATTTCAGGCTGCTCCATTTGATCAGGTGCAGGACTCATCTTGGTCACCAAGCCCTTTGTTTTGCACTGCATGAATGCTTTTAAAGCATCTCATTACCAATTTCATGTCTTCACTTAAATTTGGAAGGCATTACAGTGTTATCTTCAAAACAGAAGAAATAGTGCAATTTCCTCGTTCAAGGGAAATATTTTCTAGAACGAGTCCGAGTGGTGGAGTGGAGATGACTAACAGCCAGATCCTTTGCATTGTACTTCCTGCAGATGCAAAACAACTGCCGTGGCCACAGACACTTGTTTCTGTCAGTGAAACAGGAAATTATTGACAACACCCACTTCTCTTCTTAAAATTGACAAGGTGGCTATAACTCGTGCAGTTGGAATCTGCCCCCTTGCCGATTCTGTGCTAACAATTTTGGTACTGTTGGCACGTTCAGTCACTGCTTACATATATCAACATAAAAGGAGACATTCCAAACTTGTTCGCCATGTACGATTTAAGTACTTTACAAATCATTTAATAGCCACTTTTGCACAAAGTTTCTCTGTTGCTTTGTATCTATTTGGATTGAGTTTGGTTGCCAATACTTCTGGTGTGTCATGTAGTGAATAAGCTACAGTTAGTTCTGATTTGTGGTTATTGTTTTACTCTAAGTCTATTAAACAAACAATAACCACCAATCAGAATTGAATGTAACATATTTCACTAAATGACACACCGGAAGTGTAGCCTTCAGATTCAATCCAAGTAGAAATGATGAGAAACAACAGAGAAATTTCGCGTAAATGTGGTAATTAAATGATCAGTAAAGTACTTAAATAATACACAGGGAACAAATCTGGAATGCCTTCGTGACATTGATATATGTTGTCAGTTGATGAGCATGCAGACAGGATAAAAAAATCAGCATGGAACTGATGGGGGGGGGGGGCTGATTTCAAACCTTGTGAGTTAGTCACCTTGTGTTTGTTAATTTGTAGAAGGTGAGTGGGTATTGTCAGTAGTTTTCTCAGATGAATTCTCAATTCAAAGAATGAAAAGGCAAACAACTAATAATTATTCACAACTGCTGAAGATTAAAGTAACTTGTATAGGGTAAATATCATTTTGTATCAATTCTTCACCTCTTGTATCGATATAGGTATCGATTTGGAAAAAGTATAGATACGTCAATTAATTGTTTCATCCCTACTAAAGAGCTCAATCAGCATAAAACAATTAAATTTACTTTGATTCTCTCGACAGGGGAGGTTCTTCAGTGCTTTAAGTTGTCGAGATGGATTTGAGTCTGTGCTATACGTGAACAAAAGTAATTTGGGCAAAATTAAAGATAATAATTAATTATGGTTGGATTACAAAAGAGCTCAAGTGGTATAAAACAGGGTCAGGTTGCCTTTGGTGTTTAAGGTTTGTTGAGATGTCTAAGCGTGTTTTATCTCCCAATGCTAAAACGCCAAAATCTAAGCAACCAAAATATCACACGAAATTCAGTGATGGATGGAAACGGGAATTTCAGTGGCTAGAATCAAGTTCAAAGAACATGAATATTTATTCTGCCCTTCCCATAAAGTTGATTTTAAAATGTGCTATGGTGGCAAAAATGTCATTACACATCGTGCAGAAACCCTATCTCATGAAAGCATATTAAATGTGACAACAAATACGCCATCACTGAAATCCATGTTCGCGGAATATGCAACAAATGTGGATAAAGATATATGTGCTGAGACACTGTTTGCCAAATTAATAGCTGAACATAACCTCCTGTTTATTGTAGCAGATAATATTTCAGATCTAGTCAAAATAATGTTCCCTCACTTGGAAATCCCACAAAAGTTCACATACAAACGGATGAAAATTACTCACATGATACCCAAGCTTTGGGTCCTCATTGGGATAAGAAAGTTGAAGACATGTGCCGCAATGAAAAATTCCCCATTCTCATTGAAAATCCTCCCTCTTTTGAAGTCAAAACTCCTGACCAAATTTCAAGAGTCTCCTGATTTGTCCTAAGCTGACTTCTCTGATCTGTCACATGTATGCAGTAGGTATTATGATTTTTCATTTTTAACACTAATGAAATCTACAAAAAGTGAGACTCCATGGATAAAAGTTATTCTACAATAAATTAATAGTGTCACTTACACATATTTAAAGCCAGGTACAGTTCTAGATTGGTATTCAAATTTTATTTATTTGTATGCATTTTAAAATTATATCTATTTTGAAGTACGTTACCTGATCATAGTATGTTCGGAGTACATCCACTACCTTTCAAATCCAACCTTCCCAACAGATGTTATGACCATCTTGGCTTGGTTTAGCTGCAATAGTGCTAAAAGGTCGTCTACTTGCTTGTAAAAGAAGTCAAATGAAAGTAGTCACCTCTTGAATATAGGGATTGGTGCCAAAATCCCTATAGTTGTAGATTACTTCTTCCACTCATGCTGGTGCGCATACTTCTTATGAAGGTCTCACATATTCCACTTCTTTTTCTGCTTTTCTGCTGTTGGAGTGAATTCTTTGACTTACCTTCCTTCAAGGAGGTATACTCCATCTGTTTTCTACCTGTCTCTTGCTCCATTTTCATTTCTGATGAATCTTTATCACTTCATTTGTTAACTTCATCATGCAATGGTTCAATTAGCACTATCTTAATTACTTGCACAACGGTCATTATCACTTATGAGTCAGTTCAGTCCTTGACCTGTGCACAATGGTCATTATCACTTAAGAGTCTGTTCAGTCCTTGACCTGTGCACAACGGTCATTATGACTTATGAGTCAGTTCAGTCCTTGACCTGTGCACAACTGTCATTATCACTTATGAGTCAATTCAGTCCTTGACCTGTGCACAACTGTCATTATCACTTATGAGTCAGTTCAGTCCTTGACCTGTGCACAACGGTCATTATGACTTATGAGTCAGTTCAGTCCTTGACCTGTGCACAACTGTCATTATCACTTATGAGTCAGTTCAGTCCTTGACCTGTGCACAACGGTCATTATGACTTATGAGTCAGTTCAGTCCTTGACCTGTGCACAACTGTCATTATCACTTATGAGTCAGTTCAGTCTTTGACCTGTGCACAACTGTCATTATGACTTATGAGTCAGTTCAGTCCTTGACCTGTGCACAACGGTCATTATGACTTATGAGTCAGTTCAGTCCTTGACCTGTGCACAACGGTCATTATGACTTATGAGTCAGTTCAGTCCTTGACCTGTGCACAACGGTCATTATGACTTATGAGTCAGTTCAGTCCTTGACCTGTGCACAACGGTCATTATCACTTATGAGTCAGTTCAGTCCTTGACCTGTGCACAACGGTCATTATCACTTATGAATCAGTTCAGTCCTTGACCTGTGCACAACGGTCATTATCACTTATGAATCAGTTCAGTCCTTGACCTGTGCACAACAGTCATTATGACTTATGAGTCAGTTCAGTCCTTGACCTGTGCACAACGGTCATTATGACTTATGAGTCAGTTCAGTCCTTGACCTGTGCACAACGGTCATTATCACTTATGAATCAGTTCAGTCCTTGACCTGTGCACAACGGTCATTATCACTTATGAATCAGTTCAGTCCTTGACCTGTTTTTGTTAACTTTGCCAATAATTAGCCCTTTATTCATATTTTGGTACAGTGACACCCAGCTATAGCATGATGGTCTGTGTCCACTGATTGTCATCATACTGTGTAATGTATTGTGCATTAGTGTGACTAATCAGTAAACTAAAGAAAGTGATGCATACATATCCCCTAGGCTCTACAAATAGCGTGTGCATGGGGGAGGGGGTATAAATGTTGATGCAAAGCTCATGCTTCAATGGTACAGTTACCATCTTAAATCAATGCATATTAAATGATCAATGGTGAAAATTCAGTGAATGCATATTTGATATTCAATTTTAAGCAGAGAACCATGCATTGGTACATACTTGTATTGGATGAATAGTTAAAGTATTGATACATGTATTCACCACCGGATATCACCGCATCTATAACAGTGAATCCATAATAAATATGCACAAAGAAGATACATTTTAGTCATATCATCATAGATCATGATGTGTCTCAATTCAATGCAAAACAATAATCCAAAAATAATGTCAAGAAAGATAAAACAAAAACATTTATGGTTCAGTATGTATGAATATGTATGTGTCAAGGTCATTAAACAATGTCTATAAATTTCAAATCGCTAGAATGTACGCAACTAGATTCCATATGAATCTGAATAATGTACATAATTCATTTGACTATAGCATGAATAATTGTTAACGAACAAATTGAGGCAAATGAACGATATGACTCACAGGTCGATTGATTTTGTGAAGATTGTCTGACAACATGGCTAAGCCATGTCTTCATGATGGCTGCTTCATTTTTTGATGTTTTTATAAAGCATCACCCAGTCATTTGAACATCCTTAAGCAGCAAGATTGACATTGATGATTAGCAATTACTTAATTAGGTATGTAAATTAATTGATTTATAAATTCAGGTGAGAGACTTTTTCTTTCCTCTGCATTGTTTATTACTTGGTTGTGTATGCTGGTTGACTGAGCAAACATCTGTTGGCTATTGTTTACTCTGGAATAAGCAATGATTGTACATAGGATGCATTGAAGACAACACAAAGAAGACTTAATGGCCTTATTGTTGATGGTTCAATAATAATTAGATTAACAATTATCAGCTTTTTATAGAGCTGATGTCTTTCAAAATAATTTAAGATCAGAATGCAGTGATTGACTATTGACACTGTTGACACCATTAAAAGAACATTCACAAATTATTTGCTTGTTTTGTGGGTTTAATGCCATTTTTCAGCATATGATAGACTATACTTGGTGGAGGAAGAACCCGGGAACACTCCGAGAAGAGCCACCGACTCATGGGAAGCTACTGGCAAGCTTTCTCACATACCCATCTTGGCTGAGCCAAGACTTGAACCCACGTGAACAGAGGTGAGATGTGAGTGATCTGTAAAGGCGAGCGCCTAAGACCACTCAGCCACCCAGGACCCCTTCACATGTAGAAGTTGTAACATCTGTATTCATATATATATATATAAAGACGAAGTGACAAAACATTTATTCTACAATAACACAACACATCTTGACAAATTATTAAATCAAAACTGTTGTTTATATTGTCACTAATATTTTGCATTACTTCAATAAATTGGTGAAATTATTGTAAAATTCGTGTTATAATAAAGTGTGCTGTAGCGGGGTTTTGCTGTACTATACATTCAGGTGCATTTTTATTAATTTTCCTGAACTATTACACCATTTTTATTAACTTTCCTGAACTATTACATTGGTGTTAGTGTCCCTTTTCATCAGTAGTTTGCATGATGCTTGGCTGATTTTGAGAAATTGCTAAAACCTATAGATGTCCATAAAGCATTTAAGTTGAAAATGTATATATATTTCAGGACAAACGTATACCTTGCCAGATGGATATTGACTACCAGTCTTCAGCTAACACCCTCCATGCTTACTGGACCGTGCCGGACAGTATGAAAGCATACACATCTCTTGTGTATTGGAGGGTAGAGATAAGAGTGCCACACTTGGGTAGGTCGTTACAAAGGGAACATTTTAAATTTTCTCATTTAAATTTAAACTTGTTTAAAATAAAGTTTAAAAGTCTATATTTGAAATTTCCAGTGTGCTACAACTTCATTTATTATAGTTATACCATCCCCCAGATTTACCAGGGTTGTCAGATCAACCAAGCTTGGCATGCAGCTCTATACTGATTAGATGGATAATGAGTTTAGTTTTCATCATATCACTTCATCATTTGGATTACCTTATATAGTCATGTATAAGCTAATGCCAACTGCAAACTGCATAGACCCAGATTTTCCGTTGCATAATGTGTCGGCAGATCTGGGTCTATGCAGTTTGTAAGGACTACTCAGTAGAACAAACAAGATAGACCCTGATCTGCCAGCGCATTATGCGACGGCAGATCCAGGTCTATGTTGTATTGATTTGGACCCAGCTTATATGCGAGTATAAACGATATGCTATGGCCCTTGAATACCCATCTTCTTCTAACTGTGGTTCCCAACACAAATTCTCTTTAAGACTCTGCCAAGCTAACTGCAGTGAGCAGAGCTCTTTGCAGTGTTCCTAACCTAATAATTGATAAATTAAACTTAAGACTTACCAAGTCAACGTTTGATTGTAATTTCATGAACCCCATAAGTACCTTAGTGATCACATGAGATGACATTGGTCACGTGACTGATCAGTCTTTAGAGCATAAGAAATGGAAGTCTCAACGTCTTATTGGGTGGGAAATACCAAGGGTGTTCATGTGATCACTAAGGCACTTATGGGGTTCATGAAATTACAATCAAACGTCGACTTGGTAAGTCTAGTTTAATTTATCAATTTCACTTCCCCCATAAGTGCCTCGTGATCCCATGAGATTTTAGAGAGAGGCTTCCATGCATGGAAAAGATTAACAACAACTAGAAGAAAAAAGGAAGAAACGTTTTATGTGTTGTTAGTAAATCAGATAACCCATAAACATAGTAAATTACATGTGCATTATGAAATTCTGGATGCCGACAAGACCTTTCTACTGAATTCAATCTTGTCTGTAGTGGGCTTGTCATAGAATTTCCTGAAAATACAGGCACTAGCCCAAACAGCTGCCTTCAAAATTGTACCCAATTGTGTGCCTTTAGCACAGGCTGCAGAAACAGATGCAGCCCTTGTGCTATTAGCCTGAAAAACGGATGTATCAGTACCAGACTTTCTCATAACAGTTTTTATCCATTTTGATATTGTGCCTTTAGCAACTTTTTTATATGGGGATTGTGTGATGATAAATAATTGTTTTTCGGATTTTCAACATCTGAAGTAATATTCTCTCGACCATACAAAAATGCAGAAATATTCCCTGCAACAAAATTGTCTGGTGTGTTGTTCATACAAGAAACATCATAATATGTACTTACATTATGCTGCATACTATTGGCCTAGGAAGATCTTACTGATCCTTCCGATGTTTGGGAAACCCTGTTCCTTGTTTCAGAACATTTTTGTAGCCTTGATTCGAGCAGTGATTGGTCTGCCACTGAAAATTCCAGTTCTGGGAGTGTCCGACGCGTGAATAGAGTTGTCCTAAAAAAGGCACACTGCTTATTGACATTGAGCCTACTTTTCGTTTAGCTGCATCCTGTTGTTTCTTTCCAAGCAGCTGAGTCCCGGCCTTCTGAGATTTGTTAAGCTTCGTGATCTGCCCATTTAGGTTATCACCAAAAAGCCAGTCGGTGACAGGGTTTGCGGCAGCACAGATGGGCTGATACACATCAGTTAGCTCTGGCTTTATGAGCTCGCGGCACTTGACGCTGAAATCGCTGAACAGAAAAGATGACAATTTGATATGTCCATGACGAAATCCCGGACTGAATCCAACAGTTATTCCTGTAGGTTGTTTATATGCTTTTTAAATAGTTCAATAGCCCTTAAAGTTGGGACCAAGATTTGCCCCAACTGAGTTTGCAGCTTTTGCAATGAAATATCTGCACTCTTCTCCTGTTTGGACATGGCATTCCAGACCTCGATATTCACTCTGGGCACCTTTAAATTGTCACAATTTCCTGGTCTGAGATACTTCTCCTGTAAAGGTTTAACCTTGTCGGGAATTAAAACGGAACACAGGCTTTTATTGACAACTTCAGCCAGCTTTACATCCACATTTAGGCCTGCTTTTTGTTGCTCCAACAAAAATCTTTCAACCTCTGCAAACAATTCATCATTGTCATTTGCAGTGACCTCTTCAGAGTCTGTGTCTGGCATAATTATTTGCATCTTACTAGCAATGCTGGCCATTATTTCTTCCATTTTTGTCTGTCCGAGCTGGCCAATATGTGCCTCTCTAGGCTGCACACCTATGGATGCAGTCGCCGATGGCAAACACGCTCGTTTTCCCATCAAAACTGTAGTAGAAGACGTGCTGAAATCATCTGTGTGGTTTTCCTTTCGTTTGCGACAGTTTTTGAGTATTTCACTCATTAAGCCCGTCCCCTCTGGGATCTGTCTTGGTTGGTTTGTACCCTCCATTGTCTGAAAACTTGGCAGTCCAGTGAACACTCGCAAAATTTGGGAAATGGCTTGCAACACTTTTCCTCTACAAATGTACACCCCAATCTGTGAAAATAATTGCTCACGAATGGCAAAAGAACGATAACTGCAACACTTTTATGCAGAAAATCATAAATTATGCTGTATATTTGTGTTTTCTTCTTTAAAATTTTGCTCCCAAACTTATCACATCAATGTAACCGTGGTTCTGATCAGTCACTTGACCAATGTCATCTCATGGGATCACAAGGCACTTATGGGGGAAGTGAAACTCTAGTTCCAATACCTTTCCATGTATTGCCACCAAAACTTACACTCTAGGTACATCTTAGGATAAAGTAATTATAGTAAATGGGACAACTGTTGTAGGAATAGATTTTAAGATTGATAGCAGATTAGTTTCAGAAACCAATGTCAAAATTCTTGTTTACAATTAAAAGTTTATTATGTGATGCACAACATTAAAGTTTCAAGTTTTGGAAATTCCCTAAAAGTCTCTAATTTAGTACAACAACTGTTTAAATATTATTGACAATAACTGTATCAATAATCAGTCAGAAATTTAAAATTTCTGAAATTCAACAATCTTTAGATGTTTGAAATCCTTTTTATAAAAAAAGTTCAGAATTAAAATTTTTAAAAAACAAATTTCTAGCAGAAAATAATTCTTCTTGAAAACGATTAGAAAAATTAAAAGATAATTGTATACATTGAAACTTATGAAAACTGGCCTGACAAAATGAGTTGTATTGTCTATATGAGACCTTGTTTTGGGTCTCAGATATAATATTTTTTAATAGTATTGTTATTAAGATTGTCTTAATCTGTGGTTTCAGTGAAGGCTAGTTTTCTCCAGGTCCTTTGTATATTAAATATAAACCTATCTAGATCCACAGATTTTATAGAGAATTTGTATCGTTTCAGATGTATGGGATTCCTTCACAGAGTACGAAGAGCTTGCAAATGTACACGAGACTAGGAATGGTCAGCTGATCCTAGAGTCGGGTCGAATGTACAGGTCAAAGGTCAAATTCTGTGCATCACATTTCTGTGGTCAGCCAGTGGTCAGTGATGGAGTAATGGTCATCACGGATCCACCTGTGAGCAAGGCAATGTCTCTTAGATACACTGAGAATGGACAGGTGAGATAAGAGTATCTTATGTCAATTTTTTTTTAATTCACTGAATTGTTTTGTTTCTCAAAATTTATGGGAGGGTCTTGTGTCTTGCATGTAAATCCTATGTGAGAAAAGTAGAATATATCATATGCACTGGCTTGGGATAGGGATATCCCACCTGAGGGTTAGAATTGTTTGGTAGGAACATGGTCCATTTCCTGCCAATAAATTTTGATACTGAAAGTAGTATTTCCATATCCTGCACCGATGGATATGATGGATTATTGTTGAGCCTGCCTTGGCTGCAGGTTCACATAGCTATCACTTTGGTGTCTGTATCCATCTATCCATCCATCTGTCTGTACACACCCTAGGTTAAGGTCGGCATTCACGTTTTCTACATTAAGCTCAGTGTTAAAGGTGTTTATTTTGTAGCTAAATACAAATTGGGCTAGACAAGAAAGGAATTCTCTTGTTTTTTTTTCTTATTTCTAATCAGGAAAGTGTGGTGGAAAAATAGATGGCAGTCATTGGTTTGTATATAGCAGTGCTCGAAATAAGAATTTTTTTTCACTAACCCACAGGATCACCAAAATAAATTTTTTACTGATCCTGCCCAAATTTCACTGATACTGCTAAAATCAAATGGAAGCCAGTTTAGTTTCTCATTCAACATGTATTATTCATTATCATCAACTCAAAACAACAGCAACTGTATTTCACAAACAAGATACATGAAAAGTTGAAAGTTCAAATTCATTTTTTGTATCTGATTCATCATCAGATCTTGGTCCATATTTGCTCTGCTTCTGAGGAACCAACTTTCTGTTTTGAATTCATGTATCCCTATGCCATTATGTGTATGGAACTTACATTGTGTGATTCTAGGGATGATTTATGAAAATTTCTACACCCATCAACAAATGAAGTACCCCGCGCTTTTTTGTATTTCTCTGAATATTCAGTGCAGAAAATGCACAACATCACAGCCACTTGTGGTTTATACCTGGCCATTTGTGTTCATTTTACCAGCATTTCCGATACTTTCTTAGGCTCTTCTCTTGATCAAATTTATGATTGTGCTCTCTTTTGTCATCATCAAATTTCTGCCATTTCGGTGGCAGCTGCACACCTTGCAAATACTTACCATATATACTCGCTTTTAAGTCGACATTTTTTACATGCAGAGTAGGGGTCGTCTTATAAGCGCGACATTAAAAAAAAATAATCTTGGGATAATGTTGGAAACTCTAGATGTTTGCAGTACATAAAAATACTGTCAATTCATATATTTTTACGTTTTCATACCACTATTCCTATGCAGTAATGCATATATGGTATGCACTGTGTTTATCCGTTTCATGATGGTATTCAATACATGTATCTACAGTTATTTGGATTTTATTCATTTGAAAATATTACCGGTAAATTAAATACTACCTACCGCAAAATGAAGTGTTCGTCAATGTTTACTGGGGGTGTTTACTAGTAAGTATATTGCCTCCATTTTCGTGCAAGTCCGAACAACCTGTATTTGTATTAATATTTGTGTTTTGCTGTATAAAGACTGCGCTTGATGCAATAAAAGTTTGATTTAATTTGTATTTTCCTTTTCCACAAGTCAGGTTTAATTCCCAAGTGATATTTTCCAGTTATCTGCCAGTGCACATGGAGATAAGCCCATGGCTTGTAAAGGCAGCACTCACTTTGTTTTCAAGTTGACAATCCTTTTGATCGAGCCGCCAATCTATACTTGTTCAGTGCCAAGTAGAGTTCTACAACTTCCTGTGCATATACTTTGACCTTAATCCCTTTGCTTGTAAAGGCACCACACTCTTTGTTTTCCACGTGACAACCCTTTGATCAAGCCGCGAGTTTGATACTTGTTCAGTGCCAAGTAACAGAGGGTGGCTTTTTGAACTCCCTGTGATCTTGCCGCACAATTGACATGTGTTTAGTTGCAGTCTTTAATAGATTTCTGACTTTATGATCAAAGTGTTACTCACAGAACCCAAGCTCAGTCTCTGAATAAGCACCCGCATATAACAGTAAAGCCGAGAATCGGAGTCGGACGAGATTTACGATGACTAGACGACGACGATTTACAATGACTAGACGACGATATAGGATTTCAGAACTTTATCAGACAATGAGGATTAATTCTTGGACTTTGTACCAGATGACATTAGATAGTGACATTTATAGGATACCATGAATCACAAAAAAGTGGACTTAACTTTCATTGTTTATTTGACCGAGGTGTGGAATTAACATATTACGGGATATTGTGATTCGGATCATTCTGAACTTCTATTTTTATACCGGTATGTGACCTATAATTGAATTCGTGGATTTATCATATAAATGGATTTAAAATGTCAAGCATTATGGATTTCAATGGACTTTATTACACAAAGATGGATAAATTGTAAGTTGTCAATTTATTTGTGACATATTTCACTCAATAATATAATTGTATTTTACACTGGTTTTGTCTTTATTTTTCTTATCTATCTATCCAGTTTGGCTTGTTTATATTTCCAAAGTGTGTTTCTGACTCACTAAGAAGTCACCCCTTCAGACGGATCTGACTTTCAAAATACACCCCGACTTATAGTAGGGTCAAAGTGAAATTCACTTTTTGCAGCCCTAAAAAGGGGGGCGGGGTCGACTTATAGTCGAATCAACTTATAATTGAGTATATACGGTAAACATTTTTACAATTGTCACCTCACAATGCATTAAATATTTATCAACAACGATATAAATATTAAAACACATTGTTTTGTATAATTCTGGATTATTCGTTGAGTCGGCGAGCACGACCTTTTCCAATTGGTCAGTAATGAAATCAGTGCTGGGGACAGTACACCAGGCTAGTTCCATGTGTGCAAAGACTGTTTTGACAATAATCACACTAATTTACATGATGAATGGATGAGTGGTTTAACACTTCTCCATTTGTGCTGCAAGCATTTCTTGTACCTCGTCAAGTGCAGGATGCTGGTAGGTACTCAATCAACGGATTAGTGATGGCTGGTTTTAGTGATCCATCGGTGAAATCACTAACTGCGGGATTAGTGTTAATTTCAAGCCCTGATATAGCCACGGAAATACAAAGTATTTTCTGCATGTTTTTATGTCATAAGAGATTAGTTTACGACTAAGTATTTCTTGCAAATGAGGAGTACTATTTGTAAGCTGGAGTCTTTCCAGCAGCCTTATTTTTATACCACTTTTTCTACTTTTACCTATTTTTTCTATGACCTCCCTATTATTTCCTACTTATGATAAAAGCCCTACTGCCCCTACCGTTTTATCATTTTTAGCTCCCCTGGGTATGAGGTCAAATAAGCTTAGGGTATGGTCCTGCATCTTTTGTTCATCATCTGTCTTCCATTGTCCATCATGCATCATCTGTTCGTCATCTGTCTTCCATTGTCCATCATGCATCATCTGTTTGTCAGCAGTTGCTATGTTTAACTTCTTCTCAAAACCCAATGGACCTGTTTCATCCAAACTTGTCAAAGAGCATTCTGGCATAAAGTTTTCACATTTTATTTGTTTATAATCTTATTTACATAGATTATGCCTACTTTTTTGTCAGAAATATACTGTTTGTTCCTACTTTTTCCCCCAAGTTTAAAAAATTCAGCTTTACTTTTTAACTAAACAGTGCTGCTGGAAAATCTGTAAGCTCCGAAAATCAGTCTTTTAAATATTAACACTGCAATAAAAACTTGCAGATGTTTTAGATGTTATAAACATAATGATGTCATCGGTTGTGCCACTGAGTGCACTCAAGTGGGAAATGCGTATCCCACATGGATTTCTCAAATGGACAATCAGTCACACAATATATCAGTTTGAGAGAAATAGGTATTGCTTTGCCAAAGGTGGTGTTGTTTTCCTTGGCATTAACATAAACTTTTGCATTCAGCTCCATTGTCAGAAACTGTTGTATGTACAGTAATAAAACTTGATACGTTTGTTAATTAATCTAACCAAGTACTTTTAACAATTTGTAAATGTTGATCACAGTGACCCACTTTTCACACTCTAAGGATTACATTTGTAATATAGATTTTTGCATTTAGATAAAATACAGTCATGTACAGAAGATACACAGAAAACACTCTTCCCAGGCAGATTGAATTACCTCCCATTCAAACTTATTTGCTGTCAGGTACTTTTAAGATTTTAGTTTCAAACTTGAGACAACGAAACACGAGGATATTCTGTACCTTGTGGGGAGGTGGTAAGGGTACTTAACTGATAAATTAGATATGTTGGGAATACTATACCTGGGAACTACAGAAGCAACCTATACTATAAACTCACTTTTTGTTGTGTACCAATTTCGATGAATTTTGTGGTTAATTAAAACCATGAATTTTAAGAACCAAGGGAAGATGACCAAGATTATTTACGAAAAAGTTGTCTTGTATGAAAAGATGAAAAATTTATATCTACAAAATTAAGTGAATTCAAAGAATTAATTAATAACAAGGATAAAAAATAATAAAGCCAGTCAAGTTTCATTGGTTAGCAAAAAATAGTTTGTACACCTCAGGAGACATGTAGAAGAAATGATGACAATCTTTGTCTTGGTACACAAATGCGCAATGTTGTATAACTGGTGGATGGCAGTTGTTAAGAATGGAGACCCAGCAATGATGTTATGGTGTAAATAAAACCTGTTTTATTTAGAATGGAGTAAATATCACAGTGTCAAAATCAAGAAGATTAGGTATAAACACCAAGAAGCCACCAAATCAAAATGAAAGGAGAGGCAACACTGTAGGCAGTAAAGTTCAGTGCTTTCTCTTTACAACACCGTTTATGTGAGCCATAAAAGTCAACCACATTGTAAGTGAGGCCATCTTATTGTTCCAAGAAAGCTGTGTCATGATAATACATAACAACATAAAATAGGGTATTTTATTATGTAAAAAAAATCATTAGCCAAGAACTAATTGTAAAAAAGCACTAAGAAAACAGAATTTTACCAATTCAGTGGAACCCATGACCATACCTGTGTTAATAGAAGGGCAGCGGTATGGTAAGGGACTTTCTAGACAGTGATCACAATATGTGGTGTGGTATAATTGTATTGAATTTCATGAAACCTTCAGTCTAATAGAAAACTGTCAGTCTGTGATTAGCATGTTTGAATCTGTCATAAATAGAAAAGAGCTTATACCAATTAAATAAAACAATAACAAGTGAAAAAAGTAATGTTACCATGCAATATAAGATATACAATCAGTCACAAACAAGAAGACTGGACAGTAAAACTTTTACATAACACAGAAACACATATGAAAAGATAAAGAATCATTGTGAGGGGATGTATCACGTTGGAATAGTCGGTGGATGAAAGAGTTCATAGCGGAGTTAAACTAGTTTCCGCCTGTCCACTCCTTTTACTTGGTCATACTTGACCTAACCTTTTAGTATAAAGGAGTTAAATGGTGTATTTATTTTTTTTATATTGACTTTTACTGAAGTTCTTCATTTTTTTTCCTATAGATAATTGTCATACTGGAGAAGTTCTATGACCCAGATATACAGGATGCCAAAGAGGCAAGAGAGGCAATGGACCATTACGAGTGGGCGTTGACAGACAACTCTCATGCAGCCAGGATACTATCAGTGTGGGAGAGAGTTCAAGACAATGCAATTCAAGCCCTGAATGACACTCATGTAAGTTTGTGTTGGGGGTTATTTTATCTTGCCTTGTACCAAAACTGTTGTTGTAGAGATCATGTCTCTAATGTACAAGAGTTACCTTGCAAATCTTATTGTTGTCAATCCAACATGGGTGAATAAGAAGAATGTGTAAGAAATAAAAATCTGTACTTCTTATTTAATTGTATCTCATAAACCCCAATAACAGAGGAAAAGAACAATAATTATATCATTGTTGTGAGTGATAATTACCGTATATACTTGCATATAATCTAGATCCAAATGCAAACAACATAGACCCTGATCTGCCATTGCATAATGCGCCGGCAGATCAGGGTCTATATTGTTCTACTGATTAGTCCTTACAAACTGCATAGACCCAAATCTGCCAGCGCATTATGTGACGGCAGATTTGGGTCTATGCAGTTTGCAGTTGGTATCGGCTTATAAGTGAGTATAGATGGTATATCAGTCTTGGTAAGTTCACAATTCCGAGCATTGTCGTTGATATTAAATATTATTACCAGGAAATCAGTTAGAGTCATAAGCCATATATTACATTCTAAAAATCAAATTACTGTAAATCATAACATTTTTGTCAGCATAAACTTTTAGTGAGTTTAGGAAGTGAACAATTTTTTTAGTAAATTTTATGAATGTTATAATTTTTTTTGATGAAAAGATTATAACTAATGCATATACTATAAACGATGATGATTATTTGAACCATTGGTTCAGGAACTAGAGTTGGATATTAGTAGCCTACATTTCATAAGCATCTGGTTATGCTGATGAGTGACAGATGACCATTGGTGTTGTTTTTAGCTAACCTGGCCATAAGGCCTAGTGTGCTTATGGCATGGTCATGTGTCCATTGTCCATCCATCCGTTGAGATTTGCTTGTTACCATTCTGGAGGCCATGTTTTTAGTACAGTTTTAATAAAACTTGGAATATCAGTTTATATCACCAATATCATGGACAAGTTCAAACACAAGTGAGACCTATGTTTATTAATCCTTTTCTGACAGGGTACGATTCCAGTCATACTTTACCTTTTCCAATGGGAAACTGGAAGAAATTTGATTAAAAAATTTAGTTTTAACGTGCGAAAATCAAAATGGCAGTCAGTACTGAAGAGGCAAATTATGGCAAGTTGTTTGCTTGCTGAATTTGTTGAAAATAAAGACAATTTCATGTGGAATACATTTTAGGTTGTGGGGATCATTATCTTTACTTCATCAAAATGAATAGAGTTGATGATAACTGGTTATTTGAAAATTTGATTTCAAACAAGAGTTTTAACATGCAGAAGTCAACATGGCAGACAGCACTAAAGTGACAAATGATAGCAGTGATGTGGATGTCAATTTTGTTGAAAATATAGACAATTTTGTGGGGAAAATTGATGTTTTATACAGTATAGATAGTGAGCTTGACTAAAGTGAAATGAACAGAGATGATAACTGGTTAGTAGAAAATTTGATTTCAAAACTGAATTTTAAAGTGCGGAGATCAAAATGGCCGACAGTACTGAAGTGGCAAGTGATGACAGTGGTGTGGATGCTGATTTTGATGAAAATATAGACAATTTTGTGGGGGGATATTTATATTTTAGGAAGTGGGGATCGTGATCTTGACTACATTGAAATGAACTGAGCAAATGATAACTAGTTCATTGGTATTTTTGTCTCAGATATTGATGATGATGAAGACTGGTATGGTTTTCAATCAAGCTGGACATTTTGTGAAATTTACTGCTCATAAAGTTCGCACACATACCGAGGTTGGATGTGTGCTTGGAAATGGACCAAAATAAACCAAACTCTGATATTTTTACATGAGAATTTAATATGGAATCAAAATACTGAAACAAAATGAACAGCTTTGTCAAATTTCCAGTAAGGATCTGTTCTGCTCCCTCCCCAATTCTCATGCGAGTGAATTTAATATAATTGAAATAACCTTTGAAATTTTTGATGGATTTTTATTATTTTGTCACCATCTTAAACAACATAAAATATCTCACATTTCATACACTTTCATATAGGAGATAAAATGAATGTTGCAGATAGAAAAATTGCATTGAAAGTAAGTTATAAAAAAATGTAAAGTGTGTTTTTTAGTTTGCTTAACTTTACTTTCAACTGAATTTTTTACATCTGAAAATTTTGAATGAAACAAAATATGACTTAAAAGAAAATTTTATGCTTTTTAAAATGGTATGTAACTTTGAAAAACTTGTCCAGTAAATTCAGATTGACTATTGTCACTGCATTCTCTCATGCTGATACACCCCTGACTGAAAATACGTCCAGTTCTACACAACTGTGGTTTTGGTCTGAAAAGGGTTAATGAGGTGCTCTTGCATTTGATTTGCTGAGTTTGTTACCACACTGGAGGCCATGTTTCTTATCAGATTCTGATCAAACTTGGAATATATGCTTATAGCATTAAGATTTCAGTAAAGTTTGAAAATGACTTGGCTGTAGATGTTCCAGGGAAAATCCATGGAAAATTCTATCATGGAAAACGCTGGAGATGTTCCAGGGAAAATCCATGGAAAATTCTATCATGGAAAACGCTGGAGTATTTGGACTAATATTCCAGCCTCCTTCCATGGTAGGTTGGAAAACTATGGGGAAAAAAAGAATATGGAAAAGCATGGACATTTCTATGTAATATGCAATGAGGGAATTAGCTTCACTAATTAACTGCTGATACAAATTTGTCCTCAGCCCAGTTTTTTTTAAGAAAAGCAGTTTATCCACATTATTAGGAAAGGAAAAAATAGTTGCAACTTGAGTTGTGAAATTTTCCTCTTGGAACTCACCCATCAGGCAAGAAATTGAGTTGAAACAAAGTTAATGAGTAGCCATAGGAATACTAGTGTGGATCTCAATGGTTTCCAAGTAATGACTCTGGGGGCAGGGCTACAGGGGAGTAAGCACAGACCCAGTAATCCATTCTGACTGCATGGATGATGCCAAGTAAGTGTATGTACTTTAAGGGTGGATCTATGAACAGTTTCTAAGTTATTAATTGCAGAATGATCCCCAGGGGAAGGAAGAGACCCAGGGGAGAATGCTGGTTGTATAAATGATTGTCCTTTCTTTTCCAAAAATGTTATCCTGTATTATATGATCTAGGAAAGAAGATAAAGGACACCAACATTAATAGACAATGTAGCAACTATTGCTACAAGCTTTCCTTTCCACTCTACTAATTCAATACATATATAAATTTGCATTCACAAGCTGACATATGACAACTACCCAGGTGAGCACTATCAGGCAGACTTGGATCTCTTGTTTATGAAATACAGCAATATATATTTTGCCTGTAATTGTATTTGAACATCCCTCACTGTCAGCAGTGATTCATGTTGTTTATGGGTTAATAATTCCTTTGGATTGGAATAAAGCAATTGAGCTTCATTTAATTTGTGGTTACGTAGTAAAGCATGTGAGCAAGCATTGCTTTTGTTTAGATCGCCAAATACGATTACAACTAAAACATTTATTTTTGTACATTAATAATTCACTAAAATTTTATGTTACTAACATGCTGAAATTAAAGATTTGCTCAAATTTAATGATGCTAAAATATTGTAATTTATAATAACTACTGAACATGTTTGTTTCCATTAAGTTTTCTTTTGGAACCTGAATATTTAGTCATGATGAAAAATGTCATTGAACTGAGATTTGACTATGTTTAAATGGCAACTTCAGTAAATATTTGATTCATTTATCAAGCCTCTGTTCATCCAATCATTGGTTTTATGCGAAAATATGTGTTGTAAAAAAAAAAAAACCCAAGGCCAATAATATTCAGATTCATTAATTTGACAGTGAAGTTTATTTGATCTTTTTAATGTGAACAAATGTGAATGGAATGCAAATTAAATGTAGAATGAATGTAAAATGAAATGCAAATGAATGCAAACAAAATGCAGATTCAGTAACAATATCCATTTTGGGGTCTGTAACATACTCTGTGAGTTTGGCATGAAACATACACTATTATTGCATAGACTTGCATATAATTTCCCCTTATATTAGGCGACTTGATCCATAACATGGTACACCTGTATGACTCCCATAAATAGCAATATTTTGAGAACTACCATATATACTCATGTATAAGCCAGGTCAAAATGCAAACGACATCGACCCTGATATGCCATCACATAATGCACCAGCAGATCAGGGTCTATGTTGTTTGTTCTACTGATTAGTCCTTACAAACTGCATAGACCCAGATCTACAGGTGCATTATGCAATGGCAGATCTGGGTCTATGCAGTTTCCAGTTGGTGTTGGCTTATACGCGAGTATAGACGGTACTTTATACAGTTGACTGAAGAGGGACTGTATCAGTTACTGCACAGATTCTGTTCTCTGTTTTCTATAGCATTAAAATGAAAAGTGTTTATAAAAAGTAATATGCACTTTATAAAGTTTAAATATCAAGATAATGAATGCTTGATTGTCTTTTTATGCCCAACTACAACTTACAGTAACATTTAGTATTATCCCTTGTCCATCCCTCTTTTTTTGAAACTTTCACCTTTGGTTAAATTTTACATTTAGGTCAGTTGTGAGGGGGCATCCATGTTCCATGAAAACATTTCTTATTTTGTTTTATTTGTCCTCAAAGACAATTACATCTCCATTTTGTTCCCTCTTTATTCTACAGTTTATATCAGTTACCACAGGGTTAAATGTCGGTATCCACATTTTGCAAAATACAAATGTACGTGGGAAGTTCAGAAAGTATGTTTACCTATTGAGTATTTCATCAGTATTTGTAGTTATCAGGACAACATACAAATATTCAACACTTTATTTAAAAAATCATTGATTGTGTGACAGTTGGAGCATTCCCTCTCTATTATGATAACTTTTTATGTCATTTGTAATAATTATTATATATTATGTAATAAATTGGTATTTTAGTCAAATAGATTGATAATTTACTACAATTTTATTTGATGGAAGATTAGATGTGGTCTTAAAATTGAATAATAAAGTGTAATTCATATTTTTTGTTGAACATTGTTTCAATAGAATTTGTCTGATTTATATCTCACCTGCACAAGTATGGCAAGATATCGTTATAATTTTGGGGCGACAGTGGTGGTGGCATCATCAGTGTAAAGATTATATGTGTCAGAGTCAGATACAGGTGAAGATACATCAATGTTAAGATTCTGAGTGTCAAGGTTTTGTGTCAAAGTCAGATACAGGGAAGGATACATCAATGTTTAGTTTCTGTGTGTCAAAGCTTTGTGTCAAAGTCAAATGAAGGTGAGGATATATCGATATTAACATTCTGCTTATTAAGATTTTGTGTCACTGCAAGATACAGGGGAAGATACATTGATGTTAAGATTATATGTATCATGGTTATGTGTCAAAATCAGATACAGGTGAGAATGCATCATTGTTAAGATTCTGGGTGTCAAGGTTTTGTTTCAGAGTTATATACAGGGGAGTATATATCAATGTTAAGATTCTATGTGTCAATGTTTTGTGTCAAAGTCAGATACAAGGGAGGATACATTGATGTTAAGATTCTTTGTGTCAGGGTCATATACAGGGGAGGATACATCAGTGTTAAGATTCTGTGTGTCAATGTTTTGTGTCAAAGTCAGATACAAGGGAGGATACATTGATGTTAAGATTATATGTGTCAAGGCTTAGTGGCAAAGTCAGATACAGGGGAGCATACATCTGAGTTAAGATTCTGTGTGTCATGGATTGTGTCAAAGTCAGATACAGAGAATACATCAATGTTAAGATTCTGTGTATCAAGGTTTTGTGTCCAAGTCAGACATAGATGAGGATATGTCAGTGTTAAGATTCTATGTGTCAAGATTTTGTGTCAAAGTCAATTGAAGGTGGGGATATATCAGTGTTAAGAATCTATGTATCAAGATTTTGTGTCAGTGACAAATACAATGAAGGATACATTGATGTTAAGATTATATGCATCAAGGTTTAGTGGAAAAGTCAGATACAGGGGTGCATACATCAGAGTTAAGATTCTGTGTGTCATATTTTGTGTCCAGGTCAGATACAGAGGAGACATCAAAGTTAAGATTCTGTGTGTCAAGGTTTTGTGTAAAAGTCAGACATAGATGAGGATATGTCAATGTTAAGATTCTGTGTGTCATGGTTTTTTGTCAAAGTCAATTGAAAGTGAGGATATATCGATGTTGAGATTTTGTGTATAAAGCTTTTGTGTCAGTGCAAGATACAGGGGAAGATACATTGATGTTAAGATTATACGTGTCATGGTTATGTGTCAAAATCAAATACAGGTGAGAATGCATCAATGTTAAGATACTTGATGTCATGGTTTTGTGTCAGGGTCATATACAGAGGAGGATATATCAATGTTAAGATTCTATGTCTCAATGTTTTGTGTCAGAGTCAGATACAAGGGAGCATACATCAAAGTTAAGATTCCGTGTGTCATGGTTTGTATCCAAGTCAGATACAGAGGATTCATCAATGTTAAGATTCTGTGTATCAAGGTTTTGTGTCCAAGCCGGACACAGACAATGATACATCAGTGTTAAGATTCTATGTGTCAAGGTTGTATGTTAAAGGCAGATACAGGGGAGGATGCTTCTATGCATGGACACAGGTGAGATATCAGATTTTGTGGATGCAGGTGAGACACCTGTTTCTGTGGGACACTTGTTTTAAAAGCAGTAATAGATCACCTGTCACCGTTGCAGTGGTTTCCTTTTCCAAGATGCAAAGTCCCCAGTCCAGGCTAAATATTCCCTTCTCCAGTTACTAATGCAATTACTAATTGGAGGCCCAGAATTGAAAAAAACATGATCCCAGTCTGATTCCTTAGTCATAGCCAACATACGGAATATCTTCCTCTTTTGACTTGGATAGAGACTACAGGTCATCAGAGCAGGGAGGGAGATGGAACCATTGCAATACAGTATTAGCAAGTAAGTATTACAGAATTCAAATTAGTTTTACACCACCTCCCCCCACCCCCAAAAAACTACGTTTTAATAGCAGTAATACATTAATTGCTACTGTTGTATTGCTAAATTTACCAGTTAGGAGGGAAGCTGATTGCCTCAAAAACAAAACTGGTACAAAAAAATGTACTTACCCTTACTTTAGGAGTGTTTCCTACTGAAGGCTGGTAGATGGCTTGCGCACATCTTGTGATGTCATTAGTGGACCCAACGAGTAAATGCCTTTGTTCTGGTGGCCCAAAGATTAAAGGTAGAAGGACGAAAAGGTAGAGCAAGATCACCCCAGAAAGCAGCTTGCAAGACATCATCCAAAGAGGAGTGATTCAAGAAGGCCCAAGATGCAGCAATATCTCTAACCTCAAGGGTTTTAATTCTCATGAGACATAACAAGGGAGTTTGCTGTTCAGTCTTGTAACAAATAAGTCCATTATGGTCTCCCCCACAGTTGAAAATGTGCGTCTGCTACCAACTGGTGCAGAAGCCATTCTGGGAGGACCACACAGTCCCATCTGCTCAGGCAGCCTGCCAGGATATTTCTTTTGCTAGGAATATGGTGGAGTCTGGGAGTGGTATCTTCTCTGGGACTGCCCATCGGAGGATGTTCCAGATTTCCATGCAAAGAGAAGGTGCATCTGTGCCTCCTTGATGCCTTAGCTACCCTACCGCTAATGTGTTGTCTGAGACAATCATAACACAATGATGCATTATGGGATTGACACACCCCTGTAAGGCTAGGAACACTGCAATAGGAACACTGCAAGTATTTCTAGGTTGTTTATGTCTTGGGTTGCTTCTTCCTGAGATCATAGTAGACAAAAACTACCCCTTCTGGCTCCAGATGAGCACCCCATCCCAAATCTGATTCATCTGTGTACAGAAGGGAGTGGGATTCGGGGCTGTGAGTCTGAACTCTGGTCAGGAACTGATTCTGATCTAGCCACCAACTCAGGTGGTGATGAAAATTGGATCCCAGTGGAATCTGAGCTGATAGCGACTTCTTGTGCAGTTTTCCAGTTTGCTAGAAGCAGGAATTGGAGAGGGTGCTAGTGAAGTCATCCTAGTGGAACTAGATCTGCAGCCATGTTTAGAGTTCCTAGTAGAGAGAGAGGTAAAGAAGGCAAGCTGACAACAAAGTCTTGGCCATAAGACCCGCTATGAGGGACAGAATCTGAGCGGTCCTGTCTGGTGGAATACAAACTCTCTATTGATTGGTGAGGAAATTCATCCTCACATACATGCAGTCCTGAGTAGGAATGACATCCGACTTCTCTAGGTTGGCGATTAGACCCAGACAACCAACAGAGGGATAAGTCCTTCAGGAGAGTATTTCTGAGGATGTTGTGCATCAACCAGTCATCAAAATACTGGAGGATGGAGATCCCCAAGGACCTGAAGTGAGCCGCTATTATTCCCATCACCCTGGTAAAGGCTCTGGGGGGTAAAGGCAAGGCTGAATGGAAAAGCCCAAAATTGAAACACCTATTGGCTGAGACAAAATCAGAGATATTTCCCATGAGGTGGGAAGAAGTTACACATCCTGCAGATCTTTGGAGACCATCCGTTCCTGATTGAGATGGTAGTGTGCACTTCTTCCCTTTTTGAAGTGTGCACCTCTTCCCTTAGATATAAGTATGACATAATTAAATTAGTTTTACTCTCCCCCCCCCCTCTGCCCAGAATGCATAAACTGATAGCAAGACAGAAGTATCACTTTCTACAGCTGCAATGTCATCATTTCTGTTGTTGACAGTGTCATGATTTTGCATTAAGGATGTCAGCCTTTAAAAAATCAGTGTTTACTGCACAGCTTGAAATGGTGTAATCATTCTGTTATGATGCCATAGATATGACATCACTTGTTCCCTAAGTGTATCATAACGCTCTGAACTCTGCAAGAAATTGGATGTAAAATTACATGGTTGCGACTTCTGTCTCTTACTAAATAATGATAAGAAAAGTATTTATACAATATTAATAATCGTATTAACAGTCCTGTCAAAGAAAATTATGAAGCCAACAAAATAAACAAAACATATATGACATTTTGGGAAACCGTTATCAATTTATGACCTGCCATAATTGTCAGCACAGGCTTTCTGTTGCAGACAACCGATGTATTCTCAATAATTGTGTCATGCAGAAATCATGAACTTACCAACATACACTTTACTTCGTATATTTGATAAGAGGTCTATGATCTTCAACCTGTGCGAATGTGATGAATTTTTAAATCCTTTTATTCAGCTATTTTTTTATGGACAATTAGCGATGGTACTTTTTCCCACACTATTCTATGTAATGACTCTTACTGTATATACTCGCGTATAAGGCAATACCAACTGCAAACTGCATAGACCCAGATCTGCCGGCGCATAATGCGCTGGCAGATCTGGGCCTATGCAGTTTGTAAGGACTAATCAGTAGAACAAACAACATAGACCCTGATCTGCCAGCGCATTATGTGATGGTTGATCAGGGTCTATGTTGTTTGCATTTGGATCTGGATTATATGCAAGTATATACGGCAGATCAGGGTCTATGTTGTTTGCATTTGGATCTGGATTATATGCGAGTATATACGGTACTTGGGGATAGATATTCAACTAAGAGTAGTACAAGAAAATGCACACCAATGTTGAATTTTTGTGTGAATATGGTTTGCTTTCATCCTTAGCTGTGTAAAAGAGTTATACTACAACATTTCAAAAGCAATCATCCTTAATTATATATTGTGTATATCATAGCAATGTTCACCAGTGTGACAGAGTGTTCAACACCTGTTCTTAAATTGTTAGCGTAATCATATTTTGATGTCATTTTCAGGTCTCTTTCATCATTCATCTGGCCAAACAACTGGATTTCTCTGAATGTCGTCTGCTATCAATCCGGGGGTACAACAAGGTCGGAATGTCGAGTGCTGTTTCTAAGGATATCAAAGATTGCAATCAGATCGATCCACATTGGATCATGCCCAAAATTGTTATTGATGTGGTGTCTCAGAAACCAATGACAACTGCTGGTATGTATACATTTTAACAGGCTTGATAGCCATTTTTATTTGGTGATTTGGAATGATGCCTGAACCCCATCATTTGGTGGAAAAATTAAATCAACTGGGAATTCTTTTTAGCTCAGCTGGCGATAAAGCCATATAAAAAAATTTTCTCACTCCTTTGTCTCAAAATTTAAATTACTTGTCTTGATTCAGTGAGATATATGCACTTTAATCCATAGAAAGAACAAAAGAAATAGTGTTCAACATATTTATTTCTTCAAAAGACTTAATTTTCTGGCTTTCCATTGTCAAGGTATCTTATTATACACTATTTCTTGCTCTGATACAGCAGTATCAGTACTTCCATCAGCAAGAATGGAATGGAATTTACTGGAACTCAGACTGTCCCTAAGTTCGTCTCTCAGGATTTTATCAATTGACAGAACATAGTCTCATGCTCTTAGTCACTTCTTGTAATTAATAACAAGTTCAACACCATTCTTCTCCTGGAGTGCACACAGCATTTCCATATATAAAAAAATGGTTTTCCATAATGGGCTAGGGTGTAGGCTGTGTTAAAAAGAGCTAATTTTTTTCAATTCATTCTTATTTACTTTAAAATGACCTTTCCTAGTGGAGTGTCAGCAACTCTTACTTCAAGTATTTTTTACACATGTTGGCTAGAGTCATGGATATACTGTGCTGCACAGACCTTACGATTGCCAGAACTGTTATGAGACTTGATTAGTTAAATCCTGAATTTGTCAGTTCCATTGACAAATATACATTGGTTGAATTTCCTGCCTGTGCCAGCTTAGGATATTGTTTGCAATAACTGCAAAACATCTTTCCTTCAGAGTCAATGAATTCAAGCCATGGATAATTATCAACCCAATGTGGCTGAAAATTTCATTGTCTCTTAGTTGTGTCATATTTGACTTTTTTGCTGCCACATTGTCTGGCTTATGTCTCTTTGAAGAAATAGTTGCCTCAGACTTGGGGGCAGCCTTATATTTTATCCCTTCACTTTCTCATGAATTTTCCTTCTCCAAATCTTCCTTACAACCTTCCTTGTGAAAACAATTTAGTAAACTCATTTAATCCACATATTTAAGATCTCCTTGCTTGACAACTACGTCTAAAGTGGTCATAACATATATTTTGTCATTTAAATATAAACATAGACAGTTCCTTAATTAACATATTAATCACTTGGCTTCAAACGTAATATCGCACGTGGAAGTTAATTCCCTGTATAATCAGTTAAAAATTACAGAATCATTACTGTCATTTAATCAGTTCATAAAAGAAACTGACACTAACATTGGTAAAGTGCCTTTCATTAATTTAATTGGACTGACTCGCTCAATTGAAATCAAATGTGATCCACTCATGAGTATCTTGGTTGAGTAAGAACAATATAAAAATGCCGTTTAAAACACTTCTAAGTAATCATAACAGATTTGTTTTGTTTAAAGTGTTTTGACTGGCCAATAATTACATTGTTTAGCCCAATATGCAATCAAACATTAATAGAATTTGCACATATGCGGTAGTTATCAATGACCACTTACTGTAGGTGTGATATATCACGGAATGTGAATGAATAAATGTAGAGAGCATTAATTATGCCTGTAATGCATGAATGACCAAATAAAGGTAGATGAAGTGATTAAAGCAGCACTTGCCTGACTTATTTTAAAATAGGAAAAAAGCACTTGTCCTGGACTAATGCCTTGAAAAAACTTTTACTTGTCCAACTTCAAAATGAATAGTCTGGGATGTTTGGCTATAGGATTTAATCAGCCTGGCATATGAGATGATAGTATGGCCCTAAATCTGACTGAGTTATCTGTCTGTCCATGGTCCAGTGTCTGTCAACATTTGGGAATTCTTTTTAGTTCAATTGGCCATAAAGCTGTATGGGATGATGGTATAAATCTGAACCTGACTGTGTCATCTGCCTGTCCTTTGTCCATTGTTTGTCAGCATTTACTATTTTCAATTTTTACTTGACCACTATAAGACCAGTTTCAAAACACAAATTTACAGGAAGCGTTCTGGCACAAAGGCCTTTAAAGTTTGTACAAATGATACCAGCACTACATGAAAAAATGGCCACACTTTCTAAATATAGAAAAACCTTCCAAAACTTCTTAAAGTCTTGCACTTGGCAGAACTGACCAAATTTGACAGAAGGTGTCTGGGAATAAAAGACTTTTTCTTTTTGTGCTGCTGATCTGTCATGAAACATGGCTACCATTACTAAAAAAAAAGCTTTCAATTAACTTTTTCTCAAAAACCTCTTTTCATAATTTGACCAAATTTGATATTGTGGAATTGAAGCCATACATTTTTTTTTTACAAATGATACCAATCCATTATTAAATATGGCCATCCTTACTTAGAATAGAAAACCTATAAATATCTTCTCAAAAACAGCTTATCAGAATTTCACTAAATTTGACAAAATGCAATGTAGCATTAAAACCTTCCTATTTGTGCAAATGATGCCAATCTGCCTTCAAATATGGCTGTCATTAATGAAAAATATAAAAACTTTAATTAACTTAGTCTCAAACCATTTGCCAGAATGTGACCAAATTTGACATAAAAATAAAGTGGAATAAATGCCTTTCAAATTGATACCATTGATGCTTATCTGCCATCAGATATGGGCACTATTTAAAAAAAAAGGAAAATCCGTAAATGACTTCCTCTAAAAAACTGCCCAACATAATTTAATCAAATGTAATAGAAAGCAATGTGCCATAGAGGCCTTGCTGCTGTGCTATCCAATATGGCAGCTGTTGCTAAAAATAGAAAAACATTTAAATAATATATGTAAGAAAACAAAGATCACTACAGATTTTGCCCAAAATTTGATAGAAGCATTCTAGCGTGGTGTCTTTTCAAGTTTGTACAAATGTCGCTGAGCCATTCAGTATGCCCACCAAAATTAAAAGTAGAAAAATCTTTGAATTACTTCTTTTTGTAAAAACTGCTATGCAGAATGTTACAAGATTTGCTAGAAAGCACACACAAATAATGCTGATGTTTTCCAATATGGTTGCCAATGCAAAAAGTAGAAAACCTTTAGACAAAATCTTCTCAAAAACTGTTACACAGAATTTTATCAAATTTGATAGGAAGCACCTTGGCAGAAATAACAAACAATCCAAGTCTAGCAGAATCAATCCTATTTTTAATACCAAATTATACCATTATGATCACTTGTGTAAGATTCAAATTTTTTGGTCAAATAAAATTGTATATAGGCGAACCACAATTTAAACACATATATATAGATCACTGAAACACCTGTAATGTCTGATTGTTATTCATTTGCGAAAGTGTACCTAAATACTTGTATCACAAAAGCAACTGAATATTGACCCAAAAATTACTTCAGTGTAGTGCACTGATTCACGTGAGAAAATTCTAGGAAGATCATGAAACGAAAGGTGACTGAAAATGATTATAGCTTGATGAAAACAATGTGTGCTGCAGAAATTTAAAATGAAATTCACAAGGAATAAACACTGGATTGCAGTCTTTATTGATGAACTTAACCATGGTCCAGAATTCAGTGCCCAGTTCCAACATTACCTATGGTATATGGTCACCCATCCATTTTTAGCACACCTGGTAATAATTAGGCCAAGTGAGCTTAAGGTATGGTCCTATCCATTGTGTGTCATCTGTAATCCATTGTGTGTTGTCGTGTCTGTCAACAATTGCTTGCTACGAACTGGAGACCCATATTTTGCATCCAGTTTTAATCAAACTTGGAATATGGGCTTATATCGTCAAAATCAAAAATGAGTTCAGTAATGAGCAAGTTCCACACATAATAATGAGATGATCTTGCATCTTTTTTGGCTGACCTTGTTTTCACTCTCTCCAGGAGATAATTTGATCTGATTTTGATCAAACATGTAATGTGGGCTTATATCTTCAAGATCTTGGATGTGTTTGATAATGAGCAAGATCCAAACATATTAATGAGGTGATCTTGTAACTGATCTTGAATGACTTTGATTATGAGCAAGAGATTATACATGTTAATTATGCCTGTATCTTTTGAAAGAATTTTAATCAGGATATAGCAAAATAGGTAAAATCAACATCATATAAAATTTGGGAGATAATTTACATAAGTTGTGTTCTTACAATACTCCAAAGGCCTTCTTATAGAAATGGTCAGTTGTTAAGTTATGTAAGGCAGGTGAACAATATTAGACCCATTTGGGCCTCTTGATGGTGGTTTTCTCCAGGTTTTCTGGTTTTCTCACTGCAAATACCATCTCACCACTAACATGTAAGCCACTGAGATTATGTTCTATAGAACATTGTTAGAATTTTTTGTACAGTGAAAGTCATAATCAAAGCTGTAAAGCCTTTCCTTTGCTTCCTTTAGATCATGGATTTAGATTCATGAAGATATCCCTCTTGAAAATCTATTACACATTATGCATGCACAGCCTTTGCTTTAGTATGGCCTTGCATGCAGTATAAATCTTTTTCTTCATAACTTCATGAAACCTGAAAAATATGAAGTTTAATTATTAAATAATCAAAGACATAACTTGAAATATTGTTTAAACTATTTTGCAATAAAGGTAAAATAAATCAATTATTACAGTAACTTTTGATGCTTACAAAGCATGGGGACCATGTGGTTCTGGTGATGCATTGTGTAATACAACTTCTACACTGTTTAGATTGGTTTTAAAACTTTGGGATATGATTGAGGATTGTGGATAAGTGAGTACAATGATTTTTGAGATAGAAAAGGGGAATGAATAACTGGGAACATGTTTGTCATGCTGCAGATTTCTCCTAATTCATTATATTCTTGTGTTGATACAAAAGGTGGGGTTGTGTTGGATGGATTTGGACAGGCCGAAGCCAACCTTCTTCCACAAAATGGGATTTGGGCTGTACAGGACCAGGACTATACACCTTACAAGAACATCCTGTCAGCAGTTTGGCCAACCCTTCGACACAGACTTTACGACTGGGCTGTAATAAAGTGGAATACTGATGAACAAGTAACCCATTTTGCCCGCACAGAGCTCAAATTTGAGAACCCTTGTGGTCATCCAGATGCCATAGCCTGTGGAAGAACAGGTACTGTGATTTGTAACATTAATTTCTCAAAATTTATATAAATCAGACTTTTAATACTCAGTCTCAGTCATCAAATGAAGCATAAACCTCTTTGTCATGCCTACATTAGCAGGGAGACATAGGTAGAATTTTTCTTGTAGCAGGTGTGGCAGGGGCATTGTCATCAATTTTAAGATGACAATAATTTATCAATTATAAAGCAGTAGTTTTTTATTAGCCCATCCCCCACTTTCACAAACTTTAGACAAAGTTTACTCAAGGAAGCTATTTCTGATGATAAACCAAGTCATCACTTTTGCCAGATATTAGAAGGTTGGTCCCCTTGACTTATAACAGGAGAAGTATACAAAGTAAAGTAACATAATCGTGTTATTTGCAGGAGAGATTATAAGGTTGTTTTGGGGTTTGGGATGTAGAATAGGCCCAATGTGCCCTCATGCATGTCGTAGGAGACAACTAATGTAGACAGCCAGTTGGTCATGGTATACATAATGTGATGATGTTCCAATTGTGAAGATCTTGGTTTTTTAAAAAAATAATGTGGTTTCTATCTCAAAAGTTTGACCTTGTATTTTAAGATTTTACCCTGTTTTGCCTTTTTTATTTATATGTTGTACCTTTTTATAAGTTTTTGCAACATTTTTACCTTTTATCTTTTGTCTCATGGTGCATATTTATTTACAGAATGGAGGGGTTTGTCTTTCTGTATTATTTTTTTTTGGGGGGGGTGCAGGGTTTTTGTCTTTACTAATTTTGCTAACTATCATTTACTTGACACTGTATAGCCAGGATTGTGCAGATGTGCTGTTAACCCTTTACTGCGGAATGACACTTTTTGACACCAACCCCTTTATTGCGCAATTATAACTTTTGATGCCTTTATTGACAAATTTGTTTAAGATACCCAGTACTACCAAAATAAAGTCTTTACACATATAACTATTACTTATATGGCTGAGAGAATGAATATAGAAAGTAAATACAAACAGGGCTAGAATTTAACATTATATTCCTTGTAGCCAGATGGACTAGTCAATTAAGAAATTTACTAGTTCTGCTGAATCTTCACTAGTCTTTCCCACAAAATAATGTCAGACACATATCTAAATTAACAACACTATTAGTTGTTAAGTATTACCATCGTTGATCATTGAGAAGTACAAATCTTAATTTAGAAAACCACCAAGGTTACTTGAAAATATTCACTACAAATAATAATAATAATAATAATAATAATGAATTTATTTACGTAGGATTAGCAAATAACACAAGTAGTACATGTAATACATATTAAATAACATTGACACAGTACATTATACATGCATAATAAACAGTTGTAATACACACACACAACACATACATACATACATACATACACACACACATACATACACACACACACAAGGGTGACCCATAAAGTTTATAAAAACTTATTTCAGATGTGGTCCTGAGGGATCAAGATATTGTGGCAGGGGACATTTTGCAAATTAAAATTATATATTGGACTAAGCTAACAAATTACATTTACCAGTAAGTGGTACAGATTTAAAAGTTGATTTAAGAATTGAAAGTATCACTAAAACACAATTCATGCTAGTAAAATATCATTGAACTCTGTTCTCTTGATTTGCTTTGTTTTAATAACTGACTATCCAGAAATTTACTGTAAAAAAGATCACCGAGTAAACATTTTTTAGAGCCTTGTCATCTGGAAAAAATAACTTAATAAGAAAAAAAGACAAAGACCTCATTCACTCTAGTCATTACATATCATAACTCCACAGAGAGATGATTTAATGCAGTACCCATCATGCTACAGTGGAAGCAGGGTGAGATGATCTTTCATTATGACAGTATCAGCATATTACAAGTTTTCACAGCAGATATGTAAACAAGAAGAACCATTGCATGGAATATGTGTCTCCATGATTGTTAATCCTCTAGAGATGGAATGGTTAATCATAATATGGATTTTGATGACCATGGCACTACAATGATGGTTTAACAAGTACCTCAGTCTGGTTTACACAGTCTTTGACAAACAACTTTACCTTATAAGTCTAACAAAACCGGTAAAGATTTATAGAGTCTCGTTTTGAAAAAAAAGAAGTAAAATCCTAATTATTCTAACCCTCTAGGGGAGCTGTTGAATCTCTTGTGATTTCATAAATAAACACTGACTGGTGACAACTGAAACTATACTAGCCATCGGACTATTCAATTTATGAAAAATACTAGTCCAACAGGAAGTTTAGTAGCCTCAGGCTAGCGGACTACTGCTAATTTTGAGCCCTGATGAAGCAAATCATTAGTTTAATCGCATGATTAAAGCAACTGTGCAGTTCAATCTGCACTCATCCGTTCAATGTCACAGCATGTCCGCAATTTGTAAACATGTGCTCTGTATCCTGTGGTTGCCACGTGAAGTCATTTGAAAATTTGAATTTTACAGTTGACAGATTTTTTAATAATATAGAATGGAATATGCCATTTATTGAACCAGTTCAGTTAATTGTTGTCAAGGTTTCACTAGAATAGAGGAAGATTAGAGCAAACTTCTAGTTGGATCAAGGCTATGTGCTAATAATACCTTACTGACACTTCTACACCCCTACAAAAATGACGAGCTTATTTCAAGACAGTAAGTAGCTTGCTGTCAATCATGTAAATGTCCAAGGAAAATATGAGAAAGTTAAGGTGGCAAAACTGTCGAAGTGAATAAGATTATCTCTTTTTTTTTTAGCACTTCTGTTGCATCAAGTACTACAATTTTCCTTTGTCCCTTTAAAATGTTGTGTCCCCCAAATCCGGAGGGTGAGGGACACAGTGTCCCCTGACCTTTGGATCCTTGGTGCAACACTGCATTAGAGATTCAATGGTGCTGTTCTTCAACGAACCGAAATAATCTTGTTTTGAATTTTATATAATGAGTAAAAATCAGACTTCCGTTGCCGCTGATCACAAACTTTAATAAAGATGGCTTCAATCTTCTCATTCAATGCAGTCAGTGATTTGTAATAACATTTGTTTTTCAACACGCATCTGTTTGATGTACTTAACTTCAGACAAATTGGGTTGTTCCACTTAGTGTACTTTACCTGTGCAAATTAGCATAATGGGCTCACCCTCAGCAGTGTTCGAAGGATTTGACATGACACATCACCCAAGCTATTGTGAGCCAATTCAGTCAATCTTTGAAAGATGTCTGTTTATTTCTGACCACCTTACCTTTTAATTGTCTCTAAAACAGCTGTATAAACTGCCCCGAGGATAGTTTAACATGAGCTTTGAGCAAGACTGTTTACTGTTTATATATACCACAGATTACGGGCATATATCATTATGATCAAGAAATGTACATTTTGGTGTGGGGGGGGAGGGGGGAATTTTTTGTTGTTGCTAAGATTGCTGAAAATCGTGCTTTTTGAAACATGATCATGTTGAGGGGTTGGTTGGGGAGTCCAAAATCGTTTTTTTCGTGTGACATGTCATGTTATGGCATGTATGTATTTATTTTAACATGTTGTTAGTATTAGAGATGCTAAATTCTATTATAATCTATAAGTAACACA
Source organism: Margaritifera margaritifera (assembly GCA_029931535.1). Lineage (NCBI taxonomy): Eukaryota > Metazoa > Mollusca > Bivalvia > Unionida > Margaritiferidae > Margaritifera > Margaritifera margaritifera. The sequence continues at coordinate 1,440,159 of JAQPZY010001503.1, read as the reverse complement.
TACATATACCCATTACTCATGATATCTCTTCTTAAATATTGTAATATTTTCTGCAGATTTTACATCCAATGGAAGCTTGTTCCACAAAACTGTACCTGAGTACTGGAAGCTTTTCTTAAATTGCTCTGTTCTTTGTTTTGGTGGATAAAGGTCCATGTGATGTTGACCTCATCTGGTAGTGTGTTAAATAAGGCCTAAATAAATCCTGAAGATACTCTGGTACAGCTCCATGTAGACATTTATATACAAGAACTGCCTTGTGAAAATCAATCCTTTCATGTATTATAAACCATTTTAGTTCTGTAAACAATGCTTTTGATGAATAATCAATAGATGCATCTAAAATCGTGCATGCTGCCCTTTTCTGAAGTTTATAAATCGTGTGAGGCTGAGATTTGGCACAGTTTCCCAATACAATTGAACAGTAATCCAATACAGTTGAACAGTAATCCAATACAGTTGAACAGTAATCCATTGTTGGAAGATTATATGAATCGTAGTATGGAATGCGAGTTTCTATCTGTAAATATTTCTTGATTCTGCTGAGTAGGGCAATTTTGGATGATGGTGCTTTACAAACTTTGAGCTTGTCGATATGGTCATCTTATTGTAAATTTTTATCTACATTCACACCTACAAGCTTTTCATATTTGACATTCTCTAACTGATAATTATTTATTGTAAGAGATAATTCTGGGTTTCCTAACTTATGTTGTTTTTGTGATGTCCCCAAAATCATACATTTTGTTTTACTTTCATTAATTACCATTTTATTTTGTTGTGCCCAACTCTGAACTCTAATAAGGTCTGAGTCTAATCTTGTTTGGATAACTTTGGTATCAGAACTAGATGTGTACAAGGTTGCATCATCTGCAAACAAACCTATTTAATAGAAGATCATTTACATAAATAAGAAAGAGGACAGGGCCTAAAACAGAGCCTTGAGGGACCCCTGAATGAATAGTACAAGTTTGTGAGCTAATATTGCCCAATGGTTACTTGTTGAGACCTTTGGTTTAGGTTTGATCTAAACTAGTTTAAAGAAGAATTATCAAACCTGTAACAGTTCAATTTTTGCAGCAGAATTTCATTATCAACTAGATCAAAGGTTTTCTTGAAGTCAAGGAAAACAATCCCAGTCAAAGAGCCATTATATATATATATATATATATATATATATATATATATATATATATATATATATATATATATATATATATATATATATATATATATATGCAGTTTATGTACCACTTTTCATGCTTATTTTTTTTAAATATTTTCTTTTTCCTTTCTGGGTAAATGATCTTAGATAATTATTCAACTCAGCTGATTGACTTTCTTAAAACTCTTGTTTTTCATTTGAAACAGCTTTGACTAACCATACTTTAAACACAGATATGTCACTTTTGATTTTGGCTTTAGAGTTTGTCAGAACTGTTGATATCTGCATTGGAAGCAATTCAGAATCAGGATCAGACCACACTTGATATTGTAGCTCTTGTTGTAATTTAAGCAATGACTCCTATAGTGATATCAGCATCCAATAGTTTTGCACAAGTGAAATATAGATGTGTACGACTGTACAATACAGATTTTCTGCATATGAAATATTGGTTTTCTGGACATTTATGTTGTCAACTTTACATTATATTCTCTCATGTACTGTCATTGGATACCTATTCTAAAATGATATTGGATTATAAATAATGCAATTTTTCATAATGCTTGTTTGAATCTTTTACCTAATTATGAGCTTGTGACATAATTTGTTTAAAACCATTCTGTTCTAGAGTCTGTCTTTCATTTGATTCTTAAATTAATTTTATTCTGCTTCACATTATGTAAATTTGTTAAACACTAGAAATTTTACACTTGTGATGAAATATGTAAAAAAAAAAAGACATTTATGTGGTCACTAAAGAGAAAAGAAAATTTACCAAAATAAACATACCATATGTACTCGCATATAAGCTGGGTACAAATGCAAACAACATAGACCCTGATCTGCCATCGCATAATGCGATGCCAGAACAGGGTCTATGTTGTTTGTTCTACTGATTAGTCCTTACAAACTGCATAGACCCAGATCTGCCGGCACATAATAGATCAGTGCAGTTTGCAGTTGGTATTGGCTTATACGCAAGTAAGGATGGTAGGCTTTGACCTTGTGTACAGAACCTTGTATTGTATCTTTTGTGTTGATATTTACAAACACATAACAATGGAATTGTCAGTCCAAAACACTGACATGTTTTTGTTCTAATTCCTTGCGTAAATAATGCTGTAAGATTTATTTATTATGACAAGTACATCTTTTACCTCTTGTCATGTTTTTTGGTATTCTGATGAACACTGACAATTTCAAAAGTGTTTTTGACTTAATTAAAAAAGCGATAAAAAAACCTGCAGAAAACTTTTTTTATTATGAACAACTTCAAGGCAGTTTATACAAACTTTGTAGCAGATATTTCCCTAGTTGATATCTTTGTGACTTCCTTCCATGTACTTGTGTTAAATATGTTGTTACGACTCTATGGTCTAAGAAAAATGTAACAGAAAGAAAGTGAAACCAACAAATCAAGTAAAAATCAACAAGCAATTTATTACTAGATAATTAAAATGAAAAATCAAAAAGTCACTTACAGTAATGTGTTTTGAAATCCTAATAATCCAATAAGAATGATTGTTCTAATCACAAATCTAAAAATAGAATGTTCCAAATTCACGGCTGTGTCCTTGAATGTTAAGATGTGCCAATGGTCTCCAAAGTCCTGATGTATTAGAAATCTTGATGTGCTGAAGTCAAAATGAAGTATTCCAAAATCTCTGAATAAGTTCACATAAATTCCAAAATTGTCAATTAAAAATCCAAAATCCAAAAGTTTATGAGCACTGTTATAATCCAATGAATATTTAAAATAATTCCTCTCTTAGAATTTGGAATGAATTTTCACAACTGTAATAGCTCTTTACAAGACTGATGGTAATGTCAAAACTGAAAAAATGTCCACCAAACATGGTATATATAAAGATTGGTCACATGACAGAATGTTCTAGAATATGAGTCATCTTAATGGAATTCTAACTGTAAACAAAATCAACCTTGACCTTCAAATTGAGAAAACATATTGATCAAAACAACCTAATTCAAGGACACTAGTTAAACATGTTTTTCCTGATAAACATAAAGATTTAAGCAAATATTAAAGTGAAGAAACATTTATAATTTCCTAAAATATTTATAATATTATATAAACATCATACATAACAATGTTGCCAAATATTTGGTTTGAGATACAAGACAAAACTATGTCACTTTTTAGGTAACAATTCTGCTTGTAATTATTGACTGCCATTTCTTCCTTCATCCTCAGAAAAAGAATATGTCAATGTCTATTTGAATGACAACAACTACTTAGTGGATGGGAGACGTTATGTAATCTGTATCCATGCCAATATAACAGCAATAAGAAAAGAACGATGGACAGAGTATCTCGATGCCATCAGTGCATGTAGTGATGGAGTCACTGTTGATCTTACTCCTCCTACACCAGGCGAAGTATGGATTGGAACAGAGGACACACAAATGTACCAGGTACAAGAGAGTTTTCTTTATACAAATTTGGTGAAGTTGATTTTAAGAATTAAGATTTCCAACCATAGAAGTGGTTTTCTAAACCTTGTAGTGGATTATTAGGTCAGACTTTATATACGGTTTACACAATGCACAACTAAAAGAAATGAAAGCTAAAATTTTTATTTCTCAGATAATATATATTATATATACATCTTATTTACAACTTTAGCATATACTGGGAGCAATTCTCTGGCACGCAGTCACCAAATTAGATTCATCTGACTAGTTTCTAAACATACCCAGAAAAATAAAAGATACGAATAGACTAAGGAAAATTCACAGTAGAGTATGGTGCAACTGGCTAAAGAACTGCACCAGTGCAACAAGCTATAGAGCTGCATATACCAATCAAGGTGCAACTAACTGTGGAGTTGCAACAGGGACATTATCTTTCAGCGTCCAACTGGTTAAGGAGCTGCACTTAAGAAAGTGAACTGCTGCAAGTAACTAAGGATCTGTAGAGATATATGTAGTATTGGGGGCAAGAGAATAAAGTAACATGAAATGAACAAAATGAAGTGTAAATGAAATATCGTCAGATGCAAAATTGCAGTGACTGCTCCCAATATATGTTTGAGTTTTTTTTTTTTTTAAAGCAGCCTTCCTGTCATCTGTTAAAATAGTCATGGAAGAAATGCACAAGGATTCATCAGTGTAATATAGTTCAAGATAAATAATACAGAAAGGAAACCAATGTAGCATGCTGCACATAAATAGCAACATATGATACATATGATACTGTTTATGCATGTCCTAGATAGAGTCACATGATACACATGGGAAAAGGCATAGTTAAAGGTGTGGAGAGAATGAAATTCACCAGAAATTCACCTATGAACACAGAGATGTTTGTGCTTGCCATAACAAATGTCCTGACAAACAAATATATCTTGTATAACAGTCTGAAGACCACTGCCCTAAAGTCCTGAGGTGGTGGTCTTCCATGTGGACAGCAACCCCGGTAGTGGCAGCACCAATATGAAAGGAGTGTCCACTATACAAGTTTTGATCGACATGAAGAGTTTACAAAGAATTGCATAAAGAATGTATGAACAAGGCTTGTGTCAGAGCATGGTTTGACATATCCACAAACAATGGATCCATTGGAAAAGCACCCATGTTTGTTTTTACGTGATTTGAGAAATTTCACCATAGATGAATACAAACATATAGAATTGTTTGTCCTGTAAAAATACAAAGTAATTCCTTTGCGGAAAGGATCAGTTCTAGAGGATATGAGTTTCAAAGTAAAGTGATCAGCAACAACAATGACCTCCATAAACACATAAATGGAGTGTATTATCAAGCTTCCCAGTGGAAACAGTAAATTCTCCACATCATAGAAAGCCAAAAAATACAACATAGCACATCACTTCCATCAGAAGATCCATGTACGGTGAAAAAGTTCCATTACGGAATTGGAAGCAACTATTTTAGCATTTGAAAAGCTGTAGGAAGCCTTGGTCTTTGAACATTAGGTTGTAAACATTTAATTCATACCTGCCATATTCACAAACAGTGTTGGGGTGTTTTGGAGACTAAAAAAGTGTTTTGAAGTTCCAATCGGGGTCAATGCACATGACCTAAACAAGAGTCATTGTCCAGTTGAGAATAAGTTATCTTTTCATATAAGTCTATATGAAGTCTATATAAACTTACGGGAAATTCAAATTTTATAAAAAAGAAAATAACATATCTGTTTTCTTTGAAGCATTTAATATACTTACAAACAAAAAATTGTCCAGTATCATCACGACACACATGTGCCCACACTCACATCAACACACCGACACAGACATTCAATTATATATATATATATATATATATATATATATATATATATATATATATACACCAAGTTTCAGTCTTTAAAATGCATTGAACAGTGGAATATTGTCTTAATTAGATGAAGTTTTTTGCTGCTCTCAATAGTTCAGGGGGCAGGGATTAAAAATAATACAGATGTCATTTGTGTTCATCTTGGCACTCATTTGAGACTGGATGTTCAAACTTCCCGAAGATCTTGTTGATTTTTCTCAGCAAAGAAAATTATCTTTCTGCATCTGCATTACTGTGAGGGAGTGTCAAACATGCTGGGTGGTGTTGCTATGTCAACGGATGTCGTACACTCCCAACTGACTAATGTCGATATGGTCTTTGCATTGTGTGCAAAAAATAGAATGCTCCCCCTTGCTGTTGTGCTTCACAAAATCAAACTCCATCCAGGTCATTTTGCAGATGGCTCATCTTTTCCTAAATCACACCTGTATTTTGATATTTTGCCTTAAAAAATGAACCACACTTGTACACTATTCTGTCTACCGAAATAATTGCGTTTTGCATTTTATATGTTGAGTAAAATCAGACTTCAAAGAAACGTTGCCACTGATCACAAATTTGCCAATAATCTTTCATAACAATGTCTTAAACATTCTCATTCAAGGCAATGATATGTAATAACTTTTATTTTTCAATACACATCTCTATGATTGTACCGAACTCAAAAGAATTGGGTTGTTCCACTTAGTGTACTTTACCTATGCAAATTAGCCTCATGGGCTCTCCCACAGCAGTGTTCAAGGGACTTGAAATGGCATCATCCTATCTATTCTCAGCCAGTTAAGTAATCTGTGAAATGGTGGTTGCTTATCTTTGACTGCTTTACCTTTTAATTGACTCCATGATAATCAGCTGTATAAACTGCCCTGAGGATAGTTTTACATGGGCTTTAAGCAGGACTGTTTACTGTTTATACAGACTACATTTTTTTTCTTTCTTTTCCCAAAGATTATTGAAAGTAGTGTTCAAAACATGACCATGTTGGGGGGTGGGGTGGGGATGGCAGTAAAAATGTGTTTTTCACATACACATGTTATGACAGGTATATTAATTCCTTGTAAAATAGTGAACAAACAAAAGCACTGACATCCATCTGATTGTACAAGTGAGTTTGAAAGTCTGCTCTATAAGTATGCAAAACGAATTCCACACAAGTAAAGTTTAAGTGTGTTGTATTTATATTTCTTTTAAAAAATACCTGGTCGTTGACCAGAGAAGGCAGGTGACCGTTACATACAGGCCATTTATATTATAAATTTGACCGGGCAGTGGGGTGGGTGGGATTAGAATGGCCATTGTGAACAGATGACTGCTGAGTAAAGGTGGCCATTAGGACAGGTTTGACTGTAATCATTTGCCACTTCACACTTTGGGATACTTCTTGCAATTAAGGCAGACATGCACATGAGTGCATTTTTCATGATTGAATCAAGTTTCTGAATTAAAATTATTGCATGTTTCCTTACCATGATGCAAAAGTCGTGGACATCCATTCTTGTCAGAATTTCTGTCCCGAGGGAACTTCTGTGGTTCCAAATCCTATTTAAACATGTTAGATGGGCATTGTGGTGTGAAGTGGTCCAAGCTATTACAGTGATTGCATGAAATAACTTTTCTCCCAGCTGTCACATTTGAGAAAATGTTGTTGTCCCGTATGCCCCAGTTAGTCTGGATTTTGTGCTGCGCATATATAGCAGCAGCTCTGGCAAAGAAAGCACAATGATATTCATAGAAAACACTTCCTCCAAATTTCATAGCAATGGAAATTATCTGACTCTCGTATTCATCAAGTTTTTTCTACGATTTGGATACACCTTGCACACGATGGTTTTATATTTGCCAAATGCAGTGAGGAATTCTCCATTTTTTTTTTGTTAACAGCGTCAAAACCATTTGACTTCCATTTTCATGACTTGAAGTAATTACAGGTACAAGACTCTTCTGGACTGAGATGCTACTCCTTTGCCTTCTCACTCATACCCATTTAGATTTTGACTTGAGAGAACATCAGCAATACAAAAATTCCTAAACTATATGTCAGTTGTCTTATTTTTTGTTTAAGTGAGTACAGCATCTCGTTTTTGTTAAGTCCACTTTGGTGGAAGCTCAGCATAACAATTACTTTGCAATCCAAATGCATACCTGTATGTCCATCCATCCATCTACACCCTAGATTAAGGTCAGTGTTAAAGTTTGTAGAATAAACTCATTGTTCAAGTTTTTATCATTAGAGGTCAAAGACCAGAAGGAAAACTTGTGCAATGGCCTGTCATCAGGCATCCATCTGTCTCTTAGCACCAGTTTATTATTGCTACTCCTAATCTACTTTGAGGATTTCCGTGGAAAAATTACATACACATTCATCCCAAGGTCTAGTTGGTTCTAAATGAAAATGGTGCCCCTAAGACATTCTGTATTGCCATCATACATCATGAAAATCTTGTTCATGCCACTTCTCCTGAATTGATTGTCATATCAACATGAGGATTTTTCACTAAAGGACTTCTTGTGCTTGTTGGTTCTAAATGAAAATGGTGCCCCTAAGACATTCTGTATTGCCATCATACATCATGAAAATCTTGTTCATGCCACTTCTCCTGAATTGATTGTCATATCAACATGAGGATTTTCACTAAAGGACTTCTTGTGCTTGTTGGTTCTAAATGAAAATAGTGCTGATCTGATCTCCATTATGGCCAACATGCGACCATTGTGAAAATCTTGTTATTGCTACTCCAACAGAATAGATGATTATTTCAACATGAGGTTTTCACTAAAGACGTCTTATGAAGTCCAGTTGGTCCTAACTGAAAATGGTACCGATCTGATATCACTATGGCTGTCAATTTGGTGGACATTTTGAAAATCTTATCACTACTTCTTCTAATTAGTTGGTCATAACAACATGGGATTTTCACTAAAAGATTTCTTATGATGTCTTATTAGTCGTAAATGAAAATGGTTCCAATCTGACATTTAGTAAGGCCACTATAGAAAAATCTTGTTAAAGGTAACTTCTCCTGAACAGATGGTTGTGTTACCATCAGGTTTTCACTTAAAGACTTTTATTAATATGCAGTTGATCCTAAATGAAAATCATGCCTATCAGATCTCTAACATTGCTACTGTGGTGGCCAAATTGAAAATCTTGTTATAATGCAGAATAGATAGTTGTATCAACATGAGTTTTTCAATAAAAGACTTCTTATGATATCCAGTTGGTTCTAAATGAAAATGGTGCTGATCAATCTAATATCCATTATGGCCTCCATCTTGGCCATCTTGAAAATCTTGTAATAATTGCTACTTCTTCTAAATGGATGGTTGAATCAACATGGTATTTTCACTTCAAGACGTCATATATGTAATTGATCCTAAATGAAAATGATGCCTGTCGGACCTACAGCATTGTTGCCATGGTGACTACTTCTGAAGGGATAGTCATAATGATATGGGGTTTTCACCATATGTAGTTGATCCATACATGGTTGTTGATATATATTAAATTAAGCTGATTGAACCTCCAAAAATGGCTCCTTGATAGCCATCTTTACATTCTTTCTATTGCTATTTCTCATTAACGGATGGTTGTCTTGACATGGGATGTTTCTTTAATACACTGTAGCATAAGTAGCTGGTTGTGAATTAATATTGTGCTGATCTGACCTCCATCATGGCACCATAGAGGTTATATCAGAAATCTTGTTTTGACTACTCCTGTTGCAAGAATGGTGGCATTGACATGAGGTTTTCACTACAACACTTCTTCCAATATGTAATTAGTTCTGAATGAAAATGGTGCAGATCTGACGACCAACATGTTTTATGAAGGAGTTTGAAAACCAGCTAAACCTAATTGACCTTGGGTCAAGTCTAAGGTCATTGCTTGCATTTTTGTACTGTTGAGCTTATGAGCATTGTGATTTTTACTAAGTTCAAGGTCAAAGGCTACGACAATACATTTTGTACTGTATATATGGGTGTCTTGTCAATATGTTATCAAAAATATATAAGAGAATAATTTTTATTATCAAATTTGGCATATTGGAGTTTCTCAAGAATATCAGAAATAGTGTCAATACTCATCAGCTAAAAAGAATGAAAGAACAGAAGAAACAGGCTTCTCATGAATTCCTGGAAATTCTTTTTGACCATTAGAGTGTCAGTCCCATCAACAAATTCATGTTCCTTCTAGCTTAATGAAGCCAAAATTAGTGCCCCTCTTGCATATGGTTACCCATCTGTGCTAGCCATGGGTCATCAAACCACAATGTTCCACATCAACCCATGGCATATGTAACTAGCCAGAACAGTGTTTTAAATAATGCCCTCTTACAAATGAAAGAGTGAATACCTGTAACAAGCTAATTAATTGACCAAGGTAAGAGCTCGTTACACCTTTTATGTATTTAATATAGTGACATCCTTAACTTGAAAGAAGAACTTGTGTGTGAATGTTTAAATCTGAGAAACTGACATGTGATATCTGTTGTTATCTATAAAGGAAGTTAAAATTTTTACAAACTGTCTATCTAGGTGATGAAAGAAACAATCTGATTGGATCAGTTTTTTTTCAGCTGCACCAATCAGATGGCAGAGTGGTAGATACTGTTTCAGCTAGCTACATATGCCAAGGGTCAATGTAGAATGAAATGGATCAATGACCCTTGACTATCGAAGATGATGGTTACCATATGCACAAGTAAAATACCAAGTTTAAAAAATTTCCACTCAGTGGTTTAGAGTAACTGACAGACAGACAAACAGGCAGACAGTAGAATCCATGAACAGACAGTTTAACTGATAGACAGATTGATGGACATACAGAGGGTATCACAATATCTTTGATTTTGTTTAGGTGCTGGGATGCATATTATCCTTGTTCTAAAATTTGGGGTTCAGATCAAAGTACAATAAGGAATAGGTGATTTATTCTCAAAGATAACTCATTTTTGTCTCACCTGAATAAGCATGGTGAGACATAAGTATCACTTTTCTGGCAGTGACAACAGTGGTGATAGTGGTGGCAGCAGCAACCGTCAAGTTTGTGTTAAAGTATTTGCAGGTGAGAGATGTGGGAGTACATAATTGTGGAGATGCAGGTGAGAGATGGGGGAGTACATCATTGCAGAGATGCAGGTGAGAGATGGGGGAGTACATCATTGCAGAGATGCAGGTGAGACACCAGGTTCCATGGAATACTCATTAATAAATTCTTCACATTTGGAGTTTACATATTCATGCAATTTCTTTAACAGTGGGATTTACACCTTTTTGAATTTTCCAGGCCTCCTCATCTGATTTGATGGTTCACTGGGAGTCTTTTGTTGATCTTGAAATCTATGGCATCAACATTCATCCAACAACTGTGCAGAAATATGAAGTGGCAATAGGTAGGGGATGACATATATTACTCTAAATATGACCGATACAGTGTAATTCAAATTATCTGTACACAGTATCCAGAATGTTCATTTGTGCAGACTCTCTCCATGTCCCCAGAAAATGTAAATCCTCAATTAAAAGTGATTATCTAGAGGACCCATTTTTCAGGACAGAATCATTGTCTCCTGATGGGGACCATTTTTCCAGGGCAGAATCATTGTCTCCTGATGGGGACCATTTTTCCAGGACAGAATCATTGTCTCCTGATGGGGACCCTTTTTCAGGACAAAATCATTGTCTCCTGATGGGGATCATTTTTCAGGACAAAATCATTGTCTCCTGATGGGGACCATTTTTCAGGGCAGAATCATTGTCTCCTGATGGGGACCATTTTTCCAGGACAGAATCATTGTCTCCTGATGGGTCTGGATAATTGGCATTTTACTGTAGCAGGTTTTAACACTGGCATAGGTTACACATATGAATGATAAGTCAAGCAAATTTTAAGTGTTTGTTTCCATAAAAGCTCCTTTAAACTTGTGCTTTGTGGCCATAGAGTGTTTAACAATTGGGGAAACATAATGACCAAACAATTGCATGGAATAATTATGGCCACCATATGTCCAATGTCTGACATGTCAAGTTGGAAAATTGTCATTTGAGCTTATTTGTTGGCCATGTCCTGCAAACATGGCCATTTGTTGATCTCTTGGATCTCTTATATATTGAAATTCTATAAGATCTTGCCAGACACATTTTTTTGAGAAAATTAAAGTAGCAGTCATATGTTCGTAAAATTTAATATAAAAACATTTCAAGGAAATAGAACAGGTTGTGGCAAAAAAGAAAGCATTGATATACCTAATTATTAAATGTACTGGAAAATGTGTCATTTTTAGCACTGGATTTGCTGCTGCTTTAGTGTTTGTATTATCCTTCCCTGATTAACTGGTTTCCTCTCAAACTAATTATTTATATAATCATTTTTTTCTTTCATAAAAATATCCTATAGAATGCAATTGAACAACAGGATTTTATTCCACTCTACTGTTTTAAAATAAAATAATTAACTGACAAGCTGACATACTACCTCGAAAATACATATCACGTAATTAATAGGCATTTCCGGTAATATCAGATGGTGAAGTTTTATTTGATCAGATCCCCAAATAAATCTTAGAGGATGATAATAAAAGTTAGTTGTTGTTGCTAGTATCTTTCTTTCTTAATTTGGGCCTAGGATTCACACATTATGTTCTAAAGGGATGAAATGCTGACACAGTACAACACTATATAGTTAAAAGCCATGTGGTGGGACGGACTGAAGTAATGTGTATAGTACAGACCAAAAGGCAATAATTCAGTTATGGGTCTTTTTATAAGTCTAGAAAATAGGCATTCACACCTCTTTGGTCATGTGCTTTGTGGCTATAGAGTGTTTGAACAAACATAATTACCAAACAAGCATAGTCAGCAACACCTCTACTGATTGACAAAGAAAGAATGTGTAAACTAGACCTTGTCACCTTTGAATTAAGCTTAGTTGGCAACACTTTTAATGATTTTCTGTCAGAGAAACAATCTATAAACTAGATCTTGTCACCTTTGAATTTTACTTTATTAAAGTGTTTATTTGACATTTTAATGGATACACAAATCAAAGACAGTTTGATATAATGATATTTGAGATAGCCTATGGCTGATGTCCAGTTGCTCAGAGCAAGTGCTGGTCAAAATCTTTGATCTGCCAGACATGTCTGTCAGATATAAGATACAGTGATCTCAGGATCTCTGATATGTGTTTTGTGTGTGTGTTTGTGTTGATTCACATATAGATGACTAAAATTTGAATACATTTATAGTTTCATATAAGTGCAATAATGGGACTTCCATGCTTGTAACATGGGACTTCCAAATTTCCAACCATGAAAGTCCATTACTTACAAAAATGAAGAATAATGGAACCCCTAACTGTACTATTTTCTTTTCCCGTTTAGCACAAAGTGTCCATGTAATAGCATCAGGGTTTGCTTTTTTGGTCAACTTTTATAAATAAAATGTTTTTACTACTGTCAGAATTGAATTTTAACTGCTGATTTCAGGTTCCTCATATGGTGGAGTTGACCTCGTAGATTTCAAGAATGTTGGAATAACTAATCATGCTACATTTCATGATCTCCTGCTGAACAATGGTCACACTTACTATGCCACAGTCAGAGGTATGGACTCCTATGCAAATATTTTAAATCTTCATTGGTGTTCTTTAATTCTGAAGTAATTACAAAATTGAATACAATAAGACTAGGTTTTGGTTAATACATGATTTTGTAGAATAATAGTTTAACCAAATGCACAGTCTCCAATTTTTTTGTCTTGCCTGCTTTAGCCTGGGTGAAACATAGGTATATTACTTGTTCCTACACCACTGCCATTGTTGTCACAATAGTTTTATTGAAAGTTTTTCTGTATGATTGTAAGACCCAAACCCTTGGAGGGGTAGTGTAGTATTCATACATATGCTGTAGAATCAGAAATTTCTGCCAATCAATATCCATGCACCCTGACTTTCCTGCTGATCTGCAGGCAAGGTCAAGGTTATTAACAATGAAAACATATGTATCAGGTTTGGAAACAGACAAGACATATAATTCCTTTGAATTTCTTTTTTAAATAAGAAATATTTTTGACAATAAAATGGAAAACAAATCTTTTGTATTTGGACATATAAATACATCACTTTTGTAGCATTAGATCCAACAGTGCAGTTTACCAAGAAGTAAACATTTTTTTTATTGATTGCAACATTTGTCAGAAAAAGAGGGAGACATGTTAGTTGTAATTTCTGTCTGATTCTTATTTTTGCTGTCTGTCTTTCACATCAGGTTGAAACCTCGCATTTTTTTTTTTAAAAAACAAAATGTCCGGCTTGCATCAATGGATTGTTCTACATGTGATCAGTTCAAAGTGAAAATGCTGGAGACTTGCAGTCATGTGCAGATTTTTTCGATGTATCAAAATATTCTAAAGTACAATCGTTGTCACCTACATTGAAAATCAGTTCAGAAGTTTTGAAGGTATTCCCCCCCCCCCCAAAAAAAAAAAAATTTGAAAAACTGGTTAAGATTTTTTGTACCTCCTCAGGAAAAATGATGAATGAATAAGGAATGGATTGTAAAATTAATAAATAAGACACCTTTTGTCTATATCTCTAACCAGGTCTGATGTTGCTAAATATAACCAAATATAAGTACAATATAATTGTGTACTAATCAGTGTAATGAATCTACATGTTGTCCAATATATAACAAATTGAATATAAATTTACATCTTAAATAATAATGAAAACAAAGCAGAGTGCAGATTTCATCTTTTTGTTTCCAGATTTACCTAAAGCAGCTTACACAAATTGTATTTATGCAACAGGTTTGATTTAAACAAGTACCTCTCTTGTGCAAGTGTTTATGGAATATGACCTATGCAACTATCTTATTCTGTTAACAGATATTATACAGACCCTGAAACAGGTGATTTTACCAGTGAAACAAAAATGGAATGCAGAATAAATGCAAACAGAATGTAGAATGAAAGCAAACGGAATGCAGAATGAATGCATTCAGAATGAAGAGTGAATGCAGATGAAATGTGGAATGAATGCAAATGAAATGCTGAATGAATGCAAACAATTTAGAATGAAAGCAAATGAAATGCATAATGAATGCAAACATAATGCAGAATGAAAGCAAACAAAATGCATAATGAATGCAAAACAGAATGCAGAATGAAAGCAAATGGAATACAGAATGAATGCAAATAGAATGCAGAATAAACACAAACAAAATTACTTGCTTTTTCAAGAAAATGGTGGGGAGTGCAAATGCAAAACACAGAATGATGAATGATAAATTAAAATGGAACAGAATGCAAATGCATTTCATAAATAGATTTGAAAATTGATTATTTTTGAGCTGCTTCTCAATTTCCATGGTCATTTGCCATTATGCATGGTAATCCAGGATAAGATTCTTTGCACTGATAGATCACTTTGCACCCCTTACATGCGATGACATTAGTATTGTTGAGGCAGACATAAAAAAACAGCCAGCATTGATGTGATGACATCATTGCTGGTTGTATATGAACAATCCTTGTTTGAATGAATCAAAATAAGAAATAAGAAATAAAACTTGCTGACAAATACTCAGCAATGACATATTTACACTTATTGAAGTTGCAGTTATATTTTAATTTGTCATAAATTTAATGAAGTCTATTGCGTTTTATGCAATTGTTATTTAATTAAAGCAAACTTTGAAAAAGACATCAAAAATGAAAAATCCAAATGAAAAATCCAACTTTAGTAAATGAATTTTCATTTCATTCCAAATGAATAAAAATGAAAGAAACAATGGATGGAAGTGATAAATACAAAATCTGAATGCATTTGTGACCATAAAGCAAAATAATGAGATGAAATAGAAATGTGAATGGAATGGAAACAGAATCCAAACAGGACACAAATGAAATTCCAACAAATGCAGATTTGGTAAAATTACCCATTTCGGGGTCTGTACTTGTCTATTTCTTTAGCTTTGGTTTCTCAGATAACTGTGGTTAAATCCTTGATTAGCCTGCAATAGCCGGGTCCAAATGCAAACAACATAGACCCTGATCTGCCATTGCATAATGCGCTGGCAGATCAGGGTCTACGTTGTTTGTTTTACTGATTAGTCCTTACAAACTGCATAGACCCAGATCTGCCGGTGCATTATGTGATGACAGACCTGGGTCTGTGCAGTTTGCAGTTGGTATTAGCTTATACATGTGTATATATGGTAGTTGCCCCACGTTGTCTGGAGACTTAAAAACTTGTATTAAAATGTGATCTTTTCTGGCACTTTAATTACTTTTAATACTCAATTTCAATGCCAGTTTTGAAATTGTATTGCCATTGTGTGTCTGCCAAATTAAATGGCTTGCATACCCATGCAACGGTTTAGGGGTAGACAATGGTTGACAGTATATTTTACTTCTTAGCTGTGACTGACATTATGCTGTTCACTGGTGGTACCGATTATATTCCAAAGTCCAGATTTATTCAGCATTTACTATTTGGGACAAAATTCTTTGTGTAGAGACGTGAAACATCTTTATGAAAATTAGGTCAAAGATCAAGTTCACACGATGAATTGTTTACATTTGGGGAAATCATTTGTTTTAATGTTTCAAAATAGGCTCTATATCCTGTTTCTATTGATGAATTGTCTTTAGATTTTGCATATAACTTACTAGTAGATGTATTTGGGATAGATGTAAAGCAGTAGAAGTTTAAAGTAACTGTTGCATACCCAGTAGGGTATTTGAACGTGGCTTCATCATATCTTTACACAGATGTATTGCTTATTGTAAAGATTACCATGACATGATACACAAGTAAGCTGGGATGATTTTTTAACTTTCATTTAGTCCTGCTATGATTTTATCTTGTTTTTCAGCCACTGATTTTGTCAACAGAACAATGTCAGTGACATCTAGTGGTGTGAAAATTGATGTCACTGTTCCGAGAAAAAACAATCTGCCTATTACTGTGGGTGGCAAGTTTATTACCTCTACTTCTGAAGTCGGAGCCTGGTATGTATTTTATTAGCAGTAATACATTAACTGCTATTATTACATTGCAATCTCCTTTCCAGGTGCTAGTCCCCATTCCAAAGAGAAAATTCCTGCCTCAAATTAGTAATTGGAGGTATATAACAAAAACAATACAGTCCCAGTCTGATGCCCTAGTCATTTCCATTAATTCAGAATATCATCCTTCTTTTCCTTGGACTTTGTGCAGTAAAACGTGTCTTTAACCACTCAAGATATTCGTTAATCTTAGTGTCCTTTGCCATTATTTTGATCAATCATATCCATTTTTGTATTGCAGTTGACCTTTTCTCCCCAGTTCTTACAATTTATTTTAATTATCTTTGTCCCCATTTGTCATTTTGTTGAATTTTGATTGTATCCTGTACACATGCTAGTTAAGTGGTACTGCCATACATGCATTCCCAAGTTGGTACTGTTGCTAGGGTAAGTATTACCCTTTAAAAGTTGTATCTGTTTTTGTTGTTGTTGTTTTGGCACATTTTCTTTCAGTCCTTCGGCAATGCCACAAAATTTGGCAAATGCAGCCATAAAAGGCTTTATGGGACACCCACCCCACCTGTTTGGCATGCACTAAGTGTGTGTGCGCATGGGCAGATGTCCTTTCTGCCCTTTATGGGCAGATGAAGTATGGGAGTTAGCTGAAAGCCGCCACTCATACAGAAGCAGGAATAATGAAGCAGCCTCCTAATGTTTCCGGCTGGACCCCCTTCGTTCCAGTACAATCAAGACACTCTAAGCTTTAGAACTCGAGACATGCACCTTAGTTACCATAGCTTCACATGCTGACCTTTTTACAGCAAATATCTATTCAGGGTGGCCTCACTGGATTCGGAATTTTTTTTTTTTGGCTGGTTATTCCCCACAGTAGCCTCTCAAGATCTGAGGAATCAGCAGCACCAGTCATTGGCAACAGTTCCAGGCCCAGCTAAAATGGCGAAGAAGCGCCCTCAGCCTGAGAGGTGTGTGTGTCCCCTGCCTAAATGCTTTAAGCAAGGGTCCCAGCAGAACTACCATACTCCTTTTAAAACTCCTTCTTACCACACTTTTGCTAAATTCGATGGTCATAAGTGCCAGGGCATCAAGTCTATTGACTCCTCCTCCCCTCCCCCCCCAAGGAGGGAAGTAGTCAGCCGAAGGGAGTTGCTCCATCTCCTGCCAAGTTCCTCTCTTCTAGATGTTCCAGTAGGTGCTTTCAGAGTCCTGGTTGGACTTAACAGATGATGCACGGGTCCTCTCCACAATAACAGAGGTTTTACAGCTCCAGGACCCTCCAGTTCTATCAAAGACCCCCATTTGTTTTCTAAGGAAGAAGGCAGTAGAGAGGATGTTAAACACTCAAACCCCAGGATTCTATTCCTGGATCTTCCTGGTTTAAAAAAAGGGGGAACATTTTGCCTAATCATCAATCTTTCCCCATTAAACAAGTTTATTTGGGAAGAGCATTTCAAGATGGAGACATCAGCTTCAGTCAGGAATGTCATAAAGCAGAATGACTGGGTAGTCTCTATAGACCTCCTACATATTCACATCTTTCCATCCTGCAGGAAATTCCTGTGGTTATGTCTGGACAAGGAGGTTTTTCATTTTCTGGCTCTTCCCTTTTGCTTATCTTCTTTGCTCAGTGTCTTTTCCAGGGTGATAGGAGTCATAGCAGATCACTTGAGATCACTGGGGGTTACCATCATCCAGTATTTAGATGACTGGTTGATACATAATCTTCTCAAACATATCTTAATCAGGGACCTGTCACTGTGTTCGAAGATTTATCTGGGTTTAATCCCCATTCCAGAGAAGTCAGACAGATTCCTCCTTAGAATTTCACTTTCATGGGAATGAATTTACTCACAAATGTTCACAGACAGATACTTTCCCTCACAACAAGAGTGTTGGAGATGACTTCATTATCTGCTTGCCTCTACCTCTGTCCCCTGAGTGCAGCAGTGAATCTTGTTCCCTAGGAAGACTTCATATGAGACCCCTCCAGTTTCTGCTGCCAGCAAATCTGAGACCTGACCGTTAATCCCTTTAAGCTCTGATTCCATTGGGATCCAAATTTCGTCACCACCTCAGCTGGTGGATAAATTAGACAGGCTTCTGGCTATATTTCTGATACATGCCCCAGAACCTCAATACTTCCTGTATATAGACGCATCAGATTCGGCTTGGGTGAGCACCTTTAGTCAGAAGGTGATAGTCCTTCAGGGATTGTGATCCAGGCAGGACTCTTCCCAGTGTATCAACAACCTAGAAATGCATGCTGTTTTTCTAGCACTGTAAGGGTATGTCAGTTTCATAAGACACAGTTGTGTTAGGTCTTCACAGACTACATGTCAGTCATTGCATAACTCGGATATCAAGGAGGCACTCAAGCCCCTTCTCTTTGCTTGAAAGTCTGGAGTGTCCTTCAATGGATAGCTTCAGAGCGGATCACTGTCAGAGTCCGCCACATTCCAGGAAAGAGGAATATTCTAGCAGACAGCCTGTCAAGGCAAGAATGGGCGGTCCTCACAGAATGGTCTCTGCAACAATTGGTAGCAGAGAGTCTTTTTCAGCTGTGGGGGAAGCCAATGGTAGACTTGTTTGCAATGAGGCTCAACAACGAACTACCACTTTATGTCTCCCCAGTGCCAGATCAATGTGCATGGGTTGTAGACACCTTCATTTTGAAGTGGGTTTAACCATATGCCTATGCATTCTCACCTTTCAGAATAATCTTTCATGTTCTTCACATAGTCAGGACTTCGTTGTCAAAGCTCATCTTTATAGCTCTCCAGTGGTGCCGAAGGTCGTGTTTCAACAGTCTTCTCGAATTGTTAGGAGACACCCACAGGGAGTTACTGCTGAGATGAGATCTGCTGTCTCAGCACAGAGTGCCCCTCCAGCACAACAATCAACAGATGCTCAACGTTTATACCTGGCTCATGTAAAACAATCTATCTGCCAATATCTATTTTGGACAAAGAGTATAGACTGCATTGCTCAGGCTAGGAGCAGTCAACCTCCAAGGTTGAAAATGCCAAGTTGAGAGTCTTTTGTAATTGGTGCAGTCAAGAGGGCTTTGATCTGATCTGCTCCTCTTTAACTGCAGTTGAAGATTTTCTTCTCTTTCTTTTCAAAGAAAAAGATTTCTTAATTTCCACCATTATTGGCTGAAGATTAGCCCTGTCTATTACTCTTACGTTTTTGCTGGGCTCCACCATGGATCCTACCCTTGTCTTTCAGAACGTATCAGGTACTTTGAGCCCCATAGACGAGTTTCTCACTCATTAATGCCTAGGTGGAACCTTTCTTGAGTTCTTTGGTCATTATCTAACTCACCCAACGAACCTCTGAGTGATGCTTCTTTCAAGAATCTTACCTTAAAGATAGTCTTCCTCCTTTCTTTAGCATCAGTTACCAGGAGTGAAAAATACATGCATTATTGGTGGAAGAGCATACATGTGAGCCTTCTGCATGGGAGGATTTTTCTCCAGAGTTTAGGGGTGTCTCCTGTTCCTCCCATTATTCACTGAAATCTCCTGCGTACGCAAAATTATTATTGAAATTTTGTTTTTCTTTTTTTTCTCATCACATTCTGGCTCCAGTGTAGTATATTTAAGGTAATGCTGCCTGTGATCATGTGACTGAACTGGTTTAAGCAGGGCAAGTGAATGTACTTGATAATTTCATCCTTTGATCCTGTCAGCATTGTCAACTGGCTTCATTTGAAGTTTGTCGAGGTGGATTATGCTATGTGTGAGTAGAAGTAATTTGGACAGGATTAAAGACATTAATTGATTATGGCTGGGTTACTGAAAAGCTCCATCGGCATGAAACAATAAACATTATTTTGATTTTGTCCACAGGGTATGTTCTGCTTTGCCACTTAAAGTTATCAAGAGGAATTAGAGTCTATACTATGTATGATTAAAAGTAATTTGGACAGGATTAAAGATGTTAATTGATTATGGTTGGATTACTCAAGAGCTCTTGAGTAATCCAACCATAATCAATTAACATCATTTTAGTTTTGGTCCAAGTCAAAGTAGGATGATATTCAGAATGAAAGAAAGTGACTAGAGCATTGGACTGGGACTGGGTTGTTTTTGTTCTAGAATTACTGATTGGAGGGGGGAATTTTCACCTCTGATTGGGGACTAGAGCCAGGAAAAGAGATGGCAATGTAATAATAGCAGGTAAGTGTTACATAATTAAAATTAGTTTTATCCCCAAAGACTACAACTTATTGATCATGGCACCATTTAAGACACCATAATGAATCTCTTGTAAATCCGTATATAAACCAGAAGTTAATCATTCATTAAAAAACTCTATATTTCTGTTTAATGTGTTGTTTTCAACTTACAAATATGTCAACTACTGGGGAATAACAATCATTTTTATTTTTTATTTTCCAGTTGGAATGGGATTTTCTATGAATTGGAGAGTGAAATAGATTATTACATGTGGGGTGTCGGGTCTGAGCCAGGTCTGGATGATGCCATGGCTTACACTTTAACACGAGAAACCTGCGCCGACTCCGACATCAATAAGCCAGTGTCTCTGAGAGAAGGATATCCATACTTTATATCTGTCAGGGTTAGTTTTCATTGGACAAAAGTTTGGGAATTATATTGTTATTTTTATTTGTATATTTTATGATTGGTTTTGATTGAGCCTTAAGTTCATTTAAACTTAAGGTGGAGTTTTAAGTACAGTTATTTCTCACTATTATGAATGACACTGGGATTTTGAGTATTTCAATCCAAGGAGGTGGTCTTGTTAACAATTTACAGTGAAACCTCCCTTTTACACACTGGTCAATCAGCTGCTTGATAAAATGTTTATTGGCTCCTTGGACTTTCCAGTATGGTGAGAAGTGGTAACTGAAAATGTTAAGTACTGCTGAATTTGTTGCAGAAATCATAAAACTTCACAGTCATTTACTTTGTTCAGTTAACAAAAGAACATTCAAAGCAGAATCTGTGAATGTAATTTGTTTTTGCAACTTGACATGGTATGAGAAAATTTTGATTAACTGCAAGAATCATTGCTTTTTGATGTGACTTCTTTCAAAGATTTTGCCATCATGTCCATTATTTCTTTAAATTTTACACATCTTACTGCATTTAATTGGAGACTTTTGCCATTAGTTTTAAGTTGCAAGGTATCAATTTAGCTTCAGCGTAAATTATAAATTGCCCAAATTTGTGGAAGGGTAGAAGTCAGATGCTGCAGGGAAACAGCTACTTGGGATTCTTGAATGACAGCTTTCAAAACAGCTATTGACAAATCTAATTATTGTTACATCCAGGCATTTGGAATATACATATGAAAGGGATAAATATATTATGAAAAATTGAATATTGTCAGGCACTGCAATACATGCCGCTCTCTGTGGAAAGGCAAGTTGGCTGTGTTGTAATTTGTCCATTAAAGGTTCAACTTTATCACATGCATCAATTGTCCGAGTCTGTGATCATGTTATTCTGCTGATGGGTGACATCAGAGCCTATTGAAAGTCAAAATTTTGCTGCCCAAACAACAGGCAATGTCTGCCAACCTATATTTTTTAAACAAGGATCCATGGAAATATGTGACTTGCAGATGTTGATAGTTTGATTATTTTTCTCCTTTGAATACATTCCCTGATCACATTAATGATAGGAAAATAAGTTCGCTACCTCCCGAATCCAGCCTTCCTGAAAAAGTGAAAATTCATCTTTTCTGTCTGTACCATATAGACAAAGGGAAAAAAAACTCTTACCCATTACCTCCCCTTGACCTCCGCTAAGTGGCGCCAGTTTTAAGCTTTCATTTAGTACTATATCGAGATAGTTCTTCAAGACCTCCCAAAAATCCTTGGAAAATCTTCAAGAATAAAACTATCCATACAGAAAGTCAATATGTTTTAGTGTAGTAAGGTTGTTACTTAACATGTAAACATTATTTTTGAATTTTAATCAATATTTATGTGATTTTTAAAAAAATGCAGCATGGATTTAATTTATTCTGACCTTGTGTTCCAACATGGTATCATTGGTACATATTGTTGGTTGTTATTCGTGCACACTGCATATATATTTCCACTCATTTTATTATTCAAGTGTTGTTATTGTGAATTTGGATATACTTTGGACTGTTCATTTCCTAATTTTTTCTTTTTCTTTCATTGTTCTTGTCATTTCAGTTAAACATGACAACAAAGTGCAACAATTGCAAGAAGTTCAAGTGAGGGCACACATGAAACGTGTCTTGCATGTAGTAAATATTCTTCATCCTCTACATGCAATGTGTGAAGTCTTTGGTCAGAAAATGTCTGGTCTACGGTGTTACAAAAGAACATATTTTTAAAAAATGTGTAAAGAAGAATGTGACGATTTGAGCCTGCCCTAAGATGGCATTAATTGCGAGCATAGTGGGGTATGTCATGATGGTTACCTCCTCCATCCAAACATAGGCGTACCATGCCGATGGCAACAATTACATCAGCAGATTCTGAGGAACTAGGGGCTATGGAGTTGCCATTCCTGACTTCATTCCAGACACTGCTAGAGCAACAGATGCATTGGTGCAGGGGCGATGATGCAGTTACTAAATTCGGGTCAGTTTCTGCCCATATGTTCATCACAATCCATAGATAATTTGAACCTTATAGGCAGCCCAGTGGGCATAAGTCTCTCCATATGTCCAAACATGGCCTTCAGGTTTGTAAGTCTGGGCGCATGTTTTTTTTTATTGGAGCTTGATGATCTATTTCACTGTTCTTTCACACCATATGATGCCATTCTGGCTGCTAACCAGCCAGTCTAGCCATCTGGCCAACTGTACTTTTTGTCTGGTGACCATAGATCTGTCACTTCAGCGAGCCATGCCACATACCAGCCGGTAGTGCCATGGTATGGTGAACACTACGATGATCAGACTGACCGATCCATCTGTTTTGCCACACCTTCTGCACAGGCAGTTCCGATACCAGCAGTCCAGCTGACAGCCAGCTGGCAGCAGAGCTGACTGTCCAATCGGGTGTCCATCATACTCTCCAGGCATTCACACCTGCAAAACTTGCTCTGAATCAGCCATTTCAACCAGCGAGCTATTTATTTATGGCTTATCCTTTGGAGCGATACCATAATATATTTAGGAATGATGGTAATGCCTTTTCTATGCTGCTGGGGATGTTTTACATGGACATGGACATAGGCTCTGATGAGGATGACTCACACAGTTAGTGTGGGGATACCCTTGTTGCCTTAAGAAACTCGGATCCAACTATGCAACAGATTGAATTTAGTTTCAAAGAGGCTGTAGAAGAAATATACCAGGAGTTGCCAGCTTCCGAATATCTGCCACTGCCAACTGCAAGCTAGACCTATAAGGTCAAGGCATCAGTAGAACTGGAAGATGAGGAGGAACATTTCTTCTACCTACTGCTGCAGTCAGCGTAAATAAAAGAAATTTCAGACCGTCTGTCATAAAAAATCCATGACATGAGGAATGATGTTCGATCAGATTTGGAGAAAGCCAAAATTATACATAAGGAGTTCAGGTCATTACTCGACAAGTGGGTGGAGGAGATTGTACAGAAACCGAACTGTCTATTTTTTTTCCAGGCTCTTTCTAGTGTCAAAAGCTGATGGAAAGTTCAGGCTGATCATCGACCTCAGTCAACTCAACAAATACATTGCAGTGCCAAAGTTCAAGATGGAAACAGCCCAATCAATCAGACTTTCCATCAAAAGGGACAAATTTGTGAACAGTCTAGACTCTACCAACACATATTCCCACATCCCTATTCACCCGGCAGCACGCGAGTTCCTACCAAGGAAAAATATATCAGTTTCATGTGCTCCCATTTTGTCGCAACATAATTCCTAGCGTTTTCACAAAAATTATCAGCTGCATCATCACCCTGTTCAAGTCTGGATGACATCCTCCAAAAATACATGGTAAGTTCTCTTCTGGTGAAGGGCAGGAACTATCTCCAATCTCTTTTACATTACAAAGGCTTTTTAGTGAATTTGGAAAATTCGGATCTCGACCCAATACCAGCATTTTGTCAATCTGGGCATGGAGTTTATTACCAATGTCAGCATTGTCTGTCTCCCTCACATGTGTAACAGGTTATCGAACTCACAGAGTCAGTTTCCAACAGGGAGTGGATTACAGCTAGAGGCAAGAGAGTTCCTGCAACTCCTTGGTTTGCTCCTCATGGCAGCAGATCTTATTCTTCTCTGTCACTTTTCGTGTGCCCCATGCAGACAGCCTTGCTGACCCAGTGACACATTTTACATTCGACTCGATCACAATGTCAGGATCATGACCAAAGTAGTATTATTCCTGTGTCAGTAGCACAACATAGATTGGCTCATGGCAGGGATCCCTATGGAAAAGCCCCAACCGGAAATTACAGTTCACATGGTTGGGGAGCCCACCTATTGCCATGCTTCGACACGGTCAGTGGCAAGTGGGGTCCGGAGAAATTACCTCTTTATATCAGCCTTATTGAAATGAAGGCAGTAATCAAGGCTTTTCATGTCTGGAAGGACCAACTCTATGGGAAAGTTGTCCTTTTCATGTCTGTCAATTCAGTGGTGGCCTACCAGCTAAATATAACTGTACAAATCAGACACATTCCCAGCAGGCTCAATGTCCTGGCTGACTCTCTGTCAAGAAAGGTCCAGATCCTTTATATAGAATGGTCCATTCATCAATCGATCTTTCATTGGATTTGTGTGCTCTGGGAGCATCCAATGATAGACCTTTTTGGAATCACCCACTGCCCACCTTTATCTTTCCGGTCCTGGGCCCAGAAGCATGGGCCATGGACACATTATCAATCAGTAGGGACGGGTTTTTGATCTTTGCCTACCCCTCCACAGTCCTAGTACCAAAAATAATAAAGAATTGAGGAGTCAGAACTGCAAACTGTTTCTGATAGCCCCTCTCAGGTGGGACAAGTCCTGGGTCAACGATCTACTTGATCTAGCGATAGACGTGCCCAGGACAATCCCTGTGAAGCTGAATCTACTCAAACAACCTCGGTCATGGGTATTTCATCACTGTTAGGACTGACTCCTCCTTTATGCCTGGCTCTTGTGGGAGAGCTCTGCAAAGAAAGAAATTTTAGCCTTTAGTTATGGAGAGAATCTTGCGAGCTTGAAGGCATATGAGGTGAAGTGGCACGTATTCAGGGACTGGTGCAAAGTCAACAACATTGTCACATTGAGTGCCTCAATCCCACGGCTGGCAGATTTCTTTCCCTTTCTGTTCAAGGAGAAACAATTATCCTCAATTACTATCAAGGGAATATTGGTCATGATATAGATATATCAGACCTACTAGCCAATTTTGACTTGAATAGACCAAAATCTCTCCCCCTGTTTCCAAATGGAATCTCTCCCGAGTTTTGACATGGCTCAGTTGAGATCAATTCAAGCCTTTAACCAGAACCTCATTGAAGCTACTATCATAAAGACATGCTTTCTGATAGCCTTAGCTTTGGCATACAGGTTTAGTGAGTTACATCATGCCCTTTCAATGGACCTGAACTATCTCCAGTTCAAATCAGATGGTTCCATGGTCCTAATGATGCAACCAGGCTTTGTAGCCAAAAATAGGCTGCCCCCAGAGGGCAATCAGAGAGTCATTATATGCTCCCTCACTTTTTTGATAGACAAGTCAAGAGAAGCAGCCATGCAAGACCCTGTCTGTGCCCTCAAGCATTACTTGAAGCGTACAGAGAATAGTCTTGAAACAAGAAAGCGACTTCTTCTTCCAGTGAAGGCCAGGAAAGAGGATACCACCCCATTAAGTCCTAGCATTGTGGCTGAAGTGGGTTATATGCTTCGCAGTAGTTTAGCATTTGTGTTGGATTTGCCCATAAAATTTATTGGTAAGAAGAGTTCAATAACTCTCTTCTTAGCTGGGTATAGTTGTGACAGATCATGTGACTGTCTGTTGTGCTGCTATCAGGTTAGGAGAGCAGGCTATCCAACCATTCTTCCCTCAAAAGGTGCCCATGGTAGAGGTAGGATGCTTAGCATTTCCTCCTCCTATTACATATTCTCCTAACATTAATGTGATCGAAGAAAGTATTCAAAGGAGAATACTTACCCAATCACATTGTGATAAAACCCTCCCAGCCTCCCGCAAATTTGAGCATCCTATTTAATGTTTCACTTAGCTTAAAACTGGTGCCACTTAGCTGTGGTTAAGGGGAGGTAATGGGTAAGAGTTTCTTCCCTTTGTCTATATGGCATATAGGCAAAAAAGATGATCTTTTTGTCTTGTAGGGAAGGATGGATTTGGGAAGTAGCAAGCTTATTTTCCTAACGTTAATTTGATCAGGTAAGTATTCTCAAAGAAACATAATTTACTAAAAAATGTGCTATCTTCATGTTAACTTGTTCATATGCGTAAGCTTTCTCATTTAGTCTCTGATTGGTAATATCTCTCCCATTCAGTAACAGCTTTGATGTTGGAGGCAACACTGGTATGGGCAAAAATTGTTTATGTGAGACTACATAAGCGAGGTCATGAATAATAATTACCTGACATAAAAATAAATAATTAACCTAGTAACCTCTGCAAAATACAAATTTCCAAGGATCCCTTTTCAGTAGGTAATTGGCTCTAATGTCACCTGCCAGTGGAGTGTCATCAGAAAATTAATATTTGTCATTGCAGCCAGTTTACCTGACCGTACAAGCTGTACAAGTAAAAACTTGATAAATAGCTTTGATTTCCAACTAAATCAGGTGTTTTGATGGTTATTGCTTATCAGTCAGTGTGAATTTTTTTGCAGTTTCATTTGAATTTTAAATTCATGCCATCTTGCAATGGTGGGAAATGGCATTTGTCATTTGCCTCGACTTTCTACTAATTTGCTGGTGTCCATCTGTCTCAAAACAATATCACAAATATAATTGGACATACCATGGTATATTATAAATCTAATGTTTGTGTTACAGGCCTTCAACAAGTTAGGTCTGTCAACCCTTGCCACATCCTGGGCCTACATTGTGGAGGCCTCACCACCTATTGTGGGGCATGTTTATGATGGGAATTCTTCCATGGCAGACCAGTTGGGAATCAAGGACCTGGACTTCCAGACAGACCTGAAAAATTTGACTGTTCGCTGGGAGGGATTTTATGACCCCCACTCTGCAATTACATCATACTACATTAGTGTTGGCACATGTGCAAAATGTGAAGATATTCTGACAGAGCAGAAAATTGGCATCAAGAATGGTAGATATCACTGCACTGGAATTTTTGATTTTTTTTAAAAATTAAAAAAACATGAAATTGTATTTCATATTTTTATGTTCTTTTGCTGATGAAAATATCATCGCAGTAAAGATTGATTTACATTTATTATAATGCCAAACCTCAGACCTGTGCTGTGTAATGGACCCAATGAAAACCAAAACAATCATATAAACATGGTCCATGTTTACAATCTGTACCCAAAAGTGGCCCATGTTTTACAATTGGTTTTAGAAGGGAATGCAGTTTTGCAATGGAACAACTTGGGGTATGAAAAGATCTGAAAGTAGGAAAGAGTAAAAAAAAAACAAAATAACAAATAGGAACTCCTATTTTAATTTCAGTCTGATAATGACTGCTTCATTTTGTCTTATCTGTGAATATATATAACTTTTGCTGCAGCAGTAGCAGCAGTGAGGTCATCATCAATAATGTTTAGGTGCTGTAGTAAAGTTTTGACAGTCATGTATCTTCAACATCAAGTGCTGTATTCAAGTTTTGACAGTCATGTATCTTCAACATCAACTGCTGTATTAAAGTTTTGACAGTCATGTATCTTCAATATCAATTGCTGTATTCAAGTTTTGAGTCACATATCTTTGACATCAGTTGCTGTATTCAAGTTTTGACAGTCTTATATCTTCAGCATCAGTTGCTATATTCAAGTTTGACAGTCACACATCTTTGACATCAATTGCTGTATTCAAGTTTTGACAGTGACATATCTTGAACATCAATTGTTGTATTCAAGATTTGACAGTCACATATCTCAAAAATCAATTGCTGTATTCAAGTTTTGACAGTCACATATCTCTAACATCAATTGCTGTATTCAAGTTTTGACAGTCACATATCTCTTAACATCAATTGCTGTATTCAAGTTTTGACAGTCACATATCTCTTAACATCAATTGCTGTATTCAAGTTTTGACAGTCACATATCTCATAACATCAATTGCTGTATTCAAGTCTGGACAGTCACACATCTCTAACATCAGTTGCCGTGTTTCAAGTTTTGACAGTCACACATCTCTAACATCAATTGCCGTGTTTCAAGTTTTGACAGTCACACATCTCTAACATCAGTTGCCGTGTTTCAAGTTTTGACAGTCACACATCTCTAACATCAGTTGCCGTGTTTCAAGTTTTGACAGTCACACATCTCTAACATCAGTTGCTGTGTTTCAAGTTTTGACAGTCACACATCTCTAACATCAGTTGCTGTGTTTCAAGTTTTGACAGTCACACATCTCTAACATCAGTTGCTGTGTTTCAAGTTTTGACAGTCACACATCTCTAACATCAGTTGCTGTGTTTCAATATTTGACAGTCACACATCTCTAACATCAGTTGCTGTGTTTCAAGATTTGACAGTCACACATCTCTAACATCAATTGCTGTGTTTCAAGATTTGACAGTCACACATCTCTAACATCAATTGCTGTGTTTCAAGTTTTGACAGTCACACATCTCTAACATCAATTGCTGTGTTTAAAGTTTTGACAGTCACACATCTCTAACATCAATTGCTGTGTTTCAAGTCTTCACAGTCACACATCTCTAACATCAGTTGCTGTATTCGAGTTTTGACAGTCACACATCTCTAACATCAGTTGCTGTATTTGAGTTTTGACAGTCACACATCTCTAACATCAGTTGCTGTATTCGAGTTTTGACAGTCACACATCTCTAACATCAATTGCTGTATTCAAGTTTTGACAGTCATATATCTCTAACATTAGTTGCTGTATTTGAGTTTTGACAGTCACACATCTCTAACATCAGTTGCTGTATTCGAGTTTTGACAGTCACACATCTCTAACATCAGTTGCTGTATTCAAGTTTTGACAGTCATATATCTCTAACATCAGTTGCTGTATTCACCTGAAACTTTGGTAAAATAAAAGTTGTATACAGATATACAAAGAGTTGCTGTCTCACCTGTATAAACAAAACCTACATCATAATAACATGATTGACAGTTGAGACACTGTGTTCCATAGAACACTTTTCTCCTCTTATACAGAAACAATGAATATTGAATGTTGTTTTTCAGAGGTTACACTTTATCACCTTCCCCTAGTGTCAGGCCTGACCTACTACACAAGTATCATGGCATGTAACGGAGCTGACATGTGTACAACAGTGATGTCTGATGGAATCACCTTAGATAACTCAGCCCCTATTTCAGGAACAGTCCTAGATGGAGTTAGGGGGACTGATATTTACTACCAGGCCTCTGCGTGAGTGATGTTAATTAATTTAGTAATTGCATGATGTAAATTATTCCCATTTTATGTGCCTCTTTGACAGACTTATAGAATTGTGTGACTGGAGTGATAAACTAGTTAAAATTTACAGAAAAAAAGTACAAATTTTTATTATATTTCTTCAGTTTCTGCATGTATATTGTCTGTTTATGCATTTATATTTTCTGCTTATTTTCTGTTTATACATGTATATTTTCTGTTTATGCATGTTTATTTTATGTTTATGCATGTGTATTTTCTGTTTATACATGTATATTTTCTTATGTTATAAAGATCACATTAATGTTAGGATAAAGCTCTGCTACCTCTCAAATCCAGCAATTGTGGAAAGATGCAAAATTGTTGAAGTTTCTTCTGCTCCATCATTAATTTCAGGTTGTTACATATTTGTATATCTTGAGTGATACCTGTACCCAAACCTGGAAAGGACCAAACTGACCCTTCCAATTATCATCTCATATCATTAGAAAGCTGTATTTGCAAAACCATGTGACAGATGATAAATGATAGACTACTCTGGTATCTTGAATCCAACAAACTACTATCGGACTTTCAGTATGGATTCAGATGCCAGAGAAGCACAATATACCATCTTGTAAGACTTGAAGCATTTATTAGAGAAGCTTGCATAAAGAAAGAATATATAGTTGATGTATTTTTTGATTTGGGGAATGCTTATGACACCACATGGAAGTACAGCATAAAGAATGACCTATTTAATCTAAGTCTGATGGACCACCTACCTAACTTTATCTGCAATGTTTTAAAAGATCTTAGCTTCCGAGTTAAGGTAGGCAGCACCCTTTCTGAAAGCTATCCTCAGGATACAGGTGTACCTCAGAGCAGAATATTGTTAGCTACCCTTTTCAACATCAAAATTAACAGCATGGTGAAATGCTTTAATCCAGGAACTGACTACTCATTATATGTTGATGACTTTTTGATCTGCTATAGATCAACGAGTATGCATACTGTTGAACATGAACTAGAGATAAGCTTAAACCGAGTTCAGATATGGGCAGAGGAAAACAAGTTCAAATTTTTTAAATAAAAAACTAACTGTATGCACTTCTGCTGATTACATTGTATTCATGATGACCCAAAGCCACGGTTGTCTTATTTCTGTTGTGCAGGAGACCAAATTTTTGGGGTTTATTTTCGACTGTAAGCTTACCTTTTCCCCCACATATTAGATACCTCAGGGACCAATGTCAAAAAGCATTTGATTTAATACAAGTTGTGGCAAACACAGATTGGGGAGCATATTGGAAGGTGTTGCTTCAGTTATACAGGTCATTAGTAAGATCAAAACTTGACTATGGCTTGATTATGTATGGATCAGCTTGTAAATCTTACCTGCAGATGCTTGATCCAATACACAATCAGGGA
This sequence comes from Margaritifera margaritifera, assembly GCA_029931535.1. Lineage (NCBI taxonomy): Eukaryota > Metazoa > Mollusca > Bivalvia > Unionida > Margaritiferidae > Margaritifera > Margaritifera margaritifera. Next base: position 1,408,737 of record JAQPZY010001503.1, on the reverse strand, counting down.
CTTAAATTCTGTCTGGGTGCATTTAGAACTTCCCATTCAGAAAGTCTCTATGCTGAGGCAAATGAACCATCACCTAATCTCAGACTTTCATTAATTGGCTCATCAGTATGCTACCAAACTATCTTCTAATCCATCTAACCCTGCATATGATGTAGTCTTTGGGCCCAAATACCAAACCTTGGATGTTCAGAACCCAAACTTCATTCCACCTTTTCACATATGCATTCGTCCTCACTTAGAAGCAGTAAAAATCAATGCTGGAAAACATGCAAAATTCTGTATTCCCAAATCACCCCCGTGGTTATCAAAACATCCCAAAATAATATTTGACCTTTGCGAATTCAAATAGTCTTCAACAAATCCTCTCCTTTTTCAGAGTAAATTCAATGAAATCAGAGCCTCCTGTTGTAGCCATACATCCCTGTATACAGATGGTTTGAAAGATGGAGACAAAGTTGGAACTGCCATTGCAATACCCCATTGCACCATCTCGAGCCATACTAAAAGCTTTGAAGTACACTGAAACCTCTCAAACAACAAATTACATCATCTTTTTGGATTCCCTTTCTTCATTGAAAGCCTTGCAGAATCTTAAAAGTGACAGCCTGGTAATGTCCCAGATATTAGAGAAACATGATGTTCTCATACAATCTGGGAAAAGTATTTTGCACTGTTGGCTGCCTAGTCACTTTGGCATAAAGGGTAATGAAATGGCAGATAGAGCAGCCAAAGCGGCCTGCAGTCACCCATTTCTGAATGGAAGATTTCATATACTGACTTCGAATATTGTATAAATCAGCATGTTTGTCGTGCTTGGCAACATATGTGGAATGAAAACTTCACAAGCAAACGTAAGAACAATATTGCATGGAGAGTTGCATCCCTTATATAGAACGAATCAGAGAGATGAGGTGGTATTGTGCCGATTGCACATCAGACACATACCTGACTCATGCATACCTCCTGAAGGGTGAACCTCAACCAGAGTATGTACATTGACAGTGGAGCACATTCTTGTTGAGTGTGTCGATTTCCACCTGGCAAGACAGAAGTATTTTGATGTGAACTGTGTGAAGAAATTGTATGAGGACATGCCACCCAAGAAATTCTTGGAGTATATAAGGGAATGCAGTTTATTCATCAAATGTTAATCATGTTTTAAGGATTTTTACATGTGTTACATGTATATGTATTTTATATACATTTTACAGAATTTTAACACATTTATGTTTATATTTTATCTTGTACATGTATTTAATTTTACATTTTTTGGAAGGGTTTATCTTTCTACATTTTTTTGGCAATTCATTTTTACATTTTTGAAACTTAACTGTTTGATGGCACTGCATAGCCACTTTTGTGCTGAGGTGCCGTAAAACACTACTACATGCATACATACACTGTATATCTTGAAGTGTAATTAAAAATAGGTTGGACATTTTGAAGGTAAAAACACATGCACAAAACTCAAGAAAAGTTATTAGTGAATTTAAAAGTTTAGAAAATTCGCCTAATTCTTGCTACCCCAGCAACAAAAATATTATAGGGCTGTCAGGCGTCTGATTTAGTATCCAGATGATGACCATATGTTTTAGATAACAGAATGCAACAAAATTTAGTATAATTGTTCCCTTTAGCCCCAGGAAGAACTTTGTTGATTTGTGAGTCAGTAGCTCCAAGTTCAAGGTTACTAGTACTACAATAGATTTTGACTGTGCCTTTAATTTCCAGACTTGAGTTCTAAGCAACAGAATTCAGCAAAATTTATTACATTTGTTTCACCATAGCCCCAGGAAGAACCCTATTGATTTAGGATTACATAGCTCCAAGGCCAAGGTTATTGTCATGCAATACACAATATCTTTGTACAGACTCTGAAATGGGTAATTTTACCTGTGTAATGAAAACAGAATGCAGATTGAATGAAGAACAAAGGCAAACTAAATGCTGAATAACACAAACAGAGTGCAGAATTAATGCAAACAGAATGCAGGATTATTGGAAACAAAATGCAGAATGAATGCAAGCAACTGTTTCAATCTCTCGTACCATATGGTAATTTAACATTAAATACCTTCTTGTATGGTAATACAACGCTTCCATATGAAATAAACATTAGTATTTCGATGCCGTTCATAAATTTATTGTAAAGTCAAGATCTTGTTAACAATCACTTTATACTATGTCATATGTTAGGCTTAGGATGTCAAACTACCATATGTACTCGCTTATAAGTCAGCTCCAACTGCAAATAACAGACCATGAGATCTGGGTCTATATTGTTTTTTCTACCTATTACTCCTACCAAACTGCATAGACTCAGATCTATTGGAGCATTATGCGATGGCAGATCTGGGTCTGTACAGTTTGCAGTTGGACTCTACTTATAAGCGAGTATAGATGGTAATGAAAAGATAGACCAGTTGGTGTTGTGTAAAATTCAGTACTAGAGATTGATGTTTTCTTTACAATTATATTTGGACATCCTCTGCTTCTGACAGGAATTCCCGTAATTTTTAGTTTCATAATCCCCTTGTGTCAATATAATATGACTACACTAAGTGAAATGAAGTGACTTAACTTCATTTTGGTTTACAAAAAAAACGTAACACATACTACCCGAATTGATATTTCTCATTTGAATATTTTCCTCGATCACATTAATGTAAGGAAAGAAGCTTCACTACCTCTTGACTCCAGCAATCATTGAAAGGTGCAAAATTTTCATTGTTTCCGTCTCGGTACCATATAGACAAATGGAAGAAAATCTTTCCAACCCTTCCCCATACCTCTTCTTACCACTGCTAGGTGGCTATGGTTGTTTACTCAGTTTTAACTTTTGCTGGCAATGACATACATCGTATCCCATCCCTCGCATAAAATTCAAGTTATATCTTATGGATTATTGACAAAGTCAGCACAGTATAGAATGTAAAGGTATTTACTAGAAGTTTCAATCATTATTTTATGAATTTTTTTTATATTTATGTCTAGAAGCTGCTATCATATGTTTCTTGATAGCTGTAGCTTCAGCATGCAGGGTGAGAAATTGTTGTCTTTCTGCGATTGCTGAATGCGAGACATAGTGGATCTTCTTTCCTAACGTTATTGGTGTTTTGCATAAAATATTCTCAGAGATACATAATTTCCTTAAAAAATTTGCTTTTTGACCATTAGCATTAGTAATTTGCTAAAATTTTGTGTTGCTAATATGCTGTAATGAAAGATTTGCCAAGATTGAATGACACTAAAATATTGTGATACATGGTACAGTGATCCCTCACTATGAAATACATCAGTATAACACAATCTCTGATACAACACTGGTGTGATCATGATCCCACTATACTGATTGAATTCTGGTTTTATTGTTATCTTGCCCAAGTATAAAATGGCCTCATTTATAACATGGTACACTATTATAGCTCCATTAAACAGTGTTATAATGAGGAACCAATGTAGATCTAAATGATGAGATGTGACCACTCTTGTAACATGGTGCACTATTATGGCTTCCCTAAACAGTATTATAGTGAGGGAGCACTGTACATCTACAGGGAGAGATTTAATATACCTCTGTATAATGTGACCTCACTTGTAATGTGGTACACTATTATGGCTTTCCTAAACAGTATTATAGTGAGGGAGCACTGTACATCTACATGGGGAGATCTCTGATTAACATTTTAATATTCTCTTTATAATAATATGTTGATCTTTGATGTCTCACTGTAATTCTACTGGGAGACAATGTTCAAATAGCAGATTAATTCAGTCTCTTTTTATTTCAGTATATACTTGGCTGCTGAATGGTTTGGATTTTCTGACCCTCAGTCTGGGTTAGACAGATACACTTATAGAGTGGGTAACAGTTCAGGAGGTGGTAATATCATTCCTGAAACAAATCTGCACCTTGCAGAGGAGGTTATAATCACAGATATTCAAAGACGCAACATCTCTAAGCTTCCCTTACAAACATTAATCTACACGACAGTAAGAGTTTACAATAAAGCAGGTATGTCAAATGACAGAAGGTACAAAATTAATTTAGACCAAAGTGTCTCATTCCTTTAAGAATAGCAATAATACATGGTTTTGCTGTGTGCAAATATTTGCCAGAGCACTTGGAAAAGTCTGAACCCTTGGGCTCAAACTCTTTTCTCTTGCTTCATCAAATATTTACACACAGCAAACCATTTAAGATCTTTACATTCAACTGATCTGTTGCCAGAGCTTACTATACCTACTCATTAACATAGTATGTTCTATAAAATCAAAGACTTTTTAGCTCTACTGGTCATAGACCAGAAGAGCTTATGGGATGGTGTTTTGTCCATCATCCATCTGTCTGCTAGCACAAGTTTGTTATTGCTACTCTGCCTAAACTACTTGGAGGATTGCCATGAAACTTTACATACACATTCATCCCATGGTTTAGTTTGATCATAAATGAAAATGGTGCAGCTCGAACATCAGATACGGCCACTACAGCAGCCATCTTGAAAATCTTGTTTTCACTAAAAGACCTCTTAATGATGTCTAGTTATTCCTAAATAAAAATGGTGCCAATCTGACATCCAATATGGCTGACATGGCAGCCATCTTGAAAATCTTATTGCTAATCCTTCTGAATGGAAAGTCATATACAGTTTGCAGTTGGTATCTGCTTATACGCGAGTATATACGCTATGTGTTTTACAAGAAACAGTCTGTCTTTCTATCAAACTTTATGATGTTGACTGATATATAACAACCACTGGTCAGAGAAGACCACTTTAATCAGGTCTATGATCATTTTACTGGTTTTTTCTTTGACAGGTCTTTATGCAGAAGGAACCTCAAATGGTTTCATGGTTGACAAAACTCCCCCAGTCTTCACTAAAGAAGCAGCTCTGGGTCCAATCGGCAGCATATTGCCCAACACCCTGATAACATGGACAACACTGATGGTGGAATGGGGAGTCAACGATGATGAGTCATTTATCGATCGACAATATGTGTCCATAGAATCCCACGTGGGCGGAGATTTTAACCACTCTTCTATTCCTGTGAGTTCCTTCTCTACTAAGTCACATATAAATTTATATCATGTTTGTTTTCACTATCTTAACATAGATAATCAATACTGACAGCATTTATTTACATAAATGGAACAAAAAGTGTTTAAAACTTAAACAGTACACATCTACAATGAGTTGTCCAGAGAGAGATCGAAAGATCTTGTGGTCTTGATTACTTATAATTAAGCATAAAATGGTCTTTGTAGTGCAGAAAACAGGAGAAAACTGCCAGTTGTAGATGGATGACCAAACCATTGGACATGCTGAAATCTGTAATTGAACTTGAAACTATAAGTCTATTAATGACTATGAATGTTGTTTCATGTATCTTTGAGAGTGTTTCTAATATATACCTACATTTGCTGTAGAGTTTTAAACCATTATTATTTAGCAACATTTCTTGTTTGACTGTGCCTTATTATGGAGTTCATTGTTGTTGCTTTTTACTTCACTTATAAGTAATTTGACTATGAACATTTTCATATGATTTTACCTGTACTTTAAATTGATAATTTATTAGCAAGGTATTTTTGTCTTTGGTGCAAAAGCAAGCAAGACATGACAATACCTTGACTAGCATTAACCTTATATCGGGTTTAGTTTGGAGTTAAACTACTTCTATAACAAAGTTTTCTTGTTTCACCTTTGTGAGCAGTTAATGTGACACAATCATCTTTTTGTTATTTTAGGTTGCAATATGGTTGCAGTGATTGTTGTTGGCAATAATGTTAAGATTTTGTTTTGAAATCTATGAAAAACATGTAACATACTCCATATTTATCCAATTCTTGATGATGAGCCCAACCACTAATTCAGCCTCCAACCTATGATGTGCAAATGTGAGATTCATGCATATTTCTAAACAATTGTGCTGAAAAATCATCCAAATGAACAAAAATCATGAATCATATTTTCATGCTCTACCTTTATTTCTTTGTTAATCTGTTCTGTATTTTTGAAATAACACGCCTTTTTCAAAATGTAGGTGGGATATACCCCCCCCCCCCCCAAATGTTCAGTTCTGTAATAGACTGCAAAATTGACTTAGGATATCATTGCTGAATAATAGGTCCATGCCCTACTTTTTGAAAAAATTTATTAGGCTGTTCAACTGGTTGTATCATGGGCAGAAATACTGTTCATCATAGTTCTGTTTTATGTCTTTTACTGGGACATTTTTTCCTGACAATTAACATAGTGGCCATATATTTATGAAATTTGTTAATGTACAGAAGAGGTTTACAAAAAGGAGGTATAAAAAGCCGTAACAAATATTGGTATATAGAGGATCTCAAATGGGCAGTGATTTAATATTGAAAAATATGGAATGAGTTGAATAATTTCTAGCTTTCATAAATTTAGTATTAAATCACTGCCCATTTGAGATTCTGTTTATCACATACATGTAGTTTTTATGTTGAGAAAAAAAGAGTCTAGACAGAAAGAAGAACGAATGATTTTTGGCATTTCATTTAATTCTAGCTCAGATGCTGCACTTTTCAACTCTGCGTGTGAAAAAATAGTCCCAGATGCGAGCTGAAGGAATCTTGCACAATTTGACAACCAATAACATTTAGAAGTAGATTTCTTTTTACAAATTCTTTTTTTAAAGAGCAACTGTCTTTCTGATCAGTAGAACATATGACACAAACAACATAATTTTTCAACACTCGATCTCGTATGGAAGTGTGATGTCACATAATTGACTTGGTCAGGTCAGCAGGAGTTGTTGAGGTGCCATATACATGGATTTTGATAAGACTCTTTACAATGTTTCCACCAAAAAGAATGTTGATTCTACCATGGACATTCACCACAGATGCAGTATTGGACCTGGCACAAGAAATAGCATTTCAGTTGTTGGAAATTTATCAAAAGGGATAATTACAGGATGCAAAATTAGTACTTAATCTGAAGGTGTTATGGCAGTGCTGGTTTGCATTCATATGGTTCTAGTGATTTCCAGATTGAATATTTTTGTGATTGGATATTTGCATTAGTTGATTTGGAAGAATGCTGTGGTTGAATAACATTTTGTCAGTTGAGAGACCAGCATTTCTCAACATTCTCTTCTTAAAAGAGCAGAGTTTATTGACTCCTATAGGTTGACAGTTGAAAAACGTTGCTTGTCCATGGGGTGGGGTGCAAGATCCACACCATGTGGTAACAGCAATGTAAAAGGGACTGTCTGAATTACAGTAGACTGCCAGGTGTTTCTCTGCATAGACTCGGTATGTTCCTGTTGGAGAGTGTGATGGATTTTCTTGGTTCTCCCACATTTTTGGTTTAACTACTCGATATGTCCAGGGGGTTTACTCAAATTCTAATTTTAGTTTGGCATTTGCAGAGAACTATGTAGGATAAATAGGCTATATTCCATATACGCAACCACTGCTGTACATTTTTGTGATAGTCGCCTGCTTTTTCCCTGTGTCCATTCAGCTACCAATTGGAAAGATGGCCACTATATTGTTAATAGTAATAGTATAATAAAGTGGTTCCATAAGGCAGGGCAAGGAAAGTTCCCCAGCCAGTCAGTAGTGAGAATACTGCGGAAGGATTTCATGGACTTGTTTGGACCAATCAGATTCATAGAGAAAGTGATATGTTCACATGTTGACATATCAAAAATAATAAACTGCAAACACTGTATCCATCTACAGTGTGTGTGATAACCTTAATTATGAAATGTACCAAAAAAATGCATCATTTTCAGTTTGGAGTTTATGTTGCTTCAGCTTCAGTATTATCCTTCAAAACTCTACTAGTTTTCTCTCAAACTATTTAATTATAAAAATCTGTTTTTTCTGTCAAACAGTATACCGTATTTTGGTGTGTATAATGCACACTGATGTATAAAGCGCACCCAGATTTTCGACCCAGAATGAGGGGAAAAAAACATAGTTTCTGCTATATAATGCGCATTTGATTTAATACATTTTAAAATCTTGATAATTTTGCTCCCTTTCATAGTGCGACAACAGTCGTCCATTTTGGATAGTGCACTGATCATCATTTGTTACATGACGTTTGAATTCTTTACAATAAACCAGCTCATGACTGTTTCTCTGGTCTTTCCTGTCAGTATGCGACACCCGATCATGACCAATACTTTTTTGTTACATATGTCGTAAAAGAAAGAATGAAAAGTGCAAACTTTAAAGTATATCATTCTGATTTTATGGTTGGCCCTTAAAAGGGTCATTTTAAGGTTAGCCTTGTTGATGGAGTTAAGTCTATTGCATGAAATCCGTCAAATTCCTCTTCATCGTCGTCACTCTTGAAAAGTCACCATATGTCCTCATTTGTCATCATTCCGGGCGTTTCAAGATCGAATACAAGATGTTACATGAAAGATTAGGTCCAGCATTTATACTTATTTGGACTAGCATGACACTTCTAAAATATATCTCAGTACCCTAGATAGAATTTACCATGACAATACTTCGTAATTATGTTTGGCACATCAAAACTTTAACCGGCGCTTGATTACGTTTAAAAACACCATGCAGAGTCAATTAAATATTGCTCACTCTATTGTAACAAAGAAGGATCACATACTATAGTTTGAGATTAGAAATAAAAACAAAGAACCAAGCTTATTTTCCGAAGAAAAGTAAATAAATTGCAAATTTACCTAGACAATGCATTGTAACTATGTTTAGCACATCAAAGTTTAGCCAGCGCTGATTACCGTAAAAAGACCACACTGAGTCAATGAAGCATTGATCACTGTATAGTTGCAAAAATATATCAAATACTCTGATTAAAGATGAGAAATAAAGCTAAGAACCAAGTTTGTTTTCTAAAAAAAAAAATGAAATGTTTTCCGACTTCATATACATGTATTAATTGATTATTTTGTTTCACAATGCGTCAGTGTTACCATAACAGACTAACCTTAGTCATGAAAAAGATGTCCTCTAAATGTGCCTCTGATGAAAACATATGCACTGCTTGAATTCTAAATATTATATTTCAATAAAAAAGAATAAATGAAGAAAAAATTAATTAGATCCACAGGTATCGAATATTGAACATTTACATGTACAGTAATCATATATTTTTTTCCGCTGATAACCTTGAAAAGACCACACTGAATCAGTGAAGCATTGATCACTGTATATTCACAAAGAAATATTAAATACTATCTTTTAGGATGAGAAATAAACTAAGAACCAAGTTTATTTTCCAAAGAAATAAAATATATTCCGACTTCATACATTAATTGATTATTTTGTTTCACAATGTGTCAGTGTTACTGTTACAGACAAAACATAGTCACAAAAAATGTCCCCTAAAGGTGCCTCTGAAAAGAACATTAACACTGCTTGAATTCTAAATATTATATTTCAATTCAACAATAAATAAAGAAAAAATGTATTAGATCCACAGTTATGGAATACTGAACATTTACGGTACATGTACGGTAATCATCATATTTGTTCTGCTGCAGTGCGGTTCTTTGCACAGCTTTAGAACAACAGTTGTCATGTACATGTATTTCCGGTCAAGGCACAGAACGAAATGCTACACAGTGATGTGAAATGAAATGGGTTTATTAACATAAGCAATCAAAGAACAAGACTATCAAGGTTTGTAAGCATTATTTTATTTCTTTAATAAGGCTAGTACTGGTAACCAATTTGGTTACAATGCAAAGGATTTAATATTTCACATGGAGTGAATGTGACACATGTAGGCAGCTATAGTTCCTTCATCCTTTTGTCAGATCGACCTGGAAAAAACTTTCTTTTATTGTTCTTCTATAAAACGCACACCCTCGACTGAAGATAAGAAAATTAGGGGGAAATAGTGCGCATTATACACAGCTAAATACAGTACTATAGAATTTCACCCAGCGGCAGAATTTTCTGCCTCTCTACTATTTTTAAAAATGAATTATTAATTGATTTCAAGCAGACTTACTTAACCTCAAAATTACATCACACTTAATTGATATTCACATCCACTTTAGTATGATGGTAAAGTTTTATTTGCTGAGACAGTCAGGTCATCAAACAACTGTTGGAGGATAATAATAAAGATTAGTTGTTGTGTGTGTTTTTGTGCATATTTTCATGTCTGGCAACTATGTACATTTTGGGATCTCAAATATATATGCACAGCAGGATCAGCCTCTCAGAAATATGTATGTACAGTATGTTACCTATAATGCAAACAGAGAACCAGTCTAATAAATTTGTAAAATGTAGAGGTAGGCTTACTATTAAACTACCATATATACTTGGTATAAGTCAATACCAACTGCAAACTTCATAAACCCAGATCTGCCGTCACATAATGCGCTGGCAGATCTGGGTTTATGCAGTTTGTAAGGACTAATCAGTGGAACAAACAACATAGACCCTGATTTGCTGCTGCATTATGTGATGGCAGATTAGGGTCTATGTTGTTTGCATTTGGACTGGAGTTATATGCGAGTATAGATGGTAAGATATCATTAGTAAATATTTGCCATAATTAAAAAAAAGGAGGGGGCTTATCATTAAGCATGGGCTTAACTTCAGATAAATATGGTATTGACATGTTTCTCTTACTACCGTATTTGCTGGCCTATAAGTCGATACTTTTTGACCTGGAAGTCTCTGGGCTTCGTCTTATACTCCGAATCGACTTATATATGGATTATGTCATTGAAATAGGTTTACCGTATGTTAATGTAATTTTTCGTACGTTAAAAAAAAAAATTAAAAATTTTCAAAGTACGAAAAGTATAGTGTAAAAAAATAATCATTTTGGGCTTCGTCTTATACTCTGCATCGACTTATATATGGATGAAGGATTGAAAATTAACGAAATTAGCGAATTCGACTTATACTCCGCATCGACTTATAGGCCGGCAAATACGGTACTCTTCTCTTTGCTTTTGTGGGTAAGACACCATATTTTGTGGAACACATGCTGTAAATTGCTCGTATGTCTAACAGCATAATTTTCATCTTTTCAAATGACAGCTAAATGGAATTGTGCGAGACTACATATTTACTGACTTGGATTTGCATGATGGTGGTAGATACTATGTTACTGTTGTGTGTTGTAATGGGGCTGGACTATGTACAAAGAGCACAACACCAAGAATTGTAATAGATTCCACACCTCCAACACAAGGTAAGTTTATTTTTCATATATATATATATATATCATTAGTTCCCACCCTCAGTTTGCGACCCAAATCAGGGTTGCAAAGGGTCAGAAGAAGAAAATTTTGAAATTATATCATAAGCCTGAGGGTAAGGAGATCCTGTTGGTGGCCAATTTATGGTCACAGCAATAAAAAGGTTGGGAACCACTGATATATATATATGGCTTAGCAACATTTTATAAAAGTCAGTTTGCCCAGGATAGACTGACTGGAAAATTTAACTTGCCCTTGGGGGATTTGAGCTTGCCCCAAAATATAATGACAAAATTTCACAACTACATGTAAAGTAAAAAAAAATATATAGTAAAATAAAATACAGGTAGTTTAAAGGAAATCACATTATATTTATTTTACAATTATAGAACTTTCATCTTCTTGGTTTTTTTTTTGGTTTGCACTTTTAAATAATATGTCAGTACATGTAGTTAAAGTTATAAAAAAGATATATGTAAATGGTACATGTTGATAGATATGTACATGAGGAAAGAAAGGAAGGGTTAGAAGAGCAAAGTCAGACATATCCATGTATAAAAATAGATAAATCGATAAATCGATAAGATTTTTGGTAATTATTAGATTTTTAAGACAAAGTGCTGTTTAGTTCAATTGATCATGCAGATTTTAGTATCAAATCCAGTAAGAAAACAAGGCAAAACCAAGTCCCTCACTGAAATATTCCAATGTCAATGGATTCTCTCGTTGCTTTTTTCTGGGGAGTGTTGTGTCCATTCACATGTCTGCTTTTGCTTCCACATCATCCAGTTTTCACTTTGAAATCAGCAAGATTCATCTAAACAATCTTTGACAAGCCAGTTTTGAGATTGATTTCAGAACACTTAATTTGATCCATTTAATTATTTTCCATATAGTAAGTACATATCATTTTCCTGTAATGATAAACACTGCTTGAGGGTGCTAGATTTTCAGGTGGCTAATTGTTAGAGGTGAGTGCCATTTATTTCCAAACACACCTGTCAAAGAAATCTCATGGGTTATATTATTAACCATTACAACCAATTCACCTTGAAATCGGCAACATCCATCAAAACAATCTTTTCTTTGACACACTGATTGTTCAGAGTTGGCAATTTTGGCACATTCAAGCTCGCAAACTGCCTTTGGCTAGGTTAGGATTTGAAAGTCAGTGAATCCCTTATTTGTTCAAATATTACAATTTAAATTTAACTGATAAGTTAAAATATAAATACTTATTTCCTGTTTGTCAAAACTTGCTTTAAATAGTACATTAACATTATCATGTCAGTGCAAGAAAATGCAAGACTGACCTTGACATTGAGTACAAGGAAATGACAGACTGTCAGAGGGGCCCTGGGTGGCCGAGTGGTCTAAGGCGCTTGCTTTTATAGATCACTCACGTCTCACCTCTGTCTGTGTGGATTCGAGTCTCTGCTCGGCCAGTGTGGGTATGTGAGAAAGCTTGCTAGTAGCTTCCCATGGGTCGGTGGTTCTTCCCAGGTCCTTCCTCCACCAAATATACTGGCCACCATGTATAGCCTATCATGTGCTGAAAAATGGCATTAAACCCACAAACCAACCACAGACTGTCAGTATATCGTGTGAAATAAAGGACTGATAGATGATAGAAACTCTGGACAGTTATGTATTTGAAGAATGCGGTACATATAAACGCAATATAAAGGTGATGATGTATGTACTGTGGCGAGATTGCAGAGTATAAAACTCGCAGAACATAAAGCATTATGAACAGAACATGACCCCTCTCTTTCTCTCTCTCTTGTTTGGACTTGCCCATGGGCAAATACCTTGCAAACATGAGCTTTCCCCAAGCCAAATTTGAGCTTATCCTGGGAATTGGGCAAGTGGATTTGTAAAACCCTGTGTATATATCAGGGATCCCAAAACTCTAAAGGCTCTTGCCAGACACTTTTTCCCAATAATTAATTAACCTGGCAGCCAGATAATTGTGAAATTTAATATTAAAACATTCAAATGAGGTATACAATTTTTAACAAATAGAATACATTGATATACTTAATTATTAAATGTAACAGAAACTGTGTCATTTTTGGTTCAGCATTTGCTGTTGCTTCAGTTTTAGGATTGTCCTTCCATGCTTTACCAGTTTTCTCTCAAACTATGTATATCTCTTCTTTGATAACTTGTGCACAATAGGGCTTAAAAACATAGACCGTGGCCTAAGTAAGGGCGCGATTTACCGAGGGACTTCTGAAAAATTAATAAGGGATGGACATCAACAGTGTGAAGTGGGGATGGGGGCGGGTTAAGTGGTTCAATACTCGTATAATAATCATGTTGGGAATAATTGTCAATAAAGAGCTTTTTCTAATGAAGTTCTTTGCTTTTATGTATAAATATACCTTTACGTTCAATATATCCAGTCTCTGAAAGATCATTTAAAACATTACTCCAGGGTGGTTTGAACACACATCACATGTGTACTAGCAAAAACATTGTGTATTACATCACTTCTTTTTGCATGTGAATGTGGATACAAGGTCACAGGTCAATATTTTCAGGTTTCCTTTGTTTCTGCTTTATGTCATAAAAGCCGTTTCAGATACAGGGATGAACCATGGTACACTTATGCTTCTCAGTTTCATGTCATCTCATGTATAACAGTCACAGTTTTATCTTCAAGGTCAAGGTTAAAAATGAATTTTATTTACCCTGTTTCTGCACTTTTCCTCTAATGCCATTTTAAATAGAACAGTGATACTTACTTTCCTTGTTTGTCCAGTAGTTTTACAGCATTATCTTCAGAGATCATAAATGTCATTTGTGTGAAACTTTGTGACCTCATCATGGTAGATAGAGAACAAAATTTTACTGAATTTGCTTGTACAGTTTTAATTTTATTTGTCTCAAAGGATAATCACTCAGATAAGATAAATGTTTAGAATATATTTTATGTAAATAATAACTCCCTTGAATCATGATACTTCTCATAAAATGTTGCATGTTCTCCATTCTAGGCATGTTTGCTATAAACACAGACCATGCTGCCGACCAAGGAAGACAGAGTCCTGGCTGGATGACATGGGGAGTGTTCACATTGAACCTCGCTTGGCTTGGCTTCAGTGATGTTCATTCGGGGATAGACTATTACAATGTCACTGTGGGCAGCACATATATGGGACGAGACTTAAATAAGGTAATCACACTAATCAATGGCCAGCTGTAACAGTGACTCATCAAACATTCAGTACTGTATATACTTGCAAATAATCTGATACCAACTCCAAATTGCATAGACCCAGATCTGCTGTCGCATAATGTGCCGGCAGATCTGGGTCTATGCAGTTTGTAAGGACTAATCAGTAGAACAAATAACATAGACACTGATCTGCCAGCACATTATGCAATGTCAGATCAGGGTCTATGTTGTGTGCATTTGGACCTGGATTATATGCGAGTATATACAGTAGTTTAAATGCAACTTATTGGGACTCTTTCAGCACACCAAATTCCTTTAACAATTTAGTAGCCAAAGGGCAACCTACTTAAAGAAGATGAAAAAAGTGAACTGTCAACAATTATCATCTGCTTCAACCTCAGGCCAGCCACTTAAATTCACTAATTAGTGTTTTCTGAATGATCTCACAATATATTGTTTAGCCTTAGATTTGCTGATAAAGGGCTTTTACTTTCATTTGCTTCTTCTGGTAGTTTATATTAATAAAGCCAGAGCCATATCTGTATTCATGGTAATTTGACTGACAGTAATTAAACTGATGACTAAATTTTCCATATTTGTTTCTCGGTCTGCATTTTTCCGGTCATTAATCTTACACATGTTAATAACTAACATTGTTTTGATTGGCTGTGGGCAAGACTTGTCACATGTAAAGATGATCACTATGTAGCAACCAGCAATCTCTGAATCAAAACATTTTATACCGTGAGATGAAATTGAATGTGCTAACTGTTTTTAGTGCAAAGCATGATAAAAGATTTATAGTTAGAAAGTGTTTATGTCATTTTGTCGTTGCCACATTATGATTCTTAAGGTCTCCAGATGCTGACAAGTTGACATTTTTCACTTGCAACTGCCGATTTTTAGTCACAAATGAGACCATTTTTGCTACCATTTTACGTGCAACTTGGAGCACTGTCTTTACCGACTTAATCTAATAAGTAAGTACTTAAGAAATTTTGAATGCACATTTACTGGGCTGGTATAGAGCACTTTCTACAGTGGGGGAAACTTAAGTCTTAAGACAAAACACTGATAAATGTACTACAGCAAGGTATGAACTAAGGTTCCCGAAGATGCAAAGTAAATGTTCTGTTATCCTGCTTAATACATATATATATATATATAAACACTGACATAGCTATCAACCTAGGCTTTGATAGGTGCTGGATTCCCAAGGAGTTCAAAAGAAACAAAATGGGAATGCAAACCATCAGCTAAAATATTATATAATCACAAAAGCTGGAAAATGGCATGGAGAAAATAAGAGCGTTTTGACCTAAAACAAGATCTTCCTCAGGGAAAATGAAATATATACACAGGGACAAAATCACACAAAAAAGTGATGTGTCGAACAATAAATATTTATATTTTGACACAGAGAAGAAAAACTATCAAAGATAATGAAAAGGTGTAAACTAAAGGAAACAAACAAAATAACTAGAAATAACTACATGTCTAAGAAGGGATCTTTTATTTAAGAAAAAGGCAAACAAAATTTGCTGAAAGCTGTAGTTCAATAGTGGTAAGCTGTTTGGAGTGACCTAGTTAACTATGTCATTTTGATGGTATACATGTGACAGAACTTGGATTTCAAACCAGTAGATTTAAAAATTTTGATCAGCAGATTGGCCTCTAAACCATTAGATTTTTATCGGCATAAATTTGACATTTCAAGTGGAAGGAAAACAAAACAAGTGCTTTCTTGTGCCATAATATGTATTCTCTTCATACTATAATAAAATGGCAAGTTTGAACATGAATCAGATTCTGATTCTGATGGATAATGTTACAATAATAATCACTTATTATGAGTCAATATATGGTTGAATAATTTAAAAGGAAGAGTTCACTGCACAGATTTTTCTTTTATAAAATCCAGTAGCATTTTTAGTTTCCTTCATAAGATCACTGTCTAGTGACCACTGATGACATTCAGTGTGATTATTAAGCTTCACGCTTAACAGACTCTCAATATTTCTCTGGTCCAGATTTTCCCTTGAATCTGTTTGTATTTTGCAAAGAATGGAGAATTCCTCTCTATATCAGCATTAGAATGTGACAGTGACAGGGAAACCATGCTCAGCTTGCAAAGAAGTTCTAACTTCAGTTTTTTCCTTTTGCTGGGTTTGTAAGGTTGCTGACTACTCTCCAATACTCCTCCAAGCTATGTTCACCCCAAGGAGGAAGTTCCTAACTTGGACTTGAGATGTATTACTGAGCCTCATCCTCAAGGGCTTCTTTCTTGCCATGGTTCAGATCCAAAAATCTGTTGGCAAGTTTCACCACTGTAAACAAAAAAAATAAAGATTGATTTAGACTTGAAATAAAAATGAAAAAAAAATACATCATGTATTTATGCTTTTATGAATAATTTATCCAAACTTTAAATCAATTATCTTGTAATATATTTTGAACTGATATATTTTATCTTGGGTTTGAACTAAATTTATGTGCATGAAAACTTCAAATAGTTTATGAAATACAAAAGATGCATACCTTTGAAACACACAGTGCAAACTCTGGACTTTTGCTGCTCACCTGCACACACTTAAATGCTGATATCCAAGTACTGTTGAACTTATAATATTTCTTAGCTTGTGGTTTCTTAGCATTGGGAGAAAGCACACATTTATAATTGAACAAAAATGTAAGAGCTGTCCTCTTAAAACATCTGGAACAATACTAAAAAATTAAACAGGACAAAAATCAAAATTCTTACTCTAGTGTGTCTGCCAAAATAATTTTTTATGGTCTTCATTTTATCTCCCCTCCGCCAAGGGTAGGCCAATTTTCATCAAAGGCTCAGAAGACATCATGGACCACCTTTCATCCCTTTATTACTTATAACACCTCAAAAAACATCCCGCATTTGGCCTTAAACTCCTCAAATTCCAACAATAAGTTAATCAGTTAGCAGCTTGCTGTGTTCACATGTCGGCTGTTCTTTAACAATTCTAATCCTATTACTATGCAACGCATCATCGCACTGGTCGTTGTACTGATGGAACATTTCCGGTCCCCAGTCGACTGGTTGTGGCTGGTTTCTCTAATGTGTTGACAGAACGAGTAAAAACACCATGTTTGGGTATTTTTATTTTTAAAAAATAAAAAATTCTTTTAATTTTCAAAGCGGTAGATTTTAACTACTAAATGGTATGTGCGGTAGATGGCCTTTAAAACGGTATTTTTGGCCTACCACTGGTAGAATCACATGTATGGTGATGGTATCATGTATTATATGGTGTGATCTGTAATCTATAGTAGTGCATTATTTGCTTTTGGCTTTACACCCAGATAATTGCCAATGCAAAAAGCTAAGAAAAAGTATTTATATTAGAAGTGAAGGTGGTGGAAAATACATACGTATGTATGTACCAGGGTCCAGCAGCATGTCAGCATAATAGTGACCACACAGCGACGATAAAAGGTAAAGTTCTAAAAATGTAAATAGAATTGGGGAATAAAAATAAAAATAAAACCTTGGATGATAAATCCTTCCAATCCAAGATAACCTAGGAAGATAAACCTTTCCAACAACATCTCAGCACAATAGCGGCAATACGGCACCGATTAAAGGTGAAGCTGTAAAAATGTCAATACAGAAAATTCAACACACAAAAAAAAACAACCAGGAAGATAAACCCTACCAACCAAACTTCAACATTATGTACTGTAAGATAAAACATAGAATGTAAAAATGTAAATGTAAAGAAAATTGCAAAAGACTTTAGAAAGAAAACCCTTCCAAATATAAACATGAAGTAAGATAAAAGGTCAAAAGGTAAAGAATGGATTATAAAGAAATAATAATAATCATAATAATAATAAATTGATATCACTAGAGGAGAGTAAGGCTGAGAAAACTGATCGGAAAGAGACATATGCATGGTGGGTTTCTACCAAAAATGTTTGGACTTGAGTTTTTCGTTTCAGCCAAATTCACCATATGTTCGCATCTGCAGTATCCAATATTTCTCTTTATGGCCATGTTCATTGTCAGTCCATCTTTGATTTGACTCAGTGGGCAGCATTGAATCAGTATGAAGCTAAGACCATTCTTTGACATTCTTACTCAAACTTATGATCTTGGGATCAAGATCACATGTTTTACGACAGTGCTTTGATTATAGGCTCAACATACAGGTACAAGCCTTCTTGTTGGTCATAGTGGTGGATATGCAGAAAGATATACCCAAAGTGCAGATTAATTTTGTCCAGTTCACATAATGTGACATTACCATTTCTTCCAAGGTTCTGTGTATATTGCTTACCGTATATACTCACGTATAATCCAGGTCCAAATGCAAACAACATAGACCCTGATCTGCATGAAAATTATGTCACAGTGACTTAGTTTTGGTATGACCTAGTTACTCTACCCGAGATACATCCACAAACCAATTTTCATAAGTGTAGGTGAAATAGGTTCCAAGATATTGAGGGTGTAATGAATGAACAAATGGACAAAATGCTACAGTATATCCCCCACCCAACTTTGTTGGCAGTGGACAAAATGCTTCAGTATATCCCCCACCCAACTTTGTTGGCAGTGGACAAAATGCTACAGTATATCCCCCACCCAACTTTGTTGGCAATGGACAAAATGCTACAGTATATCCCCCACCCCTCTTTGTTGGCAATGGACAAAATGCTACAGTATATCCCCCACCCCACTTTGTTGCCAATGGACAAAATGCTACAGTATATCCCCCACCCCACTTTGTTGGCAAGGGGATAACTACCATATATACTCGCGTATAAGCTGATACTAACTGCAAACTGCATAGACCCAGATCTGCCGTCGCATTATGCGACGGCAGATCTGGGTCTATGCAAGTTGCAGTTAGTATCGGCTGGTATATGGATGCATCTCAAGGAAAGCAACTCCACCATACCAACATTAGGTCACTGTGATCTGATTTTCATGCTGGAGTGATTTTTGCATTTTCAACCATTTGTTCATTACACCCTCAATATCTTGGACCCTATTTCACCTTCACTCATGAAAATTGGTTTCTTGATACTCCCAGGAAGAGTAACTCAACAATACTAAAAAGAGGTAAAATTTGATAATTTCTTACACTGAAGTGATTTTCATATTTTTAGCTGTCCATTTGTTAAACACAATTTCTTAAACCCTGTTCACCTACACTCTTGAAAATTGGTATGTAAATGCATTTCATAAAGAGTAACTTGACCATACCAAAATTAGGTTACTATGACCTGATTTTCATACTAAGTGACTTTTGTATTTTCAGCCATTTGTTGAATAAATTTATAATATCTTGGACCCTATTTCATGTACACTCATGAAAACTGGTATGTGCCTGCATTTCAGTGAGAATAACTCAGCTATACCAAAAGTAGGTCGCTGTGACTTTTTATTTTCACATTTGAGGGAAATATATTTTCAGCTATTCATTTGTCACATCCTCAGTATTGTGAACCCTCTTTCACCTTCATTCATGAAAATTGGTATATGGATGCATCTCAGAGAGAGTAGTAACTCACCCATACCAAACCTTTGTCAGTGCAGCCTGATTGTAACTCTTGAGTGACTTTTGTATTTTCAATCTTTCATTTTTTACACCCCCAATATACTGGACCCTATTTTACCTGCTCTCGTAAAGATTGGTATGTTGATGCATCTCAAGGAAAGTAACTCAACCATACACAAAGTAGGCCACTATAGCCAAATCTTTATGCTTGAGAAATTTGTATTTTCAGGCATTTGTTTGTCATGTCCATAATATTTTTGACTATTTCACCTACACACATGAACATTAGTATGTGGATGCATCATAAGGAGAGTAATTCAACCATACCAAAACTAGGTCACTGTAACCTCATTTTCATGCTCGAGTGACTAATCTATTTTCAGCCATTTCTTCATTAAGCCTTCAGTATTTTAGACCCTATTTCACCTACACAGGAAAACTATGTGCCTGCATTTTCATGGAGAGTAATTTAACAATATTTTCAGCTATTCATTTGTCACACCCGCAATATCTTGGACCCTATTTTACCTACACGTTAAAATTGGTATGTGCATGCATCTCAGATAGTAATTTGGACATACCAAAACCAGATGACTCTTCCCTGATTCTCATGCTTGAGTGAGTTTTGTATTTTCAGCCATTTGTTCATTACGTCTTCAATATATTGGACCCTTTCACTCATACTCATGTAAATTGGTATGTTGATGCATGTCAAGGAGAATAAATGAACCAAACCTAAAGTAGATTTAATTTCCATAGTGAAGCCTTTTTACAGTAAACCAAGTAATTGAACATGTCATTGCTTTTATGTAGCCAATTTTGGCAACAACATGGGAAATTTTAGGGCCAATTTTGAATAAGTACAAGTCCAGAGCATGTATTATAATATTCTTAATTGGAATAAGACCAGGGGAAAATTGTCAGAATTAAACAGTCCTTATGTATTTATTAATAAACTCTATATTCATATAAAAATAAATAAACACTGTCTTGTCATCTATTTCTTTCATCAATAATAAAACAGACATTTGGAAGATGACTACAATAATTCATTTTGATATTATAACAATTTTATTATTATTATTATTATTATTATTATTATTATTATTAACT
Organism: Margaritifera margaritifera; assembly: GCA_029931535.1. Lineage (NCBI taxonomy): Eukaryota > Metazoa > Mollusca > Bivalvia > Unionida > Margaritiferidae > Margaritifera > Margaritifera margaritifera. Next base: position 1,387,701 of record JAQPZY010001503.1, on the reverse strand, counting down.
TTGTGTTCCATGGAACCCTTGCTATTATTTACTAAGAACAATTATAAAAAATAGTTGATACAATTTTCTGAACAGAATTAACATGTTAATTTGTGTTAATTTCTAGATTCCAGGAGAAGCAACCACACTATATCATGCCAGTAGTGGCTCCATTGTCAAGGATGAAGGTCTTGTCCAGACATTTTCCTTTGAAATTACACCTGTTGTGTCTCATGAACTGATATACATAGCAGTGTGGGCTGTGAATAAGGTTTGTTAATTAATACATCATTATATAAATTCATATTTGTGATGACATTTTTTGTTGTATCAGACCATTCATATGATATTGTTTCATATACAGTGGGGCCTGTATATACTAAACCTAATTTTTAATCAGCTAAATATTGTGTATTGTAAAGTGACAATTTCAGTTTAAATGTAATATATTTTATGCTGTTCAGCTGTATTTCTTTCCCCTTTTTCAGCCAAAATTGGTTTATATGAACACATTTCATTGGTTACAAAATGTGATTGATTTGTACATATGACTGTCATCAAAGTCAGCTAATAGGTTTAAAGCCAGATTTTTAGGAATGAGTTAAAAGCTACCGTATATACTCGCATATAATCCAGGTCCAAATGCAAACAACATAGACCCTGATCTGCTGTTTCATAATGCGACGGCAGATCAGGGTCTATGTTGTTTATTCTGCTGATTAGTCTTTACAAACTGCATAGACCCAGATCTACTGGCGCATTATGTGATGGCAGATCTGGGTCTATGCAGTTTGCAGTTGGTATCAGATTATACGCGAGTATATACAGTATTCATGAAGCAGACAGCTGGGTTTTTTTGTGGAAAATTTTAAAATGTTCAGTGAAAATTAAAGTTTCTGGGACTTGGAATTGTTTGGTGACTGGACACACAGAAGTTGGTGGAACTGGTGACTGATTAAAAGTACTAGACTGTATTTTATAGTTTGTTCTCAAATTTCTTTATATTGTATATTGTTTGTTCTTAAATAGGTTGGATTGTCCAGCCCAGTTCTTCATCAAGCCTTCCGCCTAGTGTTTGGTGGAGTAATGGAACTTGTTCGAAGATGTTCAGCATTCTCCTGTGTGGGCCATTGTGTTTGTGCACCAGAAGATCAAGTTTGTAGTAACCCTCGGCCCTGCACTGATAAGTCAGCAAGTAAGTTACCTCCCCTTAAAAGAATCATTACTAATTCTTGGATTGAGTTCCAGTTTACTCTCTGCCACCAACAGAGACTTAGAAATTTGTACAATGCAATCGCCATCTTGATTTCTTACTGTCTGTCCATCCTTCTATCATCCTAAGAACCTCATTAGCATGATTGTGCAAAAAACACTTGACATAGACAAATGAAATTTGGTATGCATATTTGCATGCATATATAGATGAATTTATTGGATTTCCATGCGATTACAGTAATTTTTCCATTTTGTAATATAACGCTTGATTTTGTATACCTCTGCCTATAGAGGTGGAGGTATATAGAAATCCACATATTCATCCATCCATCCATCTGTCCTTCTGTCCAGCACACAATCTTGTTAGAGCAACTAGTTCCACAGTTTTTGATGGATTGCCATGAAACTTAGTAAGTATTATGGACATGACCTGAAGATGCACCTGTCAAAGAATTCCTGTGCTCCCATAATTGTTATTATAAGAGTTATAACCTTTTCTTACTTGCAGCTGAATGCAGCATATGACAGAATTTTATGAATGCAACTAGTCTCACATTTTTCAGCGGTAAGTGTTATGGTCATCATCACAAGATGCATATATTGAGAAATTACTTTGCTCCTGCAATTTTTGTTTAGAGTTATTGCCCTTTAGTCTTTTTGCTGAATACAGTGTATGAGAATTTAGTTTTGTTGGTTTTAATGGCACTTGTAACACTATTGGCTATATCATGTTGAGGAAATGGGAGCTATATGCCCTTCCCAAGGACACACCAAGGCAGACAACCAGGGCAGGTATTGAACCTGCAACAGATGGATTAAGAGTCCAGTGCTCTACCAGCTGAGCTACCATGGTTACCTGCATGACAGAATCTTGTTAATGCAAAGAAGTCTCATAGATTTCAATGGATCACCAGAAGACTTGGGACAGTGCCATGATCATTGACTAAAGATGAGCATATTGACAAATCACCATGATTCTGCAGTTTATATACCCTGGCCTCACTAGAGGTGAGGTATATAGTAATTTTCATGTCTGTCTATCGATCATCCATCCATCACTCTGGCACACAGTCTTATTTAAGCACAACTATTCCTGCGGTCTTTGATGGATTGGCAAGAAACTAGGTAAATATTGTGGTCATCACCTGAAGATGCACATGTCAACAAATTACTTTGCTCATGCAATTTTTGTTATTCCCATTTTTCTGTTGTAGTTCGATGCAATGTATGACACAATCTCGACAAATCACTATAGGGGTGGAGGTATATAGTAATTCTCATCTCCATCCATCTCTCCTTTATTCTGAGACACAATCTCATTGCTGCATCTAGTCCTGAATTTTTTGATAGACTGCCATGGTAAATATAACAGTCATCACCTACGGATGCGCATATCAAAAACTTACTTTGTTCCTTCAACTTTTGTTAGAATTATTGCCCTTTTTGTGTTGCAGCTTGATGCAGTGTATGACATGATCTCGTTGGTGCAACCTGTCACACAGTTTTTAGCTCTACTGGTCATAGATCAGAAGAGCTTATGGGATGCTGTTGTCCATCATCCATCGTCCATCTGTTTGTCCATCTGTTAGCATAAGTTTGTTATCGCTACTCCTCCTTAACTGTGTGCAAGATTGCCTTGAAACTTTACACACACACATTCATTTGAAGGTCTAGTTTGTCCTAAATGAAAATGGTGCTGCACAGACATCCAATATATTCACCACAGTGGCCATATTGGACATTTTATCACTACTTCTCCATAATGGGCATTTTGATGTGCAGTCAATGAAGAAACTTTATGATGATGTACCACCAGAGAAAATCTTGGACTTTTTGAGGGAATGCAGTTTATATAACAAATTTTGACAAGATGTGTTAAGGATTTTTCATTTTACCTTTATCTTTTTTTTAATATACCTTATACAGAATTTTTGCATCTTTACCTATTATATTTTATATTGTTATCTTTCATGCTTACATTTTTTAAAGAGTCTATCTTCTTAAAGCTTTTCTGCAATTCTTCATTGTTACATTTCTTGAACTTTACCTTTAGTTGGCACCATATAGTCACTGTTTTGCTGAGGTGCTGTAAAACACTACTACACACATATATACCTCCTGAATGGATGGTCAAATCAGTATAGGGTTTTCACTAAAAGACTTCTCATGATGTCTAGTTCGTAATAAATGAAAATGGTGCTGATCTGATGGCCAGTATGGCTGCCATGGCAGTCATCTTGAAAATCTTGTTATTGCTACTCCTCCTGACCTGAAAGTCATCTCGTCATTGGGTTTTCACCAGAAGACTTTTTATGATGTCTAGTTGGTCTTAAATTAACATGGTGCAAATCTGACATCCAATATGACCATCACAGCAGCCATCTTGAAATTGCTTTTATCACTACTCCTTCAGAATATAGTCATTGACATGGGGTATTCACCAGAAGACTTCTTATGATGTCTAGTTTGTCGTAAATGAAAATTGTGCCGCTTTGGACATCCACTATGGCCACTTTAAAATCTTGTTATCCCAATTCCTCCTGAATGGATGGTCATATCAGCATAGGGTTTTCACTAAAAGACTTCTTTTGATTAGTTGTTCCTGAATGAAAACGGTGCTGATGTAACATCCAGTATGGCCACCTTTAAAATCTTGTTATTGCTACTCCTCCTGAACAGAAAGTCACATCAACATGGGGTTTCAGCTGGAAGACTTCTTATGATGTATAGTTGTCCTAAATAAAAATGGTGCTGATCTGACAGCCAATATGGATGCCACAGTGGCCATCTTGAACTCTATCGCTACTCCTCCTAGAGGGAAAGTCATATCAACATCAGGTTTTCACCAGAAGACTTTGTATGATGTCTAGTTCATACTAAATGAAAATTGTGCCAATCTGACATCTAGTATAACCACCATGGCAGCTGTCTTGAAAATCTTGTTATCACCACTCCTCTTGATCAGAAAGTCATTTTGACATGGGGTTTTCACCTTAAGGCTAATTATGATATCTACTTGGTCCTTTAATGAAAATGTGGCTGATCTGACCTCAAATATGGTACCATGGCAGCCATCTTGAAAGTACTTTTTGTCCCTACTCCTCGTAAATGAAAAGTAATATCAACATGGGTTTTGAGTGGAAGATTTTTTATAGTGTCTAGTTGGTCCTGAATGAAAATTATGCTGATCTGACATTCAATATGGCCACCATGGTGACCATCTTGAAGATCTTGTTATCACTGCTGCAGAATTGATGGTCTTAGCAGCTCAAGGGTTTGCACCAAAAGATTTCTTATGATATCTAGTTGGTCCTCATTGAAAATAGTGCCAGTCTTGTACCAAATATGGTTTCTAATATGACAATCTTGAAAATCCTGTTATCGTTACTCCTTCAGAATGGATGGTCATGTCAACATGAGGTTTTCACCAAAAGTCTTTTAATGATACAGTATCTAGTTTGTACTAAAGGAAAACGGTACCAATCTTATATCCAATATGGCAATAACAGTGGCTTGTTTGAAAATCTTATCGCTCAAGAATGCCAGAGATTTTTTCAACACTCATCAGTTAAAATGAAGAAATGGGTGCTCTTATCTTGAATTCCAGGAAGTTCTTTTCAGACAGTGCAACATCATTCCCTTTGAGGGATGCTTGTTGATGCCATAAAATTTGGTAAATATTATGTTCATCACCTGAAGAAGTGCATATAGTAAAATGATTGTGTTCCCACAAGTTTTGTATGCCTGCCATAAGGCAGAGCAGATTATGTTATCATGTCGTCCGTCAATCCATTTTATGTTACCAATTTCGTTTTGACCCACAATGACTAAAGTTGTCAAGATCTACAATTACCAGAACTTTGTGGAAGAACCCTTAAAATTTGGAGTCCAAAGTTCAAGGTCACTGAATAAAAGAATATAAAAAATGGCTTCCACACAATGACTTGAGTTCTGCACCATCAACAGTTGCCAAGCTTTGTGTGTGGCTTGCACTTAACAAGGGAAAAATCTTTCGATTTTAGGGTAAAATTGTCAAAGTCACTATGACTGAAAGAAGCATATGGTTTCCACACAATAACTTTAGTTCTCTGTCATACACAGTTACCAAACTTTGTGGATGGCTTACACATGAGCATCATCCATCAGTCCATCAACACTTGTGAAGGTTGAAGAGTCTTCAGATCAAATTTCGATCAGATTTGGTATGTAAGCTTGTATCTATTAGGGCCTTGGATGAGTTCGAGTATGAGCTCAGATCAAATTTTGATTAGATTTGGTATGTAAGCTTGTATCTATTAAGGCCTTGGTTGAGTTCGAGTATGAGCTACATCCAGACATATTAATGAGGTGATCCTGTATCTGATTGGTTGAGCTTGTGAACACTCTAGAGGCCATATTTCTGATCAGATTTGGCATTTAAGCTTATATCATAAAATCTCGGATGAGTTCCATTATGAGTGATATCCACGCATATTAATGAGGTGATCTTGCACCTAATTGGCTTGGCTTGTGAACACTAGAGGCCATATTTCTGATCTGATTGTGACCATATTTGGTATGTAAGCTTATATCATCAAGATCTCAGATGTAAGCTTATACCATAAAGATCTCAGATGAATTTGATTATCAGCAACATCAACGCATATTAATGAGGTGATCTTGCATCTAATTGGCTGAGCTTGTGAACACTAAAAATTTATTTTAAAAAAAAAAGTATCTGCACAATAACATTAGTTCTACATGATATATCTCAAAAAAACTTTATGGATGGCTTGCACTTGAGGTAAGGAAGAAGGCTATCAAGTTGGGGATAAAAAGGTCAAAGGTCAAGGTCACTGACTTGCAGAAAAAAATGGTTTCTGCACAATAATGTTAGTTCTAAATCACAAATATGGCCCATACTTTATGGATGGCTTGCACTTAGGGTAAGGAAGAAGCCTGCTGATTTGGGGTCAAAAGGTCAAAGGTCAGGGTCACCCTGAGTGAAAGAAGAAAAATGGTTTCTTTGCAAAAATATCAGTTATCTACATAAAGGACTGTTAAACATGGGGGTGATGTATAATGTGCTGTTCATAGCACTCTTGCAAAGTTATCCATTGGTCTTAGTTGTTTTATTTTAATCTGCAATGATTTGTTTATTATCAGCCAAGAAGACAGAGATTAAAATGATCAACATAAGAAACCTTCAATTTGAAAATAAAGAAGAGAACTTCACCCACGTTGCTTCAGATACTATCCTGGCAGCCATGTGGAGGCTGAATGGAGCAAATGTAGAGAAGCCTATTTGGTAAGTCATATGTCTACGGGGTGATCAACAGGGCTATGTATTGGCACTGATATCACAATGCAGAGGTCTTGATATGATACATATCAAGATGGCCACCATGGTTTTGGTAAGTTGTGTGTGTAACAGGACAGATTTATTTCGGCTCCAGATAAGGCACAAGTTTGATTTTAGTTTAGATCTGGAAAGAGATGGTCAACTCCAAAAATGATGGGGTCAAATGTATACAACTAACAAGGGTAGTTTTACTGTTTTTTATGATTGTGTTAACTGCAGATACCAAACATGAACTTTATTTTAAGCACTATATTGTAACATTATAATTGCAACTAACTCAGAGCATAAATATGATCAGGAAAAATGAGAAACAAGATGTGTGTCTCATAACATTGAGAGTATATTGAGAATATATTGCAAAACCAGTCCCCTTAACTGTCTCAAACATGAACAAATACCTACATGAGACATAGGGGAAAAAAGGGGTAATAACCACCTGACCATTAATGAACTCATAATTCCTAAGGAAGAAAATCCAAGCCAACCCCCCATTTTTTGGCGTAAGGGCCTAAAACTAGGGAAAGAAGGACAAAATAATCATATACCCTAGGCAGGGCTGCTCAGGCAAAGAGAGACTCACCTTCAGCAAGCAAGCTGACCAAACTGACTGCTGGTGCAGCTTTTATACTCATCTGGAGCAGTAGAATTGACACACCTCCTGCACAAGCCATATTCGGAACATCCTCATTTCTTTCCAATGTGAGTTGAATAACTTTGACTCTCTGAAAGAGATTCGAAGGTAATATTGATAAATTTGTAAGTTTTTTGGTGGATGAACATGCGATGGAAAAGGCCGAGGACTTTCCGATTGGCACAAGTCAATCAGAAAGCAACTTATAGAACATGAGGGAATTACAAATCCAAAGGAAGTAAAGCTTCCAATATGGCAAACAAAGAAGCAAATATCGACTGTGTGCTGCAGCCGTTTTTTTTAACTTAGTCTTTATAACATAATTGTAAAGATGAATACATACAAAACCATTGAAAAGAGGGCTGTAGAAGTTTCACTATATGGTTTTCGAGGTTAGTCAAGTTTATGTTGGTTAAGCAAGTTACATGACACTATAACTGGGTAATTCCTGCTACATGTGTCTACATGGTAATCAACAGAACTATGTATTGACACTGATATCACAATACAGAGGTATTGATATGATACATATCAAGATGGCCACCATGGTAGACATGTTTGTGGTCAGGCAAGAGTTATGTATTGGCACTACTATCACAATACAGAGGTCTTGATATGATACATATCAAGATGGCCACCATGCTGGACATGTTTGTGGTCCGGTAAGAGCTATGTATTGGCACTGCTGTCACAATACAGAGGTCTTGATATGATACATATCAACATGGCGACCATGATGGACATGTTTGTGGTCAGGTAAGAGCTATGTATTGGCACTGATATCACAATACAGAGGTATTGATATGATACCATGGTGGACATGTTTGTGGTCAGGCAAGAGCTATGTATTGAGACTGATATCACAATACAGAGGTATTCATATGATACATATCAAGATGGATACCATGGTGGACATGTTTGTGGTCAGGTAAGAGCTATGTATTGACACTGATATCACAATACAGAGGTATTGATATGATACATATCAAGATGGCCACCATGCTGGACATGTTTGTGGTCAGGTAAGCACTATGTATTGACACTGATATCACAATACAGAGGTATTGATATGATACATATCAAGATGGCCACCATGCTAGACATGTTTGTGGTCAGGTAAGAGATATGTATTGACACTGATATCACAATACAGAGGTATTGATATGATACATTGCAAGATAGCCACCATGTTGGACATGTTTGAGGTCAGGTCAAGAGCTGTGTATTGTTGCTGATATCACAGTACAGAGATCTTGATATGATGCGCATCCAGATGGCCACCATGGTGGACATGTTTGAGGTCATGTTGATAACATTTTCCTTTACAACCAAATATATTTTTGTTATTGATACTTTTTACCTATTTCAGTAAGAACAACTTATAATAAGCTTTACTTTGTCATTATAATTTATTCATATCTAGCACTAACTCTTTAATAATTTGAATAATACACAGTGTTTTTGATTGTTAAAGCTAGTCATATTATGAGAAAATGTACAAAGAATAATAGTTTGAAACCAAATTAAATCAGTTTGCAAACCACAGAATTCCATCTCATTTGCTGATGTCAGAATGTTTTAAAATAATTTCTAGTCTATATTTTGTTCTCTTGTTAAATTATATATCCTGATACAGTGTAGGCAATATGTATCATCATAAAAATATCAACACTGTTGATATGTATCACTAAATTGTTACAACTGTAGTGATCACATTGGACTTGTATATAAAACTTTGTGTGTTTTCAACTTCAGAGGGAAATAAAGAGACCTTTTTATTTACCGTATATACTCGTGTATAAGCCAATGCAAACTGCACACTGACCCAGATCTGGCATCTCATAATGCGCCAGCAGATCTGGGTCTGTGCAGTTTGTAGGGACTAATCAGTAGAACAAACAACATAGACCCTGATCTATTGGCACATTATGCGACAGCAGATCAGGATCTATGTTGTTTGCATTTGGACTTAGCTTATACACGAGTATGGACGGTAATTTTTTTTTTATTAAATGTCTTCTAAATGTATTATTCTTACACAGACTATTGCTGGTTAATTGGTATTTATGACATTGGAATAAAATATGTTGTTAAATACTTACTGAATTTTAAAGAAGAGTCAGACATAATGTTTTTGACAAATTGTGTCTAATTTCCACCCAGAAATCTGCACAAATAGCATTTCTGCTACAAAACCACAGAAGCACCAAGGATTTTGCTGATTGCAAAGAAATCCACAGTTATCAGACTGTTATAATATACTGTATTTATCAATGTATGATGCACACATAGTCTCAGATCTGCCATGACATACTGATCTGACAGATTAGGGTCTATGCTTTTGCATAATGAGTGTCAGATTAGGTCTATGCTTTGCATGAAGAGTGTCAGATTAGAGTCTATGCTTTTGCATGAAGAGTGTCAGATTAGGGTCTGTGCATTTGCATGATGAGTGTCAGATTAGGGTCTATGCTTTTGCATGAAGAGTGTCAGATTATGGTCTGTGCTTTTGCATGATGAGTGTCAGATTAGGGTCTATGCTTTTGCATGATGAGTGTCAGATTAGGGTCTATGCTTTTACCGGATGAGTGGCAGATTCGGGTCTGTGCTTTTGCATGAAATTATAAGTTGAACCAACAGTGTAGATCCTGATCTGCATCAAAGACTACAAATTGCAGTGAAAGTCACTAGTGTGGTCAACTTGTATCTATATACAGTAGTCCCTCACTATAAAGCACCTCATTATAACACTGTTCCTTATATAACACGGGTATGGTCATGGATCCCATTATAAAGCACCTCATTATAACACTGACCCTGATATAACACAGGTATGGTCATGGGTCCCATTATACTGGTTGGATTGTTTTTTTTCCACATTATGTCTATGTCATGGTACTCTTTTTTGGCTCACTGAGAGAGTGTTATAGCAAGGGACCACTGTAGTATATTTATCTATGCATGATATCTACATATGCCTATGTCTTGGTATGGCCAGGTGGCCGAGTGGTCCTAGGCACTTGCCTTCACAGATCACTCACACATTTTGCTTCTGTCCATGTGAGCTCCAGTCTTGGCTCGACCAACGTGGGTGTGTCAAAAGGCTTCCCAGTAGCTTCCTGTGGATTGTTGGTTCTTCCTGGGGTCTTCCTCCACCAAATATTCTGGCCACCATGTATAGCCTATCATGTGCTGAAAAATGGCATTAAAACCCCACAAAACAAACAAACAAACAAGCTGTCATGGTACTCCTGTATGACTCCCAGCAACGGTGCTATAATGAGGGACTTCTGTACCATATTTATCCATGTATGATATCTACACAACCATGAACTATATAGAACCAGATCTACTATTGCTTAATGTTGAGGCAGATCAGGGTCTGTTCTTGTATGGCTCCCAGGGACAGTGTAATTGTTAGGGACCAAGGTACCATATTTATCCATGTATGATATTTACAAAACCATGAATTGCATCGAACCAGATCTACTATTGCATAATGTTGATGCAGATCAGTGTCTATACTTGTTTGGCTCCCTGGGACAGTGTTATTGTGAGGGACCAAGGTACCATATTTATCCATGTAATATATTTACAAAACCATGAATTGCATAGAACCAGATCTACTATTGCTTAATGTTGAGGCAGATCAGGGTCTTTACTTGTATGGCTCCCAGGGACAGTGTTATTGTGAGGGACCAAGGTACCATATTTATCCATGTATGATATTTACAAAACCATGAATTGCATAGAACCAGATCTACTATTGCTTAATGTTGAGGCAGATCAGGGTCTTTACTTGTATGGCTCCCAGGGACAGTGTTATTGTGAGGGACCAAGGTACCATATTTATCCATGTATGATATTTACAAAACCATGAATTGCATAGAACCAGATCTACTATTGCTTAATGTTGAGGCAGATCAGGGTCTATACTTGTATGACTCCCTGGGACAGTGTTATTGTGAGGGACCAAGGTACCATATTTATCCATGTATAGTATCTACATATGTCTATCTCACTGCACTCTTTTATGACTTTTGGGGACAGTGTTTTTGTGAGGGACCACTGTACCATATTTATCCATGTATGATATATACACAGCCATGAACTGCATAGAACCAGATCTGCTATTGCTTAATGTTAAGGTAGATCAGGGTCTATACTGTTTGCTTGAAATGGGATAAGATTTACAAGTGTATCATGCAATATATTGGTACATCTGTGTCGATGCTGTTTGCAGTTGGACAGGACAGCATGCTACAGACATCTTTATGTTAAAGTCTTCTCCATCTTAGTTGTGGCTTCTCACATGAACAGTAAATTTTCATCAAATATTTTTTTAAACAAGGATGACTAAGTTTGATCCACATTTTAAGAAAAATATACAAAGTCATTTAGTGATCTATCAATCAGAATATTTTCACTTATTTTGATTTATGTTTTGAAAATCATTAGGTATGAGTGGAGCGTTGGCTATGAATATGCAAATGACCCACAAGGTATCTTTAACGTATTATCTGATCGTGTTTGGCATGATGTTGGCCAAAGGACAAGTGTGGTGTTTTCCATGCCCAGAGGTGAGTATGGAGATTTTTTATCGATATTATTTCTCAAATGAAGCAAACATGAGACATAGGTATCAGTTTTTCAGCAGAATTTTTTTTTCCAGGCATCACGGTAAATGTTTAGCTCACCTGGCCATAAAGCTCGGTGATCTTTTGTCCAGTGTCCACCGTGCATCATGTTCTGTGTTGTCCATCGTGCATCTTTGAACAATTGCTTAGCACTCTGAAGGCTATATTTCTGTTCAGATTTTGATCAAACTTGAAATATGGATTTGTGTCATCACAATCTTGGTTGAGTTCGATAATGAAGTGATCTTGGATCTAATTGGCTGAGCTTGTCACCACTCTGGAAACCTTATTTTTGATCTGAGTTTTATAAGACATGGAATATGGGATATATCATCAAGATCTCAGATGAATTTGATAATGAGCTAGATCAGTTCGTAGTAATGAATTGATCTTGCATCTGATTGACTGAGCTTGTTCCCACACTGGGAATAATATTTTAGATCTGATCTTATCAAACTTCAAATATAGGCTTATATCATCAAGATTTCAGACATGTTCAATAATGAACAAGATTCATGCATATTAATGGAGTGATTTTTTATCAGATTGACTGAGCTTGTTACCACTAAAGAAGCCATATTTCTGATCCAATTTTGATTTAACTTGGAATATGGTCTAATATCATCAAGATCTCAGATGAATTTGATAATGAATAAGATCCACACAGATTGATGTGGTGACCTTGAGATCATTACTAGAGACTGTATTTCTGATATACAATTTTGATTAAACTTTGTAAATAGACAAAAAATCATCAAGATCGATCATAAGTACAATTATGAGTGTGATCCACTCAAATTAATGAGATATTCGTGCATTTGATAGTTTGAGTTTGTCGACACTTTGGTGACTCTATTTCTGATCAGATTTTTATCAAACTTGGCAAATAGGCCTATATCATCAAGATATCCAATGAGTTTTATTATGAGTGAAAAATGTATTTTTATAAGGTGATCTTGCATCTGATTGGCTGAGCTTCTTACCACTTGAGACTATTTTTTATAGGAATTTCATACATTGTAAATAGGCTGAGATTGTCAGGATCTCGGTTGAGTGTGATTATGAGCAAGATCTACTTGTATTAATGACATGATCTTGAATTCGATTGGTTGAACTTGTCAGCACTCTTGCAGTTTATGATCAGATTATGATCAAACTTGTTAAATAGTTTTGTGTCCTCAAGATGTTGGATGAGATTGATTATGAGCAAGATCTATACATATTTATGAGGTAATCTGGTGTCTGATTGGCTGAGCTTGTTACCACTCTGGAGAACAAATTTAGAATGGATTTTGCTCCAGCTTGGCAATAAGCTTGTAGCATCATTGTCTTTGACAGGTTCTATAATATGTTGGATCTGCTCATATTAGTGAGATAATCTTGCATCTGATTGACTGAGCCTGTTACCGCTCTACATCTAGAGACTATATTTCACATCCAGTTTGGATAAAAATTGGTAACTTTGTTTGTATCAGCAATATCATCGATGAGTTTAATTTATAGCAAGAGACTATTCATATTAATTATGCTTTTATCTGAAGAAATATTTTTTTTATCAGAGTATAATAAAATAGGTAAAGTTGACATAATATAAAATTTAAGAGATGTTACATAGGGTTATGTTCTTACCATACTATACGAGCCACCTTAGTGAAATAGTTAACTGTTAAGTTATACTGTACTGTATAAATCAGGTGAGTGGTATCAGCCCCACTTGGATATCTGTTTGACCTAGAACTTTGCTCTTCAATTACATTGGTTGTGCATCCAAGTACATGTAAGACGCATTGATTTGACACATTTCTAGTTAATTTATTCACTTTATATTCTTTCAGCTCTAAATTCTAACTTAAATTTCAAACAGATTCAGGATAATAATAATCTATATGCTTGTTTTAAAAAATATGAAGCTGGTTTTTTTTATTTGTTACTCTGAATGTAACCCCCCACCCCAATTGTACTGCATTAAGTAACAAATAAATAAAAATTATTATGAATGTAAAGCAAACTATAGGAAAACATATTTGATGGTAAATAAGGGATGCCAGATTTAATAGAGAGCCTCTTTTTCATTTGAGATTTTTGGTCAATAAAATGAATTTTGAAGACAAAATCCTTGAATTCTTTCCTTCTTTCAACCTTTATTCATGTGCTTCTTATTGCTTACAATTATTTAGCTTACCCGACTGTAAGGCCAAGTGAGCTTATAATATTGCCCTGCATCTATCATGTGTCATATGTCATGTGTCATCTGTCATGTGTCATATGTCATGTGTTGTCCATCATCAGTTGCTTGTCACCATTCTGGAGTCCATATTTATGACCCAGTATCAGTCAGACTTGGAATATGGGTTTATATTGTCAAAATCTTGGGAGAGTTCAATAATGAGTGAGTTCCACAGATGTTAATGAGGTGAATCTTGCATCATATTGGCTAAAAATTTTAATACCCTAAAGGTCGTCTTTCTGATCTACTTTTGATGCATATATCATTAAGATCTCAAAATGTTGATAATGAGAGAGATCCACACATTCTAAGGAGGTGGTCTTGCATCTGATTGGCTGAGCTTTTTACCTCTATGGAAGCCATATGTTTGTTCCAGTTTTGATCAAAATTGAAATATGGGCTTAAATCATTGCAAGCTGTTAGATAGGTTCATTAAAGAGCCAGATCCATACATATTAATGAGGTAATCTTGCATGTAATTGGTTGACCTTATGACCACTCTTGAGGCCAGATTTCTGATCCAATTTTGATCAGATTTGGAATATATGCTAATATGAATATCTCGGAAGAGTTTCATAATGAATGAGATTAACACATATTAATGAGATGATCTTGCATTTGAATGGCTGAGCTTGTTGCCACTCTGGAGGACATATTTCTAATATGAGTTTGATCAGACTTGGTATATATGCTTGTACCATCAAGATCATGGACAAGTTTAATAATGAACAAGATGCACATTAATGAGGTGATCTGCATCTGATTGGTTGAACTTGATGATACTCTAAAAGCCAGATTGCTGATCCAATTTTTTAATCAAACTATTGGCTTGTATCAACAAGATCTTTGATGGGTTCAATAATGAGCAAGATCATGCATCAGATTGGCTGAGCTAATTACCACTATGAAAATCATAATTCTGATCTGATTTTGATCAAGATTTGAATATGGGCTTATATCATCAAATCGTGGACAATTTTGAAAGTGAGCAGGATCCACACATATTAATGAGGTGATCATGCATCTGATTGGCTGATCTAATTACCACTATGAAAGTCATAATTCTGATCTGATTTTGATCAAGATTTGAATATGTGCTTGTATTATTAAATCGTGGACAATTTTGAAAGTGAGCAGGATCCACACATATTAATGAAGTGATCATGCATCTGATTAGCTGACCTTGTAAACACTCTAGAAGTCATATTATTGATCTGATTTTGATCAAACTTTAAATATAGGCTTATATGATCAAGATCATTGTAAGTAATAGTGAAACTTCTTCTCATCCTTGAGGAAATCTCCGAGTGCCAATTTAGAAATCTTATGTTCACTACAAACTCTGGAACTTGCTTCACCATAATAAACCATATCTGTGAAACAAAGCTTTTTATTCACCAAATACCGTATATACTCGCATATAAGCCAAGTAATTTAGGAAAAAATAAAAGCCTGGAACAAGGGGGGTTGGCTTATTCGTGGGACAAGGTCTAAACTTGAACATTTTTAAGTTTTTTGTTGTTGACAACTGGTATATATTGCTGTTAGCCAGGAAACCTTGGTACAGGAGGTCCTGGGGGTTAAGGTTAGTCAGAAGCCGTTAGCCAGGAAACCTTAGTACAGGAGGACCTGGGGGTTCGGTTTAGACAAAAACAGATGATGTTTTATGGGTCGGCTTATCCGCGGGTCATTCACTTTTTAATGTTTTTACCTATTCAGTTTGGGGGGTAGGCTTATACATGAATGGGATTATCTGCGAGTGTATACGGTACTCATTTCACTTGTTTGCCTTGCTACCTTTGATCAGATTTGTGAATGAGTAGGCTAATTTAAGGTAGTTTAATTATATTACTTACATAATAATAGATTTGCATGCCTTTTAACTTTTCTTTTATTCCTCCTCCTTTATTTGATTATACAAGAGACATAATTAACATGATAATACAAAGCAGGTCTGCTTTTAATTGAGTATAATAACACAACAAATACTTCAACAAGTCGGAGATCAAAACATGGTCGGCACTTAATTAGGTTCTCATGGAAAAGCTTGCAGACATAGCTGTGATGGTTGGATGACATTTTTCACGTTTGAATACAAGAGAGTATATTGTATTTATGATGATTACACTGAAACCAAATTAAAACACAAATTTCACTTGACAAAACTTATTTAATTGATATTTTTTTTTTTTTAAGTGTTGCCAACAGTCGGCATTAGTGACATTTTCATTGATCGAAATTTCATTGAATATTGTTATTTACAGTTTACTGCGAATGTTGTTTGCAAAGAAAATTGAACAAAATATATGACTTCTTATTAAAAGTTGAGAATTTCATGATGTTGATTCAAATTTCCGGGTACTAACCAATGTTTTCGATGATAAAATGAGGTTTCATTTACCAATTTTGATCGTGATTTTTTTCACATTCAACAAATAAGGGCCAATTTTGGGGGTATTTTCTAGTTTAAAAAAATGGGATTCATACCTGACCCCATGTTGTAAGCGGGTTCATGAGCTATCTGGGCGCGAGATATCGAGGGAGTGGTGTATAAAAGTTTGGGAGACAGAGAGATAGATTACATAGGATGTGTTCTTACAATACTAATTAAGCCTGCTTAGTGAAATAGTCAACTGTTTAGTTATGTAAACCAGTAGACCAATATCAGGTCCACTTTGGTCCCTTGTGTTTGAATGTAAGACTATTTTACCAATGCCATACTTCTAAAAACATTTTACTGTTTGAAAAATAATCAACAAGTTCATGTTAGTCTTCATTTTTTATTCAATTGCAGGTAAAAAACTGGCATATGGGATGAAGTATTCAGTGTTTGTGAGAGCCTGGTATGCTAATGGGGTCTACGCTGTATTTAAAAGTCCTGGAGTAATCATTGACACAGCACCACCAAAAACAACATCCATACAAGGGGCATCAGTAAGTAATTGCAATACCAAATAGTGGATATTTGTAGCAATGGAAACATTTGAATGATTTAGCAATCTAAGAGTGAGATCACAAAATTAAATCTCATTGGAAAAAAAACCCACTGTCTGTTTATATATTATAGCCTCCCTAGATCTGCAATCAAAATATGACATGCCAAAATTTAATTTAGTATCTCTAAATTTTAGGTCCACAAAAAAAAAATCCCACTTAACAATAAGTGCATTGATGTGACAAAACCATTCAAACATTTTCTCTCTTTCTCTCTCTTTCCTTAATCTCATTGATAACAAAAGTAAAGTTCTCATCTAACCTGCAGATTACTTACTAGAATTTTAATTTAGATAGATTATCGATATCAGACATTGTTCACAGAAAGCTGCAAGACATAAAAATGGCTGGACTTGTATTATTGGTGCTAGCATTGTTAACATTTATGTTAAAGTTATTTAGTAGGTCAATTACTTAATCACTGTGCAGCACGTTATTGTGAAAATGTGTATGCATCTTAGTGGTTACTGTGACCTCATGGTGTGGAGAGGAGGAGGAGCACAAAGAGGAATTGTCCAGGATTTATAAGGTCACCTTCCAAAACTGGGCAGCCAAGAATTTCAGACTTGCTTCTGCTGATTGAGTACAGGTTTCTGTTTTTATACCAATTCTTTTTGAAGCTTATTCATGAATTATTTGCTTGTTGTAGTAGTTGATCATGTTAAAATAACCATCATAAATGGTTTGCTGAAAATTCAGACACTCAGGGAATAATCTGAAATCTCAACCATTATGTTTGGGTTTACAATCTTTCCTCTTCTTCCAGCCACTATTATATTATTCTATCTCCCATTATAAACTTGCAGCATATTTTAGCATTGTAATGATTGTAACATGAGCTAATATGCAAACATAATCTTTTTTTTTTCTTCATAGAAATATTGACCCTTTATGATCACTGGGTATTTGTTAAAACTAATTAAGATTTCTTTGCAGAAACATAGACTGTTTTATGGTTATTTAAGACATTTCAGCAATTATTTAGAAAGTGAAGTAGAAACAAGAGTGTACTATTAGCCTTGCTTCTGTGGTAGTATAATAATATAACTTCTGTTGAAAACATGAAAGTATCCTTACAGGTGAGTGACAGATTAACACCAAATCATACTAAAAAACTTAGCAAACTATGCTTGATCCTTACATGCATACATTTACAGGTGAGAGATACTATAGAACTTGGCAAACTATGTCTGATCCTTACATTGATACTTTTACAGGTGAGACAAATTAACACTGAATCATACTATAGAACTTGGCAAACTATGTCTGATCCTTACACACACACATTTACAGGTGAGAGATACTACAGAACTTGACAAAGTATGCCTAATCCTTGCATTCACACATTTACAGGTGAGAGATACTACAGAACTTGGCAAAGTATGTCTGATCCTTACATTCACACATTTACAGATGAGAGATACTATAGAACTTGGGAAAGTATGTCTGATCCTTACATTCACACATTTACAGATGAGAGATACTACAGAACTTGGCAAAGTATGTCTGATCCTTACATTCACACATTTACAGATGAGAGATACTACAGAACTTGGCAAAGTATGTCTGATCCTTACATTCACACATTTACAGATGAGAGATACTATAGAACTTGGGAAAGTATGTCTGATCCTTACATTCATACATTTACAGATGAGAGATACTATAGAACTTAGCACACTCTGTCTGATCCTTACATTCACACATTTACAGATGAGAGATACTATAGAACTTAGCACACTCTGTCTGATCCTTACATTCACACTTTTACAGATGAGAGATACTATAGAACTTGGGAAAGTATGTCTGATCCTTACATTCACACATTTACAGATGAGAGATACTACAGAACTTGGCAAAGTATGTCTGATCCTTACATTCACACATTTACAGATGAGAGATACTATAGAACTTGGGAAAGTATGTCTGATCCTTACATTCATACATTTACAGATGAGAGATACTATAGAACTTAGCACACTCTGTCTGATCCTTACATTCACACATTTACAGATGAGAGATACTATAGAACTTAGCACACTCTGTCTGATCCTTACATTCACACTTTTACAGATGAGAGATACTATAGAACTTGGGAAAGTATGTCTGATCCTTACATTCACACATTTACAGATGAGAGATACTACAGAACTTGGCAAAGTATGTCTGATCCTTACATTCACACATTTACAGATGAGAGATACTATAGAACTTGGCAAAGTATGCCTAATCCTTACATTCACACATTTACAGGTGAGAGATACTATAGAACTTGGGAAAGTATGTCTGATCCTTACATTCACACATTTACAGGTGAGAGATACTATAGAACTTGGCAAAGTATGCCTAATCCTTACATTCACACATTTACAGATGAGAGATACTATAGAACTTAGCACACTCTGTCTGATCCTTACATTCATACTTTTACAGGTAAGACAAATTAATGCTGAATCATACTATAGAACTTAGCAAACTAAGAATGATCCATACATTCACACATTTACAGGTGAGAGACAAATTAATGCTGAATCAGACGAAGGACATAGATTTCATCAAGAAGAAGATGACACTGTATGCAGAATGGGAGAACAAGTTTTTGTACACAGGAGATAAAGTCAGTTACTTCCAGATCTATGTCAGCACATCCCCTGGAGGTATGTCTCATTGAAATCTTCTGGAGGTATGTCTCATTGAAATCCTCTGGAGGTATGTCTCATTGAAATCCTCTGGAGGTATGTCTCATTGAAATCCTCTGGAGGTATGTCTCATTGAAATCAAGGACTTTTCAGTATTTACAACCATGTATGCATACTATGTTACAAAAGATGAGATGCAGTTTTCTTAATTTTTTTGTCTTCCATACAAAAACATAGGTAGGAAACAGGCACCATATTTATCTGATGATAAACTCAATGCTTGATAATAAGCCCACATACCATTGTTACACAATTTTGGTAAATATCTACTAAGGATATCTTTGATAAGAAGCCCACCCCCTATTTTTTTGATAAATTTATTTGTTTGGCCCCCTGGTATTGTTATGGGAGAAATACTGTATAATGTTTTAAATGGTATAGTTGTTGTAGGTGAAGACAACAATGTTAAGTTTTAGCATTAAATTCTATTTCTCTGAAACTTGCAATTGTGCAGTTATAAAACTGAATTGGGTCATTCATCTATCCCACTGCCTGCAAAAGCACATATAGGTGACAGTGACCTTCTTATTATGGTCATGGTTAAAGTTACAGGTAGGGTTAAGGACCACGCAAGAAATTGCATTCATTTCACTGAATTCCTGTTTTTCATACAGTTTATGGTTTTAAACAATGTTTTACCTTTATTGTCAGCAAGTTTTAGAAGCATGATAGTTTCAACAACTCAGATGCTGACTTAAAGTAGTCTTTAAGTTGGAACACCAACCATGAATGGATAACCACTTATACTTTGGCATGCCAAAACTGGGAACTGAACTTGAGACTGTAGAAGTGCAAAGTGAGCATGTTTCCACATGGATACCCAGTTTCTGTTTAATCTGTCTGTTATATTTGTTACCATCTGATTGCCATCAAATTATTTTTTGTTATTCAAGTTTCCAAACATTGTAGTCTTGTTCATCCAGACTCTTGCATGTATCCATGAGATCTCTGCCAAACAAGGGTCTGGTAGAGAACTGAGTTTTCCTCATAACACCAGAATGAAGCTTTCCCAAAATTTGCATACAAGTAACTTGATTGTTGGCTGATGAGATTCGACGATGTAATACATAATTGCGATGATGAGATGTTTTCATGTTTCACATAAACACTAACTGTTTCATTGGCTAATTGAGATACACTTCCTTCATCAGGATCTGTTATCAGAATGATTTTTAATGATATCCTTTAGAGCTTATAATAGAATTTTGGCTTTATTAATTACAGAAAGTATATCTAGATGAATTCTGAGATAGAGAAAATGTCTTTATAGTTTGCTTCTACAAAGTTTGTCCTTCTGTTTGTAACAGTGATCAATGAAGCATTTCACCATACTTTCACATAGCCACACATTAGGAGACTGATTGACTATGAAAACTGTTTATATTACTCAATTGTTAGCAGACTTGGATGAGAGGTTTTTAAGGGAACATTAATAAACTCTTGTAATTCTTAATAGACAAGGTCAAACATCATCAAAGCAACATGTAAATTGAAAGAAAAAATATATAAGTTTTGCAAGTAATCAGAACTTATATTAAGTTCTCTTTTTGGCTCAGAAAGCAGATATTTCAGAGAAATTCACCTACTTTATATGGGCAACAGTTTACCTCTGCATTCTTCAGAATAGGAATTGAACCTGGTACTACATAGGTGCAAAGTGTGCATGTCACTGTTGGGCTACACATGCCTCAATTCATCTACTGCACTTAATTGTTTGCTTGCCATTAACGTTTGTTGAATTGTATATTTCTGAAAATGTCTTTTAACATCAATGCATTGTTAACAGACTTTGCACATGGATTTAAAAGCAGAGATGAAAAAATTTCTAAGTGACTGAGTTTGTTCCTCAATACAGGTCATGACATTCATTACATTGATGAAAAAGTTCCTTCCTCTGCAACCAGCTACTTCATCAGTTTCATGAACTGGAAGCCATACACAAAATATTATACCAATGTCATTGCATACAGCTATGCTGGAAGGCACAGAACAGAATCCTCGGATGGATTTCTACTGGATTTAGAGCCTCCCGTTCCAGGAGTGGTGTATGATGGGATTGGTGAGTTAATATTAATTTGTGGAAAAATTGCATGTTTGGTGGAATAAACCCTTACTTAACAGTCCAGGTAGAGTTTAAAAGTCTGCTGAGCAAATAAAACATCCTCAACTGCCCAGAATTTTATGGAGAATATAAAGGAATATTCCAGATTATTTGGCAGTTTCATGAATATTTGGAACCTGGGTAAATACAAAATTTCAGGATTTTTCCAGTCCTGATTATTGTTTGAAATGTGAATTGATTCCATTTGTTTCAAAGGAGATCAAAAGCCCCATTAGGTATTTGAACATTTATATGGTCAGCTATTGTAGTGAAAGATCAGAAGAGCTTACCATATATACTCGCATATAAGCTAATACCAACTGCAAAAACTGCATAGACCCAGATCTGCCATTCCATAATGCACTGGCAGCTCAGGGTCTATGCAGTTTGTAGGGACTAATCAGTAGAACAAACAACATAGACCCTGATCTGTCGGTGCATTATGCAACAGCAGATCAGGATCTATGTTGTTTGCATTTGGACTTGGGTTATATGCGAGTATATACGGTATTTGATGGTAATAATAGATCATAATGTTTGTACTGTTTGATATTGTTGGAGAGAGACTGAAGTACAGTGTGGACAAGACTGGAGTACAGTGTGGACAAGACTGGAGTACAGTGTGGACAAGACTGAAGTACAGTATGGACAAGACTGGAGTACTGTGTGGACAAGACTGAAGTACAGTGTGTACAAGACTGGAGTACAGTGTGAACAAGACTGAAGAACAGTGTGGACAAGACTGGAGTACAGTGTGGACAAGACTGAAGTACAGTGTGGACAAGACTGAAATACAGTGTGGACAAGACTGAAGTACAGTATGGACAAGACTGAAGTACAGTGACATGCATGTACTTAAGCTGAGACTGCAATATCCAACAGTACAAACACTATAATTTATTTATTGTATATCCCTATTTGTTAAATAATAAATTATATTTAGATTTATTTTGATAAAATTAAAGTGAATACAAATATGTTTGAAGAGAATTTTGTTTTTATTATTTTATGACTGAATCACACATAAATATACATGATGATGCGGCATGATTTTAGTACTGTTGTGTCATGACAGACCTGCTGTTACGTGATGTTACATAACAACAAATCCATTAGTCATGTGTGTGCTTAACAGCAACCATTAAGTGTTTGACTTTGTCCCATAAGTGAAAAATTGAATTATTCATTCCACACCATGCATTTAAATATGAAGTTATGAGCTAGAATATAATAATTCCTCTTGCATTCTTTTTGTCCTTTACCCATGTTTGTATTATTACATTTTTGTATATCATAATTTACGTCAGACTGACAGAACACCCTCCCTTTGCATTTACTGTGTAATAATTATTCCTTAGTTTGTTGTAACTATAGCACAATATCATTTCCAGTCATATGTTAAGAAAAGAGCTTGTCTGTTGTCAGAATTTGCTCTTTTATTTTCTTTTATACTTTTGTGAAACAATAATGCTTACTTGAAGAGGAAAGTATTTAGTTTTCCCATTGCTTGTATCTTGCTTTGTTCATAATTGTAAATTTGCTACTATTTTATGTAATGAACTCTGTTTCTAGTTTAAATTTTGAAACAAATAAAATTGACATTTTATGTTTTTACCAGGACTACATGATCTAGAGTATCAAAATAACAGCCAGATTATATCAGCTAAGTGGCATGGCTTCACAGACAAAGGATCTGGTATTGCCCGTTACTACATTTGCGCCACTGACATTGATACCAACCCTGATATCGGAGGAAACTGCACCCTCACACCTTGGAGGAATAATGGGATAAAAACTCAAGTGACATTTAACTTGTTAGAACCATTGAAAAATAGTATGTATTGCAGTCAGATGTTTTAATTCAGTCCGATATTGAATCCTTGACATAGAATCCATGACATAGACTCCATGACATAGAATCCTTGATATAGATTCCATGACATTGAATCCATGACATAGAATCCATAACATAGAATTCATGACATAGAATCCATGACATTGAATCCATGACATAGAATCCATGACATTGAATCCATGACATATACATATATACATATATGGTCCATCACAAGAAAGCATCCTTTCAAGCATAAAATTGAAAATTTGACTTTCTGTGTACATTGAAAAGAAGAATCTTTCCTGAATTTAGTGCAGGTTATTCTACATCAGTATCACTAATATTAATGGAGATAAAGTATTTTGAATGCATAATCGGACAACATACCATTGACAATTTTACATTTAGTTTACATGGTAAAGAACAATCTTTCATGAATTTAATGCAGTTTATTGCATGCCAATATCATAAATATGAATGGAGATACAATATTTTGAATGCACAATGCAAAACATAATTAAGTTTAAAATTTCTAGTGACATCATATTGTCCAAAGGTATTCAGCTCCTAATTAAGTTCAAAATTTCTACAGTGACATCATATTGTTCAAAGGTACGGAGCTTATAAATAAGTTCAAAATTTCTACAGTGACATCATATTGCCCAAAAGGTATGCAGCTCATATATTATACACTAAAAGCTAATGTCACAATAGGCAAGGTGAAGTAGTCAAAACATCGTCTTTCATTCCACTACAATCAGTACCGATAAATCAAGTCAAACTGAAAACTGAAAACTGCACAGACCCAGATCTGCTGCCACATAATGCGCCGAGCAGATCTGGGCCTATGAATTTTTTTAGGAGTAATCAGTAGAACAAACAACATAGACCCTGATCTGCCAGTGCATTATGCAACAGTAGATCATGGTCTATGTTGTTTGCAGTTGGACTTGACTTATAAGTGAGTATATTTGGTAGTTTTTTGAAGTCCTTATTTTGACACATCCAAAAATGTAAACCACTAAATTCTGGCTAGTTTATTGTGAAAATTTTCATCATAAAATATTTTAAATTCCACTATAATATTATAATATTTGTACAACAAACAAACAGTCCTGCTTATAGTTTTTGTTAAGCATAGAAAATTATAAATTTGCTAATTGGCCTGGGGGACTGCTACAGCTGCTGTAATATGACCAAGATTATTCTGTTAGTAAGTGATTTGGATAAAACTGAATTGGTACAAATAGAGTGTTACTTGGGGCTGTGAAGTTACCGACAGAATAAGTGCATGGAACCAAAGCAGGAACTGAATGGTGCCCTGTGATAACTGCACTGTGCGCAACACTAGCTGTGCATAGTTCAGACCAGTAATTGTGATGACTTTACTCATTGGGTTGACTACAAGTGAATCGACCTTTGATTTCTTGGGTAAATTTTCTGAATGTAATGAAGTGAATGCCCAATGTAATGAAGTGAATGCCCAATGTAATGAAGTGAATGCCCAATGTAATGAAGTGAATGCCCAATGCAATGAAGTGAATGCCCAATGTAATGAAGTTAATACCCAATGTAATGAAGTGAATGCCCAGTGTAATGAAGTAAATGTCCAATGTAATGAAGTGAATGCCCAATTGACAATGCAATTGAATATGACAAGATGCCTAGCTTGATTAACGTTTTTACAGTTGGCAGTGTGAACAGTGCCAAATCAATCAGTAATGTGGTGGGGATGGCGGTGGTTGTTATTTTCAGTTTGATTGTCTATCTCTTTCCCGTCCAACTAAATCCCAAAAAAATGATTGAAAACAGAGGGTCACCTGATGTGTAGACAGGTTAATCATGTGACAGTCAGAAACATTAATGCTGTTGCAGAGTCATGGTTCTTTGTAACATGGTGACACAGAATTGCTTTTGAACAAATCCTCAACAAAATTTGGGTTTAGTGCTTTTGCTGGATTCACCCAAGTTTTTTTTGCTCAGTAAAGGAAAGTCATCCTTTATCCTGATCTGAGTGTTCTGGTCATAGGTCACATGACTGTTGGTTATGCTGCCTTCATATTAGGGAAGCAGTTTATCCTTCTTACATGGAATTCAGACATTCTTCCCATGAAGAAGGCCGATGGTTGAGGTTGGATGCTCATGCATTTTCTCCTCTCACCTATTCTGACTTAAATGTGATCAGGGAATGTATTCGAAGGAGAAAGCAAATTTGATAGTAAATTATGTTTCTTCAAGAATACACAGTCACATTACTAGTAAACCCTCCCACACTGCATCACAAATACAACCATCCTCGATGTATCGCCAATCTTAAACTAGCAGGAAGGTAAAGAGTAAGAATTCCTTCCCTTGTCTATATGGCATATAGACATGAAAGATGAAATTTTAATCTTTCTGGAATTGCTGGATTTGAGAGGTAGTGAAGCTTATATTCCTAATGTTAATGTGATCAGGTACTAAGTATTCTCAGAAAAACATAATTTACAAAAAGTTTGCATTGTCCTTATTGTTAGTAAGCTTCTGTGCCTCATCTCTCATGTGAGACAGCCATTGGCACTGAGGAGAGACTGTTGCGACCTAGCACCAGTTAACAACAATTTCCTGTTCTGGGACACCAGATGCCCACCTCAGACTTTAGAACCTGGAGATCAGTTTCCCAACATGGACAGTTTTGTTCAGTTCCCATGAATACCTGCTTCACCAGCTCAGTCGTTGCCACATTGCAGGTGGCTTCTTCATTAACCCACACTTTTGATTTTGAAGATGCACACTCACACGCCCTATCTTCTGTACTCGATCCGACCATGTGTAGGGAAGACTCAGCCTTCCACACGTCCACTGAAGAAGTCTTCTGACTTCTGCCATCAAAGTTCTACCTGCTTCCTCTGCTCCATCAATGGCCTCTTACAGAATTTCTGCATCTGGCAGCCTTTCGACAAAGAAAGACAAGCCTTCCAAACAGTTACTGTAGTCAGGTTGAGTCACTGATATCTTACATTGCATCAGCACTAAAGTTCCAGTCATTGACAGCGATATTGGAGACCTGGGAATGTTAAACCCTTTCTCTTTCTTTAACATGTACACAACAGCTTCTTTGCAGTGTCATAGCTAATGGTTCCATTCTCGACCTGGTATTGATGTCATTATTGTAGCAAGTTGGGCATAGCTTAGATCCCTCAATTGAGACCCCACCAACATACAAGACTGGGAAGCAGTCTCATGCATGGCTTGTATACGGTATATACTCGTGTATAATCCAATACCAACTGCCGACTGCATAGACCCAGTTCTTCTATTGCATAATGTGCCTGCAGATCTGGATCTATGCATTTTGTAAGGAATAATCAGTAGAACAAACAACATAGACCCTGATCTGCGGGCGCATTATGCGACTGCAGATCAGGGTCTATGTTGTTTGCATCTGGACCTGGCTTATATGCGAATATAGACGGTACTCAACAGGGCAGATCAACACTCCAATTCCATAGCTGCTCCTGTTAACCTCCAGCTCACAGAAAGATATGTGTTCCTATTCACATCCATGCTGCTAAAGACCACCACAATCTACCCTCAGATCTCAACCTTTGTCTTCCAACCCCCTATTCCATGGCCACATAGAGGAGATCAGGAAACAGGTCTTCAAAGAGGCAAACCTTGCACAAGCCCAGTGACCCAGAGCTCAGTCTTTGTTTTCCAAGAGTGTCAAAGGTGTGAAGGACCCCTCAAAGGCACACAAGACAAGAAAACCCTCCTCCAAAACTTACTCCTCAGCAAAGGTCCAGTTTCCCAGAGCAAGTGATGATAAGACATACAGAAAATGATGCCATGCTAATGTTTCCCTTTTCTGACAACCCACATGGGAGAAAGACATCACTACTTTACTATCGAATGAAATAGACAAATTGTCTCAGATGGTCTTAGAGATCATGTTCCTCGACCCTCCACCACTGTCAAGGGTTCCCTATGCTACAGATGTCACCAGAGACCCATGCAAAGCAGACATTCTGCAGCAGAAAATTAACACTCTTCTCATAAAAAGGGCAGTAGGGATCATTCACAGTACAAACACACCTGGATTTTACTCCAGGCTTTTCCTAGTTCCAATGGCTGATGGCTAGCTCTAGTCAGTCATAGATCTAAGCTCCCTCAACCAATACATTTGAGCACCAAGTTCAGAATGGAGACCACAAGATTGGTCCCCAATGATGTTCAGGAGGGAGATTTTGCAGTCAGCCTAGACCTCCAATCTTTCATTTTGAAAAACCTTGAAAAATCCTTGAATTTGAGGGAGTTACTTTGAAAACTCCTTGAATTTCAACAGGGTTGGTCTTATACTTGAAAAGTTCATGAATAATTGAAACACTCCTTTAATTTGCTCACAACTCCTTGAATTTATGAGAGGGAATACAAAACATTAAAGTTGAATAAAATATATCACTTTTTAAATTTGGAAATTTATTTATTTGCATATTTTCAAAGAATAATGAATAAATAAATAAAATGAGATACAATTTGGGTTGATCAAATGTTATATGCCACCATCAGTTAACCAGATGGAGTAGCTTCCCTCTGCTACAGTGGCATGCTAATCAGATTAATTTTGCAAATGGATGACTCAGGGCTCAGAAAAAAAAATTCCAGTTACTCGTCCCTGTCCTTATTATACGTAACACAGTACACCAATGACACTTTTACTAAAGAATCACATGCACCTGATGCATGCTTGATGCTAAAATGGGTCAAAACCATGAAAATATTACATTCTAATACATGGTCCCTTGGATGAAAATGTAATAAGAGACAAGGTTTGTAACTCTAACAATTTTAGTTGCATACATAGCCTTTGATTTCATAGTGGTATTCGCATTTACAGGGATACCTTTCAGTATTCTAGAAGTCATATTAATGTTGATAAAATTTCCTTTCTACAAGCTATCACAAATCTTTATGAATTAAATAAGGGAGAAGTTAAGAAACAAAAAATGGTAATATTTTATGCTTTTCATGTGGGCAGATATTGTTACGCTTGCCCCAGATCACTGGTATTTTCAAAACTGTGCAGCTTTTTTAATACATTGTCACACCAAAGCAAATGTTCATATATGTATGTAATTACTTTCACAAGAAAAATGTCGGTGACTTACATTTGAAAGAAAAATTCCAACTGTCCCAATTACCACCAACTTTTGTACGAATTTATCCATTTTGGTCAAACCTCCATTCTAGAGAGCTACTCACAGGCACCATAAAAAGGAAGATTGCTGATTGGCCAAAATAATAGAATGTTTCTAGGTCAATTAAATTTTGCCATTATGTGCATTATAAATAGATTACAGCAGCATGCATCATGTGAAAGTTGCTGGGAGTTTGGATGAGACACTTAAAATAACTAGTTGTAATGTAAGTTAGCAGCATTTCTCCTGTGAACGGTAATTACATACTTATAAAAATATCTGCATTCAGATTTATTCTCAAGGTACGAATCTGCATCTACTTGGCCTAAAGATGAGTATGTAGCAAAGTTTACTCTGCACAGCCAATTTTAACCCAGTCATGATGAGAGGAAGAGTGGTTTTCCTGATCTCTGATGACTAATTCAATAAGGAATGTAACCCAACTAGGAATTAGCTGTGTTTAGAATTCAAAATGCGAGCATGACCCACTTTACAGTTGAGTTACTTTGAGTTAGGTGAAAGCATTTAAGGGGGATCAACAAAGTAATGTGCAAAACGCATGACAAAGTTAATGATATTTCCAGCATGGGGAAAGTTGCACATGAAAGTGAAAAGCACAAGAGAATCTAAACTCTAAATTCATCCTCTGTTATCTTGCACTCTTACTTTTTGGAGCATCGCTACTTCATCTGCTGTCTCATCATCATGTGAAACATTGATAGTGTGCCCACTGCTGCCATCACAGCCAACTTCTGCACCAAAAATACTCCCTGAAAATGTGGAAGTCCTTGAAAAAAATCTATAGGGCTGTATTAATCACGTCAATGATGCTTACCATCATATTCCTATTCACAGGTATTCCAGAAATTCCAAGGTTCACTTTTAGGGACACCATTCAAAAGGTTAAGGGGAGTAAACTTTTGTATCAAGACATGAAATCCTGTTTCACTTTCATTTGACCTCACATTCCTTGTCAACATGGACAAACTGACATAATTCTGTCCCAAAACTTCATTCATGCAGGCATGAAGTTCAAAACCTTTTTGAATCAAGTTTGTCTCCCACTAGAACGTGCCTTGATGATCATCTTGGCAGTGTCTTCCATTAGTGTGAAGAGTCGAATTTCAGCCTAGGAATTTCTTCATCTCCTGGGTTTTATTAAAGTGGCTGTGGATGATTCTTCTCATTTTTAGCCACTTGTTCATGAGACGACTGCAGGTGATTTTTCTGTTCAAGTGGCGGCAGAAGAAATGCCCTTGAGACCAAATGATCAAAGTTTTGAACTACATGAAGTCCCATCTCAGACAACGTGAGGACCTCTCTTTGGCTTATGGCTGGCATCCTGCTGCAGTATCATTCTACCAGAAATCTCGATCTCGATATACACAGATGCCAACATGACTGGCTGGGGTACCCATTTCCTGCCCTTCTTTAAAGAAGAGAGAAGGGTTTGGTCCCTTCAGGAGCATTCCATCTACATCAACCTCTTAGAGATAAAACGTCAGCAGCAGATTCGTTTGATCTTGGCAGGAGACGACGTTATCTGGAAAAGGCATCCTGATTTTTTTACAACAACTCTGCTGTCATCAATTATGTCAGAAAAGGCATGAGGGGAGCCAAATCCCCAGATCAGTGCCTTCTTGTCTGGAATTAGGTGATGTCATTGTTAATAAATCTACATTCATGTCCACCACATTTCAGGCTGGCTCAGTGTCCTAGAGGACTTACAGCCAATGACAACCTGTCTTGAATGGCAGCCTCGGTCCTTTGTCCGATAAGGAACCTACCATGGGTTCTGATTGGTTGAACAAGTTGAACCAATGTCTACAGTCTCACTGATTCACCTTAAGTATAACATCTGCTTGTCTTTTTAGCTTATGCAGGCATAATCAGTGAATTTCATGCTTTATCAATCAACCCAAACTGTCTGCAGTTCTGCTGGATGGTTCGATTTCTCTCATGATGGCTCTTGCTTTCATTGCTGAGAACAGGCTCCCACTCTTGTGAAATAAGTCCTTTCTCTTGAAACTACTGTCTTATTTGGACCCTTATTCCCAGGGATATCTTCAGGACCCCATTAGGGCATTGAAGTGGTACATGAAGTGTACTGAGCCAATCAAAAGAGGGAGATATACCTTGTTCTTACTGCGCCATGAAAGAACAGACAGTATTTCCACTCAGGCTCTCTTGTCCTGGATCAGTTGGGTTATCTGTTCAGTTTAATACCATGTCCATTCATTGACCTGTGCTAACCCTAGCATCTAACACGACTAGCTCATATCTAACATGAGCCTTGAAAGTACTTCACATATGTTAGGAGAGCGGAGTCTCTGCCAACTATTGGGTACGGTGATGTAACTCCCTCCACCTCTGACCTATTCTCCTAACGTATTATGATCGAGTAATGTATTTGAAGAAGAAACTAGTTTTTGGAGTAAAATATGTTTCTTCATTAGTATTTACATGATAATAATATGACACACAATTTTCAAGCCCACCTCACAGTTACATCCCTGGTTGAGCATGCACATCCACCTCAATAATAACTGATGATTGACTGGATTTGGCACCAATCCCTCTCTTGTCAGACTTACATCTCAGCAAGCAGATGACTTTCTAGTACTTTTATTGCTAGAATTAGCCAAAGATGTGGTTAATGTTTTATTGGATGGCTTGCATATAAATGTTTGTGTCTAAAGGTCAAAGTCATGGTAAGTCTAATAAGAAAAGAATGCTTTCTGCATAGCAAGTTTAGTTCAAGACCGCATTCATTGACCTTTGGTCAAGGTCATTGATACCCATTGATCAGTAATCTCAATAATCAATCATGCCCTACTGTGGATTATTAAATAAGGGGTGGGCATATACTAGTTCATGGTCCTTTTTTTTAAAACTTTTTTGTTTGAGACATATCTACAAACACAATGTTTGTCAATGGTAATAGTTTGCAATGGATAAAAAGCACTGGATTGTATTATAGATTTAAGATTCCAGGCATTGAAAGTATTGAAGCAGTCAAGGTATGCAAGCTAGGTTAATTACTTAACACCCTATCTTGTTCATACCTTTAACAGTACTTGAGTGCATTATTTGTGTGCAAGAGGTACTGGGTTTGATCCTCAGCAGCAGCCATGTTTTAATTTTTGACTACTACATTTGGTGCTGTAACTAACTTTAAGCAGTGGTAGTGCTGGTGATGTGTGATTATATGGAAAGCATTTTGACCACTTTGGGTGGAGTATCTGTGTGGGATGAGATTTTAATGAATCTCTAGGTCCATGGGGAAATTAGTGTAGCAGTCAAGGTGTGCAAGGTCACTGAATGATATGCCTATTGTTGTTCTGGACCTTTTGGTCTTGTGGTAAGTGTGCTTATAGATTTTCATGCAAATATACTGGGTTAGATCCCTGGCAGGTGTTATACTTTCACGACAATAGTTGTAGGGACATATAGTGTTACCCTCGTCCTTCCATCTGTCTGTCCAACCCTATAAGCCTGTACGTTAATCCATCTGTCACACCTTAGTTAAGTTTTGCATTTGTATCAATTTTTAGGTACTGTGGTGGGACATCCATGTTCCATGAAGTTGACATTTATTAGTTTTTTTACTATTTCAGGTACAAAAATAAAGTTCCTTGTGTATGCTGTGGATTTCAGTGGATATTCCTCAGCCATAGTTCAGTCTGATGGTGTACTTCTCGACACAACACCTCCGTATCCTGAAAATAAACACAGCTTTGGAGACAATCTTGTCAGGAATCCATCTTTTGAATCTGGTAGTGATGTGGACAAAGTTAGCTACAATAGTTCTGGAGAGAAGCAGTGTGGAAAACAAGCACTGCAGGACTGGAATATTGCTGATCTGCACATAAAATCCAGTTGTGGGATCGTTTATGCATCCAACAACAGCATTGCACAACATGGCCACTCTTTTGTACAAGTCCGTGGAAGTGGAATCATCCAGAATTTGACTGGGTTACATGTTGATGAAAAATATAGAGTTTCATTCTATGCCAGTCATTTACCTTTGGACACCATTTTTGTTTCCAACAGGGAAGGGTTTGTAAAATTTGGCGATGTTGCTTATGTTTTTCTGTTATACACGAAGCCAAGTAGAAACGATGTAAAGTCATCCAACTCTGGAAATTCTCCCGATTTGTATTGGCAGTACTATGTGTATTATTTCAAAGCCAAATCAGATGCAGTCATGCTTCAGTTTGGCAGCTATGATGAAATGACAGGATTTGCCTTGGACCAAGTTCAAGTCCAGGAGAACTTTGTGTCTGAACTTGATGCGAGCTCAACAGCAAATGCGGTAAAAGTGCAGACTGTGTTTATTCATGACTGGGCATCAGTTCATGCATATTGGAGTTTTGTGGATCTTGAGAGTCCAATTGTGGACTATTCTTGGGCTGTAGGTAGGTAAATGTTTGTTTTCATTGTTACATCAAGAATGGAATGACTTATTGGTGATCATTATTTATCAGAGTGTTAGCTGAATCTGACATTTTTAATTGACATGTGACTGAATCAGATTATGCCACACTTTTCTCTGGAAATACAGAAGTGTTGTACTTTGGAAGAGTCCATCGAACATTTGCCCACCAAAAGCTTCATGTTCCTCTAAATTTATTACTCATATTTTGATTATTATAGGGGGACAGAGGTACAGAAAATGTCCCCCTGACAGCTGAAAGCTCAAGCCAGGTGCAACACTGGACAGTCAAACGTGACCTTTATAAGACTACCAAATATACTCGCAGATAAGCGGAGTCCAAATGCAAACAACATAGACCCTGATCTGCCATTGCATAATGCGCTGGCAGATCAGGGTCTGTGTTGTTTGTTCTACTGATTAGTCCTTACAAACTGCATAGACCCAGATCTGCCGGCACATTATGCGAAGGCAGATCTGGGTCTATGCAGTTTGCAGTTGGTATTAGCTTATACGTGAGTATATATGGTAGTTAGCAAATTGATGGAAAGCTACTGTATTACTTTAATTATATAATTCTTCATTGATCCTTGTGAAGAACTACACAAAATTACACTATATCTACAGTATCAGAAATGCCTCTTAAACACATTTTTGTTGTTGAATGTCTTCATTAGTGTCTCAGATTATGTTGCATGATTGTGAAGACATGAAACTTAATATGTGCATACATTCTGATATACACCATTATACCAGAAAGTAGATCTCTATGGTCTTCATCTACCTCCTAGCTTGTTATCATTAACAGCCAGCACCAATCACAACTTGAGCTTTTTTTGAAAAAGATTTTGTTTTAAAGGAAAATTCTGGAGGATGAGTAAAACAAAGCTCCCTCACTTGGGTTGTGGAAGGGACCAATGCTGCAGAAATTTGAGTCTTTTTATCCCCTCAACCCCCATATTCAATGGAGGGGGCATACATGTAGTGTTATCCATAGCTGTCCATTTCTTCCCATCCCATCGTGTCAATCCATATGTCATGAATTTCAATAACTTTTGAAGGACCTAATGAATTGAAACCAATTGTGGTTTTGATTTTTATTTTATATCAAGCTGACCTATGTAAAGTTTGATTTTTAGTTCTACTGCTCATAGACCAGAAAGTTTATGGGATGGCCTGTTGTGTGTTGTACATCCATCCATTAGCACAAGCTTATTATCACTACTCCTCCTAAACCACTTGGAGGATTACCATGAAACTTTACACACACATTTATCCCAAGGTCTAGTTGGTCCTAAATGGTGCCACTCAGACATCCAATATGAAAATCTTGTTATCACTACTCCTCTTAAATGGTTAGTCATATCAGCATGGGCTTTTCACTAAACGAAGACTTTTTATGAAGTATGTTGGTCCTAAATGAAAATTCGGCTAATCTGACATTCATTAGGGCTGTCATGGCAGCCATCTTGAAAATCTTAGCACTTAACTCATCCTACATAGAAAGTCATATCAACATGGGGTTTTCACCAGAAGACTTCTTATGATGTCTAGTTGGTCCTAAATGAAATTGATGGCAATCTGACATCCAATATAACCACCATTATGGCCATCTTGAAAATCTTGTTATTGCTGTACTCCTCCCGAATGGATGGTAATATCAACAAATGGTTTTCAACAAATGACATTTATGATATCTAGTTGGTCCTAAATGAAAACAGTTCCAATCTTACATCCATTATGGCTGCTATGATGACCATCTTGAAAATCTTTTTATTGCTACTCCTCCTGAATGGATGGTCATATTGACATTAGGTTTTCACCAAAAGTCTTCTTATGATGTCTAGTTGGTCCTCATATGAAAATGGTGCAAATCTTACATCCAATATGGCCATCCTGGAGGCCATCTTTAAAATCTTGTTATAGCT